>OZ014530.1:358807676-359407676 GCA_963966105.1 Volucella zonaria | reverse complement strand
GCTAATTCAATTAAGTGATTGGTTTCGCATGTCCCCAATCGATAGATCGCATTAGGAACGATAAAAATTTGATAAATTCACATAGTAAACATAAGTACCAATTTGAAATGTGTGACTTTGAAGTTGTTTCGTGAGGTAAACAATTAAATGGCGATATGGCAACAAATATCCATGGAGTTGTCCACCATCAACCTAGAGAGCACCTCTCTCTTTGTTCGATTGATTAGGTACACCTAAGTGGAATGATGCAAGCGACTAAAAATATGTCACGTTAGGAGAACGTGAGACGTTGTATTTAAGCCTAAAAGCCAGTTAACAATGCTAAATGGGATCTGTTGATGTTTTATGAGATGACAGATCCATCATATTAGCGTCAAGTCTACAGTCAGAGGTGCTAACTATATCTGACCATTAACTAGTTTCAAATAAGGGGAGTATATCTGGCCAGTTTTGTTTAAAAGGTCGTAAAAGTCGTTGAAGATGTAGGACTCTTAAGGTCTCTGTGTTGTTTAGGTAGGCGTAGAAGTTAAGTACACTTTGAAAATTTTAGTACGGCGATTGTCGAATTGATTTTCATGGAAACTTAGATTATGTAAGCCAAATAGCATTTAATTATTTTAAGAGGAACTTACAGTAGGAATGGACGGGCATTGATGCAATGGAAATAATCTGATTAGCAAAACAAATCATCCTTCAAAATTTTCAAAAAAAAACTTCACGAAACTGCAAGATAGGTAAACGACTTCAATTATTTTCCTTTTCTTATGTTTTGTTGTGAAACAATAAAGCAGATTCTCAGCTTTCGTTATAAATTTGAAGAGGTTACTACCCGCGACTTTCGTTATTTTCATTACTGCCAGGAGTATCGTTGAGAACTATGAGCCTTTTTAAGTGACAGAGAGTAGCACAAGCACGCCACATTTGCTCTATGGAGACAAGTTTTATGTAGGCGATTTCAGTCTCCTGATGTTATCATTGAGGAGATGTTATAAGCTTTTGTTTGATTTTTTTAGTCCGTCTAATCTCTTTAAGAACTCAGTTAGGTATTGTAAGGTGTGTCAGTTGGCCACGGAGGGATCCATGATGCAGGAGTAGATGGCAGTTGCACGCTCGCGGTTGCTCGGCTCTAGCTTGTCGGGTTGGCTTGGTTCTTGCCACTACCCCATGCATCTCAACTCAACTAACCTTTTTGTTTCGTGCCAAAAAATCAAAAAATAAAAAATAAAAAAAAACAAGGATAGTTAAAGAGAAAGCTATATTATTTTACGGGCGGACTAAAAAGAGAGGAGGCAAGAAAGACGATAGAAAAGAGATGAAAGGAAAGAGCAAGATCACTTCTGTGTGCCATCACCACTTCAGACTAGCGTGATTGGTAATAATAGTAAAGGGCAAACTCTCAACATAGGCTCTAAACTTCTTCACAGACAAGACGGCCACATAGCATTCAAGCTCTGTGACGCTATAATTGCGTTGCGCAGAATTTAGCTTCTGAGACATGAGTGCTATCGGTCGTTCGTTTTTCTCTGCGTCTCTTAAGGTCCGGATTTGGGAGTATGGGTGCGGACTCCAAAGTCGCCTTAAGCTTGTCAAACGCGTTCAGTGCGTCTTCTGTCAAAGTAAAAGTTTGTCCTTTCTTAAGGCAGTCCGTCAGAGGCGCGGATAGTCTGGAGAAGTTTGGAATAAACCGCCTATACAACCCTGTCATCCCTAGAAACCGACGGAGTTGCTTAGGAGTCTTCGGTACTGAAAATTTCTCTACCGCCTTGCCTGGGTCTGTCTTAAGACTGCCATCGCCAACTATGTGTCCCAGATACTTTATTTCGCGATAGCAAAATTTACTTTTTTTGACGTTGATCGTCAATCCTGCTTCCCTCGGATAGTAATTTGGCATAAGACTTGAAATCTGGAGAACAAACCAAGAGATCATCGAGGTAGACAAAGACATTCTCCTTCAGTCGTTCATAGACCTCGATAGAGGACGGATGTGTTTCGGCTTCTTTTCAAGTGAAATAGTAATAAAAAAAAACAATTAGAAACATTTTGGCCAAGTGCTTCGGTGGTGCAGTAGTAGTAGTGTCCGACCTACAAAACAGGGGTCGTGTGGGTTCGATTACCGAAAAAGTTGCATCGACTTTTTATTTTTAAAAGTGAATAAAAAAAAAAAAAAAAAACAATAAAGTTAAAGGGTGGTAAAGTGTTGTCTATCACGTGATGCCTATAGCGGGACCTGCTGAAGTGTCAGGTGAGGCTTCGAATGGTTCGAGCCAAACGCCAAAAACAAAGAGAAGGAGGAAGCTTCCAACTTCCAACTTGATAAAACGTCCCACCCTATCAAGGGCAAACAACTTCGCTTCATTGGCAGCAAGTGAATCTGATAATGAAGAGGAAGAAATGGAGGCCATAAGTAGCAGCATCAAAATGCTACAACAAAGAGTGCTGGCCATAAAAGAAAAGCAAATAGTAAGAAGGAAGGAAGGGAAGAGGGAAGAGCAGGAGCAATCCCAACAACAGCAGCTTGCTCAAAAGCAGACACAACAACAACACCAAACAAATAAAATAGCAGAAGTGCTACACCAACAAAAGCCTAAGAAAGACCAGCAACAACAACAACAGCAGTCACAACACCGGCAACAGCTAAAACAGCAGCAGCCAAAAAACAGTAGAAACAGCAAAAACAGCAGCAGCAGCAGCAACAACAACAGCAGCAGCAGCAACAATAACAACAACAACAACAACCGCAGCAGCAGCAGAAGAAGAAGAAGAAGGTGCCTCCTATCAACACCTATAAATTGGAGGTAAATGCTACCAAGGACCTGTGTAGGTTGGTCGCTGGTAATAATTTTAATAATAACAGATTGGGGAACGATCGCCATGCCATCCACTGTAATACAGTGGAGGACTACGCGAAAGTGAAAGAGCTCCTAAAGGAAACGCCGACGGAGCACTACTCATTCACACCGAAGTGTGAAAAGCGGCAATCGATGCTGCTGAAAGGGTTGGAACCGTCTTCTGATCCTGAGGAGATCCTGGCACTGTTCAAAAAGAAGGAGTGCGAAGGACTCAAGTTTGTGGGGGTAAAGCCATTTACCACAGCTAGAGCCAGGCGGGAGAAACGGAGTCTGCCGTTCTTCCTCGTGCAGCTCAGTCCCGAAAGCCATCTGGATAGTCTAAGGAGTATCAATGTCCTAGACTACCAGGTGGTTCACTGGGAAAAATTAAAAAGGAGCGAAGGCGTTATACAATGCGTTCGCTGCCAGAGCTTCGGACACGCCGCGTCGAACTGTCAAATGCAGCCTCGATGCGTGAAGTGCGCAAAGAACCACAGTTCCGAGGAGTATGCTCTGTGTAAAGATGGAGCATCCGATAGGACGTAGCTCTCGTGCGTATTATGTGGGAACGTGGGACACACCGCAAACTATCGGGGTTGTCCTAAGTTCGCTGACATTAAAAAAGCAAAACTGGCTCGGCAGCAGAAGGTGGAGGTCAAACGTTCATCTGTGAGGTTCCAAACACCAGCCGTCACACCCCAAATTTCCTACGCCCAAATGGCGGCAGGTAGGGGGGCTACGGTACAGCAAGCGACTGTTGCTTCTCCGGCACCAATGCCGAGAACAACGGAAGCTGCACCTAACATGCTGGCCATCTTGATCGCAATCCAAGGGCAGATGGCTCAGCTGCAAAAACAGGTGCAAGAACAGGCCAAGCGGGTGGACCAGATCTACGCGCTGCTGCCGGGTCTAAAGCAACACATGTCGTAATGGGTACGCACATGGTGGAGCAATCCTTGAAGGTCCTTGCGGTGAATGTTAATTCACTGATTAGGATCGAACGAAGAGCCGCGATGTTTAAATTGTTACAAGACCAAACTCCTGATGTGCTTTTCGCTAGCGAAATCAAGCTAACCGATAAGCACAAACTGGAGTACAATAATTATATTGTTAGAAGAAGAGACCGGCCCAGATCCAAATGTGGAGGCGGTGTCGCGATCTTCATTAAACAAGGTATAAAATTTCACAGAATGTACAGTGTAGAGTGTAGTGTTGCGCAGGTTGCGGGTGTTGGAGGCAGTCGTCATTTACATCCCGCTTCGCGGTGGAAAGCGGCTATACTTGGCTTCTGTTTATGCACCTGAGACTTCACAATCCACTTTATTTATTACAGAGCTCGACACGCTTTTTCGACTTCTGAGGCTGGAATCGGGGGAGAATTATTTTATAATCGGTGGGGACTTCAACGCTAAACACAGGGATTGGGGAAATAATGTGCCAAATACTAGAGGGAACCTACTACTCGATTGGTGGGGTCAGCACGATGTCATGTACAGACTCGGTTTTAAAGCGACGGATAACCCGTCGTTTCCCAGAGGCGGGTCTTATTTGGATCTACTGCTGTACGACGAACGTTTACGACTGACTGGTACGAATTTACAAACGCTAAACTGTTTGCGCACATTCGTGTATGACAGCGACCATTGCGGTTTTAGCACCAAAATTACAGTTCCTAACGAAATTGCGGAATTGGAGGAGTTTGTCCAAAGATATTCTTACAACTACAGTAAGACTCGATGGACACGCTTCTCCGCAACCTTGACAAGAGCACTCTCCTCGAACACGCTCCACCCACCGTCCAATAGGAATTTGTCAAACGAGGAGATCGACAATTACCTAAAACAAATGGACGAGACAATTAAACAAACTATGGACGCTACAATACCGCGGTGTCGACGTATGACTAACGAAGACCTGTTCCGCAATCCTACTATTGACGCACTGCACCGACAGAAAAGTAGACTTCTGACAAGACTCAAAAACTTGTACAGACAGTTTACTGACAGACAAGACCCGGAGATTAGGACACTGAAGTCGTCGATTAAAAATATTCAAACGTTAATAAAAGAGAATTACAGAATTTCTGTAAGTTCGTATTGGAACAATAGGGTTCGGGCTGTAAACACCAGCAACCCGAATATGTTCCCTCAAATAAACAAACTATTTCGGAGAAAAAATCAAAACGACCTTCAGTGTCTTAAAATAGCCCGGACAACAGACAACGAACGGTTACTGACAATAGCAGGTATCGATCCAAATGAGGCCGCTGATGATGACGACTTCTTTGTGATCGAGGATCCACAGGAAAAGGTTGAGGCCATAGGGGCGACTTTCCAGGAAATATACAAGGCCACTGATACCATTGGACCTAATTATGACCTGGACAATCGCGTCTTGGTGCACGACTTCCACATTTGAAATGAAGTAGCGAACTGGCGATCTGAGGGCTCTAGTTTCACTCGGTTCAGCGACGAAAATATGGCAAATAATGTCATTACCAGAGAGGGTGACCTTCCCCCGTTCATTTCGAAGGAAGAGCTCCATGAGATCTTCGACACAATCAGGGCTAAGAAATCAGTGGGGACCGATGGTATTCCGAACATCGTTCTTCGACATCTTCCTCTAGAAGCGGTGGACATTTACACCACCCTGTTTAATAATGCAATGAATAATGCACATTATCCAGCGCATTGGAAAACGGCGGTGGTGCAACCTATCCCGAAAAAGGGAAAGGATATATCCAATCCGGCGAATCTCCGGTCGATAAGTCTCCTTCCGAATATCAGTAAGGTGTTTGAAAAAGTAATCAATAGGGCTCTGTATAGGTGGGTTGAGAACAAACATATAGTTCCGGATAATCAACTCGGTTTTAAGGCGGGACATGATAACTCACATGCCGCGTCTAAACTGGTGTCCGATATCCAATGGAATAAAGGCAAAAACCAATGTACTGGTGCCTGCCTTGTTGACTTGGAGAAGGCCTTCGACACTGTATGGTTAGAGGGTCTTTTCTATAAGCTGACTAGGCTGGGGATCAGTAAACCACTCTTGTACATATAATATGCTAACCAACAGACAGTTCATCGTGAAAAATGGTGATGTGACTTCTGTTGGAATATTTCAAATTAAAAATGGTCTGCAGCAAGGCGCGGTCAATTCGCCGATCGCCGATCCTATTCAACATTTATACAAGCGACTTGATAGGTTCACTTCCCCATACGATTTTGCGATGAGTGGAAGTTGAAAATCAACTTTCAGAAGTCGGAAACCATTCTCTTTAGGACGCCGTTGTCTGGAGCCTCTAGGGATACCAGAAAAAATTGGCGAATGTTCTTGATCATTGGACAACACGGACAGCCTCTTGCCTGTCGAAATGTAGTCAGATACCTTGGGATCTGGCTAGATCAGTTTCTGTATTATGACAAAAATGTAGATGATGCTCTGGCCAGAGCTAAAGGCGCTTTTGCGCCTTTTGAGACTGTTTTATAGCAGCCAACTCGATGAGAGGGTAAAGGTAATCTGCTACATGGCCCTTATCAGGCCCATGCTGGTATTCGGGTGCCCCGTGTGGTTCAATGTACGAGCAAGCTTAATGGAAAAGATTCGGGTGTTTGAGAGGGCTTGCCTTAGGGCTTGTCTTCGCTTGTACAGAACACCAGAGTCGGAGTACAAAAAATTTGATCGTAGTGAGGTCCTTTACAACAGGGCGAACCTAATACGAGTGGACAACTTCGTAATTAAGCTGACTCGAAGGCACATTGCAAGAGCAATGGCCTCGACGAATAACCTGATATCTGGGGCTTAAGAATTAATGATTAATATAATAAAATGCATTTAAAACTAAAACTAAACTAGACATTCTACTTCAACCGATGGGGAATGACTTTGTCCATTAGCTGACACATCCTCTGGGCAACATTACACGGCATGACCGTGAATTGGTAAAGTGGCCCAGGAAATGTGAAAGCTGTCTTCTCCCTTGATTTGGCCTCCAGAGGAATCTGCCAAAACGCATCTTTCAAATCGATACCAGAGATGTACCTGGTATCTTAGCGGCGGATGAGTAAACCGTCGATGTGAGGAAGAGGGTAGGCATACTTTTTGGTCACGGCATTGACCTTTCGTGAATCTAGGCATAGTCGATTCTTCCCCAGTTTTCTCACCAAGACTACCGGCGAACTCCAAGCACTACTGCTTTCTTCGATTACCCCTAATTTGACCATTCGGTCCAGCTCGTCATATAAGAGTTTTTGTATCGCTGGTGAAATGGGGTAATGTCGTTGTTTGACAGGAGCTTGGTTGTCGTCTACTTCTATCACGTGCTCTAGAAGGTTCGTCTTGCCTAACCCCAGGATTGCAAACGACGGGAAAAGTTGTTTCACCCTCTCCAACTGCTCGGTTTGTGGTTGGGTGAGCGCTTGGATTTGGGAGTCGTTTTCTTCCAAAAGTCTACCCCTAAATATAATTCCTATTGTAAATTCGGGACCATGAATATTTCTAAGTCCCTGGTTTTGCCGTGCCATAGACAGAAGAAGTAAACCGTGCAAGTATTTGCTGATGGCTGCCATTAGCTGTCCGTGTATCGGTCGTCATTTTCGTCAGTGTAATTTTACGTCTCTCCAAAAAGTCTAGCGCCCCTTTCCCCAACCAGGTTATGGATGCGCCACTCTCTAGCAGACCGAGGACATCTTCTCCCGCGGTATTTACTTGGGCGAACGGTCTGTTATCGTGTCGTATTGTTATCACTTCCGAGTATTCTCTTTGGTCGTCGTTTTTTTATTGCACATTTTTCCCTCAGCCTATGTATTTTTTTATATTTTCTAATTTTCTCCACAGCCACTGCCGAGTAGATGGCATCATGGATGCCTCCGTGGCCAACTGACACTCCTTACAGTATTGCTCCTTTCCACCTACTCAGTAGGCTGATGAGCTTAGAATTATTTATATCGTAGAAGGGTCCGACAGATTCCTCTATGACAAGGGCTCCATAAGAGTTTAAGATTTTTGCGCTTGAACAGAGGATCCTTAGATTTTAAATCTTTATCTTAAATCTCCGAGCATAGTAAGGGGATTGGAACATAAAGTCGTATACCAACTGTGTTAAATATTTTTTTCAGATAAGATATTTTATTACCGTTTCAGCTATACAAAATTGTTATATTACAATTCATTGTTTTATAAATGTGAAATAGTTAGGTGCAATCGATTATATAAATTACAAGAGTTAAATGAATGGAGCAATTTACGATTAATAACTACTAAAACTGTTGATGGAGAGTTACAAAAAGACCTGCAGAATAAAAATACAATGATCAATATTCAGTAAATATGATTTATACTCGTAGTAGAGTAAATAAAAGACATTACATATTTTCCAACACTATTGAGAAATATACATATTTTTCACTTTCACACACCCTTCAGTAGCTCGAAGTAGGTTAAATAAACCGGGCGCTATGGCATAGCAAAATCGTCCAAAGTTTATTTTAAAAATTCTAGTACCAGATACGAAATTTGTAGCAATTACTCGCAAATCATAGTTTTCTATGTTCCCAACCAAATAGTTTTGGAAAAATGTTTTTGGAACTTTGTAGCAGTAAAGATGCCTTAAAGGTAGAATTTCAAGATCCTTGAACTGATTGTTTCTGTGAAAATATAACGAGATAAGTTTCGAAGATGGCAAAAAAGAAAAAGGCCACAAATATTTTAGTCGTTAGTCTTATCGCGAATAAAACAAACACAATCCTTTAAAAAAAGTAATTTATGCTCTTTATTTGGTTGCTTATAGGCGTCTGTATTCTACAGTGTTTGACTTACGACTAATCTCCTACCTACCGGCAGACCCTTTTCCTAGTGTGGCCATTTTATACTTCTTACATTCTTATCAGTTTCTCTCCTATGGCTTGCTACAATATTAAGAAAAAACTCGGACTTGATGTTTCTCTAGTGATGGTTAATAATAGCGCACTTGGCATCCGGAAGTTAATACACATGGTATATACACAAGGTTGCAAATGCCTTTCTTAAACGTGTGAAATTCCAATACGACCAAAAACTGAGGCAAAAAATATTACAATGCCCCAAAGTTAGTAACATTTTTGGTCTTCCGTCAAAAAGATTAGAAATTCTGCCTCATCCTCCATCCCAACTCTCATTTAAAATGACATTCCAGCTGTCAGCTCTTTGGACAAGGCCAATCTGCTTGTTGCACATTTTGCGGCTAGCTTAAAACTTCCAGATTGTGCTTTGTATTCGAATACATTTGAGTACGTCGAATCTTCAATCTAACGAATCAGCTTTCACACTCTTGTGGTAACATGAGTACTTAAAGATCTCAACAGGCATAAATCCGCTGATCCAGATGGTATAACTCCCCTACTTCTGAAGAGGTGTTCTTCCTCGCTGGCAAAACCACTGCTTAAGCTTTTTCATCAATCCACCTCTTTAGGACTCTTTCCTTCTCCCCAAGGTGATGGAAACTTCTCAATGAGCGGCAATACGGTTTTCGTAGCAACAGGTGATCTGATGGCAAGTCTTACCGAAAAGTGGAACCAATGCGTACACAAATCTGGCGAAAGCAAGATAGTTGCACCTGGAATTTGGCAGAGTTTGGCAGCAGGTTCTTTTATCGTGCTTTTGGGATCGATGACTCTATTTTTCAATGGATTAGAAATTACCTTTCGGAACGATTAATTCAAGTTGTCTTGGACGGTTTCAAGTCTGATATCACAAAATAAATGCTGGTGTGCCCCAGGGCTCCGTTTTGTCTCCGACACTCTTTTTAATTTTCTTCAAAGCTCTCTTGTCTGCTACTTCAAATCCAATATATTCCTTTGCTGATGACAGTACTCTCTGCTTTTTATATTCGTTCCCTGACTCACGCCCCTGCTATTCGGCTGTAGGAAGAGAACGACAGCGTTTGTTAAGCTCATTAAATTCCGAACAGAACCAATTGCGGAACTACCAACAGAGTGGTATTTAATGCCACCAAAACACAATGCTGTCTGGTTTAGTTAAAGCGAAATTTAAATACACAGCCATTATCCATGGATGGGACTTGCATCGGCGAAACCGAAAACTTTCCATTCCGGTATCTGTGTCAGTGACAACTTACGTCAGAATGATTACATATTCGATGTGGCCAAAATGCTGCAAAATGTCTAGGTTCTCTCAAGCGATGTAATAAATATTTCACCGCCTCTGATATATGTAAGGCATTCAGCCGACCAAAACTGGAGTACAATGCCCACATCTGGTCAGGTGCTCCTAGAGAATCTCTGCACCTGCTAAATATTATTCAAAACCGTGCGATAAAACTCATAGGTGTAAGGTAATGCCTCATTTTACACTTTCTCTTATCGCATTTTCCACCACCAATGCTTCATTGACATTGCCTGCAGCATTCCGTGCCTTCAAACCCTCAACCATAATGTCGGTCTCCCTATGAACGCTCATCAGTACACACTCAAGCCCATATTTGGGCGTACTCTAGAATATCATGATTTGCTCCTAAGGCGTAAAACTCACTATCGAGGTCTCTATTTCTTACTCGTGATGACTTGCAAATATTTAAGACCAATGTACATCGGTACCTGCCTTTTCTTCCTCCCTAAGTTTCTTTTGCCCGAACTGTCTACAAATATTTTAAAGATACATAAATTCCATGAGCACTCGCTCATTATAAAAAAAATTGACGTTATTCAATTGTCATTAATTATAAATGTAAATAGAATACAGGTTGTTTCGTAATTATTGGCATAAAAACATAGAATTAGTTCCTACCATCCTCCCAGCCTTGAGAGGATAGATTCTGATAAACAGGAAGGCGTCTAACTTTGGCTGCTGTTCTTTATATCTCACCATTCGAGGTCTTGCCTGTTACAGCTCTGACGACCTCATCTTTGCCCTATGTCCAATTACCACTCGACCTAATCGCCACTTGAGAGGAAAAAAATTTTCCTCCTCAAGGACCACGACGTCATCAATGCATAACGACTCGCCATGTTTCGCCTACATCGGCTCCAAAATTGTTGCAAGTACCATTGTAATTTCTGATAGCGTTGTATACGGTTAAGATTTGTTAGTTGAAGATCTGGTTCAGGGATTGTGTTCAAAGCTGCACCTATTATAAAATCTCCAGATGTTATAGCTGACATGTCATTAGAACTTTCAGGAACAGGTGTAATCAGCCTGGAATTAAGACCAGATTCAATTTGTAGAATTGGAGTATTAAATTCGAAGCAACTTGGCTTAGCATTCTGCAAAATTCTTTTAAGAAGGAACTTAGTAGATTTGACTTCCTACTCGTATAATATAGTGTGAAGAGCGTGGTGGAATAGTGTAAATGTTATGTCCATTGATTTGTTCATCAATGCTTTACCATTATCATTGTCTTCTGAACGTCCATAGTATGTTAGATTGGACGTACTGGGTTGTGACCGTGGAACTGACACTTCACTATAACTCAGAACAGGTTTAATAGCATATTGCAAGGGTGCCAGCTCTATTTTTTTTTTGTCGGAACAGAGCAATCAGACAAAGAACTAGTCCATGCAAGTTCCCTTTAATGAAATCTTTCAGTTTTACGAAGAAAGATGAGTAAGCGCTTCAGCGCAAGCCGGACATTCACACATATAGTGCTCCCGCGGTGTCGTCATCACTTACACAGCAAGCATGACAAGATGTTGTATCACTTATGCCCAGCACATTTAAGTGCTTTGCAATAGTATAGTGCCCTGTCACGACGCCAGTAAGGCCGCTGACTTTCTAGAGGCGTCGGGAAGCATTCGTTTGGTCTACCTGCCTCTCGGGGGCTATGGCATCTGCAGTGCTCATATGAGACCCAACTGTGAATGGAAGCCTTAATCGACGACGCAGGCAGACTTGTCTGGCAAGTTCATCGGCGATTTCATTTCCCGCGATCCGATTGTGACCTAGGACCCAGACACGTGTCACTGAATTTAGCCTTCGGATTACGTTCAGTGATCTCTTGTATTCTTGAACCAGCTTGGAGGTCGTAAGAGTGTTCAGCAAGGCTCTAAGAGAAGCTTTACTGTCGCTACAAATGCATATGCTTCGCCCCCTCCACCGGTTCTCCGCAATATATGTAGTTCGCTGCCATCAGGATTGCGTAAATCTCCGCTTGGATGACGGATGTGAGCTTTCCTAACGTGAAGTGAAATCTAACGTTGTCGTCCTCCAGAAAGACACCAGCGCCACATCCTACATTGGTTTTGGAGCCGTCCGCAGAAACCCGACTACATTCCTTCCCTGTCTCAGATTTTGGCCGAAACCAGTTCCGGGCACAGGATAAGTCGATTTCGTATTTTTTCCGCATGTCGGACGGCATGTCCATAAGGCCAGAGTCGTAAGACAGCCGATGCGCAAGATCATCAAAGCTGCAGCGCGTGTTGTACTAAAGACCACTTTTAAAGGGAAGATGGCTTCGAGAGTGCAGCCCATAATATGAACATCAAGGGGAGGGATATTCATCAATGCGTCTAGATCGGAGCCAAGAGTGCTGGGGGAGCTCCCATGCTTCGGAGTCTGGTAAAAGTATAAATCACGTATTTTCGCGAAAGCTAATTCCACCAGACAACCGACGCATAGGATATAATTGGCCATATCATAGCCGTGTAGATCCAAAGGACTCGTCTCGGCGACAGGCCCCATGTCTTGCCGATAAGTCCTCTGCACCTTAGATACTTTCGACGTAACATGTTTAGTCCAGAGAAGTTTGTTATCCAGGATGACACTCAAATTCCTAGCTTGTTTGGAGAATTGGATAGTGATGCCTTTAAGCACTAGACGAGTCAGACCAGGCAACTTCTTCCTTTTCGTAAAGAGAACAACCTCAGGTTTGAGAGGATTGACTGAAAGCCCATTACTGGTGCTTTAGAGCAGACAGTCGCTAGACATGATCCAATAGAGTACAGTTACAACTATTGAGCACGTTGAGCAGTGAGTCGAGGCAGAATGTCGCCTTGCGGGCAACCCCTCTTTATCCCCGCCACCACATATTGGCCACAGACAACATTGCGGATGCTTACTCACCAGCATTGCTTTTATCCACAAATCGGTCTATGACATGTTGTCTGGCCTAGCGCATGTGTAATGCAGTCAAAAGTTGTATTGTCGAAAGCAGTTTAAAGGTCGATGAGAATGTCCAGAGCGTATTCCTACTTGTCTAGTGCGCCTTTAATTCTGGGCAATCTCGTAGGATCTTCGGCGTTGGTAGGCGTGTTGCATTGCCGATAGAGGATGCATTCGCAAGGCGGTTTTGCGGAAATGGATCTGGACCATTCTCTCGATGCTTTTTAACATGAAGGAAGTCAGAGGCCACTCTCACTTTTCGCCAGGGATTTGGTATATACGAGGGCTGTCTGAAAAGTTTCCGCAACTTAAAGATAGCGGCCCTCGTCAATAAAAGCTAGTGAATGCTAGTTGTGCATCTTTTGATAGTTACTTACCAAAGTTTCAGTCGTTTTGGATTCCCAGTTTTTAGTTGACAGTCGTTTGAGTGAGTCGATGTGAGTGTTTTTTGTGAAAATGGAAAAAATTCAGTAACGAGCTGTTATTGAAAGGCAATACGCCTACGCAAATCAAAAATGAGTTGGACTCTGTGTATGGGGACTCTGCTTCATCATTTACCACAGTGAAATTTTGGGCAGCTGAATTTAAACGTGGCCGTAAGAGCTTGGGAGATGATGAACGTTCGGGACCTCCAAAAACTGCAACCACTGGCAATAACATTGCTAAAGTTTACCAAATGGTGTTAGACGACCGCCGAATTAAAGTGAGAGAGATATTAGAGGTTATGAAAATGTAGAAAGAACGTGTTTGTTACATATTGAGTCAAGATTTAGGCATGCGAAAGCTGTCCGATCGTTGGGTGCCGCGTTTGCTTACATTAGACCAAAAACGTGTTCGAATGAACATTTCCCACTCTCTGTTGGCGCAGTTTAGGCGCAATAAATCCGAGTTTTGGCGCCGATTAATTACTGCAGATGAAATTTGGATACACCAGTATACGCCCGAAACAAAAATTCAGTCAAAACAGTAGACTGCAAAGGGCGAGCCGGCTCCAAAAAAAGCAAAAACTGTTTTTTCGGCTGGGAAAGTGATGGCGACTGTTTTTTGGGATAGTAAAGGAGTTATCTTAATCGATTATCTCAAAAAGGAAAAACCATTATAGGAGCATACTACGCATCATTACTTGCCAAGCTGTACCCCGGGGCACGGTCCATGTGGCACCCATAATTCACAACTCTCTGCACGAAAATTGGCAACTGTAGTACAAGACTCCCGAAGTCGCAAAAACTGCAACAGGCAAGGATGGTTATCCATTTTACACCTGAGACCGGTAGTAGATTCTAAAAAAAATTTTAACAGTCGCGGACAAAAGTTTGTCGTAAATATAAAGCAAAATAGTCCTGAGAACAACAAATTTGAAGCCCAGCTATACTATATGTGTGTTGTTATACGATTGCTGGATAAATTTTCACTTGCCCGAAATTCAAAATTGTTGAGAAATCTTCAGTCACAGGAAATTAGAATCGACCAAACATTATAAAGCAATTAGAATCCGTTTTCATTCAGCTGCTGTTCCAAATGACGCGACGTCCACCCTTAGATCAACTGCCATGAGATGCAACCCCTAATTTGTTAGGCTGTGCACCAACCATTGCCAAAACAAACTCCTGCGGTTGAGTGCTATAAGAAATCCTTTTTTTTTTTTTTTTCTTTTTTAGCAATTTACCATTCTTTTCGGTAACCACACCAAAGCGGCTCTAAACTCAAACCCCTTCCATCCCTATTCGTAGTTTTGTTCTGTTCTGACAACAAAAGGTAACAGCTTGGATAAAGAGGTATACACCATTAGAAGTCACAATGAAGTCATTCTTCCAGAAATTATAGAGGAATCCCATTGGGTCACACGTCAGATGGTGCGTGGAGAGTGAATGGCGGAACACCCAAATCGATCGAAAGGACAATCCCTTCCCAACCGCACACCTCTGTGCGGGTCTTGGTTTGTTTGGTTCTTCTCTTTGAGCCTATTCCATGTCAAGTCTCCTAAGAAGGTAATTTCGTGGTGATTCCAATGATGAATCGGACCCCGTGGCTGTGCCCATTAGTCGACGATTATAAACAAATTTCCGCGCGCAGGAAACGGAAAATGAGCCTTTTGTTGCGTTCTGGAGCGTTTTTGTTGTTCGGCAATCGGGCGATAAATTTTATTTGTTGATTGCTGAAACCAATAAGTGAATGAAGTTTACCAGTTGTGAGACTGGAACACGGGAAAGGGAATTGGTTTGGTTAACAAATAGTGGAACGGTGAAATCTTGATGAATTAATTTGGGTTGATTCCCCCTTTGATATCGGTATCGTGTGCATGATCAATGACCAAGAATTGGGCTCTCCCAATGGAAGATATTAGTATTCCTTTTAGGCAGACGTTTGATGGGGGTGGCAGTGGGCTCAATTACTGTCGAACACGTCAATTCGATTAGATCTTCATCCTGGTGGGCTGGCCTAAAAGAACCGGCTGCCTATTAAGTGCTATACACATAGAAGTTTCGCTTAATTTGTAATTAATCGCTTTCTATTATATTATTTTCGGCTAGCTAGTGAGTGAGTGACACTAAAACTGAGACTCTAAGAAGGGGATGAGGGTGTACGCTTTGTTATTTTATCCGAAATTGGTTTGTTTATTAGAAAACCCATAGAATATGGGGTTGAGCACATGTTAAGGAAGAGAAAATTATTTTTTATTATGAGTAAGTGATATCAAAGTAATAACGTGTCCACTAATTTAGAAACGGAAAATTAATAACATTCAGCTGTAGATGTAACGTTCTCAGTTTAGATAATCAATTTTCTTTTCAAAACAGGAGATTACTTTGTGGAAATAAAAATATATTTGCTTCCGTCGAAAACTGCTTTCATGTGATTAGGGGAATTGCTGGGAAATAATGTGCAATAAAAGTTCGCTGTAGTGAAACGGCTGAGGGTACGCGCATCAACTGGTGTTGGCGGGTACCCGTAGAAAGACGATCTTTGGAAAATTTTGCTCCGAAAGCAAGTGAAGCTAAGATTTCAGCCGAAAAAAAAACATCAGCAAGCTATCCGGCGGAATGGTATTAAGTTCTGCTAACTTAGGTAAGCCTCCAAGCGGCGCTGTACTTATGCAGATAGGGTGGAGAAAATTTTTCATATTTCAACGGTTAATGAAAGATGAAATGAAAATTACATGACAGGATAAACATTTATCTATTTCATTATTTTCATCTTTACAAAGGTATTTCACTTATGCTATGTTTACAACGTTTTCTATAAAGAATAGGTGAACCCTAATGGAGGTGACGCAGGAGGATAGACTATTACTCCCTGCAGTCCGTACGTCGCACTGGCTTACTCGCAAGCAATTTGACTTCTTAGAAGGATCAACGAAGGCATAACATACAATCAACTACTGCTCATAAATATCTTCCATTTTATTAAATGCCATGGCAGTTTGAATTCATTATTCAACACTGGAGAATGTTGACATTCGTTCTAACTAAAGAAGGCTAACGGCACGAATATACAAATAGTCCTGGTTATGGCAGGTACAAATTGGCCCACAACATCACTAAATGATTCCTTTACTTGGAAGGAATCCTATTTGGATGAAAAAGCGCAGCACTTTGAATTACGCAAGTACTCGTAACGCTACGATAAGAATTTCTATAATTCTATTTTTTGTCTTTGCGGGAACTCAAAATTGGAGCTGAAGAGGACGATTTGTCTAACTCATGGATGTTAATGCCGAAGATAGTATCAACAACACTGACGTTGACATAACTGAATCTCTAACGTATATATACCAGTACTAGCAACACCAACGAATTGGGTAAGCTTTTGCATCTATTTGATATTGCAAGGGAAGTCAGGTACATTTAAGGTCCGACCGATTTCGAGGAGGTGGCCACATTAACCATTTCTTGTCTTTCGCTTGAGCATGAGTCTGGGGTAATGAACAGACCGAGTAGTATACATACCTGTATTTCTCATGTATCTCTCCTAGTTGTTCTCGTAGTGCTTTAGAGTAATCGTTTACAGACACGTCTTCTTTCGATAGGATTCCGAAGAGCAGGTCGCATGGCAGTCTCATCTCCTTTCCGAAATTGTTTGATGGTTTCTTGTTGAGCTGTGCAATAAGCCATGGCGAACAGCGGGCGAATAAAATTTAGCGAGGAAGAAAAGACAGGTACCGATGTACATTGTTATTAAACGTTTGTTAGTTATAACGACCAGGAAACACAGAGATCGGCAGGGCATTCCATAAGCGATTTGTACGGTTTAAGAAAGAATCACGATATTTTATAGTAGGTCCGAAAATGGGCTTGAGAGTATGCTAAAGAGTATTCATAGCGAGATGGGTATTATGGTTGAAAGTTTGAATGGGCGGAATGCTACTGTTGATTTCAATGGAGCACTGGTGGTGGTAATAGCTATAAAACTAAGTGAGACACAAGACATTACGTCGGTGTTCGAGGGTGTCAATTGATTGACTGATATTAGTATCACCAATGAGTTTTATCGCACGGTTTTGAATCCTATCGAACAGGTGCAGAGATGTTTTAGGAGCCCACCTCACCAGATGTGGGCATTGTACTGCAATTTTGGGCGGATGAATGCTTTATACATTGTGGCCAGATCAAAGGGGGTAAAATATTTCTTACATCGCTTGAGGAAACCTAGACATTTCCCAGCATTTTTGGCGACATCGAATATGTGGTTCTTCCAACGTAAGTTGTCATTGACACACACACCGAGAATAGAAAATTTATCGGTTTCGACGATACAAGTGCCATTCGTGGATAATGGCTGGGTATTTGAATTTCTCTTTAATTATAGCAGACAACATTGAGTTTTGGAAGCATTAAATTCCACTCGGTTGATAGTTTCCCAATTGGTTATGCTGTTAATATCAGAATTTAATGAGCCTAACATACGCTGCCGTGCCCGTTCTACGGCCGAAGAGCAGGGGCGTGAGTCCGGTCATCAGCAAAGGATTAGAAGTAGCAGACTAGAGATCATTGATAAAAATTAAAAAGAGTGCCGGAGACAGAACGGAACCCTGGGGCACACCAGCATTTATTTTGTGAATATCAGACTTGAAACCGTCCAAGACAACTTGAATTGAACATTCCGAAAGGTAATTTCTAATCCATTGAAGAAGAGAGTCATCGACCCCAAAAGCACACATTTTCGACAAAAGAGCCTGATGCCAAACTTTGTCAAATGCCTTAGAAATATCAAGTGCAACTATATTGCTTTCGCCAGATTGATGTACGCTTTGCTTCCGGTTTTCGATGAGACATGCCGTCAAATCACCAGTGAACCTATTGCCGGTCATTGGGAAGTTTTCATGTTACGAGATATTCCATGAGCTGATGGTTTATCAGCGTTTCCATGACCTTGGAAAGAAGGGATGTAAGTGCAATGGGTCTGTAGGAGAAGAGAGAAGAAGATTCGCCTTTTTTAGGGACGGGCTGGACAAATGCTCTTTTTCATCTGCTCGGAACGAGTCGTAATGTGTAGGATTGATGAAAAAGCTTCCACAGTGGTTTTGCCAGCTTGGAAGGACACCTCTCCAGAAGATGGGAGATATACCATCTGGACCAGCGGATTTATGCATGTTGAGATCTTTAAGTACTCTTGCTACAACACTAATGCGAAAGTGGATTGGTCCCATTGTAGATTCGACGCACTCAAGTGTAGGCGGGGACAAAGCACAATCTGGGAGTGTTGAGCTAGCCGCAAAGTGTGCAGCAAGCAGATTGGCCTTGCCCAAAGAGCTGACAGCTGGAATGTCATTGTAAATGAGCGTTGGGATGGAGGATGAGGCAGAATTTCTAATGTTTTTGACGAATGACCAAAAATTGTTACTGCCTTTGGGACATTGCAGTATTTTGTGCCTCAATTTTTGGTCGTATAGAAATTTCACACGCTTGAGAAAGACGTTGTAGTCATTTCTGGCTCGTTTGAACTTTTTTCGGTTTTCCTCTGTCGGGTTGGTCTTGAAAGACCAACATTTCCTGACAGCCTCTTTACAGCTGGAGTAGTACCACGCCTTTTCTTTTGGTCTGATACTCTTTATCCGATGAGGGATAAAATTTCTCATTCCCAAAAGAATGATGTCTGTGGTCATATCAGCAGCGGTATCAACGTCATTATCGAGGAAGCATAACGACCAGTTAAAATTCCTAAAGAAGCTGTTAAGGCCGCTCCAGTTGGCTTTCTCGTATTGCCATACGGTTCTTTTAGGGATCTTTTCTCTAACTGTGTGGTGGGTGTACGAGAATTTAGCTGATATGACACAATGGTCCGACGAGCCTAGAGGGGAGAGCACGTCAACGCAGTACTTGTCAGGGTGAGAAGCTAAAAACAAGTCCAGGGTATTGGCGGTATGACTTTCAACGTCTGGTATTCGTGTGGGCTCATTTACAAGCTGGGTTAAGTTATTTTCCGCAGCGAAGATCTCAACACACCGTCCTTCGGGTTTTGTCTGTCCATAATGTCGAAGCCAACTAAAATTTATATTTCAATCTCTCGTAATCACGATTTCAGTATGAGGATACAGGGATACAATTCTTTGAATGGAGTCAGACAGCGCATCAAACTCGTGAAAGGTCAAATTCCTGTCCAGGTTGGGGTTTCTGTAAATAAAGCAGTAGTGGATAATTTGCTTACGGAGATAGAATTTTAACCACATGAAATTGAATTCCGGATTGGAACAGGGACTACATTGTGGTGAAGTTTGGTAAGTTACATCACTACGCACGTAAATGGTGAGAGAAGAATAATGGCACTAGTTTGTAGCCAGGTAGCTTCAGATCAGAGTGATCTGAGAGTTGAGGGCGGGGATCTACCTGTGTTTCACTAAGTGCCAAAACAGCTGGTCTATATTTACAGACGTGGACGTACGCAGAAAAGGGATTGCTTTTTGCCCCGCAGATATTTGCAATCCCCACTCTGAATTCCCGAGTCATTATAAAGAAAGACAAACACAAAAAACACAAACATAGGCATTATTAAGCACAGCTGTGAAGTAAAAATTCAGAGTTGGCTTACCGCATCAATTTGTGTTTCTCTTCAACGTATCTTGGGTGGAAATTGGGGTCATCTTGAGTGTTTTCCAACATTTAGCAAAAAAGTCGTTGTTTTAAAGGGGCACGTCGATGTTTTCTGAATCGGTTTTCATAAGTTTGATTGTGTAGGGAACAAAATTTCCTGTAGGGCTTTTAATGTTGGCCCATATTGTTTTGGGGGTTGAGTGTTGATTTATTCCCTCCGGAGATTGTAGTGAAGCAAGATAATTTCGCTGTCTTAGCTGGTCTTTTAAATTGGGCATTGGCTTTCCGGTAAAGGATTAAATTTGCATTGTTTGGAAACTTTTTGAATTTTTTAAATGTATCTTGTTTTTTTTTTCGAAGAATGCTAAGATTTTGGTCCCACCACGCAACTGTTTTGTGGTGGGCCTTATTTGTGGTCTGAGGGATTACCAAATTTGCCACAGAGCGAGTTATCTTGGTAATAAAAGCGGATTCTTTATTCGTGGTAATCTTAGTTTGCGATGGTTGGCCACTGATTCGAGCGGAGGGTTCGGCTTGGAAGAGATCCCAGTTGGCTAGGCCTATAAAGGATTTCGGTTGTGACTTTGGTAGGAATGAATTGGTGTCTAAAGATATTTTGGTAAGAATCGGGAAATGCTCACTACCATTTAAGTCATCGGAGACCTCCCATCGGAAGATGTTTGGGAGAGGTGGGGAGAGATGATCGAAAGATCGATGTGGGAGTATGTACCGTGGGTCGATAATTTTGGTTTTAATTTTGGTGGGGGCTGAGGCCCCCATTTATTGGCTTAATACAAGCTTAATCTAACTTAAAAACTAACAGAAAGACTTAAGAGCTAGTGACCAAGGAAGTGATGGAGGAGATCTTGTTTGAGACGAGGAGTGCTCAGGTGGAAATGAAAAAGGGATAGGTTTGAGTTGACCTTTCGGAGCATTCGGGAGATAGGTTCGTTGGAGCCATAAGAGGTGCGGTGGACCGGTGGATAGAAGAGACGAGGACAACGTAGATTGCGGTTATTGGTATTGAAGGAAATGGAGTTACAAATGGATGCACAGTCGATGGAACCTGAGAGAAGACGATGAATGAAAAGAACGTTAGCAATATTACTACGTTCTTCTAACGAATTCATATTTAGAAGTTTGGGGCGGTCTTGATAGGGAGGTAAGATTAAAGGGTCGTTCCGTGGCAGGCCACGGAGGGCAAATCGGAGGAATCGACGTTGAATACCCTCGATTCGGGAAACATGAACCCGGTGAAAGGGGGACCAAGCTTGACTGGCATACTCAAGCAGGGGGCAAACAAAGGCAATATAGAGAGATCCGGTTACATACGGGTTGGAAAATTCCTTGGACCACCGTTTAATAAAGCCAAGTGATGAGTTGGCTTTGAGGATCATCTTATCGATATGCGAACGGAAATTAAGCTCACTGTCGAATAATATGCCAAGGTCTTGGAAAGACTGAACCACACCATTTTCTAAGGCTGAGAGAGCAAAAGACACGAATTCAATTAGATTTGTGGTAGTTGATCTACCTTTTAGAAAACCATGTTGTCGGGGTGAAATAAAAGGCTTGCATTTGAAGCTTAACACTTCGTATAAAATGCTTTCAAAGAGTTTGGGTATATGCGAGAGTTTAGCAATGGGACGATAATTGGTAACTTCATGCTTAGATCCCTTTTTGTGTATCGGGATTATAAAAGAGGTCTTTCAAATCTGGGGAAATTCACCCTGTCTAAGCGATAGACGAAAAAGGTAGGAAAGGGGTAGAGACAGGTTGGAAGAGCAGACAGGTTGGCCAGGTACAAATTCATCCTTAAGATTTTGTAACTTTTCTTTAATAATTGCAGGATCGAAATTTTGAGTGAGAAAGGGACCAATAGAGAAATTTGGTAGATCATTGAAGTAAGAGGGATCTGGTACGAAGGAGTTGTTGGCAAATGATTGTTTGAAAAATGTAGCAAAAAAGTTGGCGATGGTAGGAGGATCACATGAAGTTTTGGTTTCGAAAGCGAGGGAGGAAAGATAACCATCAGTCTTACTTTTGCAATTGACAAATTGAAAAAAGGGCTTGGGGTCATTTATGAGATTGGTTTGCTCACTATTCAGGTAGCGCTGATAGAGAGAGTTATAGAGTTCAATGAAATGAAGATATGTACTCGTACCTAGATAATTTGAGTAGTCGGAAGAAGAGTGGGTGCGAAGGAATACCGCCCATAACTTGTTTCTTTTGTTTCGTAGAGAGCGAAGTCTACGATTATACCAAGGAGGGGATGTAGAAGAAGTTTTATGGCGGGAGTAAGGCACATAAAGGGAGATGGATTTGAATATTTCTCTGTAAAAAATGGAGAGGGCATCAACCAGAGATAGATTGATAAACTCAAAAGAAGCACTGCTTAGATAGGTATTAATTTTACGGAAATTAGCTTTGTGAAAATTGTAAGAAAATAGAACTGCGGGGGGAGACGACTGAAGGGGAGAGTTGTGGAAAAATGAGAGAAGAAGTGGAGGATGAAAGTTATCAATACTTGAAGGGGATAGGGGACAACACGATACTGAGGAGTTGATAAGATCAGTTGTGAAGATAAGAGCTAATTGCCTTTCCATATAGTTGGAGACGCCACTGACTTGGCATAGACTAGAGTCTGTTAGCCGATCTAAGAATAGGCATTCCTTAGTAGAAATGGGATTGGAAGCGATGAAAAAAGATAGGTCTTCAGATGGAGTCCACTTCAGGTGAGGCAGATTAAAATCGCCGAAGATAATGATATCATCAAGCGATTCTGATAAGTCAATCAAATTGTCAATTACTGCAATAGCAAGTTGGTAGGATTCGATAGGTTGCGCCGGAAGAATGTAACAACACATAACGTACAATCATCTACGAGTGAGATTTATTTTAACCGACACAAAGTCGAGCTTAGGAGAGGATGATGTTGCAACGAGAGAGGAGTCCAAGCTGTTGTGAATAGCCAGTAGGACAACTCGACAAGGGGATTCAATCAAGGGGTGTGCGCGATCATCATCCCGAAAAACATTAAAAGAAGGAGGGAATAACTCCTGGTTTTTTATGTTGGGGATAAGATTAGTTTCGGTCAGAGCATAGATATCAAATGGGAGAGCATGAGATTGGCGGAAAACAGCGTGGGTTTTAGAACGGAGTCCTCCTACGTTCTGGTAACAGAAGGTGAGAGGGTGGATTTTGCATGACTTTTTAGGGTCGAAAAAATTTATCATGGTCAAGGCGACTGCGTTGGAGGTGTGAGACTCTTTTAGAGTGTACATAGTGGCGAAGAGCAGCAAGATCGTCTGCAAATTTTTGGGGGGGGCGTATTGAAAATCTCGTGATACTTTATATAAAGTTTCCTGAGACTGGTAACGTCTGACGCTTGTTTTTGTTTTACCCTCGTAGCACACCGAGTCGGATTTATCGTGCAGATAGGCGAGATATAGACGTATATTCTCATATATCTTTTTATCTCTAAGCCTAGAGAGCGCATAGCGACATTCGGTGGTATCGCTAGTTTGCTGCGTTAATTTAACAGTGGGTGGCGAAAGGGGGTCAATAGAAGAGGGAGTGGTTAATGAGTTTGGTGTCGCAACGGCTGGTTTTTCTGAAATAGGGTTTAAAATGTGAGAACTGATGAAATTGGGATACTTAGCTCCAGTTCTGAGGTCGAAATTAGGGAAAGGAAACCCCTAACACGGGTTGAATGGTGGGAGTTTGAGCGGCAGGAGTTTGAGTTGTAGGGGTTAAGTCGAAAGAGACACGTTGACGTTGGGGCTTGATTTGGGGTGGAATAGGGGGAGTTGGAGTTTGGGTGGGAGGCTTAAAATTAGGAGAAATTGTTGTTTTAAAATTCCAATTGGAGCTGGGTTTGTTGTGGGAAGAGTAGGTGGGTTTTGGTAAATTGGATTTATTTACTAACTTATTTGTTGGTTTAGGTATAACGGACTGCTTGGCTTTATCCTGCTTCTTGGGCATATTTTCCAACCATTCTGCAATCTTTCCAAGATTGAAATTGTTGCTGGCAGGATTATGGAATAACCATTCGTACTTGGTTGGAAGATTTAGCTTGAAGCTGCGCTTGCTTCTGTGGTGAGATGTAGAAAGCAAATTGCAGTGGCTAATGGTAATGCCATATTTCTTTTCGAAGAAATTTGAGATCCAATCAACATCAGCGTTTGGGGGGGCGCCTTTGATAAGAAGCGTAGTGACCAATTGATTCTTCGAAGCAAGCTTATCAAGTCTACGTTGCCATTCGGAAGGTGTCCAAGTTGAATTAAAATGACTGATAAGCTTCCGTGGGGCAGCGATTGGAGGAGCTGACATAGAAATATTTTCTGCTGTTAAGTTGGAAGAAACTTCGCAGGAATCAGTGGGTTGAACCGTCCGCAGATGACTTATATGTGGGGGTGAGCGTGAATCCACTTCAGGTTCCATTAATTCAGCCATGAGTGATGTATTGTAGGGAACATTCTGGTAAGGCTGCGGGAAGTAGGTGGGTGGGTCGCCCGTCATTTAAGATTGCTAGTCCGGAATTTACGATGAAGTTTTAAACTAGCTTCCTGCAATTTTTGATACTAGGAAAACCCCATGCGGGGGACCAACAATTAAAATCACCGGTTAAAACAATTGGGGTTGTAAATTTTTTTACAATGCTCTCGAGGTCATTGGAGTTAAATATTTGGTCTGGTGGAATATAAATTGAGATGATGGTAGGTTTGAATTTTAGTGCTATTTCCACAGCGGGGGCAGATATGTTGGAATCAATCGGAAAGAACTTGTGGGGTAGTATTTTGTGTACTAGAAGTCCAGTACCTTGTTTGGAATTTTGATGTGGAACCTTGGGGGGAACCTTGAGTGGGGATAATTTATTATGTTAACAACTGTCCTCTGCGTCTATAATCATTGCACTTTGTGTTAGAAGAGAGGGTTTTTGATGAGAGATTTTACTCTGAGTGTTATTGGTATTATTAATTGTTGGTGTTGATGCTGAAGTATTTTTGGTAAGATATGCTTGTTGTGATTGTGGTAGATCGAAAAAGGATTTAGGTTTAACTTCATAGGAGGTTGAAGCAGAGACTCGTGGATATTTTTCCCTTGTGAGAGAAGTAGATTCACCTATTTGTTTTTGGATATTTGTAATTTGTATTGTTAAATAGTTATGTTGGTTATGTTTTTTTCTTGTGATAATAAACCGGTTTTAGTGCGAATCGGTTTTTCTTTATCAGCGGTAGTACAGTGTTTGGAAGAAGAAGAGGGAGAGGCTGTACAGTGACTGGAAGAAGAAGAAGAAGTGGATGGAATGGGATTGCTTATTTCGCGGTTTTGATTTTTGAGTTTAGCTGAATAAAGATCAGAGGAGAGGGGAAAGGTTTTGGGGTTCCATTCTGGATGAATGCGTCTATTTTTTATGTTTATCTCAATGATATTTGAAGCAGGGTGGGTCCCAGCACAATTTGGACAGAAAGTGCCCGTGCAGCTTTTGTCTTCATGGGGAGAGAGATTACAGATTTTAGAACCAGCTGGCTTTTTGCACCATTTTTTTGTGTGCCCGAGAAGTTGGCATTGTCGACACCGCATGGGGTTAGGGAAATATTCTGAGATTTTGGTTTTATACCAGCCAATTTCGATTGTGCTTGGAATTTGAAATAAATCGAAGCTGAATATCATAAGCCCTGTGGGGAATTGTTTCCCGTCTGAATTCATTTTGGTAAATTTGTAGACGTCAATTATGTTTTGTGACAGACTTAAGTTCACTCATGATTTCGGGTTCGGGAACATTTATAAGGCAGGGTGTATATGCAATGCCTTTGGAGTGATTGAGCTTAGCGTGGAGTTTTATCTCAACTGGGCAAATAGTTTGAAAGGCTTTCGATTTTATAAATTTATCAGCTATATTCTGGTCTTTTGTGAGAATTAATAAATAATCATCCCTAAGCAGGGAGACCTTTTTATATTGTGTGCTGATTGAATCACAGAAGAAAGAGGTTTGTCTTTGGAGGTTATGTGTACAAAGAGTGGGTTTTTGTAAATCGATTTTGTAGGTAGTTCAGTAAAATCGGAGAATATACTGCTGGATGGTTTTAATCTTATATTTGGGGGGATAGAAGGGGTTAAGGTGGTTCTGAAAAGTAGTACTCGTCTAGACAACCGAACTGGTTACCCAATTTCTGGGCAGGCTTTTGAGCCATGCCGATAAAATGTTTTTTATTATGGAAACAAAAGTATTTAACATACTTGGTATTTATTTGTATTTCGATTTGGAACACCAAAGATATAGGTCTGTACGGTTGGGAGGTCAGCCGATGAATTATGTAGCGCGTATATGTAGTTACATTTAATGTTGCATATCTCTCCAAAATATTTGCATAATTACTTCGCCGCTTGTGGGGCTGTCTAAATTTGAGGACCTTAGAACAACTCTACAGGCACACTTTATTTTCGATCACTAAATTAGTGAGGCCTTTGCCGATGTTCTCACATTTGACTGATCCAATTATTTTTCTTTCGACCTCTTCTTAAAACCCAGGATGGAATTTGACGGTCTATTGCTTTTTTAACCGGATATTCCGACGACCTTCGTGGAACATGGCAATACCAGCTGGTTTGTTCAGAATGAACAAACAAACTCTACTACTTATTTCTTAATATGGAGACATCCGCGTCACGTTTCGTTACACTTGCTGACATTCATAGCGTTTTCACTTCTGTCGCTGTCATTTTTCCTGTATAGTTTTCGTACATCGTCCAAGCGAAAATTAAAGCTAGACGAATGGCTGTCGTATGTAGTAAACCCTTAAATTTAGGCGGCATTTTTCTGCCAAAAAATACAGCGGAGTTAGCGTGCCACCGAAGCCACCGAAGCCACCGGACATCAACATCACAATTTTCTAAGTGGAACAGAGCCCAAGTGTTTGAAATGTTCGCACTTTTTCTCAATCAATGGGTTACTGCTTCGAAAAAACGGCAATGCAAAAATTCGGTCTTGGTAGGACTGATTCGTAACTCGTTATCTTTTAGCGCCCTTCTCCAATTCGTCGTTGCCTATGATAGCACCATCACCGCGGGAAAGCAGAGGACTTGTTGTGGACTCGTTGATGTGATGTTTTAATAGACAATCTTGCAGTACAATAAAAAAAAAAACGGACTTCGGGGACTGTCTTGGTGTACTCCAATTCTCCAGTTATTCCCGCTGTGCATTTAACTTTCATTTTAATATCATCTTACTTATCGTGCATCATTTTTACATAGTCTCGGATACATTTTGAAATCTTAATGCCATGCAAGTAAAATCCCTGGGAACTCTGTCGAACGCTTTTCTAAGTCGATGAAGGCGCTATGCAGATTCTTGAAAGTTTCGCGATGTTTTTCCGTCATTATGCCTAAATCGGTCTGGGCTTCCATTAATAGTTTGGTCTCTTATGAGTACAACTGTGTATCTCATGATTCTTTGGGCGGCAGGCAGACTTAACAAATGTCTTTACGAAATCAGCAGCCTTTTTGCTGTTCCTTGGCGAAAACTGTAGACTTCTAAGTACATGTCTGAGCCATAATCGTATTTTGGCCTAAAAACAGAACTGAAATCAGAAAACAGACACATAGCAGAGTATTGTTGGCTCTGGCAATTTTTTTTTAAGTGCATTTACGCTATCCTCACAGCTTAACTGAAACCACCTGCGTAGCGTCCCATGATTTGGAAATTTCCAATTCCTAGCAAGAAAGCCTCTTATTATAGCAATGACAAAAGATAAGGCAAATACAATAAAAGTCTCAAATGTAATTAAGCCTCTTCTACCCGGGAGGTGTTAACAAAACCTCCCCACAAACAAATACAATTAAGAAAACTTTATTTCTTTATCATGACAATTCACAAAGAGGTTCTCCTATCGAAGCCCAAATGGCCAGATGCAAGTAATCAGTGAGCTGAGTTCCGAGTTCGTTCACTGTGGTCATTTTCCCAAATTATTGTATTTCAAAATTTAATAGCGTGCATCGCACAATGCTCGTGTTTACGGTAATTTGTTAATTAATTCCAGTTTTGGGCCCAAAACGACTAATGAGCGTTTAACGCGGCACATCGTCGTTGCATGCAACGATCGAACCAAAGCAGATGCGATCAAATGTCAGCGCTGGTGGTCCAGTGGTTATTTGTATCCGTGTTACAAAGATCAAGAGTACATACCATACACATCGTTTCCATCCAACCATCCATCGGATACACAAAGATAACTTTTCGTAATCCCAAAGGTGATATTTTGATTGGATGCTCTGGGGGGAATTGGATGCGCCATCAACGGTTTGGGGGGCCGACTCTTTGTAGCACTAAGTAAGAGTTTACCGTGAAACCGTTTGGATATGATTAATGGATTGTGCCTGCTTGTATGCGAGATTAAATCGTGTTTTGTCGATCTAATTAGTTGCAATTATTCGATGTGAATTGAAGCTGATGGAGATGTTAAATGAAGAAATAGAAATTCATGATGGAAACGGAGAAACACACATACGAAGTGAAAGGAGCGCGCAAATGAAAAGAAATATTGTTTTATGTTTGTTGGTTTTTTTTTTTTTTTCAAGTAGATGGTATTTCAGCTCAAAAAGTTGGGTTTAACTTACGGTTCATAGGGTGAAGAGCCTTCGTTAATTAATAGTGCTTTAGTTCTGGCAGATTCTCAAGAGCCTTGCGGCTTCAGTAGGCAGTAAGTGATTTGAAATGCATTTGTCTTCTTCAAATTTGACAGTTCGACAATATTTGTTTGAAGAATCAGAATTCATCGACATGTGTTATGTGCTTTTGGGAAAAAAGTAGCAAACCCACAAATTACTTTTTATTTATATCTAAGATGCGCTTCCAATAGAAAAGTTTCAAAAGTAGTTCCCACGACGTCAACGGTTGTACAAAAAACCACTTTAACAGAACGCAAGTCTTAATAACTAGTTGCAGCCATGGGAAAAGTTCGCATGACTGAATGTTGAAACACCCTGATAATTCAAAACCGTTGCATTCCATAGAATTTCTTAACTTGATTTGGAACGCCCTTTAATTACTTAACTCTATTCTTTTGAATTCGTATGCTGAAAGCTATTAATCATTTTGATCAAATATTTCTAATTCGCATGCTTGCAAATTTTAATAGAATTTTGTATATCGAGTCAAAATTAAGGATGATGTATATAAATATTGTGGTTATACGGTGAGTGCAGAAATTCTGCAAGATGGATCTGCGTCTTAACTTATTGATATATTCATTCAGTTCGATATCGAACTAATCATCTCTAACTGGGGTTTACGTCCTTTCCCTCTTAGCCGACGACCTCTTTAACTGCGTTGACTCTGCGGAATGGGTTCGAAGAGCCTGACAATTTTCTTTACCATTTTGGTGTACTATCATCCACTGACCGTAAAACACCAGTGAGAGCCTGTTCGATTTCATCCTCCAATCTCAATGTCATTTACGTAAGTTTTTTTTTTTTATTATTATTATTATTATTAAATTTACATGTGCGTTTTTTAAATTAACATTTTGGAAAGTAGGTACCATTCTATAGTCTATAGGTGACTAGAGGCGAATGTTCCTTCAGCTAACATTTACATTAAAAGATAGTTTGAGATATTTTGTGGGGTAAATCGCAAAGTACAAAAGAATAATAAATAAGTTAAACAAGTATATAGCGAAGTACAAAGAATAATAAGTGAGTTAAGCAAGTACATAAATAAGTTTATAATTAAATGACTCAAACATTTTATATTAGAAATTTACTCGTATATTGAGAAGAGCTTTGACTGTAGAACTATCCATACTGAAGAGAAATTTTTTTAACTCCTTTAAAAATAAAATGGGTTGAACCATTTTTCTTATATGTATTGGCAATTTATTAAAAAGCCTTGGTGCTGTCGCTGTATAAAATTTAGAACAACAAGTTTTTTTTGATATCGGAATATTAGATATTGTCATATTGTTTATTCTTAGTCTGTATATATTTGAACATCTTAATGTAATGTTATATCCGCTTCGCATGAAAAAAGTCTTTAGAACCTTAAAAATGTATAAGTGGTTTAAAGGAAGAACACCCAACGATAGGAATAGTGGCCAACTATGTTCTAATCGATTTTGTTTGCAAATTATTCTTATTATATGTTTTTGGGTTTTGTATAAGGGCGGATCAATAAGTACGTGACTTTTGGATTAAAACACAGATTTTTTGATAAAAAAATAATTTTATTTTTCAACTTAGTCTTCCTTGAGCTATACACTTTGTCCAACGCTTCTCCAATTTTTTTATCCCTTCCAAAAAAAATGATTTGTCGAGGTCCTCAAAATAGGCCTTTGTTTGCGAGATGACTTCATCATTGGAGTCAAATCTTTTTCCACCAAGCCATTTCTTCAGGTTTGGGAACAAGAAGTAGTCGCTCAGAGCCAAATCTGGAGAATAGGGTGGATGAGGGAGCAATTCATAGCCCAATTCATGGATTTTTGCCATGGCAACTGCACATGTGTGCACCCTTGCATTGTCTTGGTGGAAAAGAACTTTTTTCTTGGCCAAATGAGGTCGTTTTTTTTTTCAAATCGTCATTGAATCGGTCCAATAAGTTGGCATAATATTCCCCATTGATTGTTCTTCCCTTTTGAAGGTAGTCAATGTGGATTATCCCGCGTGCATCCCAAAAAACAGTCGCCATAACTTTATTGGCTGACAAACCCACCTTGGCCTTCTTTGGCGCCGATTCACCCTTAGAAACCCACTGTTTTGACTGTTGTTTGTTCTCTGGTGTGTTGTGATGGATCCATGTTTCGTCCACGGTTACAAAACGGCGCAAAAACTCCTCCATATTGCGATTAAACAACGCCAAACCTTCCTGTGAAGTTGTTACACGATCATTCAAAATTGAAACCACTGAGCCATGCGAGATCCCTACGGCTTCCACAATCTCTCGCACTTTCAATCTTCGGTCGGCCAACACCATATCGTGAATTTTTTCGATTGTTTCGGGTGTAGAGACCTCAACTGGGCGTCCAGGACGTTCGGCATCTTCAGTGCTTGTACGGCCACAACGAAATTCAGTAAACCACTTTTTTACCATTGAAATCGATGGTGCAGTATTTATCAAGCTTAGCCTTGGTCTCGGTAATGGTTTTTTTTCGCAAGAAATAATGCTTAATAAGCACACGAAATTCACTTTTTTCCATTTTCTCCTCAAATTAGTGAGTAGTCTGATAAAAATAGCTGTCAAACATAAACTAACTGACGCAGCAAGTTTAAATTTTGACAGGAGTCAACTGACAGATGCCTGTTGACAGGAGCAGTGTTGCTGTTTCAGTAAAGAGGTCAGAAATTCAAAAAGTCACATACTTATTGACCCGCCCTCGTACTTCAGTCGTGCTGAATTACCATATTGTAATTTACATTGGACAGGGCCATAGTAAAACATTAAGAAGATTTTTTGGGAACAGGGTTCTTTTTACAGATACATATTACGGGTAACAGACAACATGTATTTCTTAATGTATTCGACATGTGCTTTCCAAGTCATATTTTGGTCTATAAGTACACCTAAATATTTATAACTTTCAACACTTTCTATTTTAAAACAATCTGGACTACACTTTATATCCTCTTTATAGCTGATTTCACCACACTTATGAACAGATAAAGATAACTTAGAACATGAACTAGAGTGAAAAATGACATCACAGTCAAGTGTACATGGTCCTATTAGATTGCAAATCATAAGTCTGGTTTTATTGCTTATGAGAAGTCCATGTTTAGCAAACCATTGGCGTAGAACATTAAGTTCCCTATGCAATTGGATTGCTGACATGAAAAGATTTTTGTTACTATATGTTAAAGCCATGTCATCAGCAAAAGCTGTAACACTGCTACTGAGATTTTGATAAAACAACGAGTTAACATATATCACAAATAACAAAGGACCTAGCACTGAACCTTGTGGTACACCTATCTTAATTTTTAACGGATCACTTAACACACCATTTAATTTGACTCGCTGACTCCTTTCAGATAAGTAAGAAGAGAACCATTTGTGAATTACGCCCCTTAAACCTGCCATGTATAACTTATCGAGTAAGATTTCATGATTGACCATATCAAAAGCTTTCGTCATATCTATGAAAAGCACTAAATTAGAATTGTTTATATTAAAACTGTCATATATTTCTGTACAGAGCTTGAGGATAGCATCCTCAGTAGATTTGCCTTCACGAAAACCATATTGTTCGTTTCTGAACAACATGTTTTTGTTTAAAAATGATACAATTCGCGTTTTTATTAGTTTTTCAAAAACTTTACTGAATGTTGGAAGTAAGGAGATAGGCCTGTATTGAGTTATTAACGCTCGGTTGCCTTTTTTGAACAAAGGAATAATCTCTGCATCTATTAGAGAAGATGGGAAAATACCAGTGAGCAGTTATCTAAGTTTGTAGAATATTGTGCCTCTTATTTGCATACTAGTGCGCTTCGCACAACCCTTTCAATCAGCGTGTGACTTGGTCGTAATCCTGTTAATTAATATTTCAAGTTTCGGTTGATAACATTACTGGCTTTTATGGAGCAGCGATTGGGTTGGCAGATACGACGTTACTGACAATAGGCCTATATACAAGTATGTAGCTCATGTTCATAAATTTCGTCCTATACATCGGCGAATAGATTGTACGTATCGATTCGAATTTCTTGGGCTTAAAGCGCCTAGATACAGGTCAATTTTTGACACAATTTTCGACTACAACTTGCAATCAGCAGGACAATTACTTGGTGTGGAGGGCATCCATCAAAACAAATTGGTAGACTACCTAGAGCCAGCTCATAATTTCTGTTCTCCCCTCCATAACGTCCTAAAAATTGTATTGTGTGTCGGCAAATTGCTGTAATTTAATCCTCAATATTCATCTGTTATTCATTGAGTGAAGATCGGTTGCACGCGCGTAACATAAGTTCGGAAACGAAAAGATAATTTGGATATACAAGGGTTGTCTGAAAAGTTTCCGAACTATGATACAAGACATTTTTTTCTCAAATTTTTTTTTTATTTTTCTAAATAGTCTCCTTGTATCTCTACACACTTCTCCCAGCGATGCTGCCATCTCTCTAACCCGTCCAAATTCACGAAGGTGATTGCCTCCTCCTCGGAAATCTCTGTCCTCCGATCGCAGGTTTTAGATGAGGGAACAAAAAGAAGTCGCTTGGGGCTAGATCTGGTGAATAAGGCGGATGGTCATGCAGTTCAAATCGTAATTCATGGATTTTCGCCATGACAACCGATGAGGTGTGAGACGGCGCGTTGTCTTGGTGAAACAGGATTTTCTTTTTCTGCAAATGTGGAGGTTTTTCTGCAATTTCTGCCTTCAGCTTGGCAAGTAATGACGCGTAGTATGCTCCTGTAATGGATTTTCCTTTTTGAAGATAATCGATTAAGATAACTCCTTTACTATCCCAAAAAATAGTCGCCATCACTTTTCCAGCCGAAAAAACAGTTTTTTTGGAGCTGGCTGTCCTCGGCACCCAACGCGCGGACAGCTTTCTCATGCTTAAATCTTGATTTGACATGTAACAAACACGTTCTTTGGACATTTTCATACTCGTAACCTCTACTATCTCTCTCACTTTAATTCGGCGGTCGTCTAACACCATTTGGTGAACTTTAGCAATGTTTTCGTCGGTGGTTGCAGTTTTTGGAAGTCCCGAACGTTCATCATCTCCCAAGCTCTTACTTCCACATTTAAATTCAGCTGCCCAAAATTTCACTGTGGTAAATGATGATGCAGAGTCCCCATACACAGAGTCCAACTCATTTTTGATTTGCGTAGGCGTATTGCCTTTCAAAAACAAGAATTTCATAACAGCTCGATACCCATTTTTTCCACTTTCACAAAAAACACTCACATCGACTCACTCAACTAAAAACTGCGCGTCCGAATCCAAAATGACTGAAACTTCGGTAAGTAACTGTCAAAAGATGCACAACTAGCATTCATTAGCTTTTATTGACGAGTGTCGCTATCTTTACGTTGCGGTCGGAAACTTTTCAGCCAACCCTCGTACTATGGAAACTGCTATAGCGTCTACTTGACTGTGGAGTTGTTCTAAACGGGAAACTTTGACACGAAGCCTTAGACTTTCGAGACGTAAGCGAAAGACTTATAAGAATAGGCATCAAGGATCTGTTCGCCCGATATGCGACAACAACGACGATATTTCTAGAAGTTCAACAAAACTAAGGAGTAATGTCCAAAGTATGACGCTGAAATCATCCTATGTGATGTTAACGCCAAAATAGAAAAGAGGATGTTTCTTGCAGCGCAGTCGAGAGACCCCGGACCCACTAAATCTATAACACTATCTATCACTATATCCACTAAAATACTTGGCGACCATCTGATTATCAAACCGTCAAAAAAATTGATTATTTTGCGAACGATGCAGACACTCCTCCAGTACACTCCTTGATGTCCGAAGATACCACAACAATGAAAAAATACTGTGAGGATATTTAACGTGGAATGGTTGCAAAAGGAACTAACCGCTAGGGTGTTTGTGATTTCATATCCATCAACCTCTTGACATTTTGCCTGCGAAGTGGCATCGCATAGTATACCGAGACCGGTTCGTGAGCTCTTCTGCTACACAGCGGAACATGGATATGTTTACTCTCACTGAGAAGCTATAGCAAAATCACACCGTACTTAAGGAATTGATCTCTGTTATGTCGTTTCGAACGTAACGAAAAACAAACCTCAGAAATGCCATGCGCTTAGCTTAGTTTTCCTTACAGCTACGGTGTACATTAAAATCATTACATGTTGGTAAATCTACACAGGTACATAACAATGTTTGAAAAATTCAGGCGAACATGATCATAATCAAACCAAATTGCAAATTCTATTGGATTAATATGCAGTTAGAGAGGGGCGGTGGGTTTTTTTTTTTTTTATAATTTGCGCGCTCTCAAGGGATTATTTTTTTAGTACCCTTAAAATTTTTGCACACAGCGCAGGCGAAGGAAAATCAGGGAGGATGGAAAGCGAGGTACCGGTGAACGTTGGTTTTAAATGTTTGAAGGTTGTAATGACTAGGAAATAAAGAGCTAGGCAGGGTGTTCCATAAGCGAGTTGTACGGCTTAGGAAAGAATCACGATATTTTAGAGTACGTCCGAAAGTGGGCTTGAGGGTATACTGATGAGCTTTCATAGCGAGACGGGTGTTACGGTTAAAAGTTTGAATGGGCGGAATGCTACTGGCGATTTCTATGGTTTCCAGATACTTTAACAACAGGTCTGCAAATGATATACACCAAACCAAATATCGTAGACAATAAGTCAGCAACAAAAATCTTAAAAACACAGCAACAAATTATTGGCAACAAAATCGCTTGTCAACAATATCTTGAAAGCTCTTGACTAGCCTTTGTACTCGTATAAAGATGTCGTGAAAACAAGATCAAAAGTCAGGAAGTTAACACTCAAGTGGGTATGAATACACTTACTAGTATAATGCCTCAGCATGTATTAAGTTTTTTTGGAAAATGGAATAGAGGAAGAGAGGAAAATGTTTGGGCTCGGTGGTTATTTTGCTCCATGGGTGGCATCCAACATTTAATAGGGAGAATAAATTCTTAGTGGAAGTTGGCTTGATGTTGATTTCTAGTTAACTACTCGTCTTGCTTTATTTTCATTAACTGAAAAAATGGATAATATGTCTTTCGTTCGAGGCTGGGATTCGAACACCGAACCTTCCGATTTGCAAGCCAGTCCACTACTACTTGAGCCACGGCCACCCACCTGGCTTCACCTGGCCGTGGTGCAGCCTCATGTTTTGGGATATTCCCCGACCTGCGATGGGTGCTCTGTGCTCCGTGCTCTGAGGGCCTTTTTGGATTTTTGCATTTTCTCGCACGGACATTTGCAGGACACTTTAAAACTATTAAAAAGTGATTTTTTCGTAAGCTTTCTGTGCCAAACCCATTACCTCGCCGTGAAACTCAACAATTTTCCAAAATGAGCACTGCAAAAGAGTTTAAACTTTTAAGAAACTCGCTTGAAGACTCGTTTTAGCAAAATTAAAAATTGACGGCTTTCGCGCTGCAGTTTTAGAAAAAAATGATTTTGTTTCGCGCTGAAAGAAATCTAAACAATTAAAAGGTCCTGTGCACTACTATAAGCACTAGCTCCTAACCGAATTGCAAGGAAAAGAGGCGGTCACGCAAAAACGAAAAAATATTGACCCCAGCGGGAAGATTTATCCTAGGCCACTCAATCTGGACCGTGAGGGTTAGGTTAAACAGGAGTATGATGGGTGATCCCTGTGAATTGAATTTTTCTTCAAATGGCAAAGACCTAAACAATCTCCCTGGTGAAACATCCAATTTCGCTGCAAAAGTCAAGAAGGCCTTTGAAGTTCGGCTTTCGAAAAAGTATTTCCCTAAAAATTTGCTTCGACTACGCGATATTGCCTCACATTCACACAGTATGTGTGTTATGTCCTCAACAGCTTGCAGATCACCACAGAATCTGCAAATATTCGTATCTGACAATTTGGATCTCTTTGCGTGTTTCCGCAGGAGACAGTCTCCTATCAAGATTCCTCTTATTGTCCTAAGCTTATCTTTGTTTAATTTTATTATCTCCTTAGACCTTTTGCCGTTAAAAAGCGCACAGTGAGCATTGGATACCATGTGTCCTTCAAGAATTGACCATCATAGGTTGGCAGTCTTTGTGATTTTTTTCCCCTCACTATGCAAATGGGTGGTTTGACTGCATAGTGACTTGAGCACTGACTGGCCCTGACTGTATCAGAGTTGACATTGGTTGATTCCATTGCCTTGAGTGGATAGCGATATCTCTTTCGGATACCAGTCTCATCTGCATTAGCTCAGTCGCCCTGAGGACAGCCAGAACCTATGATTTGAAGACACTGCTTGCGTCAGGTAGTCTTATAGACACTCTTAGTTCTGGATCTTCTGAGAAAATACCATAACCTGTTCCTCTGTTTTTGAGCCATCTGTGAAAATAGCAATTTCATTTGACGTGATTATTAATTTTTTTCACAATCCTCCCTCTCCGGACATATTATATAATACGGGATGCCGACCAAGGAATGAATTTCATCCGTTAGAATTGGATTGCCTGCTCTTGAAGTAACCTAGATTAGTGAGTCGTATCGCACTATTGACAGTAAATTTTTTGATCTGTAAATCAAGCGGTGTTAGGTGCAAAAAGGTGTCCATGCTGCCGTAGGGGTGGTACGGAGCGCACCTATAATGCCTATAGAAGACGTTCTTTGAACCGCCGCTAATTTTCCGTAAACCGTTCTTTTGGTTGCTGCTTTCCACCATACTAGTCTAACCTCCAGCCAGCACACCACAGCAGGTTTTCAACTCCAAATTTATCCTACCGCTCTTTTACAGATAAAAAGAGTATTATATTATGTTTTTTTGATTCTTTCCGCTACATTAAGGTTCCAATTCAATCTTTTGTCAGGAATTACACCCAGATACTTCGCGCTGTCCGAAAGGGCGCAATTCCGCTTTCTTGAGTTTTGGGAGTTTGAATTGTGGTACCCTGTCATTTCTGGGAAAAAGAACCAGTTCCGTTTTGGAAGGGTTGGTATTGAGACCATAGCTTTTTGCCCAAATGTTGATCGTGTTCGGGGCAACCTCCATAATGTCGCATTTATCTAGGCATTTTCCCTGCACTATTATGACCACGTCGTCCTCGTATGCCGTGGCACTTATACCCATTGTACTAAGCTTTTTGAGGATGTCATTGATAACCAGCACCCACAGGAGTGGCGATACGACTCCCCCTGAGAAGTTCCTCGGGTTATGGACATTCTAACCGAGCTTTACCCAGTGGAGCAGTTTATTTTCCTGCTCGCAAACATGTCGCAAATCCAGTTTCTAATGCCCTGTTCAATGTTAGCGTCTACTAGAGCGTTTTTAATGCCGGCGCACTTCACGTTATTGAATGCTCCTTCAATATCGAGGAAGGTCGCCATCGCAAACTCACCGACGTATAGACTCTTCTCTATTTTCCTCACCTCCTCGTGCACGGCGGTTTCTACAGATTTTCCTAGGTATCTTCTGTGACTCAGTCAAAAAGCCATTGCTGCATCTATTCCCAATGTGAATCTCCAATAATCGCTCTAAAGTTTTAAACATAAATGATGGCAGATTTATTGGTCTGAAATCTTTTGCTTTTTGCCAGCTCTAGGTATAAAAACTACCTTAACTTTCCTCCAAGCTATTGGCTGTGTCTAAGAATTTCCATAATTTTATGGATTGCTACCTCCGGTACTTTCTGTAGTATGATCGGTAGAATCCCATCCGGACCGGTAGATTTGTACGGCTTAAAAGACTAAATTGTCCACCATAATTTTTTCCTATTAATAACAACAAGCTGTCTCGAACGCCATTGTTAGCGCCTTACTAATATTTTCTACCGCCTTATCTAACCATTGCCGCCGTCAGGTCTCCTGAGCTGTAATTATTCAAAATAAATGCCTCTGTTTGGTTTTTGATAAGAATGCAAGTTCTGATCTTACCTTCTGCCTTGTAGAACAAAGCGTAATTTTTTAGTGTAAGACCCTCGATCTTGTTGTCCTTATTGATCCAGGGCTCTTGTATTAGTACGGCTGTGATGTCGTGTCTGGTGATGCACTCCACCAGACAGGCCCCCTCTGCCTTACAGTGGTGCAGGTTTATCAGCAGCACTCCCATCTTCTTGGGGAGGTTCCTCCTCGCCCTTACCCTTACCCTTGACCATAAACCTTCCCATCCTGTAGCTTACCATACCTTTCGCTTTTTTGAGGTATGGTAAAGAGACAGCAGATAATGCTTCCGGTATTGCAGTCTATTACCCTTAAGGAGTCTCTATGTATTGGCTTTTAGTTCTCGATCGATTCTGCACATGGAGGAGTCCCAAGAGCTGCCCAAGGTAGGTGTAGGGACACGGAGCTCATACCCATGGTGCCGTCGAAGTGTATTTTGCCAACTCTGCCTTCGTCGTGCATCTTAGCTTCATACTTTCCCAAGCATCCCAAACAAAACGAAGCGTCTGAGGAAATCCACAAAAGGCTACAACCTTGTGTCCGCCTTCCCAACCAGAGCCATCGAATTGAAGTTCTCGGTTTACTGTAGTGGATAATTCCTTAAACAGGTCGTCTTGGTATTTCTTCTGGAAGTTTTCCCACTGGTCGATTGTCAGACGACCGCAAGGCTCTAGTTCGTTAATCAGGATAACGTGAAGCTCGTCTTTCGAGTCGCTTTGCTTATGACGCAATGCGGATAAAGTACCAGACTTCAGGGCATCGTTCGGCTCCACGACGTCGTCGGTTCTGCTTCTCTTGCTGTTAAAATTTGCCTTCTTTCAAGAGATGCTAGCCCCCCTCTTTTAATTTTGCCGTGTAGGAGGTAGAGGACGCTTAATCGGTTTCCACTCCCGCCTTTGCAGTAGCATCTACCTTGCTTGCCGCCTGTTGAGTAAGCGATTTGTTGGCCAGGATGGCTTTCGCTCTCTCAAAGGCGGCTTTTTCCTATTCGCTCAGGTTGCTGGGATCACGACCCTTATATACTACTCAAAGCAAAATAGGGCCCACTAAGTTTTTAGGCTCTCATTTGGGCCCCGAAAACGGTCAGTTCCGTGAATCAAACGTTCACCTTGTCTTTTTCACATGTGTACTCGTTAATCGTCCCTTAAAAACTTGACCTTACATTCGTCTGTATAGGGTACAGAGTCCACAGTCCAATCCGAATGCTCACGGGTGTAACTTAAGCGCGCTGCCCGATGTGCCCTTGTCGACCATTTTCGTGGAGTCGATTACATACAGTTTGATCACTTACTTGATCCAGTCTTCTTGCGCACTTGTGACTTTGATTTTTCCTGATCCAGGTCTCCTTGCTACACTCCCGGTTTCTTGCGGACATGCAAGATATACAGCGAAATACTTCGCTTCGATAATGTCTACCAATAGAGTAATTTATTTTTCTATCTCACGCCTAGCGTTACGTAGCAAAACCCTTGCCCTTTGGTGTGCGTTCTTCGCACTCTTAGAAGCAGAGATGGAGGTGGCAGGCACAGAGGCTGAGCCAGCTGTTCCCACTTTTTCCACCACCGCAGCCTTCCCCTATTTCTTTTCCTCTTGGACGTAGTTTCGGCAGCGGATGTTCGAACTGTCTTGGCTACCCCATCGACCGAGGTGCTGCCCTGTGCATGACCGGTCACCGGTTAAATCGCTCTCGTTAGTGAGTGTTCTTTCGAACAATTCACTATTATTAGCCAGAAGCTTCGCTTCTTCTATTGCCCTTACTAGGAGGGAGATGGATAAAGTTGAAATTTCGCCTTCACTCACCTCTACCTCTTCCTGGATAGGGATTGTCTGCCTTGTGTTTTCTATTTTATTTGTTTTTTTGTTTTGTTCTGGTTCCGACGAGTAGGGCCGGAAATAAAAGCTCAACCCAGGCAGTGTCGCCATACCTGGTAAGCCTAAGTATAACAGGCCAGCGCCAAGACGCCTCAGAGAGCTCGTTCGGGGTCGGTGTGACCCCCAAACCTTGCATCCTTAGGTACGGTTTGCTATATGCTCACACCACCACTGGAATCAGGTTTGACAGTTCTTAGTTCGCCACTTCTCAGCTGACTGTAGACGGTTGAGTCTTTGCTACTCAAGCCTCCGCACCGGCGTCATTGAAGGTAACGCTCGGGTCAAGGTGCCTATGGTCCGGAGGTTCTGGACCGTGAAAATCAAGAGATCCGTTCACCTGACAAAAATGCTAAATGCATAGTGCAAGCGGATAGTCTACCTGGCGAGCCTTTTAAAGCAGCGGGAGATGAGTTGGTAGAGAGCATGCACCAACTCCCAGATCTAATCTTTAGTGCTGTTTGGCCGTTCGACAAGTTTTAACTGTGCTAATTATAGAGGTAGTAGGCTCCTTAACATCGAATATAAGATCTTATCTGCCGTCTTGTGTGAATGCATGAAGCAATTTATCAACGAACCGATTGAGCCCCATCGGTGAACCAGCAATCCCCACTACGGCAGATCCTGGAAAAAGCCCAGGCAGATAAGAAGGTGGTATGTACCGAATATTCTTATCGATTTTAAGGCCGCATATGACAGTATCTATAGACGTGAGCTGTACAAAGCCCTGCCTAGCCTTGGTATTCCAGGCAAGCTCGTCAAATTGAGAACACTCGATGCTCCATAGTGGTGAGAAACAATCGCTCAATTCGAGACCTTGGACGTCAAAGAAGAATTTCGGTAAGGTGACGCGCTGCCATATACCCTTTTCAATATCAGATTTGAGAATCAAAATCGAAATTGGAAAATTTAAGAAATTTTTTTTTTCCAAAGTCTGTACACTGATGACATTGTCATACTTGGGGCATAACTCAGCATGCTGCCACTGGTGCCTCCGCAAGTACTGGAGCAGAATTGCCAAAAATGATTTCAGTCGTGAGTAAGGGCAAAACTAAGTATGTGGTGTCAACAAAACCTTGACGGATCGGACAGAATCTCACAATATAAAGATAACTTTAAGGCAGTAGACATAGACCCAATGTATACCTCGACTCACCTACTGAAGATGACATTTTATTGGAAATCAACTGAAGAGTTACTCTAGCTAATCGCTATTTGTTCGGTCTCAGAAGGCAAATGAGTAATACGCAATTGTCGAACGCTAAGGAGATTCTATATGAGAGCCTCGTCATCCCAGTCCTGATTTCTGATGCTAATATCCTTGGCCGAGGTGAGCGCTAGATTCGATGAAAGATTTTTCGTCCCGTTTGCGTTCACGGGGTTTGGGGGAAGAGATTTAACGGCTCCCTCTATGAGAGCTATACAATGACATTGACCTGGTCAGAAAAGTTCCTAGATATCATAATATCGATTCCTAGATATCATATTCGATTCCAACTCGGAGGGACGACGCATCAGAGGAAGACCTCTCCTTATATGGTGGAGGGGAAGGCACCTCAAACAACTTGAAGGCTAACTGGAGGCAGTTAGAGATCGTGCTAACTGGAGAGGCCTAGCCCCACCCCGGACTGTAACGCCATCTATGTTATGTCAAAGTGATTTAAATAAAATTATAAGTACCACAATTTTACTAATATAATTGAGCCCATCAATTTTCTTATAATTACCCAGAGGACTATACAACTTCAATTCTTACCGTTAACAATCAAATGGCAACACCAGACCTCTTCCAATTTCTGATGTATTCTGAGCATCACACTAAGTCTTTTCAATAAATAAAAACCAACAACAGCTTGAAAAAGAAAAGAAACTATTAAAGAGGAATACAGTTACCAAAATGGCCCCTTATGAATTGGATAAACATTTAAGCTCGGCATGTTTTTAACTAAGCACGTACACATGCTATGTTAATAGCCTGCAGCTATCATAATTATCTTATCCGATTCTACTCCGAGTTGAATCTATTATAACAATAATAAAAAAACCTAAGAACCTTACTGCAGATACTCGTACTCCCAATAGGCTCTAAGCTCCAAAGAGACCATCTGAACATTTGAACATTTGAACATTTGAACATTTGAAAGTCATCACTTAAGCATCTCATGGCAGTCTTCCTCATCTCAAATCCATTAAACTCTTTCAATTCAATAAAACAAAAAATCAATAAGAATACAAATCGTCGATTAAGGCAGCGGAACAATTGAATAACAATAAAGATCCGCTCGTAAAAACTCGATCGCTGCCTCAGTAGAACATTTGGTTTCATAACAGAAGCTCAATTTAACGACCACCAGAATAGTTCCATCGAAATATCAGTGGATACCGCCTCTGCGTGTGGTCCATCATTTGACAATGGTGCACATTAAGGTCATCCTCGAAGAGTCAACTATCATACAATACTTCCCATAGAACACTGTGCAGCACTTTGTGTTCGTCTAATTAAATTAATACGCCGATTAGAAGCGCTTTCGGCAGAGATGAAAGCGGAACACACTTACTAAATGCACCACTGAATTATCGGTTCGTGGGACGACCCAACACCGACTAACAGTTCAGATACTCGTACACGGGCCTTCTACGGCCTTCTACGGCAACTTATCTTACCAACATATCAGTATTGAAGTGAAAAACTGGAAAACCAAGTCCAGGCAACATTTTAAAACACACAACCTGGCGCTTTTAACACATTCCGTTGATTTCTGTTTGATTTGAGAATTAATTTCTCGGGAACGCGGATGGTGACGGGGACGGGGACGGGGACGGGGACAGGAACGGGGACCGTTTATTCGGGTCGACTTTATTGCCGGCTGGATTAATTTATAAATAACTCCTTAAATGAATTTTCAAATCAACTGATAGTGGCTTGGTTTTGATTGAATTGATATTTAAATTCTCTTGTCTGATAAGCCGGCTTAATTGATTTTTTGAAAAATTAAAAAGCCTCTCAGAAAGGGGACTACTGTTTTATGGGATGATAAAAGTGATAACTGCGGAAGAGGGCATCGTGAATGGATGCTGGAAGTTATCATCAACTGATCTGATCTATACTTTGCTTTCGAGGTTGTCAAAGAGTCTTTTAACTAGCTGTATTCTTTGGTTTTAAAGGGTTCTAATTATGATAAGTATAGCAGAAGGCCATTAAATTCGGGATTTGAAATAAATAAACTTATTGATGCTTCCGAGTGTCGTTTTGAGGTTGATGTGGTTGTCTCTGTGGCCTATCTTTTTTTTTTTTTTGAATTTGAATAAGAAGAAAGGCGAATTGTTCCTAGAAGAAGGAAAGTGTAGGAGTTAATGTAGTGACATGGACTCTTTTCCATACATAAAGAGCGAACTATGATTTTAGATATTAACCTTGAATTGGTTCTGGGGGTTTTTAAGTACAAATATATGTAGATCTATAGTTATGTATGGCTGCGCATTAAGATGACACTCGCTAATAAACGAGTATGGTTCATACCTACCCAGTTGTGCGAATTGTCTTCTAGATTCGTAGTGTCCGGAAAGGCATAATGATAAGCATTATTATTGGATCAGTCTGAGTTCGTCTCCAGAAATGGTGTCGTGTAGGCAGTGCTACCACAAATAGTTCGGTTGTGCTACCAAAGATGTCTCCATTTCTCATTTTCGCGCTGAAATTGTTTAAAACTATGTTAACATCATTCTTAGGATGTTACACGTAGGTTTTATCGAGAAGCTTATTCGCTTATATGCCGGAAGCTCAGGACTTCTTGGCTCAGTCAGCCACTTACAATAAATCGGCGCCTTAATGGATGCTGCTTTTGTTCTTTATAGCAGTCACCGTAGTATATTTCACAGTTTTTCGGCCTCTTTTTGTACGGCCCATCCTTTTTGTTTTTAACTTGAGCGCGCTCAAGGGATTTATGTACCCTTAAAATGGTTGCACACAGCGTGGGCGAAGGAAGATCAGGGAGGATAGAAAGAGAGGTACCGGTGAACGTTGGTCTTAAATGTTTGGCCTAGGAACGAATCACGATATTTTAGATTACGTTCGAAAGTGGGATTGAGGATATACTGATGAGCATTCATAGTGAGGAGGGTGTTGCGGTTAAAAGTAAGGCGATTTCTATGGAGCACTGTTGGTGGAAATGGCGATAAAACAGAGTGAGACACGAGACATTACGTCGGCGTTCGAGGGTGTCCATTGTTTGAGTGATATTAGTATCACCTATGAATCCTATCTAGCAGGTGCAGAGATGTTTTGGAGGATCCCGACTAGATGTGGGCATTGTACTCCAATTTATATTTTGAGGCCAGATCAGAGGGGGTAAAGTATTTCTTTCATCGCTTGAGAAAACTTAGACATTTCGCAGCATTTTTGACGACATCGAATATGTGGTCATTCCAACGTAAGTTGTCATTGACATACATACCGAGAATGGAAAGTTTTTCGGTTTCGACGATATAAGTGCCATTCATGGACAATGGCTGGGTGTTTAAATTTCGCTTTAACGACAGTAGACAGCATTGTGTTTTGGAAGTGTTAAATTCTACTCTGTTAGTGGTTCGCCAATTAGTTATGCTGTTAATATCAGAATTTAATGAGCTTAACATACGCTGCCGTTCCCATTCTACAGCCGAAGAGCAGGGACGTAAGTCCGGGAACGAGTATGAAAAGCAGAGAGTACTGTCGTCAGCAAAAGAATATATTGGATTAGATGTAGCAGACAAGAGATCGCTGATAAAAATTAAAAAGAGTGTCGGAGACAGAACGGAGCCCTGGGGCACACCAGCATTTATTTTGTGAATATCAGACTTGAAACCATCCAAGACAACTCTGTCAAACGCCTTAGAAATATCAAGTGCAACTATCTTGCTTTCTCCAGATTGATGTACACTTTGGTTCCACTTTCCGGTGAGACATGCGATCAGATCACAAGTGGACCTGTTGCTACGAAAACCGTAGCCGGTTATAAAGAAGTTTTCGTGTTTCGAGATATTCCAAGAGCTGACGTTTTATCAGCGTTTGCATGACCTTGGAAAGAAGGACGTAAGTGCAATGGGTCTGTAGGAGGGGAGAGAAGAAGATTCGCCTTTTTTAGGTACGGGCTGAACAAATGCTGTTTTCCATCTGCCAGGAAAGAGTCCTGAAGAGTAAGTTTGGTGAAAATGCTTGCGTAATGGTTTTGCCAGCGTGAAATAATAATCTTCAGAAGAAGGGGAGATATACTATCTAGACGAGCAGATTTATGTATGTTGAGATCTTGGTTTGATACTCTTCATGCGATGGGGGATAAAGTTTCTCCTTCCAATGAGAATGGTGTCTGTGAGCATGGCCCGACGATCCTAGAGTGGAGAGCACATCAACGGAGTACTTATCAGAGTGAGAAGTTAAAAACTCTGGACTAGTTTTGGCGATATGACTGTCAACGTGTTGTGTTCACTGGTCGATGGTCAGCTCGGCACTCGCACTCGTACTCCCAATGTACTTGGTTGATCGCGGTGATATCTGCTTCATAGCTATCTAGAGCATCCGCTTATTGTTCGGCTGCATGTCGCCTGCTTAATGTTCAATCAGCCCATATGTGGAACCCAACGTAATTGTTTTTTTTTCTTTTTGCTGGCTTGGCAACAGTATATTTGCCCTTATTCAAGGCTTTTAGATGATTCGTAATAGAAAGATTTTTGCGATGGTGTCAATGACATAAACATAAAATATACACTATTCCTATGACGGAAGCTATCCTCAGGAGAAAAGAATGAGGGAATTATCTGAAATTTATTTGCCCGAAATTAAAAAGTTGTCGTTGGCCTAGATATTGAAGTTTTATAATTATATCCGAGGGATATAATATGGAAAGCTCCAAGACGCTTAATAAAAGTGACATGCATTGTCACTGGGAAATAGATCCAACTATTTTATCTACCCAGCTTTACCGACATATACCAAACAGTAGAGCGACAAGGTAAAGGCTTGCTCAATGGGGAAGGAATGGAGCCAATGGCACCAGCGACACGAACAACAGTCCGTGAGTATTTTTATGAATATTATAATAGGACATGGTTGGGTGCTGTAGAACTAGGATAGGCACTAAACATCGGGTACAGCTGATGGATTTCCCAGATAGGATCAACGCTGAAGTAAAATCCTGGAAAGTAAGACCTCATCCGGGCTACTCCGACATATTTGGAGCTCAGGTCGGTAACGATTTCCGAAACTAGGTCCGGTCTTGGAAAAGATATGGTGGCGGATGAACTCTTAATGGGCCAACGGCAACGCACACATCCACGAACAGGTTATTGGTTTAGGTCTAACCAACCCCTCGTCACAGAGGTATCTACTCGTATAATCTGACTGACAGGTCCTCCAGATTGGTGAGTGTGCGTAAAATGTGAATGCAAAATTAGAAAACAACTACAAGCTTCGGATGCGGACGGAACTACTGTACGACAACCTCTGAAACGAAACAAGGACAAGGAATTTCGGATCTGCATGTGGAATGTAAGGTCCCTTAACAACAACTAGTGCAGGCCCTGGACTGTTGCAAAGCGGATGTTGCCACTTTCCAAGAATTGCGATGGGATGTGCTGGACAAAAAGAGGACGAGAAACAGCGACATCTACTATCGACAGGAAAAGCAACGTCAATTTGGATGCGGATTTGCTTTAGAGGCAAACTGAAGTGAGAAGTCTTGAGTTTCCGGTAAATGAACAAGCGTCTCGTAACAATTCGTATTAAGGCTAAATTTGCCAACATTAGCTTTATATACGCGCTCTTGGACAAGATTAACGTGTAGTGGCTGAGCTGTAACATTAATATTTTCCGAAATTTTCCGACGATAGGGCATCTTTTGTAGTACAGTCGGAAAGTGTAGTCAGCACGACAGTACCTCCGATAACGGATTCAGGCGAATCGACTTTGAGGCGGGGCGAAACATTGTCGTAGCTAGCCCCCGGGTCCCGGGGGGAACTTGCAGATCTCCTGATCAATGAACCGTCAACCAGACTGACCACATTGCAATCGACGCAACGCACTCCTCCTGTATTATTGGTGTCCGTACGTTCCGAAGGACCAAAGTCGACTCAGACCACTCAGTTTTGTTGTACCCAAGGTACGGTTGCGGATATCCCGAACATCGCAAAGACAAGCTAAGACTGTGAGTAAGTTCGACGTCGGACGGCTATAATAGCAAGAAATCACCAAATCATTTTCCTATCGAGTCTCCCTTAATCTCTTAAGAGGTCCTATGCTGGGTGCATCGAGTACCGAAGACCAGAGACTGCCAACGTGAATCTGATGTACTGAATTTCACCCAAACACCGCCAAAAAATCCCGCGTGATCAAAGTTATTAAAAAGTTTTATCAACAGATAAAAAGAACGTGTCAAGGCAAGAACACCCGTACAGAAGCCTGTAGATGTAGAAGGAAACTTTGCAGAGTCGCTGTTGAAAATGTTGAAAAAAACTTCTGTAGACTCTATAACTGCGAAGAAGCCCAACATCTCTTCAGACAGAGTAGACCAGAATGATACCCAAAACTTCCATCCACCTGGCCGAAACGATGTAAGGGTAGCAATATCTAAGCTAAAATCCAACAAATCAGGAGGACATGACGGCTTACCGGCCGATATATTCAAAGCTGCTAGAAATGACTTTGTGGAGAGCATGGACCAACTCATTTCTCAGATCTTGTCAGAAGAATGTATCCCTGATGAATGGAATCCCACCGTATGCCAGCTATACAGGTATGGGTTAGGTTAGGTTAGGGATGCGAGTCTGTTCGAAAGAGCAACCCACTTGGATGTATGATATGATGCCGCGTGGATCTGTGACCCTCCTACTCTTAAAACTAATTTGAGCTTATGATGAAGGGTAGGAGACTATTAACGTCTATATTCTTTAGATTGCAAGTACTGAGTAGGTAGAGGATTGTATCTTCCTCCTCTTCGTCCATGCAGCTTCTGCTTGCTTGCCTATAAGGCAGTGTCCAGTGATGACAGTTATGATGGCACTGAGGTGTTTCCTATTCAGAAGGATCAAACTCTTAGACCGATTCAGATCCAGTTTTGACCAGATATGTCCAGTCCGCCTAGGGTTTGTTCTTTTGTTAGAATCCAGCTATAATATTAGTTTGCAGGTAGCAATTGGTATACCGATGCTACCATTTTCTGGTAAAATAGGTAGAGTGGCTCCGAATATGTTCGTCGTCATTCGGCCACGCAATTCCCTGGAATTACCATTACCCAAAATAAGTGAAGGTTGAACTGATCTGCCATCTCCCTAAGAAATAATCGGCAGTCAAGGGCGGTTCTAGAATTCAGTGAGACTGAATCCACGGACTTGATAGCGGCCTGATTATCCGAAAAGATGCGGATATTACGTTTTTCTTCAGCCAGGACAAAGCTTCTTTAATAGCCAAAATTTCTGCCTGGAGCACGCTACAGAAGGAGAGGCTTAGATTAAGCTTATCTGAAAAAACACCGGCAACTACCCCACTATCAGTCTTAGATGCATCTGTATAGAAGTGGATTGACTTGTCATCCATAAAAGCATCTTCCCCCACAAGGATCTAGAGACAATGCTTACATGAAAATCTTTGTCAAACGAATGTTGGGATGTAGTGTAATCGATGTTCTCTGTGAGAATTCCTTGCATATTAGGAATATTAGAGTGGCCAAATAAATTATTTGTGCACTGTGTAGTCTGCTGAAGATATCGAGGGGTGTCAAGTGAAACGAAATATCCAGTGCCGCGGAGGGAGTATAGAGATATAAGTTTCTCAGCATCGGGTACAAGATTTTATCTGTCACATTGTGTGAACATCTAGAACCTTCACCAACAACCTGATTGGTCCCTATTAGTGCGGTTTCAAAACAGGAAAGTACACAATCGACCAAATCCTCAGTTTCCCGTAGACCCTAGAAAAATCTTAAAAAGGCCATTTCGACAGCACTTATACATAGAAACGACCTATGTTGAGTCATGTCTAGTGTTGGCACCCGTGCCAAGCCACCCGTCAAAGTGGGTAATGACTTAACCGGAACCTTTAACGTCAAAAAGGGTTTTAGACAAGGCGACGCTCTGTCATGTGACATCTTAACATCATGCTTAAAAGAATTATATGGAACTTACAAGCAAACACTGGAGGGACAATCTTCCAAAAGTCTGTGCAACTACTAGCGTACGCCGTTGATATTGACATAATTGGGAGAACTCATCGAGCTGTCATCGGTGTTTTCGGAAATCTATGTAGAAATGGAAGGTGCCAAAGTGGGTTTAGAGGTAAATGAGAGCAAAGCCAGGTAAATATTGTCAAAGGGACATACAAAATCGACCAATTGAACAGAACATCACAATCGACAACTATAATTTTGATGTAGTAAAGGATTTTGTCTACCTTGGGTCTTCTATGAATTCTGCAAACAACATCTCTGTAGAAATAAAACAAAGAATAACTCTTGCCTCACTCTGTTTCTTTGAGCTAAGAAGGAAAGTGAGTAGTAAGGCCCAATCCAGAAAAACGTAGGAGATTCTATATAAGACCTTGATCATTCCACTCCTACTTTATAGCGCTGAAGCATGGACCCTATCGAAAGCGAATGAAGATATGCTCAGTCGCTTCGAGGGAGAAATCCTTCGAAAGATATTCGGTTCCGTTTGCGTTGATAGGCTTTGGCGGAGAAGATTCAACGACGAACTATACGAGCTTTACCGCGACATCGACCTGGTCAGAAATCTGTGAATCAGTCGCCTGAGATGGCTAGGAAATGTAGAACGAAAGGACACCAATTCTCCGGCCCCCGAATTCTTCGAATCTAACCCGAAGTGACAACGCAGTAGAGGGAGACCTCACCTTAGGTGGAGCGCACAAGTAGAAGGGGACCTCAACTGATTTAGAGTGCGCAAATGGAGGCAGTTAGCTAAAGGCCGGGCTAAAAACAGGTTCATCCCGAACTGTAGCGCCACCAGCATAGGTAAGTAAGTAAGTACTCTATTTAGGCTTAAGGTGTCCGATTGTCGCCCGTACTTCGAGGGGTATGTTATCCGGCCCGACTGGACGCCACATCTTCGCTAACTTCCGCTTCCAAAAAACCTACCGTTTAGTTTTCGTGGACGACAGCTGAGGAATGGTACTGAGCGGAAAGTCTACGTTCACTAAGGCGTTAAAGTATTCTTTCCACCTAATGTCTCCGTTAATAGGTTTCCCTGCTCATTTTCAATATATTTGAGGGATTCAATACCTCGCTAATATTTTTGTTTCGCAGGAATCTTTAAAATGTTAGGTCGTGTTGTGCTTCTTGTATTCCATGTCGCCTGTTGATAATGGTGCCCTTGCTACCATTTTTGACGTCTTGCGTGAATTAATGAATGTGTATCCGACTTCGTCGATAGTCGCCAGAATTGGGAACGAGGAAGGATATCTTCAGCGGAACAGTTTAAAAACCTAGCTTGCACGAGACCACTTGAAAAAATTATGTCGGCCAAAAAGTCACCTCGCTGGTTTCATCACTCGTTTTTCGTGTTTCAACTCTCACAAAAGGATCTGGCTGTCCTTGATTAAAAAAACAAATAATCTACGTATCAAAAATTTATTTTGACTACTGGCTGGTTGCAATTAAACTATCATATCGAGTGTTTCAACAATAGGTATAGGACTTGAGAGGCCTACTTTTTACAGCCGATGCACGCAGGGTTGGCATCGATGTTATGTCGAAAATTCACGCCAATTTTGCACCTAATCATGTGGCTTCTACGACGTGTGTGCCTAACATAATCAAAAAATTTCAAAAGCCATGTTCCGTTCAGGATGTGAAGACCCCGAAACTTGTTCGCCCCGAAATGATCAATGGAAAATATGGACGCATTAAAAGAAAGTATCGAAACTTCCATTCGTCACCGTTCTTCACCTCTCCACAAACACGCTGCACCGAATTTTGGTGAAAGATATACCTCTACATGCGTTAGTTGGACTAATGTAAGAACTGAAGCCGGCCGATCAACAGCAGAGCTGTACGTTCTCGGATTGTGTCTTAGAAATCATGCATGATCAGACTGATTTTTGTAAGAAAATCGTGATTTCGGCGGATACCTTAATAATCAAAATTGCCACACCTGAGGGACCGAATATTCACGAATGATTCAAAAGATGCTAATGCTCCCAGAAGTAGTAATTTTTTGGTGCTGTTTATGGATCGAAGGTGTATATGGAGCGTACTTTTTCGAAAAGGAAGCCCGAAAAGCCATACTGTCAATGAAGCGCACTACCGAGATATGATAAACAATTTTTTGTGGCCGAAGCTCAAGGATATGGATACGGAAGTACTAGGTGAAATACAAGTCGCGAAACAATCGAGTTATTGCGCACGATGTTTCCTGGCCGTGTAACTTTGCTTTTCGGAGACACCAACCGGCCGCGAAGACTGTGCGACTTAACTTACACTTTGTTGAGGCTATGCTAAAAGCCAAAAGCCAACCATTCGCAAACTATTCCATCTCTGGAAGCAAACACTATAGCCTCCATCGCTGAGCCCAATTGAGTCCCAATTATGTGAAACAGTGATTGAAATTTTTCTAGAAAAGGATGGGGTTTGCTCTCAGAGCCGAGGCGGTCATTTGGAGGATATTTTACTCCATAAATACTCCCCGTGTGTGTACCTTATAAAACAATAAAAGTTCCAGAGATACCCCAACAATTGTTTCTTTTTAAAAAAAAAAAAAAAAACAAATCCCACGTCTGTTGTGAAAGCACCCTTTACAACAACAGACCTTTCGGAAGATGTATTATGAAAACATTTTACCGCTGCAATCGCAAAGGGCTAAAAGAGCTCTTTTTCTTCGATTCTCCTGAAACATTCTGAGACGTCTTTGTCGAACTATTTCAAGGAATGAGAGGTACTTTTGTAATGATCGTAGACCAACTTATTCGTAAAATACGGTCGGATAAAAGAACGTTCATTTAACAGAATCTCATTTTGGTCTTATTGAAGTCAAAAGAGGCTCTACGAGGGCGGGTCAATAATTCCGTGCATTTTTGAATTTCTGACCTCTTTACTGAAACAGCAACACTGCTCCTGTCAACAGGCATTTGTCAGTTGACTCCTGTCAAAATTTAAACTTGCTGCGTCAGTTAGTTTGTGTTTGACAGCTATTTTTATCAGACTACTCACTAATTTGAGGAGAAAATGGAAAAAAGTGAATTTCGTGTGCTTATTAAGCATTATTTCTTGCGAAAAAAAACCATTACCGAGACCAAGGCTAAGCTTGATAAATACTGCACCATCGATTTCAATGGTAAAAAAGTGGTTTACTGAATTTCGTTGTGGCCGTACAAGCACTGAAGATGCCGAACGTCCTGGACGCCCAGTTGAGGTCTCTACACCCGAAACAATCGAAAAAATTCACGATATGGTGTTGGCCGACCGAAGATTGAAAGTGCAGGAGATTGTGGAAGCCGTAGGGATCTCGCATGGCTCAGTGGTTTCAATTTTGAATGATCACTTGGGCATGAGAAAGCTTTCCGCAAGATGGGTGCCGCGTTTGCTCACAGTCGACCACAAACGCAATCGTGTAACAACTTCACAGGAAGGTTTGGCGTTGTTTAATCGCAATATGGAGGAGTTTTTGCGCCGTTTTGTAACCGTGGACGAAATATGGATCCATCACAACAAACAACAGTCAAAACAGTGGGTTTCTAAGGGTGAATCGGCGCCAAAGAAGGCCAAGGTGGGTTTGTCAGCCAATAAAGTTATGGCGACTGTTTTTTGGGATGCACGCGGGATAATCCACATTGACTACCTTCAAAAGGGAAGAACAATCAATGGGGAATATTATGCCAACTTATTGGACCGATTCAATGACGATTTGAAAAAAAAACGACCTCATTTGGCCAAGAAAAAAGTTCTTTTCCATCAAGACAATGCAAGGGTGCACACATGTGCAGTTGCCATGGCAAAAATCCATGAATTGGGCTATGAATTGCTTCCTCATCCGCCCTATTCTCCAGATTTGGCTCCGAGCGACTACTTCTTGTTCCCAAACCTGAAGAAATGGCTCGGTGGAAAAAGATTTGACTCCAATGATGAAGTCATCTCGTCATTTTGAGGACCTCGACAAATCATTTTTTTTGGAAGGGATAAAAAAATTGGAGAAGCGTTGGACAAAGTGTATAGAGCTCAAGGGAGACTACGTTGAAAAATAAAATTATTTTTTTATCAAAAAATCAGTTTTAATCCAAAAGTCACGGACTTATTGACCCGCCCTCGTAAATCAAATTAGGAGACATCAGCTTACAAAATCCTATAGGTTATATCGTAATCTGTGAACGCCTACATTTCTGCATCAACAAACTGATATGTCCTTTAGCTTGGTAGTGCACCATATGCCAATCGAAGATAACAACAGAGAACACTCACTGCCCCATAGAATCGAGAGTCCATACGCTGATGGCATTGTCATCATGAAGAGAAAGAACCGGCTGTCATCATTGCGTTTACAGCCAATGAAACAAAATCGACTGATTTGACTTTTATCGAAAATAGTATATCCTTCTGTAGAATAGAGATCGTACTATATAATAGGCTGTGGCTACTCAAGTTCTGCTATTAAATTAAAACGACAGGACTGTGGAAATTAACCACACAAGGTGATCAATTAGCAGAAAACAACTCGAAAATAAGTTCATTTCGTTAAAACGAATAAAAGCAATCTTTAGGGCTTCAGTTCTGGTATACGGCGTGGAAGCATGCACTCTATTTAAAGTGGAAGACAATGGTCTTAATTGTTTTGAGAGAAAAGCTACACGAGTGGTGAAAGGTATTCATTTGCATAAACGGAATTTAAAGGGAAAGATTCTAATGGGATACAATGATGTTGACCAAGGCGGAAAGACCTGAATATATTAGTTTAGATGGACAACTCTACAAAATACTTTTCGAACTCCACCAGAAGGACAACTCGGGTTATGGCAACCATGAACTGCTAAAGTCAACTAATAGATGGCATGCTGTATGCAAAAAAGACTGTAGGGAATGATTTGTGACATAAATGTATATGTATATAGGTAAAATATGAAGAAGCTTTGATAGGCAGATTTCAAATAAAGTTGCGTAGTTAAACGGATTTTTTTTGTATTTTATTCTTTTAATCTCTGTAAAGTGGGATAACGAAGTCCCATATTGGCTACCCCGATGAAGGAAAATAAAGACGCTGAAAATCCTACCCCAGCGGTAGTAAAAATCGAAGATATTTCGCGAGTGCGCAAGTGTGCGTACCCCCATTGTGGAAACATCGTCCTGGATTATGGTTCGCACACCTGGAATCTGTGTTCCAAATGCATCGTCTCCAAAGTGACGCATCCAAATACACAAAATTGGTTAGCGAACTGGACCGCCCTACACTCGACCAAGGCAGCGGCATTATACAGGGTGAGTTTTTTAACTTGAGACATCCAAATTACTCGAAAAATACGCGATATCGCAAAAAATGTTTCAGACAAAAGTCACAAGGTTCTGAAGGGGACATAAGATAGTGACCACGAGTTTGACCTTGAGCCCCATTTTCAAGGTCAAACGAAGGTCGCTTTTGATTTTTCAAATGATAATTCCTGATTTTCATTGCTCAGTCGTATTCCTCAATGGGGCACACGACTTTGTCTCAAAGGAGGTCTTATTCATTCAGTGCTAGATACCACTGCACTGGCACGCCTAAATCATTAATTGGTTTCCAACGTTCTTAGGGTGTTAGAAGGTCGAGATTTGTTTTAAGGAAGTCATTATTGCCTCGAGTGAAGTTAAAACTCAAAGAAATTTCAGAAAGAGACAAATTGTCTTAAATTTATCTGAGAGTGTATGATGTGCACTCTGCCCTTTTTTTCTACTTAAACGGAACTGTACTTCATTTAGAAGTTCGATATTTGTTTTGAGGAACTGATTATTATTAGTAACGTTTTCCAGATTAATAATGCAGGCTATTTCAATTCAAGAGAAAATTGAAATGATATTGATTTATGGAGAAAATGGAAGGAACATCGATAGTGCTGTTGGTCTTTACGCCAAACGTTTCCCAGACCAGATACGGTCGCGCGCTTCCTTTTATCGAGTCATCCAATAATGGAAGTGTGCAACCAAAGAAAAGGAATCGGTCAGATAGGGTGGCTGTTGAGGACAATGAAATAGCAGTGTTAGCTGCCGTTGCACACGATCCTCACATTAGCACTCGCCAAATAAGTCGTGAATCAGGAATTTCTCAAATGACTGTCTGTAAGATATTACATCGGCATAAATACCATCCTTATCATGTTTCAGTGCATCAAGAACTTTCTAATGAGGATTTTCGCACCCGGGTTTCTTTTTTTTTGGGCACTTCAGCAAATTGAACGAGACCCCCTTTTCTTCGCCAAGGTGTTATTCTCTGATGAGTCGACTTTCACCAATCACGGTACGGTCAATCGACCCAATTACTTGGCTAGCGAAAACCCTTTTTGGTTGCGACAAGTTGAACGCCAGCACCCTTGGAATGTTAATGTTTGTGCGGGAATTATTGGGGATAAATTAATAGGTCCACATTTTATTGACGGCAACCTTCTTGCGGGACCATCTTCCAGTATTACTAGAAGAACTGCCATTGGAGTTGCGACAAACAATGTGGTTTCAACATGATGGTTGTCCAGCCCATTATTCCCAAGTAGCCGGGGGCGTATTAAATAATGTTTACCATCAACGATGGATCGGACGAGGGGGTCCGAGGCAATGGCCTGCTAGGTCACCTGATCTTACGGCACTTGATTTCTTCTTGTGGGGCTACTTAAAAAGTGAGGTTTACAGAAAAAAGCCAACAACACGTGTGGTCATGAAAAGACGAGTAACTGAAGCTTGCCGGAAGATTATGCCAGAAATACTTCTCAGTTCTGTTGGTTCATTTAGAGCGCGGATAGGCAAGTGTATTGAAGTGAATGGTCACATTTTCGAGCATTTGTTGAAATAGTCTCGGGAAATAAACGTCGAAATGGGAAGAATTCAATGACTCAACAGTGGGAGGCAAGGGGACTCACTCTAATTAATCACCCCGAAGGAAACAAAATATTGCTACGTCGACGTCGTTGTTTCTGGGTTATGCTAAACGCCGTAGGTATGTAAAAACAAATGACAAGCCTACGAGCAATACGACTGAGCAATGAAAATCAGGAATTATCATTTGAAAAATCAAAAGTGACCTTCGTTTGACCTTGAAAATGGGGCTCAAGGTCAAACTCGTGGTCACCATCTTATGTCCCCTTCAGAACCTTGTGACTTTTGTCTGAAACATTTTTCGCGATATCGCGTATTTTTCGAGTAATTTGGATGTCTCAAGTTAAAAAACTCAGCCTGTAGAGAGCCAGCCCCCCAATAAAAGAACGGTATGAAACCCTAAAAGAACGATTAATAAATATTTTTACAGAGTCGGCGTTCAAGCGAACAGAAAAGCTGCTCTGGGATCCAGCATTTGGTGACCAAAAACCATCACAAATTCTACGGAGCATGAGGATTCTCGCAGAAAACAGCGTACAAGATGACTTTCTCCGCACACGGTGGATGCAGCTATTAAGTGCGTCAGTTCGAGCAGTTTTGGTATCGGATTTCAAGCTCTATGCTGCTAATGGCACACCTATATGCACATACGGTTACAAATTGCTATGCCTCGACTTTGGCTTACGTCGACAATTTAAATGGCGCTTTTTAATTGCCAATGTCTCTCGACCCATCATCGGAACCGATTTCCTCACCGAATTTAACCAGCTTGTCGATTTAAAGAATCAGTGACCGTCACAAAAGGACCACCTGTAACCGAACGAGCCCGAAGACTTTCCCCAGAAAAACTGTTAATAGCCCGCAAAGTGTTCGAGTTCATGGTCGAATAAGGCTACTGCCGCCCATCAGTGAGCCCATGGGCAAGTCCGTTACACTTGCACCCAAGAAGGACGGATCGTGGAGATCATGCGGTGACTACCGCCGCCTACACGCTGTCACCCAGCCGGACAGATACCAGATAAGGCACATCCGATCATGAAAGAGAGAAATGTGTTTTCCAAAATCGATTTAGTGAGCGCTTACAACCAAATACCGATGGCAGAAGAAGATATCCCGAAGACAGTCGTAATTACACGTTGCGGCCTCTTTGAATTTTTGGACCAAGTGCTATCCGGACTGAAGAGTTTTTGCTCATGCTACCTGAACAACATCTTCATAGCATCAGAAAACCAAGACGAACACACAAAACATCTCACCACTGCGTTCGACCGGGTGCAAAAATTCGGGTTAGTAATCAATGTCGCGAAATGCACTTTCTTCGCCAAGGAAATCGAATATTTAGGATACTGGATCAACAGAGATGGAATGAGACCTCCTGTGAACAAGATTGCAGCAATATGTAGTATGGAGAAACCGAAAACAGCAAAAGTGCTGCGTCGATACATCGGAATGATCAACTAATACCGACGCTTTCTTCGAGACATAGCCGTTATTCAAGCTCCGTTAAACCAAGTCTTGTGTGGGCATAAAAATGAAAACAAGGAAATACCGTGGACAGTGGAAACTAGCGACGCCTTCGAAAGGAGTAAAAAATGTTTGGCAAATGCAGCAATTTTAACGCATTATCAGCCAAACGCAGCCCTTTTTCTTACAACGGATACATCGGATTACGCCATAGGCGCAGTCCTCGAGCAGCTTCAAGGAAACCAACTGTTACCACTGGGCTTTCTTCCGTCGTCGCCTTAGTCCAACCGAAAAAAACTATTGCCCGTATGACCAGGGCCCCCGCTCAATTATCAAGGCTTCGTCCATTAATGAGGTTGTCTAATAAAAAGCGGGGGCAGAGCATATTACTGGTCTTATCGTAAACATCTTCAGATAACGCCTCTGAATGGTTACTACGATTTGACCAGTAACAAGTTGCCGGTCATAGGTCTTGTTGGCGGCTGGACCACCGGTAGTCCATAGCAGGACTTAAATCACGGTACCATGGGAGTCAGGAACCCCCCGGATTTCGATCCGGGCCTGACTTGTTGAGGTAGGCCCCCTTGTGGGAGCATCATGGTGGCTGTGGTTTAAACCCAAATCGCGGGAAGGGTTTTCCTTGGTTTAACCCATTGTAGAGTAGCAAATAAGTACTGGGTGCTGTGACCCTAAGAACAGTAAGAGGCTTTAGGTCGGCCTCGACTCATACCAAGGGTCGAACTTGAGCCTCCCAATTGGTATCAAAGAATTGACGGAGAGCGATGGCAAGGCGTATCCTTGCTCCCTATGGATGTATGGGCATCCCGTAAACATAAGGTCTACATGACAGGTGGTTTACGTTAAAAATCATGGAACGTTCTGCCCGTATGACCGTGAGTTATTGGCAATCTTTTGTGGCATAAAGAAATTTCGACATCTGCTGGAAGGAACAACCTTCACTATCAAAATGAATCACAAGCCTTTGATCTACGCCTTCTCTCAACGATCCGAGAAAATGCCCCCTCGTCGTGCCAACCAACTGGATTTCAGTTCTCCACAGATATAGTCCATGTTCGCGGTGAAGAAAACACGATGGCTGACATATTGTCACGTATAGCATCACTCACGATACCGTCGAAAACTAGCAGTAGAACAGGAACACGACCAGCTGCTCCAAACCTTACTGCTACCCAAGGACAACAGCTTAAAGTGGCAGAAGCTTATGACAGGCAATGGAAAATACAGAACGCCAAAAATACGTTTGGCCCTACATGCAAAAAACATTCATCAGTGGGCGCTAACCTACATAACATGCCAAAAAGCCAAAATCCACTGGCATACGAAAAACCATCCGGAGCAGATCACTGTTCCTCACAACTGCTTCGAGCAAGTACACCTAGACTTAGTTGGCTCTTTACCTCACTCTTCCGGATGCAAGTATTGTTTAACCATGATTGATCGTTTTTCCAAATGGCCTGAGGCGGTTCCACTAGTTAGCCAAACAGCAGAAGAAGTCGTGGACGCATTCATTGCAAATTGGATTGGGCGATTTGGTGCTCCAAGGAGAATCACGACAGACCAAGGTACCGTTTTTCAACAGGCTGCTGCGATTAGAGGGCTGTGAAGGCATAAGGACATCACCGTACCATCCAGCAGCGAACGGCATTATAGAACGATGACACCGTATACTCAAAGCCGCAATAATGTGCTACGAAAACAAAACGGAGTGGATCAACAACTTGCCAGCAGTCGTGCTAGGATTGCAAAGTTGCTTCAAAGACGATCTTCAGGCTTCATGTGCTGAAATGGTTTATGGTACCACCCTTCGCGTACTAGGAGAGCTTTTTGTTGATGGACCAGTTGCTGATGACACGGAAATCTTACTGAATCACCAAAGAAGATACATGCGTGAGTTAAGGCCAGTATTAACAACTCACATTGTAAGACGCGTTTTTTGTATTTTGTTCTTTTAATCTCTGTAAAGTGGGATAACGAAGTCCCATAGGGTAAGCAAGCCTGACATCTGACGGCACCCTTAATAGCTAGTTACCTGAACCAAATTTATATTCAAGATTAGAGATGGTTAGCGAAAAATTATGTTAATTGGAGGAAGCTGTTGATTAAGATAAGGGCCCAATCCGGGTTCTTCTTTTTAACTTCATCACCCACAAAAGTAGACTTGCTCTCTTGCATATTCAGTTACGAGTATATTCAAAAAAATAAACAACGTGGGCAAAACAAAAAAAACAAATTCTTAATGTTATACGAGCGGAAACACTTTGGATCATCCTGCCTTTCCAAGACTGAGAAGAACAAAACAATCAAAAACATAAAAACTTAACGCCGCCGCCACCACCGAAGACCCATTATAAAAATGACCGTCGATTCGTCATACGCCAATTAGCACAAAACGTATAAATACTCGGATGTCGCCCGGGTTTCGCGGCTCCTTGTTCTGCAAATTTCTTGGAACAATGTCACAACTCGTCAATCCCATATTTAATAAAACTCGACGACTCAAAGAAGAAAACATCGTTTTTTTCTGTTTGTTTGTTCCTGTCATAAGCAATTTTTGTTTTTTTCTTTTTGCAGTTTTCGACTGTCGAAAAATAAAATACCCACAATAGCGACGACGCCAAACCGCATGACAGTCCAATTAGCACACATTAGCCATCGTATACTTCCCGGATGTTCGTCAAAATTCTCCTATCCACATTAGCATTTGTTTATTGCTTTTTTCGTTGTCGTTTGTACTCTGCTGCCCCCGAAAAAAAAAAAAACAAAAACCCCAGCCTTGTCATGGATTTTTGAAAATTTCTCAAGAATTTGCCACCACATTTGGGCTGATTAACAACCCTGCATTGATTTTGACAGATTATGTGTTGTTTTATTGTACTTTGCGAATGCTGACAATGGCCGGTCAGCGGCTTAATTTGGTTATAACGACAATCAATTAACGATTTCTAATTGCTTTTAAGTAACGACGCAGATGAGTGATGAGGATGAAAATATTCGAATGATCGAAATGAGAATTTTGACAGACGTCCAACTTGCTGTCATGGGTTTTCTATTTTCGCACATCACGACACGCTGTCAAAATAAAGTGTCAGAAGTGCAGAAGCGGCTCTGGCAGCAGCGGTTACGATCAAAAGGATTTGCGACTTGCATGACAATTTAATGATGATGATTATTTTCGTTTCCAGTTTAGTAAAACGGTGTTCGGTAAGCAGATCGCCTTTAATCAAAGCCCCCGAATCTTGATTGAGTGCAACAAGCAATTTGCTGATGAGAATCGACCGGGGATGGTACCCGCTCTTATGTACGGTTAGAGGCTGTGCCATGTTGTGGCACGGACGAGCTACACTGCACACACCACTCTGTACATGAGTTCGCAATGTGACATTTTAATACTTCGCTAATTGCGTATGAATCCTCAGTTAATTTTCATAATTAGGTTGAGAAGTGTCTTGCAGTCAGTGAAGCAGGGAGATGACTTTTAGCAGCATGTGCTGTACTTTGACATCAAAATGGATTTTCAAATTTGTAAAAGTCTCGAAATATACTATATTAACTAAATTGTTTTTATGTATCATAGCTGAATTATGGGACACTTTTCGACATCGTCTTTAATGCGAAAGGGTTTCCATGTGTTCCAATCGGGAGCAAAAACAAAGGTAGCCAAACAGGAGGAGAGGTTAAAAAAAAGAAACAGAATTGCCACTTTTTTGATTGATTGTTGACAGCTAACAAGGTAGAACGGTTCGATTGATGTTTTCTTTTAGTACCAATAAGCTCCTAACATTCCGCCCGCCTCGACGTATTATAGACGTTGATTTGATCTCTCCTGATTTATGATTGGAACTAGCAAAGGACAAAGCTTGACAATCAGCCACTTGAGGGTGGAAGACTGCGTTCTGACTGTCACCAACCTTGTATGTCCATCGGCGCCGGGATGTGTTAATATAACTCTACCTAGAGGCCACTTAGTTGGTTGGTATTTTTCGTTAGCAATCAAGACCAGAGCTCCTTCCTTGATGGATTTTTGCCACTTGACAATTTCTTGAAGACGTTGAAGATATTCTACGCGCCAACTTCGCCAAAACTGTTCAACCGTTTTGCGAAGAAGTTGATACAGAGGTAATTTAGAGTCTGGAAGACGAACAAGAGACCGTTCTGGAACAGCGTTTATAGCGTCGGAGGCGATGAAATGTCGAGGAGTTAATACTTCCATGCCACTTGGATCGTCAGTGAGTGGGCAAGTGGGCCGTGAATTGAGAACAGCTTCTATTTGCAACAGCAGTGTGGTAAATTCTTCATACGTTAAGAGAGTTTCTCCGATGGTTCTCTTTATGTGAAACTTATCAGACTTAACTGCCGCCATCCATTTTCCCCCAAAGTGCGACGCTGCCAGTGAGTTAAAGATCCACTTGGTTCCATCATTAGCTAATCTATCAGCTATTTGGTGAGACTCTTTTGAAGCGATTGTAAACAGCCTCCTTCTGCATCAGCTCCAACAAAATTCGACCCACAGTCACTTGTGAGTGTAGCGGTCGAATAGTCTGTTGCTAATTTTAAGTGCACTGCGGATGAGGAAAAGCAAACGAACTCGACAAGGTACGATTTGTAAGTTTTTTTTGTTCGTCCTCTCCACACCTTTAAAGTGAACGGTCCAACGTAGTCCGCACCCGAATGTAGCAATGGTCTTGACGGAATGATCCGGCTGACTGGATGTTGGCCCAGCAACTGCTTAGCTATCACAGCTCGATGTTGAGCGCAGATGACACAACGATGAACGAATCAGCGCACTGGATTGCAGCCTTCAAGCACCCAAAAGGTTCTTATGGTAACCAGCATGAATTGTACGCCACCATGAAAAGTCAAACGATGACTGTGATCCAATATGAGTCTCGTAAGTAAAGAATCCTTTGGTAGGATAATCGGGTGTTTCATGTCCGCATCAATTTGGGCATTGCGAAACCGCCCGTCAATCCGCAGGATTCCCTGTGAATCTGTAGATGGAATTAGACGATTAAGAGAACCATTTTTTTGAAATCGGCTCAAGTTTAGACAGTTGGTTACTTAAGTTCAGCTTTAAAATAGATGTTTTGAGTCTTCTTCATCCAAAATATTTTAACTTTATTTAACTCAAGGAATCAGGTCGAATCGAATAGATGTTCCGTACAAGTTGGTCTCACGCACATGTCACAGCGAACACTGAACATTTGCGTTCGAAATTCGAGAGCACATGTGCACATCTAGCCCGTTTTTTGTGGTTGGCTGATGAATCAATATGTTGACCGCTAGCTAGCAAAAACTTCTGTCGCATGTATAACATGTGATGATCGTGCTCTAGCTTTGATATTGTCTTCACATAAGGCCTCGCACAAGTTCAACAAAAACAATCGTCGGCGGAAACCTTTCTTACTCTTGTTCCATTCCCGGAACAATTGAGTGAAGATCAAGAAGACATTCAAAACCAAAATGTCAAGAATGTTGTAGAACAACGTTAGTGGCCATCGGTTGATCCTGCATTTACACCGATAAGTGCCAACCATCTGGTGGAGAGTGTGGACATCAGCCTTCGTTTTATTGTAAAAGTGAATTATGTTGGGCTTTTTTGCCTGATCAGCTCGATCGAAGTGGACGGCCGCATGACACGTCGAAAGCAAAGTTACGAAGTCATTTTTCTTGGGCACGTATGGCACCATCGTGACACGATCTGCATAGTTGTAGACGATTTCGGTATGCAACACTGCTTTTTGTTTCATGTTAATCAGCGCTGACAGTATCTCCTTGTGACTTTTCCTTATGGTGCCGACAATCGTAATTTGCTTTTTCTTCAGCTCGAGTGCCAAACTGTAAGATGTAAAAAAATTGTCACAAGGGAAATTGCGTCCGTTCATTCCTAAAAATGGAAAAGAATCACAGATCAGAGAAAACTAAGGGCATGTACGCGAAGAAGAAATACCTTGGCACAAATCCAGAACAACACGATGACCATGATTGATTTCTGCTGAACAGTTTCTGTCACGGCTAACGTAGACTTCAATATTGTAGGCATACGACGATCCTGTGTCGGCCAGAATCCAAAGTTTGATGCCATACTTTCCAGGCTTAGACGAAATGTACTGTCGAAAACTGCATCGTCCACGAAATGGCAACAGTTGCTCATCGACGGTCAGAAATTTGCCAGGAACATACAAAGCTTTCAAGGTCTGGACCCACAGATTGAACAAATCGCGAATAGGCGCTAGTTTATAGCGTACACTCTGCTGAACATTATGCCGAGTTTCTCGGTTATTGAATCGTATCATTTGGCTAATGGCTCGAAAGCGAATAAGTGACATTGTCGCTGCGAAAATTGGTGGCCCATGCTTAGAGTCCAAAGCTCATCTGCTGCTTCGCTTTTCGACCGATATGTCCAATCCTACAACAAAAGCCCATAAAAGGCGTGCATTTCAGACACATCAACCGGCTTCCACGTGACGCCATGCTTGTGAACACCGTATACCATAAATTGGTCATTTGTACCACAATACCAGTACCAGTATCACATAATTGACTGAGTTCCACAAGGATCGGTACTAGGACCTCTCTTATAGAACATTGAAATTAAAATCATAGGTTTTGCAGATGATATTGCAATCGTTGTGGCGCCGAAACACCTGGAAGAAATAGAAGACATTGGCAATGAATGTATTCGAAAAGTTAGACAGTAGATGGAAACAGTTAGGTTAGAGCTGGCAGAATATAAAACGGAAGCAGTTCTGGTAACCAGTCGCAAGGAAAGAGAAACGCCCACCATCAGGGTGGGCGATCACAATATGACATCAAAACCGGCTATCAGATACCTAAGTATGATGATCGATGCTAGGCTCACCCTCAAGGAGCACCTTGAAGAACGTGCGACAAATCCTCAAAGGTGGCAGGGCTCCAGAATAATGACAAACATAGGAGGACTCAGACAACAAATGGGACTAGTTCTGTCAAGGGTGGAGCAGTCGATCACAGTGTACGCGGCACCAATATGTACGAAAATACTGAGTCATACGCAAGAAAGACTAACTCTGTCAACAGACTATGTGCTCTGAGAGTTTGCCGTGCATATCGGACTGCGTCAGATGATGCTATATACCACCTTAATCAAGTTCCCGGAATTTATTCAGAAAATTGGAAATACAAGTTTATTCATCTAAATCTACATATATTGTCCCTTCAAAGTAATCCCCATCGACTGCAACACATTATGCCAGCGCTTGATCCAATTCTCGAAACTTTTTTTATATTCGGTTTTCGGTACTCGTATGTCCACCAGTGCTTCCTGCGATTTTTCCATTACTTCTTCTCGGCTGCTGAAACGCGTTCCCCGTAGTGGTATTTTAACTCGATTAAACAGAAAGAAGTCACAGGGAGCCAAATCATTTGTTGCATTTTTCGTCAAAAAATTACGAATAGTGATGGCACAAAATCCACGAGTTTTCAGCCCACAATTCTGGTCTCTTTCGGCGAATTGCTTCACGCAAACGTCTCATAACGCCCAAATACGAGTAATACTCTTTGTTTACTGTCTGGCCTTCTGGAAAAAATTCATGATGCACTACGCCGTTGTAATCCATGAAAACCGTGAGCATTGCCTTCCTCTTTGACTGAAACCGAGGTGGTTTTTTTTGGTCTCGGCTCATTTGGTGAACGCCATTCACTTGCCAGATGTCTCGATTGCATGTCGTACTCATAAACCCACGTCTTGTCTCCAGTAATGATCCTTCTGATGACTGTGGGATCGAATTCAGCCTCGCAAATCATCTCTTTTGCGACGAAATTGAGGTCTTTTGGCACCAACTTTGCTGCTACACGACGGAAACCAAAATGTCTTGGACGGATCCATAGGCAATGTTCAAGTCCTCCGCTATCTCTCTGATGGTTAATTTGAGGTTATTGACCAACATTTCTTTTTCGATGTGGATGGTCTGCCACTGCGTTCATCATCTTCGATTGACTCACGACCACTTTTGAACCGCTCATGCCACTGGTAAGTAAACGACTATTTTCTTTAGAGAATCGTTGCCGAAACACTTTTCCAACATTTTCAAAGCTCGCGCACCATTAAATCCGTTTTCTACGCAAAATCTAATATAAGTTCGTTGTTGCAAATTCAAATCCATTTAAAAAATTGTTAAAAATCGCCACCACACACAAAAAAAACAGAACTCAAGTCGGAACAATGGGAGCGCCACACGGGAATTTTTTTCATCAAGGTGGTATTCTCGACTGGCCCTATAAAAAGCAAAAACGCGGTTACTGGAATGCTGATGCGAGATTTCACAAATGATGTTGGTCCTGCAAAAATTTCAAATGGTAGCGCCTAAACAAAAATCTCAAAACAAACCTTGACGAGAAGCGAAATCTATTGTCGAGGCTGATGGGGATGGTGGCATCGGATCGCGCACATACTGAATTTTCTTGTCCGATAAAATCAGCATCACTCTTGTCACATCTTCGGAATCACTTTCAGTCTCGCTTGGTGAATAATCTGTATCATCTTCCGAGAATTCGGGCAGATCATTGCTGTCTTCTGTTTCTTCTGTTTGAAAAAAAAAATCTGAAATAATTCACAGCAAAAGGTTGCATAATCGAATAAATGTCACAGCCCTTGCGATATCTAATTGACACCAAACATCAGATACGTAATAACTCTTCTACAAACCTTCAGAGCCGTCTGGCGACAACAATTTTGTTTTTTACAGAAACTAGACGAGAAAGTAGCCTGGCGAGCCGCGAGCGTTTGGCAACAGCACTACAATTATTACTAGTTTTGCTTATTTGAAAAAAAAGTATGTCAAATTGACACTAAATATAGACTAGTGTTAAAGAAGTTACCGTTCGTGAACCTTTTCGAAAAAGAACTACCGCTCGCATGCACCACGCAGTTATTCGCAGCGGTCTGGTTAGAGATGAATACCGTTGAATGAGAGCTACGACTGAGCGATTACGTTCTTCTTGAACTATATTTTCACCTGGTGTTGGGCATAGTTTAGGCCAATGATCCTCGTTGAGTTTCAACCATGATGGTCATTGCCAACACAGGCTGCTTTCGGCTAGTTGTTGCGGCGTTGAACGTCTAGACGCCAGATCCGCCGGATTATGCTCACCAGGTATGTGATGCCAGTTAGCTATAGGAAGAATTGTTTGAATTAGACTCACCCGGTTTCGAACAAAGTCTTTCCATCTGGTTGGGTCGCCTAGAATCCAAAACAAAGTGGTACTGGAATCTGCCCAGAGATGAATTGGAGACTTTTGTAGGTTTAGTACACTGAGTAGATGTTGGACAAGTCGGACTAAGAGTAGTGCCGCTGACAGCTCTAATGTTGGAGTGGTTATCCGCATCATCTGTGACCTATTGGATGTTTGCTCCGTTTTGGTAATTGGTGTCAGCTTTGTTTTGGAGGATAGAATTGTAACTTGGGTTCCGCTGCTATTGATGACTCGTAAATAAACAACTTCTCCCACAGTTGCTTCCGAAGTATCCGCAAAACCATGCAACTCAACTGCTTTCGATGAAGTAGATAACCCAAGCCAACGAGGAACGACAAGTCCTGAAGTTAATTTTCCAACGAACTTCGAGTGTTGCAAGAATTGGTAGATCCGAGTTGAGGTGGTCTCGCAACAGTTCTTAAATAAACATCTTAGCTTTAACGACTACTGGAGGCAGCCAGCCCAAGGGGTCGAAGAGTCGAGCTGCGTGGGACAAAACCAGTCGCTTTGTGTACACAGCTGGATGTTCATGTTGAGATGAGATGAAAACGAAGGAATCTAGTTTAGGTTGCCAATTTAGACCCAATGTGCGATGTATGTGATTTTCTCTAATACATAGTGACAACAAAGCTGTGGCTTGATTTTCTTTAGATATGCCCGCCAGAAGCTCTTCATCATTAGCAGCCCATGCTTGCAGTTCAAACTGACCTGCTTTAAAGAGGTTTATTATTTGATTAATTCGAATCTTACCCTCTTCGATTGTATTTGATCCATCATAAATGTCCTCGACCTAAGTGTTTGGCTTTATGACGTCCTTCTTGTCTAGAAAACGATGCTTCTCATCCTCAGCAAGCTGATGCAATACATTTAAGACGAGGAATGGGGCGGACATCGTTCCATAAGTTACAGCTGTTAAAACGAATTCCTTCAAGTTACTATTTTCGGCCCAAAGGATGATGCTGATCTGATGCTCATTAAATAACGTTGCAGGTGTCCTAATTTTTCGTATTCCGAAATAAACTTGGAATACTCGGAGTGAAATTTTGGATCTCTGTTGAATTGTTTTTGCATTCGATGTAGCAGCTTAAGTGCTGGTGTGCGAGAATCTCCAAATGTTGGCCGTCGTAATTTGAAGGGAGGTCGGACGATGTACCTTCCTTCCTTGTCCTGAGAGTGAGTTTTGACGAAAATGTCTTCACAATATTTTTCTTCCGAAGTAAGTTGACCTTTTTACAGGCTAAACGTCTCTTCTTTGCACCAACTCCTTTAGATCAAAATCTTGACGACAATGAAAGGACTGAACTTCAGATTTACCTGTTTGTGATTCCGATAATGATGATCCAGAAATTATCCACCCTAAATACGTCTGCTGTGCAAGTGGTGCGTATTCCGGCTCTTTACGCAACCCGTTTTGCAGAATTTGACTCCAACTATTAAGTCGATACGAACTGGTTGATCAAACTTGGGATCGGCTAACTCAATGTCCTTTAAATGCGGCCAATGTGTGTTCTTGCTGACATCTGAAGGTAAGTAGTTGGTAAGTTTGGGAAGTATATAGGCATCGAGGGTACAAGTGAAGTCATTAACACAGGATTGGAGGGTTAAATTCACTAATCCTTTAGACGGCTGGGATGTTAATGAATCACCTCCCATTCCAACAATTGATAAAGAAGTATGCGATCCAGGAAGTTGAAGAAGCTGGAGCAGATATTGTGAAATAAGATTGACTTCCAATCCTTGGTTGAGGAATGCTCGAACGATATAAGCTTCCGCAGAACGGGAGATAATTTTCACCAGGGCAGTTGCAAGTATAGTTGTTTGCTTTGGAACTCGATCGGCACATACCCAGTGTGATAAAGCGCTAGGTTGATAGATATTATTTGCTGTTGATTGATCTGGATTCGTGCCTGAGATTGAAATATTACCTTAGTGGATGCTTGTGTGATGATTTCTGTTGGCGCAGTTTAGGCGCAATAAATCCAAGTTTTGGCGCCATTTATTTACTGTATATGAAACTTGGATACACCATTATACGGCAGAAACAAAAATTCAGTCAAAACTGTAGACTGCAAAGGGCGAGCCGGCTCCAAAAAAAGCAAAAACTGTTTTTTCGGCTGGGAAAGTGATGGCGAATGTTTTTTGGGATAGTAAAGGAGTTATCTTCAAAAAGGAAAAACCATTACAGGTGCATACTACGCATCATTACTTGCCAAGCTGAAGGCAGAAATTGCGAAAAAACGGCCACATTTGCAAAAAAAGAAAATCCTGTTTCACCGAGACAACGCGCAGAATCACACCTCAGCGGTTGCCATGGCGAAAATCCATGAATTACGGTTTGAACTGCTTGAGCATCCGCCTTATTTACCAGATCTAGCCCCAAGCGACTTATTTTTGTTCCCTCATCTAAAAACTGCGATCGGAGGACAGAGATTTTCGTCAAATGAGGAGGCAATCACCTTTGTGAACAATTATTTTGCAGAGAAAAACGCCAAGTACTATTTGGACGGGTTAGAGAGATGGGTGAATCGCTGGGAGAAGTGTGTAGAGTTACAAGGAGACTATGTACAAAAATAAAAAAAAAATTGAGAAAAAAATGTCTTGTATTATTGTTCGGTCGGAAACTTTTCAGGCAACCCTCGTATGTTGAGACCCTTAAGTACTCTTGCTACTACACGAGTGCGAAAGTGGATTCGCCACATTGAAGATTCGGCGCACTCAAGTGTAGGCGACGACAGAGCATAATCTGGGAGTGCTTTGGGAGTGGCGATCCCAAAGTGCTGTGACTGTCTTTAACACACCAATTGTGCTAATTTTATCTCCAAGGGGTAACCATCGGGTATTGGTCGATGTCCATCGGAACTCATCTTGGCAATCTTATAAGCGCGATTGCTGACCAGCAGACAAATATAGCAGCACTATAAACGGGATAGCGAAAGAATTCCACAGATGCAATCAATTGTGAAGTACAACCCTAGAATAAAACAAATAAGAGCTTATCCTATCTACTCCAACATATTTGGAGCTCAGACCGGTAAGGATTTACGAGACTTGGTAAGGAGATGGTGGCGGACGAGTCCTTAATGGACCAACGGCAGCGTATATATCCCCGAACCGGTTACAGTCTTCGCTCTAACCGACCCCTGGTTTTAGAGGTCTCTATAATGGAACTGACCCTCCAGCTTGGGGGTTGTACCACTGGGGTAACTGTCCGGCCATGGAAAAAATCTATAGTTATGAAGTAACAACAAGCCTCGGATAAATGCGGGTCTACTGTTGGCAACCTCTGCAAACGATATAGGGCAATGAACTGCGGATGTCTACGTGGAATTTGAGGTCTCTTCAAAGACAATATAAGCTCTAAATCTTTCACGCGCTGACACGAGGGCACAATCTTTCAAAACTCCGTCCAATTAGTCAGTTGTTCGAGTTGTGTTGTGGAGTAAGCACGCGCGCAGAATCAGTGAATAAAAAAATCTAACCTGATCGAACAACCTAGTGATAGTGCCTGTTATAAAAGGAACAATATTCTCTACAGTTGTGGTCCATATACACAGCAGAGACGAGTCAGTAGATTGGTAGATACAAGTATTACCAACAATAGCAAGCAAACAACAACTACAGCTGTGGTAGATTTTCCATCGGCTTGACTATGGGTGATAAAGAGAAAAACAACTCTACTGCGGTCATCACCTTGGAAGTACTGCTTAACGGAATTCCCTTACTCAAGGAAATGAACGCAAAAGTAATGGCTCAAATTAATTCGCTGCAAAATGATAACAAACTCATGAATAATGAATTCAATCATTTGCATCAAGTTATCAACACACTCCAACAAAAAACCTTAAATAATTGTGTTGATATTGTCGCCATTCCTAATGTAAACAAAGATAATGCCGAAGGTTTACTAGAGCATTGTATTTAAATGTTAATGACGTCGCTAAATGTTACATTAAGCCAATCAAAAACAAAAACAATAAAAACAGTCGTTTCATCTCTGTTGGAGAGGTCAACGAACATCGTGTGTATCAAATTCAAAACAGGTGAGCGAAAGCAGAGTCATAATAAAAATAAACAAAAGAAGCAATTTACATCCGTTCCTGAACAATATGGAAATAGGCCTATCTACGTCAAAGAGTATCTTACAAAAACAAAAATTGTTATTATTCAACAAATTTAAAATAATGAAAATCGAAAAGAGTTACTCATTCCTGTGGCTCGATAAAGGAGTTATTTTAATGAGAAAAAATTAAGGACTTAAGTCTGTAAAAGTACTTTGGAGGGATCTTGAAAATTTATCGTACTTTGTGTCTTTTTTTTGATTACAGTTACGCATGTTAAATAATAATAGTCCCCTAAGTGAAGATCCTCCAAATAATTTTCTTACAACTTCCCTTTGGAAATTTGATAAAGAGTTGTACCAAAGTGTTTTTCATTCCAACAACTTTAAAAATGACTTCTTTATCGTTCACCAAAATATTCACAGTGCACGAAAAAGCTTCGACCCGCTCCTGCTTCATTTGGAAATTTTATTAACAAGCCAATATTAATTTTTCTTACTGAAATATGGATCTACGATTATCAGAAGGGTTTCTATAAAATTCCGGGTTATAGGTTGTATACTTACAAGGTGTAATAACACCTTGCTGCTGTGGATTTAATCTTGTAAGTTCTGATATGATTAAATTCTCTGTCTCTATAGATGCGCACAAATTCGTCATTATGTCATTCTATAGATTACATAATAAAAGAAAAGATGTTTTGTTGGACGAATTATCTTCTCTCTTAAGTAATGACCGCTCAAAAATTCTCATTGTTGTTGGCGATATGAATACTGACATCCTATGTGATGGTTTTGAGCCTTGCATAAATGAGGCAACTAGAATTACTGATTACATTTGTGCAAGGTTGTATTATAATGCTGAGTTATCTTGCAGCAGTTCTGAAACGCTGAAACAAATCCTTCGATAGCTTTTGATTTATTCCTTTCTGTTTTGAATGGTCATATTGAAGTATCCTCATTTCCCATGAGAGATAGAAGAATGAATCAGAAAAGACTAAAGCCATGGATGTCTTACTACTTGCTATAACAAATTAGAACTAAACATAAGCTCCATTTGAAATGTAGAAGGCGTCCTAACGATCTACACGTTAGAGAAGGCTATGCAAAAATCTCATTGGAAGTGAAAATTGAAACTGCGGCATGCAAAGATAATTTGTATTGGGTTGTACCACATTAAATGTAGTAGTAAAGATTTAGAAGCCAATATTATGGATATGGAGATAGGATAGATATTAGATATGGAGATTACGGAGAAGATGGTAATCCGTTGGGAAAATATTAGGAGAGTACGGTGGATGCGGAAGAATTTCAAATCCCAACTTCAACAGTTTTTGCACCATTACTTGTGAAAAGGATCGGACCGTGGCTGTTGACCAACGCAGCTTGCTTTACAGCCAATTTGGCATGCAATACCATATGTCGATTTCCTCACAATATTTGATAGCGTTTATCGTTTATCGTTTATCCTGGTTGAAGAAATGAAAAGTGGATTAGTCCTTTCGATGCCCACCAAATTGTCACCATAATATTTTTTGGGTGAAGATCGGGCTTGGGGGTGAGTTTTCGTTGTTCATCTGCATCCAACCACTGCCCATATCTTTACGATTAACATACAGAATCCACTTTTCCTCACACGTATCTATGCGGTAAAAAACGGTTCAGTTTGGTTTCTTAATGTAAGTGATGCGCAGATTTCCAGGCGCCGTAGTTTTTGGGATTCGTTCAACTCATGGGTACCCACTTATCAAGTTTCATTACTTTTCCTATGAGAGAAAGGTGTCGACTTATTGTCATTGGGGATACTCCCATGCTTTGTGCAATCTCTTGCACCGATTTCATTGGGTCCGCATCCATCGTTGTCAACTAAAGATTCCGGCTTGCCACGTGGTTCATTTTCGAGGCTGAACTCTCCCGAACGGAACTTTGCAAACCAACGTCGTATAGTGCGTTCGTTTACGGCTAGATCCTCAAATGCGTCATTAATGTTTTTCATTGCCATTGACGCATTATGTCCCATTTTAAATTCGTAAAGGAAGAGGGTTCAAATTTGAACTGCCGGCAGCATGGTAAATAATTCCTAGAAAAAAAAAAACTGTACTTGCAATGAATCCTAAAATTTTCACACGTCAAGCATACCACTTATTATTATTAAAATTTAACGTTCTAGCACAGATGTTCACTCGAGAACTTCTTATTTCCGACTGAGCGAAAATCGGACATCTCATGCGGTACAACCCAGTATGTCAATAAGTTTCATAGGGCTAATGGGAATCTGAAAAGGGAATTGTCTTTAATAAATGAGCTCTTTAGTGAAAGTGTATCCACAGGTGTCACATCTTATATAAAGCTAAATGTTGTAAATATCAAAAACTCTGTAGAAATGGCAAACACTTTTGATGAAAGTATACCATAAGTCATAAGTATGTTGAATAAATCCAATTCATATACCCGGAATACCGGTGTCTTGCCACCAACAAGACCTATGACCGGCAAGTTGTAACTGGTCAAATCGTAGCAATCTTCGGTGGCGTCATCTAAAGATGTTTACGATAAGACCAGTAATATGCTGTGCCCCCGCTTTTTATTAGACAACATCATTGATGGGCGAAACCTTAGTAATTGGCCGGCGGCCCAGAAGTATATATAATGGAATCTTTCCCGATGACCTCAAAACCGCTGAGGTTATTTCAATTTTTGGGTTGAATTCTTCCGAAAAAAAAAGAAAAGCGACCAATGAAAATGAAGAGCCGCCAGAAAAACTACTGAATACGGTGTCCGTACAAGAAATAGATTTGCTTACTGATCAAGACTCACGAAAAAGAAATAATGCAAAAGAAGGGCTCCCGTCCACGAGGAAGGGCTAGTGCACATAAAAATACTGCCTCTAAAGTTTTTTAGAAGGAGCTGTTAATCCAGCTGTTAGTCGAAGGCATAAAAGCAACAGCACCGAATCACGATGAAAATGTATCGCTCTCTCGAGGATTTTTACGATGTCCAAAAAAGAAAAACTTTTCAAGAAATGAAGGATATAACTGAAGGAAGGATCTTTGGAAAAAACAAAATGGCACAATTGGGTCATGGAAAGCTGGCGGCAGAAGGAAGTCGAAGGCAAAATTGAAAAAAATCGACGAATTTTAATCACCACTAAATGAATTATAATTCTGCTTTCTTTTAAATAAAACCATTTATTTTAATTGCCAAATTTTATTATATTGCTGTATTCTTTATATCAAAACTTAAATCGTGCTTCCGATATTGATCCGAATCCCTACGCGTTGCTATTAAGTATTCATGACTTTTTAAGGAAGTAATTGGTTGGTCTAAGTACTTTCAATATTGTCCGAAATTATGAGGGTGTCATTGGTGAAGTCTGCCTTGAAATGAATGCATATATTATGCAATGCACAACAAGCATGTACGATTTTTGCTGCCTTTTTTGGACTGTAATGCAGTTCCCTCGCACCTAGAAAGTATCTCCATCTATTTTTAAGCACTCCATTGGTCCGCTCAATGAAATTTCGACAGCGTGACTGGACCTCATTAAATTTGCTATCACTTGAATCTACTGCATCTCCTAATTCAAATGTCAACGTTTTTATAAATTTAATAATTTCTGTTTATGCTTCGTAAATATTCCTCCTTAAACTGCGCTCGCAGCTTGCTTACATTCCAAATGAGGAAATCATGACTTGCACTGGGATGGGAAGCGTCGACGTAACGAATCCTCAATTCTTCATCACACATATATAAGTAATAATTTTATTTTGCAATTAAAAACACCACAGCTCTAATAAAACAATTTACCAGCATAACAATTAAACTGTAGGTTCCTTTTCTGTTAAAAAATAAACGTTTATTAACAGAAGGGGCAAGAATCCGGACATGTGTGCCGTCAATACATCCAACAATACCGGGCATGCTATATTTGGTGTAGAATGCTAACGCAACGTTCCTTTTTTCTACCACCGTTTTGTTGACACTTATCCACTGTGGACAAAGCTGCGCTTCCAATACATCTAGTACTTCTGCGAGCACTTTGCTGAAGGTAGATTGGGTCAGATCAATATTATGGTCTATTCCCACACCCGTTTGGTATCCGCCTCCAGCAAAGAAGCGCAAACATGCGCTCAGTTTCACAATAGGGGATATTGCAAAACGCTTTCTAGTCTGCTGTCGGGAAGTTGCTCAAACTCCAACAAATATTTGAAGGCCACTTTGTTGCCTCTATAATACTTTTGAAATCTAATAACCAGAAATGTTTAATATAATTAATATAAAATATATTTGCACCTGTGTACAATGATTCAGGCAACTCCAGAGGATTTGTGCTATCCCGTAAACACCTCCTAATAGCCCTCGACTGTCCTTGTCGGTTGTATTCAGCATCCACTTCTTCTGCCAACAATTTGAATGCAATGCTATGCATTTTCTTATCTTTTTCACAAACAACACAACCGTGCAAAATATCTAACACTTAAAACACAAAGCTTAATTGTACCACAAAAAATAACAAAAATCTCTTAAATATGAGAAATTTTGACAATTGGTAAACAACAAAATTAATTTTTGAATTTTATTTAAATGTCAAATGCTCATTCGAATATTAATAATTCACGAGATAGGCCAAAGCCCTGGTAGTTGGTGCTGTAATTTAAGATTAATCTTGTAATTTATTAGTGATTAATAAAGTTATAATAATAATAATAATAATTCACACTCACAAATTCGAAGGGGAGAATTGTCTCCCGAGGAACTCGGAATAGGAGAATTTTATTCTTGGGAGAACATAACTCCCGGGGAGTTCTCCTTCCCGGTAATATTTGGAATTGGGCTGATTATCTTTACATTTGTGAAAAAAAATCGGAGAAAGTATGTGTAGAGAATTAAAAGAAGCGAAATAAATAAGAAAAAAGAACAAAAAAGATTAGCAAACAGCAACAAAAAGTAAATATCGTACTAAGTATAGTTACACCAGAATGTCATAAAAGATTGATTCTACGCTAGCATAATCCATATCTAAAAGCCAACGCTTTCCACATTTTTCAAATCTTCTAGAAGCCGTTAGAACTCTTAGGGACTGTGGAAGATTATTAAATAGGCGCAACAATGAAACCGAATAAAAGTTACGAAAGGCGGTGGTACGATATATCGGGATGGACACTACATTCAAAAAGTTTCCACGCAAATTATATTCGGAAATTAACTACGATTACCCGATCTCATGAAGACCATTTTCAAAATTTTAAAGCAGTACAAGTGACGGACAGGAAGAATTTTCATATCACGAAATAATCTATACCTGGGATGCCGACGATTTTTTCGGCTTATCATTGTTAGGACGATTTTTCGCAGGATTAAAAGTGGTTTAATTTTATTTATATGAGTTCCACCCCAACAAGAAATACAATATTGGAGCTTCGAATGAAAAATGCCATCATAGATGGTTTTCAATAATCTTTTAGAGCAAACGTTTTTTAAGCAGTACAAATTCCGAAGAGTACGATGAAAATATTTCCTTAACGATTCAGTTTGATTAGCAAAGCTCATCCTAGAATCTATAGTAAATCCCAAGTACATAAAGTCTTCCACACTTTCAATTAAAAAAAAACTTGACGCTGCAACTAAAAGTGTTACAAAATTTGGACAGGATAAAACGGAAGCACAAGTACAATCTGCCTGTTTAAATCTTAGGCATTCTGGTGCGTGAAAGTAAAGTGTCTGCATTTGAACCAATTTGCGTTGAGAGACTAAATACACATAGATCGTAATTTATGTCAGCAGAGAGATTAAAGTGACTAGGTGTCCTATAAACGATGCCAAGATCATCCACAAAAGCTGTTAGATTTCCTTTAAAAGGTTTACTAAATAAAGAATTTATGTAAAAGAGGAATAATATTGGGCCCAAAACTGAACCTTGAGGCACACCAAGATTAATGGTTGATGGGCTGTTATATGTATTATCTATCTTGACCTGTTAGGATCTATCCTTTAGATAAGACTCAAACCAGTCATAAACAAACCCTCGGAAACCAATGAAGTGATACGATGGTTGACCATGTCAATAGCTTTGGTTATATCCACGAAGAGTCCAGCACAATATTTTTTGTCATTCAAAGCATTATAAATAAAGGAACAAAATTCCAAGTGTTGGATTAATTGTGCTAGTAGAGCTTTCTCAAATATCTTTGAAAGGTAAGGCAGGATTGCGATTGGTCTGTATTTAGATAAGTTACTATTGGCCTTTTTTAGTATGGACACGATTTTGGCTTTTTTCCATTCGTTGGAATACACAGGGGTAGTTAAAATGGTATTGAAAATGTGTGCAATATATGGAAGAATGACTGGCAACGACAGTTTAATAAATTTAGGGTGTATCCCATCTTCAGTTGCATTTGACTTCACTGACAATACTGCATCCACGACACCAAGATCTGAGACACTGATAAATGAAAAACTTACTGAGTTTCTATTGGCACCAATGAATTCTTCAAACGCCAAACTTTCATCAGCAGAGTTGGAAGAGGGGCATAATGTAAATATTCGGTTGAGTGCATTGCAATCCAAGTCGTCTGGAAGCTTATGCTCTTGTTTGCCAACTCCAATTTATCGCAGATTTTTCCAAAAATTTTTTCCTGCAGCAGATGGATCAAGTTTGTGTTTATAAAAACGTACTTTTGCCTTTCGTACATATCGTGTAGTCTTACCAAATTGTATCGCTTCCAGCGATAATAGGCGAAATCTCTATCCTTTGCTTTTTTTAAATTTTATCTTTTTGGTTTTTACTTTGATATGTATGTCAAAGAGTCTATTTAAAACTCCTTGAAAAAAAACTACTTGGTCGTTCACAAAAGACGTGTAGAAGATTTCGTTCAAGTTAGAACTCTGCAGATCTTGCAGAAGAAGAACGCAATCAATATCTGTAAAGTCCCTATACCGGTAGGTATCAGTATGAGAGAATTTAGGGAAATCTGGAGTTAAATACAGTAGTTCATGCTTTGAAAAACCTGGAACAGGAAGTTGGTTATAGAGGAGTGTTTTCTCTAAGTCGCTAGTGGAAAAGCGATCCAGCAGTGTACTGGGATTTTTTGAATGATGAGTGGGTAAGGTATACGACATCATGAAGTCAGATAGGTCAGTAGATTTGGAAGCGTCAAGTAAGTTACAGCTAAGATCACCACAGATAACAATATGGGGCGTGTAACATGACAACCGTTCCAGTGTGTCGAACAGATGGTTAAAGTTTATATTACTCTTTGGTCTGTGCACATCGCCTATGAGAAGATTTGCAGTGTCGCACATAACATTAATAAATAAATAATCAATTGGGCAATCAGATTCAGACTTACACATAAATTTACATTTTATCTCAAAACGAACATAAACTGCAACGTCACCACCCCCACGAAATGATCTATCGAACCGGTAAAGCCTGTAACCATCTAAATCGTGAACTTTGTCACGAATTTTGGGAAAAAGCCAGGTTTAAGCTCTAGTTTTAGTAAATATCAATTCTTTTATAATATGAATTTCATATAAGCACATGACCTAACCTTGATGAAAGTTCATCCTCATATTGGTGTTTCGTACTAATATCCACAAAGTTGCTCGAAAGGTCGTTCAATTTGAGAACAATCACAATGTTCGTGCATGTAAAACGCTCAAAACTTAATCACTTAAAAAACTCGCAAATCACTGAGCAGACACAGTGAGCAGTTCTATGTAATTGATTTGTCACCCTCTGCTAAATACCCCAAACAAGATATATGCTATTGTACATAAAAAGTTCGTGTTTCTAACTTATTGAAGTACTCCGCTGAAAGTCTCAGTTGTCAACCAGCAAGCAGCAACATTGTATTGTGGGTGAAACGTAAATTTAGCTTCCTTCACGTCGGGCAATTATCGGCTCATATCGCTTCAATTAATTTTCCATTAATGCCACGAAAATGTCGCTCTAACTCCTGCACCCCCCAAATACTCGTAAGCGTTTATCCAAAACGCCATATTCCATTCAGTAGCTCGCAACTACGAGTACTCGCATATGGTATGTACCCGAGTACATGACGTTTACCATTGCATTCATTACTCAAAAACTACAGTCCGATGACATTGGGCCGCCTTTTCAATTGACAAATGCTTGTGCTTAAAGTTGAAATGAGCGTTCCACTGCAGCAGTGAAATTCACGCTATCGCAGCCATTTCCATTCTGCTACCAAAGTAGTTGCAAACCCTCGCCCTACTTACCACAGCCATCAACGGCACCGATGAATGCGCTGCAAGTAGGAATAATGTGGGTCCGTGTTGGTGTCCGCGCGGCAGTGCAGCAGTGCAGAAGAGCGGAAGCTATTTGTAATTCATAGGAATAAAGCTGAAAGGTACTTTATACTGTAGCGCCGGACAGGGGGTGTGTCATGGACGACTATAAATTATTATGATGGTCGGCTAGCCATTGGGGTGCTGGATGGGCTGCGCGCTGCAATCGTAATTAGAAGCCATTTTGTAGCCACGTACCTTAATAGTCGCAGTAAATATGAGTACGACTACTCGTACGTGTATCAGACGTTCGTTTTGTTGTCATAGCTCTTTTTGTTTGTTTGCTACCATTTATCCCTCGCCCACATTATTCGTATCTTTATGTTGTGTTTACGTATACTTCCAATTTGAGGACATTAACACAAAGTTTTACAATGAGATAGTGGAAAAAATTACCTACCTTCTCGAGGGGTAATCTAGATACACTGAAAGAATTGCAGCACCACGTTGACCGGTAAGAACTGATATGAGACGAGTTTAATGATATAAGGAACGACGCAACTATGGTAATAAGACCACTGTGTGCCCCATTACATCCAATTTTAGATATTTTATTTCATGTATACGTATGTATGGGTATATAATACTAGTAGTCACAACTATCACAAGTTCCATCTCGTAATGAGGGGAATATGGTATTTCTACGAAAGGAATATGGTATTTTTTTTTTTTTTTTTAAATGCATTTTATTTCTTAAATCATTAATTCTTACATACTAACAAAAAATGCTTAAATGCTAGCTTAAAATTACTTAACAATCTTATACTAACTTACTGGCCCCACACAGGCACTCTAAGCTACTCTAAATTCTTATATCTATGTCTTTCGACTTTATTTATTTACCTAACCTACATAAGGAATATGGTATTTCAAGTGCAGATTGTCACCATTATTGACGAACGTCTATTTAAAAGTCATTATCTGGGGTACTGTTTCGAAAACTAGAACTAGAAAGTGAGGATTGTCAGGATTTAACAAGAAGTTTCGATCAATATCCATTCCAGCTAGCTTGATCTGATCAAATACTGTATCTCTGGTGTTGGATTTTGAGCTGCGCACAATTCTTTCAATTATATATGAAAGAAACTTCACTACTGCGCTTCCTAGGATTTTTTTTTAAATCAAAAAATTCGCGGATATTTCTTCCGACTTTGATAGAGCTGTAGAAGATCATCTCCTTCCACAACCCAACAGGCTTGGCCGGGATTCACAAAATAGACTCTGTATATCTCGTGTCTATAGACGCTATCATAAGATTTGTGTGAAGTGAAGGTGATCCTTGATTTGACATTCTATGGTATCTTCGTCATGTGCATGTTTTTCACCTTTGTATTATAATGTTATCTTCACTGACCTGAAAAGTGTATCATCCCTAAAAAGGCGTTCTTCATCGTCTTCGCCCTTTAACAACTTGCAGACGTGGTTCTTCCAAATTCTGAGCACTGACTGTGGCTCGTGGTTGTTTTTTGTTTGCTGCCTTGTCACATCTTTTTTACCTTTTGGTAAAATTTTTGAACCTGCACTATCGCCTTTAGTCGTTTCAAATTCAGAGCTCGGTTTTATTTCTGGGCACTTGGTATTGGTGATGCTGAATTATGAGCGAGGTTCAGGGCAACTTGGGGTGTCTTGCGATTGTAGCCATCCGACATCAAACTTTCTACAGCTTTTACCGGTGATTTACTGCCTTTACATGTCATAGTGTGACCAGATAGCAATGATAGTTTTTCCAATTGCTATGTTTCAGCAACTGTTGAATGACATCCAGCTGCCAAGATATTCAGTAAAGTTTGCCATTCCATCATGCATCATTTTACGCGGAGCGTGAGGGAATTATTAAAAAATATTATCGCAATTCGAGTTCATTTGTAAATACGCAACGTGAAATTCGTCGTGAGGTCGGTCGTCAACATGGCTTCAGTGTGCAGGTATTATGTCGCACCGTGGAAAAGTTTGAGCATGAGTACACTCTTTTGGATCTTAAGCCACCAGACAGACATTGGTGCGAAATCAAAAAAACATAGCAGTCGTCGCGGATAGTATCGAAGAAGACCGAGAAATGTTGATTCGGCGCCGATCAGCTGAATTGGGCATCGCCAGAGAGTTAACCTGGCTTATTTTGCGGTTGAATTTGGGCCTACATTCGTATAAGATTGTACCGACGCAAGAATTGAAGCCGGACGACCATAGAAAATACCATAAGTTCGCTAATTGAGCGAACACAATCCACAAGTGTTCGGCCAAGTATCAATGCATACACAAAAATGTACTGTTTGGTGCGGTTTATGGCATGGCGGCATCACTGGACCTTAATTCTTTCGAAATGAGGAAAGAGACACCGCTACCGTCAATGGTCTCAGATATAGAGCGATGTTAATCGACTTTCTGTGGTCACAGCTCCACAACGAGCTGCGGTTACAACAAGCCGGCACTACATGCCATATAAGCGACGCAACGCTCGAAGTTGGGAAGGAGAAATTTGGCGACTGGGTCATCTCACTGCTAGCGTTCATCAATTGGGCCCCGAGATCATGCGATTTGACACCACTCGATTGTTTTCTGTGGGGCTACGTCAAGTTCTTAGCCTACGCTAACAAACCAATCACTTTGGACGAGCTCGAGGCCAACATTCGACAGGATATTGCCGGAATAACGCCGCTCATATTGGACCGACCGCTTGAAGCACTGACAGCGAAGCCAAGGCGGCCATTTGAATGAGGTGCTATTCCGCACATAATGGCAGGAACGTAGCTTCAGAATCAATTTTACTCGTATATCTCACACCGTTGTAGTTTTATTTTATTTTTTTTTCTACCGTTCTTATCTGGTTACCCTTTAATATGAGTGGTCCTAGTCAATGTTATTAGCTTGGTGGGTGGGGCTGTATTATAATGCTAAATGATTTCATTGCTCTACTGCGGCATGATCAATCTCGCTGGCCGTGTTTAGTTTAGGAGACCACCAGTAGCCTTTGGGATCCCACAACGATGCTTTAACCAGTTGCGTCCGTTGTCAGATATAATGTTGTGCAGGCGGTGCATGTCCACGTAGCTACCAAAGCCGACAAGCTTTTCTATTATGGGATTGACGCCATCAAACACGAAGACGATACATATAGGTTCACTGTAGGTATTCCCAGACGCCTTCCTCCTTTCTGTTAGAGCATGCGCATGAGCATATTGTCACGTTCGCATGGGTCACCAAATGGTAAATTCACTTTATCGGTTTTTTTTTTTGGTTCTATAATTGGTGCGCGCACAAGTGATTTTATGTAGCCTTTTCGTGATTGCACATAGCGCGGACGAAAGGAAGTTAGGAAAGGAAATAGAGAAATACGGATGTGCGTTGGTTTGAAATGTTTCCAATTTACTCGTATACCGACTAGGAAATAAAGTGCTCGGCAGGACATTCCATAAGACCGCTGTTTTTTTCATCACGCATGTATTCGCAAGGATTTGGGGGGCCTAAGGCTAGGTCGATTTTTTAATCAATATCGGCGTTTATTGCTGACGGTACACGATTTAGAAAAAGTATATATTTCGCATGGTTCAACTGATCAGTTGTAGTTCAGTTTAAATGCATTTTTATTTTCTTAATTAATTTACTCTTACATGCTAGACAAAAAAATGCTTAAAAATTAGCTTAAATAACTTACTAATAATCTTATACTAACTTAATGGCCCCATGCGGGCACTCTAAGTTAAACCTAACACTTAAACTAAGTCTTTCGACGTATATTACAGTTTATCTTTAATTTTATATTTACATTACAACTAAAACTAAGAAAATAGATTTCAAGCAAAAACTTAGTATATGGACATAGTATTATAAAAACCTAAAACTAAAAACTTACAGACTACTTAAAAATATATCTTAATCTACTTAACCTACTTATATCTAATACGTACACATATATATATATATATATACACATAATGCATATATACTTAATATATACACATATGTACATTTATATATATATATATATATTTAATTTTTTTTTTTTTACTTTTTATTTATTTTTTCATTTTTTTTTGTTTTTATATATTTTTTTTTCTTAAAAACTAACTTATACCTACTTAAAACTATGTAAGCCGACCGTGGCTAAAAAAAAAAACAACAAAATTAGGCTGACCGACTTTGCTTGACATAAAGCTACCTATTACTTGAGGAATTCGATGACGAGCCCTCGCCTCCTTCAAATAGCCACCAAAATTGTTGGTGCTGCCGAGCAACATCCCTCATGTCGCGACTCCCTACCGCCCTACTGAACCGGAGACGCTCCGTACTGCCATGTGCGACGTCTCTGTCGTAGTTGAGTCGCCTGTCCGCAGCTGTTCGAGCAACGTGGAAGATTAGCGGCACAGCCAATCTGTCCTGGATCAGACCTTTGCTATCTAGATAGAGGAACGCTTCTGGAGGAATATAGCCGTCAAAGCGAACTCTCTCATGATACATATAATTAGGGTAGTAAGCCCCAGAGATCAGATTGTTCGACGATGTCATTGCTCTTGCAATGTGCCTTCGAGTCAACTTAATAACAAAATTGTCCACTCTTATTAGGTTCACCCTATTGTACAAGACCTCATTGCGATAGAATTTTATGTACTCAGACTCTGGTGTTCTGTATAAGCGAAGACAAGCCCTAAGGCAAGCCCTCTCAAACACCCGAATCTTTTCCAATAAACTTGCTCTCACGTTGAACCACACGGGACATCCAAATACAAGCATAGGCCGGATAAGGGCCATGTAGCAGATAACCTTCACCCTCGAATCGAGTTGGCTGTTGTAAAACAGTCTCCTTGTAAGGGCAAAAGCACCTCTGGCTCTGGCCAGAGCAACATCTATATGTTTGTTAAAATACAGATATTGATCTAGCCAGATCCCAAGGTATCTGACTACATTTCGACAAGCAAGTGGCTGTCCATGTTGTCCGACGATAGAGAACTTTCGCCAATTCTTTCTGGTATCCCTAGAGGCCCCAGACAAAGGCGTCCTAAACAGAATGGTTTCCGACTTCTGAAAGTTGATTTTCAACTTCCAGTCATCGCAATATTGTTTAATTTTGTCGAAGTCACATTGCAAAAGTGTATTAATGACCTCAATCTTTGGACCTGATCTGTACGCGATTAAGTCGTCTGCGTACGCTATGGCATGGTGAAGTGAACCTATGAGATCACTTGTGTAAATGTTGAATAGGATCGGCGAATTTACCGCACCTTGTTGCAGACCGTTTTTAATGTTGAATGTTCCAGCAGAGGTCACATCGCCATTCTTCACGATGAACTGTCTACTGGAGAGCATATCAAAAATAATATACAGCAGTGGTTTACTAATGCCCAACCTGTCCAGCTTGAAGAAGAGTCCCTCTAACCATACGGTGTCGAAGGCCCTCTCCAAGTCAATCAGGCAGGCACCAGTGCACTGGTTTTTGCCTTTGTTCCATTGGATATCAGAAACCAGTTTAGACGCAGCATGAATGATATCATGCCCCGCCTTGAAACCGAACTGATTATCCGGAATTATATGTTTGTCCTCAACCCACTTAGTCAGGACTCTATTGATCACCTTCTCGAAAACCTTACTGATGTTTGGAAGAAGACTGATCGAGCGGAGATTCGCCGGATTGGATGTATCTTTATTCCTTTTGGGAATGGGATGTACCACCGCAGTTTTCCAATGCGCTGGATAATGTGCATTATTCATTGCATTATTAAACAGGGTGGTATAAATGTCCACCGCTTCTAGTGGGAGATGTCGAAGCACAATGTTCGGTATTTCATCGGTTCCCACTGATTTCTTACTTCTAAGTGATTCGAAGATCGTTTGGAGATCTTCCTTCGAAATGAACGGTGGTAATACCCTTTCGTTGGTGATGACATTATTTGCCATATTCTCGTCACTGAACTGGGTGAAACCCGAGTTCTCGAATCGCCAATTCACAATTTCATTTCGAAGGTAGGTATTGTGCACAAGGACTCGACTCTCCAGGTCGCGGTTCGGGCCAATGATATCACTCGCCTTGTACACTTCCTGGAAAGTCGCTCCTATAGCCTCTACTTTCTCCTGCGGATTCTCGATCACAAAGAAGTTGTCATCATCAACTGCCTCATTTGGATCGATACCTGCTGCTACAAGTATTTGTTCGTTATTCGTCGTTCGGGCGATTTTAAGACATGGAAGGTCGTTTTGATTATTTCTCCGAAATATCTTATTTATTTGCGGGAACATACTCGGGTTGCTGGTGTTTACAGCCCGAATTTTATTGTTCCAATACAAACTTACAGAATTTCTGTAATTTTCCTTTATTAATATCTGGAGGTTTTTAATCGACGACTTCAATGTTATGATCTCCGGGTTATGTCTGTCAGTAAACTGTCTGTACAAGGTTTTTAGTCTTGACAGCAGTCTACTTTTATGTCGGTGCAGTGCGTCAATAGTTGCGTTGCGGAATAAGTCTTCTTCGTCAGTGTGTTGATACCGAGGTATCGTTTTGTCCATAGTTCGTTTAATTGTCTCGTCCATTAGTTTTAGATACCTGTCAATCTCCTCGTTTGACAGATTTCTATTGGACGGTAGGTAGAGCGAATTCGAGGAGAGTGCTCTCGTCAGCGTTCTGGAAAAATGTGTCCAACGCACCCTACTATAATTGTAGGAATACCTTTGAACAAACTCCGCCAATTCCGCAGTTTCGTTCGGAACAGTTATTTCGGTGCTGAGACCGCAATGGTCACTGTCATACACGAAAGTGCGTAGACAGTTTGTAGTTTGTTGGTTAGTGCACGTCAGTTGTATTCGTGAATCGAACAGCAGGAGATCCAGATAGGACCCGTGTCTGGGAAACGACGGACTATCCGTCGCCTTAAGCCCAAGTCGATACATTATGCTGTGTTGACCCCACCAATTGAATAGTAGGTTCCCTCTAGTATTTGGTGTATTATTTCCCCAATCACTATGTTTGGCGTTGAAATCTCCGCCGATAATGAAATAGTTATCTTCCAATTCCAGCCTCAGGAATCGAAAAAGTGTCTCGAGCTCTGAGATGAATAAGGTGGATTGAGTAGCCTTAGGTGCATAGACAGACACCATGTACAGCCGCTTTCCACTACGGAGGGGAATATACACGATGCATGCTTCCAGCACTTGGAACCTACGTACTACACGACCGTATACTCTTTTGAAACGCAGTCCCTTTCTTACAAAGACCGCAACACCTCCTCCTTGAATGGAATTGGGTCGGTTTCTTCGTAATATTTCATACCTTCTGTGCCTCATCTTGTGTCTTTTGGTAAGCTTAGTTTCGCTAACCAAAAGCACATCAGGGGCTTGGTCTTTAAGCAACTTAAACAGTGCGGCTCTTCGTTCGAACCTAATCAGTGAATTAACATTCACTGCAAGGACCTTCAGGGTTTGCTCCGCCATGTACGTACCCATTACGACTGGAGGTGCGTTAGGCCCGGCAGCAGCGCGTATATTTGATCTACCCGCGTAGCCTGTTCCTGTATTTGACGCTGAAGCTGAGCCATCTGCCCCTGAATAGAGAGCAAGATAGCCAGCATGTCAGGTACAGGTTCCGGAGCTCTAGGCGCTGGGGCCTGAGAAGCTACCTTTGCTTGTTGTACCGTAGTTCCCCTACCTGCCGCCATTTGGGCGTAGGTAACTTGGGGAGTAACGGCTGGTGTTTGTGCCTGCACGAGTGGACGTTTAACTTCCACTTTCTGCTGCCGAGCCAGATTTACTCTTTTTATATATTGGAATTTGGGACAACCCCGATAGTTTGCGGTGTGTCCCGTGTTCCTGCATAAGGCACAAGAGAGTTGGCTTTTTTCGGACGCTCCGTCCTTACCTAGAGCGCATTCCTCTGACTTGTGGTTCTTTCCACACTTCACGCATCGAGGCTGCATTTCGCAGTTCGACGCGGCGTGCCCGAACCTTTGGCAGCGAACACATTGTAAGATGTTTTCGCTCCTCTTTAATTTTTCCCAGTGTACAACCTGGTAGTCTAGGACTTTTATACTCCTTAGACCATCCAGTTTGCTGTTGGGACTTAGCTGAACCAGGAAGAACGGTAGTTTCCGCTTCTCCCTTTTGGCTCTAGCCGTGACAAATGGCTTGACCCCCACGAATTTGAGCCCTTCGCACTCCTTCTCTTTCAGCAGTGCAAGGAGCTCCTCCGGATCAGTCGACGGTTCTAACCCCCTCAGCAGCATTGTCTGCAGCTTCTCCCCCTTCGGGGTGTAGGAGAAGAACTCCGTCGTCGAATCCTTCAGTAAACTTTTAATTTTATTGTAGCGCTCCACTGTATTACAGTGGATTGCGTGCCTATCTAAGCTAAGTCTTTTAATATAAAAATTATTGCCTATGGCCGACTTACATAGTTCTTTTGTTTCCTTTAATTCCATCTTAAATGTATTAATAGGTGGCACCCTTTGTTTTGAAATTTGCTGTTTCTGCTGTTGTTGTTGTTGTTGTTGCTGCTGCTGTTGTTTTTGCTGCTGCTGTTGTTTTTTCTGCTGCTGCTGTTGCTGCTGCTGCTGTTTTTGCTGTTGCCGTTCTTGTGGCTGCACTTGTTGTTGTTGCTGGTGTTTCTTGAGGTTTTGCTGGTGTGTTTGTAGCACTTGTGCTATTGTATTTGTTTGGTGTTGTTGAGTTTGCTTTTGAGCTTGCTGTTGGGATTGCTCTTGCTCTTCCCTCTTCCTTCTTAGCATTTGCTTTCCTTTTATAGCTAGTACTCTTTGTTGTAGCATTTTGATGCTACTACTAATTGACTCCATTTCTTCCTCTTCATCTTCCGATTCGGTTGATGCCAAGGAAGCGAAGCTATTGTCTTTCAGATGTTGATGAACATCTGAGGCGAATGGATTGTTATCTGTAAATTGCCCTGGACGATTCATTGCTGCCGTTGATTGCACCCCTTCCCTCACTCCACCAAGCAGCTTTACAGTGGAAGTTTGTAGGGAGGGACGTTGTGGTAAGGTGGAAGTTGGCCTTAGCGCCCTCCTTCTCTTCGTCTTCGGTTCTGTTTGGCTTGAACCGCTTGACGCCTCGCCTGCTTTGTCTGCGGATCCCGCTACTGGTGTAACGGACCGCTCTCCACAATCCATCACGTGACGATTTTTATCACTATCAATTATTTAATTTTTTTTACTTGAACAAACAACACAAAAAAAAAAAAAAAAGTCTATTTCGACCCGGAGTCGAACCAGCACCTTTAACTTGGTAACCGGGCACACTACCACTGGGCTAACTGGAGCCCTATATAAAGTTTGCCAAATGTCTTTTTTATTGGTATCACTACCCAACAGAAAGCCGAAACACGTTAATACTCTACGGAGCTCAATGAACGACTGACTGATCAGTTGTAGGACGAGATCAAATGGAACACTTTTAAATGTTTCAAATCCTGTGGCTCCGTAAGCTTTTATAGTATTACAGCAATCATACAAAAACCAGCAGATTTTCTAAAACATGACAGGGTAAAAACCGTCAAGCAAGTCAAACTGGACCATAAATAGATGAAAATCCGTAGGCTTGGATTTGAATGACTCACAATGTCGTTAATAAATATCTTATCCAGTGGAGTGGAAAATATCTAGTTTCACTACGTAAAACCAAATGCGGCATTTGAAACTATAACAAGCACCGATTGGTGAAGCTAGTACCATAAACAAACAAATATGCGAGCGAATTCTAGATAGTGGACAGTGCAACATAACCCATCTGTGCCGCAGTCAATCTTGTTTTGTTGGAACGATGCGGTTCCAAGTTTACAATTAACGATGGAGAAAGATCGCGAGGATGTGAAAAATGTGGATTTACAAGCCCGGGTCAACTTTGGACGGCTTCATTGAGTTTAGTACAAAGTGGCCTTAAATCAAAAATAAAACTAAAACTAAAGGACGTGGAAGATCAGTATCGGGAGAGGTGATAATTGTGGGCGTTTTAAGTATACTTCTAACCCTTGGGGAATTCTATTAGCTTCACGTAGCATACGAGACAATGCCGATCGGTGGTTATTTGCACGAAAAAGGTTGGTGTTAAAAAAAATCTGATCCAACAGCGTGGGATAATCGATGGTGTCCAGCTGGTGTATAAAGAAAATATCGGCGGATTAGCGTCATATTTCCAGAGATAGTAGACCCAGTAATTTGAGTCGGTTATCATAGGGCAGAAGGATGTAGAGCCTGCTCAGAGCGAATCGTATGAACCTGCGTTGGTCAGCTTCGATACGTAGAATATGGTTTTCACAGTAAGAGGTCCATACCTGGCTAGGATATTCGAGAAGTAGTGAGAGAACTCTTTGGACCATCGTTTAACAAAGCCAAGCGCGGAGTTAGCTCTGCGAATTGTGGAATCAATGAGTTCTGTTCTGCATTATAGTGACCGAAACTACAGCTTGGGTTGATACGAGGGTTGGCTGAAAAGTTTCCGACCGCAACGTAAAGATACCGGCACTCGTCAATAAAAGTTAGTGAATGTAGTTGTGCATCTTTTGACAGTTACTTACCGAAGTTTCAGTCATTTTGGACTTTTTGGACAGCTTTTAGTTTTTGTGAAAATGGAAAAAATTGAGTATCGAGCTGTTATTAAATTCTTGTTTTTGAAAGGCAATACGCCTACGCACGACCCATACGACTCTGTGTATGGGGACTCTGCACCATCATTTACAACTGTGAAATTTTGGGCAGTTGAATTTAAACGTGGCCGTAAGAGTTTGGGAGATGATGAGCGTTCGTGACGTCCAAAAACTGCAACCACTGACGATAACATTGCTAAAGTTCACCAAACGGTGTTAGACGACCGCCGAATTAAAGTGAGAGAAACAGTAGAGGTTATGAAAATGTCCAAAGAACGTGTTTGTTACATATTAAATCAAGATTTAGGCTTGAGAAAGCTGTCCGCGCGTTGGATGCCGCGTTTGCTTACGTTAGACCAAAAACGTGTTCGAAAGAACATTTCCAACACTCTGTTGGCGCAATTTAGGCGCAATAATTACTGTAGATGAAACTTGGATACAACATTATACGCCCGAAATAAAAATTCAGTCAAAAGAGTGGAGTGCAAAGGGCGAGCCGACTCCAAAAAAGCAAAAACTATTTTTTCGGCTGGGAAAGTGATGGCGACTGTTTTTTTTGGGATAGTAAAGGAGTTAACTTAATCGATTATCTTCAAAAAGGAAAACCATTATAGGAGCATACTACGCAACATTACTTGCCAAGCTGAAGGCAGAAATTGCGGAAAAACGGCCACATTTGCAGAAAAACCCCTCAGCGGTTGCCATGGCGAAAATCCATGAATTACAGCTTGAACTGCTTATTCACCAGATCTAGCCCCAAGTGACTTCTTTTTGTTCCCTCATATAAAAACTACGCTCGGAGGACAGAGATTTTCGTCAAATGAGGAGGCAATCACCCTAGTGAACAATTATTTTGCAGAGAAAAACGTCAAGTACAATTTGGACGGGTTAGAGATAGTAAGTTCGGTCAGGAAGTTTTAAACGGTTCCGGAAGTATGAGATGGCTTGCCATATATTAATGTTGAGCCCCAGGAAGTTTTTGTGGTACCATATGCAGAAACTGTATAGATCGTCTTGTGGAGGTTGAGAGTAAGAAAAATTGGACATTTGTCCATAGACTCTCACATCATCGGAATAGACCGCTCTGTGTGAGTTTTTTAAAATGTTTACAAAATCATTAATAGTCAAAGTGAAAATTAATGAACCAGGATGGCTGCTTTTTGGAACATCCGAAGTGCCTTTAATTGGTTTAGACAAACGAGAACAAAAATGGATAAATTAACAGCGTTCTTCAAGTAGGATTTGAACCAAGAAATCAGCTCAGGTACATTGAATTTGAAAAGAACTAATTTGTGTGGGATTTTATTAAAGGCCTTTCTGAAGTCAGTAGTAAATATATCCACTCCTTTTCATTGCTTTAAGGTACTAAAAGCAAAATCAATAAAGTTGATAGTGGTTGATCTGCCTTCAAGAAATCCATGTTGCTTCGGTGAAAAGATAGATCTGCAATAAAAGTACAGCGCATCATGAATAATGCTCTCAAAGATCTTGGAATTGCAGAATAACTTTGCAATGGGTCGGTAGTTGCTAATATCCTGCTTCCCTTTTATTGAATAGACATTGTGTTTATAAGCGCTTTCCCAGAAGTGAGGAAATACCCTCAACTGGCACATTTTTTCAGAACAATGGCGGACAAACCGTCGGGGGCATTAGAAAAATCATCTTTAAGTTGGCTTATCTTGTCTATTAACTGTGCTGGCGTTATTTCAATAGACGTTAAAGAAGTCTGAGTTCAGTTACTAAAGTAAACGAAATATTTTGGATCCGAGTCTTCAATCTGGGTGGAAAAGGATTCACTAAAGAAATTAGTGAACTACTTTGCGGTGATTGTAGCATCAGACAATGATACAATACATAGATTGGATAATCTGAGACAGCACGGATAGCAATCGAATTTGTTTTTCATATTAATAAAACCGGAGAATTATTTCAGATCAGAAATGAGGGTAGATCGCATTTGGCTGAGGTATCTGTTGTAGCGAATATCACAAAGTTGGGAGAAGTGTTAGTGAGTCACAATAAGTAAAATTTGGGCTTAGACGTAAACTATCAAGAAAATTTCAATGCTAGTTGGTGTGGGATTATGAAAATTACGTTAAAGATCTGCAGTCTTTTTTTGACAGGAAACTACAGCTTACATTGGCATTGACGAAGATGGTCTTATGATGATCTTATTACATAGCCGTATTAGCGAAGGTTTCAATATTGGAAAATTGATAGTTGGAAAACTTCAAACTGACAACAGAGTCTGGTATGACACAAACGAAGTCATAGGAGATGACCAAGGAGAAATCAACACACCCCCGAAATTACTGACTTGTTGCCAACAACTCCAGCAAGTTGAAAACTAGATTTGCTTATCAATTCTTATCACATTTGTAGAGCTGCTAATCAATAATTTTAGCTAATTTCGGCTTTTTGGCAGAGGAATAATTGTAACTCGTCTTAATATTATGTTTATTGCTTCAATTGTATGCTACATATAGAAATAGAAATTTAGTTCCTCTGAATTTTGCATCTGCAGAGTTTTGTCACTGCTTATTGCTCATTCCTTTGATTTAACTCAACGAAAGGTGCAAAGAAGAATTTACCATACCCAAATGAATTCAAAATGTCCTTAATAAAACTAATAACTGATAATTAAGCGACACCTTTGTCATTCCCTGAAACTTATCTCCAAACATCAGCAATCACTAAATGAAATATATGGTAAATCAATTTCACAAAGAAACAAACTACTTTAGTCGGACCTAAAAAATATTCAAAATGCGAAAAAGCCTTCTAAAACTGATCCACGCTCTAGGGTAAGAATTGTGGAATAAAACCAAGAATAATCCCAAACGTTTCTTATTGTTTCCACTGCATCAGTTGTACAGACGAAAAATGATATTCAGTGGTATGCCTGTTCCATCCTTCAAAACGTGTAGAGACTACTGGGTAGGCATTATTGTTACAATAATGCAACAGATATGTTGAAAGTATATTTTTGACACTCAGATTTAATATTTCCATCTGCAACTGGCTTAAGCTTCCTTTTCTGCACAGCAACAAAAACATTATGCTAGTTGTGCACATGAAGGTTTTTGAAAATACGGATGCTATCCACACTAGCAGAGTCTGTTACGGACTTCATGCCACAAAAAATCTGTTTCACTCATCCTTTCTGAATCGCAGTTAAGTGGATCATCTTACAATCCCTAAAACAGAGCCACTGATGTGATCTGATGATGGAGTTTATGGTCCCAGCTACGAGTATTAACTTCTTGTATCTACCAAGCAGGTTTTTATGGTATCGAGCTCTGTGTCAAAGAGAAATACCTGACAACCACAGATCAACATGCTATTAGATAGTCAGCCAGACCTTAAAGCCCTCAACTTCGAGTCTTAACTGATTTGATAAATACAAATACTTTCGCAACCGGCCGCATGGAATAGGGGCACACATTTCAGTTCCTGGATACGAGTATGTTCCTAATGAAGTTTCCAATGCTGGTGCTCAATCTCACATAGTTAACTCTGCACATTTTTGTAGCCTACCTGGGAGTTGGATAAAGATTAAGCTAAAACAAAACCGATTTTTCAAATCGGTGTAAGACGTTCCAAAATTTCTTTATTTTTCAAAAACTAAATCAAAAAATATTCAAGCAACATACCATCTCAACATTTTCTAATTTACAATGAAATTCGGACAAGAATTCGATCAAGTTATTGGTGGTATCTATGTTGGTTAATAGTGAAGACGGATTTGTGCGAACATAACATCCTAAAGAAAACTTACGAGTATACATATCAAGAATTGATGAAAGTTGAGCACTGGGACACATCTTTGTACGACCTTTATTGGTAATAGGTACTACGAAAGAATGTTTCCAAAGTTTAGGAAGAAGGCATTGAGATAGAGAAGATTGGAAAGAGCAATGAGAGATAGTGAAATTAAATTAAGTTAAGTGACTATGGATGTATTCTAAAAATTGTACGATGCAGTGCGTTCGATTTTCAACCGGGTGCGATAGACATGGTTCTTTTCGGCAATTAAAACCACCTGTGTTAGCTTTAAATACAACAAGAAGTCCATTTACATTAGCATTTTAGTCTTCCCCTTATATGTTGGGTGCCACCTACGAGTATATAGCAGAATAATCCCTGAGTACAAGCCACCTTCTGCCTTTCCTATCCAATTTTTCAGAGGGTGAGAATCTGTTAACATTCTTCGGCATATTAAAACTATTCGTACCTGCTTAAGAGTTACGAGTAAGTTTTGTTTTTTAAATGTTTGCCAGTTAAAATGACTAGAAAATGGTGGGCATTCCATAAGCGAGCTGTACGGCTTAGGAAAGAATCACGATATTTCAGAGCACGTCCGAAAGTCGCCTTAATGGAATACTGATGAGCTTTCATAGGGATACGGGTGTTAATGTTGAAGGCTTGAAGGGGTGGAATGTAACTAGTGATTTTTATGGAGCACTGGTGGTGCGACAGGAGACATTTCCTCGCTGTTCGAAGGTGCCATTAGACTGAGTGATAAGTATTAGTATCATCTATGAGTTTTATCGCACGGTTTTCAGTCCTATCTTGTAGGTGCAGAGATAGTTTAGGAACACCTGTCCAGATGTAGGCATTGCACTCTAATTTTGGGCGAACGAATGCCTTATATATTGAGGCCAGAGGAGAGGGGGAAAAATATTTCTTACATCGTTTGAAGAAATCTAGACATTCCGCAGCATTTTTAGCGACATCTGATATGTGGTCAATACAACTTAAGTTGTCATTGACACACATACCGAGAATGGAAAGTTTTTCGGTTTCGGCAATGCAGGCGCCATTCCTGCGTTAAATTCCACTCTGTTGGTGGTATCCCATTCAGAGATGCTGTTAATATCGGAATTCAATGAGCTTAGCCTTCGTTTCCGTTTTACGCCCGAAGAAAATTAAAAAGAGTGCGGAGACAGAACGTAGCAATGCTGCACACCAGCATTTATTTGGTGAATATTAGATTTGATACCACCCAAGACAACTTGAATTGAACGTTCCGAAAGGTAGTATCTAATATATTGAAGGAGGGAGTCGTCGATACCAAAAGCACGCATTTTCGACAAAAGAGGCTGATGCGAAACTCTGCCAAATGCCTTAGTAATATCAAGTGCAGCTATCTTGCTCCCGCAAGATTGATGTACCCTTTGGTTCTACTTTTAGGTGAGACATGCCATCAGATCACCAGCGGACCTGTTGCTACGAAAACCGTACTGCCGCTCGTTGAGAAGTTTTCGTGTCTCGAAATATTTTATGAACTGATGGTTTATCAGCGTTTCCATGACCTAGGAAAGAAGGTATGTAAGTGGAATGGGTCTGGAGGAGGAGAGAGAAGAAGATTCTTCTTTTTTAATGACCGGCTGGACAAATCCGGTTTTCCATCTACTCGGAAAGAGTAGTAAAGTGTAGGATTGATGAAAATGCTTTCGCAATGGCTTTGCCAGCGTGAAAGAAAACCTCTTCAGTAGAAGGGGACATATAACATCCGGACCATTTTTTACCCCTGGCCTAGATGATATATTGGAAAAAAATATTAATTTAACAACGAAATAAAATATTTGTAATTTAAATCTAACCTCGGTGTGACATTGTAGTTTGCTTTAACAATACAAGGTCTCGCAAAAGTCAACAACATATCGAAAGATGCTATAATTTTTGCAAATGGCAGCAAATATCAATTCGACTTTGACATTTAACACAAATTCAAAATATTAGCATGATATGATTCGCTACACTCCTAGAGGACGCGAAATCCTGAATCTCGACTACAAGGGGCACAATTTTTCAACGACCGCCTGATTTAACCGCTTCAGACTTCTTTTCGTGAAGTTTTTTTTAAGTAAGGAGTCTATGTCAATAAGCTTCAGCCTCTTGAAATCCTCTAAGAGAATATTCGTCAAGAATGCGAGGACCTATCGCCGGAAGTGCTGGCAAGAGTGATAGAAAATGCCACACATCTGGATCGAATGGTTATCAATTCTGACCGTGGCCACTTAGCCGACATTATTTTTCTTAATGTAATGGAAAAAGATTTAAGACATCGAATGAATATAATTCAAAAGCAGAACTAAAGTTTTTCATTCATAAAAAAAATTACAGCCGCCAAAGAACCATCTTCATATTGGTAAATCTCAAACCTATGCATCTTGAGATAAACTTTGCTCCAATGGAACCTGAATAAGGAACATCTTACCACCATTGTCATGTACAGAGTTTGGAGATACTTTTTACGCAATTGGTTTTCTATGTTCTTAACGAGTTGCACCCGCCTAAAAATAATAGGATTAAAATATCTTCGCTACAGGATATAGAACCTTGATGGCTTTTAATGAAATCAAAGTGTGTCTATAAGGAAACATAACAAAGTGATGACTGTATTACTGAGGTCTACGAGCCCAAAAATTCTGGCCAAAAAACATTTCTATTCACAGACTTTACTCGTAAGTTCATAAAAAGCAAAGTTACGAGGTACTACATAGGGGACACATGGTACATTTTGAGCTTAACTCTTATGGAAATCATAAAAAAATTCTTAGCGAACAAATTAAGTCTCAACGAGTTTTCAGAAAGCAGATGAAACACCATTTGAATTGCAACATATCGGTTGCATTTTCAACAGAAATCCACCGCGGGTGAGGAAGTCTGATTGAGAGCAAGAGATGTAAATGAATTATCAACATTTGACTCCAATGTCACTCGTAACTTTAAAAAGTATTTACAACTTAATTTTCATTTTCTATCTTTCAGTGTACTAAATACTAATAATCGCTAAGAGCTTTTTGCTTAATTGATATTACAATCTGGGCGCGTGTATTATTTTGTTATACAATGTTGCTTCTGAACCACCATTTAAGTGCAGGGTATTACCATCATCATATTGCATGTTTGACGATTTTTTAACTGCCAATTTATTCATATCTCCCTCTCTCTGGTATAGCTGTTGTTGCCTGCATGCAATGTCTCCCATCGGAACGATGGAACACTATAACTACGAAAATAATGTACCCCCTGGTCCTAGTGGGCACAGGCCCTTAACTCAGGAACAATGGTCTCAGGTAAACCACAAGCACATAATTCATATCGTTTATGACGACGACACATTGTTGCTCATTGGATCAATGTATCCCGTATAAGTCTTCATGTTAGCAGCGGTAACAGGAAAAGAGCCAAAGCCAGAGACAGAGCAAAAGCAACAACGTCACATATTTCTGCGGTACAGTGACGCTGAATGCAACAAATTATCGTTTGGCTGTTAATTGACCGCAACTTATTAAGGTAACTTGGCCCGAAACCTAAAGCCGCAGTTCTTACTTAGCCTGGTCTGAACTGAAATGCCAAACGATTATGACGACGACAACGACAAGAAAGCGACAACGATGATGGCGAAGAGTCAAAGGATGAAATTTTTATCGCCCTTTGTATTGATCGTTATTAATGTAAGGATCGCTGGAGATTGGAGATGAGCTGCAGGTGATAGATTGCAATGGATTTGCGGTTAACGTCATCAGTTCCCGGCTGTCATGTCACTTGGCCCAGGGAGGCTATTGTCTGCCGCGCACAGCCTGATTGGGAGGGCATTTTTCTCTGACTCGTTGATTTATAATTGAAAAGATTTTAACAAGGTTGAAGGTGAAAGAGTTTGAATGAATTCCCTGAATGGTGTCAGACACACCGGGATCTGGGATCAAGCAAAATCATAATCTTGTGGGTTTGGTGTGCTTTTTTTATTGGCTTTGTTGTGCTGATGCTGGAATTGGGATATTTGAGGAGTGGTGCTATAATGTTTTCACTGTGAATTCCAGTTGGCGGTGTTAAACCTAAGCACCTACATACTTTCTAAAATCATCTTTCTTGCACATTTTTAAATAAAGAAATGCGCCGATTAAATTCAATGGATTCTGGAAATCTGTAGGTGGGTTCATGCTTGTTTTCTCACTGATTCATCAGTTGTACTATGGAATATGTAAGACTGCTGAAACTTTTAATTTGAGGATTAAGTCTCATTGTACTCACACTATCTTTCACGTTTCAACCGATTTTTCTTTTTTTCTCGTCCTATCATTCCTTTTGGGGGATTGCTTTGGCTTGGCTTGTTACTCCGCCTTTTTCCCTGCGTATTGTCGAAGGAAATAAAGAGGGGGTCTAAGTGTTCTTGGTACTAACTACCGTTCGGCCTCTGCTCGATTAATTAGGCTTTAGTTCCGGCAGAACCAAGCGAATTTTTCATATATGTATTACACATAAGCAGATGTGGGAAGCTTTCAGTATATAAACCGAGACCAAAACAGTCATCTTGAACTGTATAAACAGAGGGTCTGCTTAAAGTGTATGTGCTGAATACAGTAACATCACGTTGGTTAGATGGCGTCCTAGGCACTGATTCTGCAGGATGGTGCAATCATCACTGGGAATAGAGAAATACTCACCATCAACCAGCAAAATGGCCAAAAATACCATTAAAACATGGTCAAGGTTTAGAAAGCGTGAATCCTTTCAAAAGAATACCACTGCCAACGACACTGCTTTAGCTGTTCACCTTGCCATCGTCAAAGTCATCTGTTTCGGAAATGAACAAACACTCGTAAGACAAGTAGAAAAAGTTGAAGCCATATAAAGCGAACAAGTGAGCAGACTAGAGTAACAAGCATGCATCAGGCCCTATTCCCGAGCCACTACTTTCCGCAATTAAGTTAAATGTTGACAACTGCACTACAACACCCAGGTAGCCTATGGTAACTAACGATTATGAAGAAAAAGTTCAGAAACCTTGAATCAACTATACTGTCCCTAGACTTAATTAGGCCTGACAATATTAACTCGTCTACAAAGACACAAAGAGATTTTTTTGTGGAACTACTGGACCGGACTAAGAAGTTTCGAATTTCTTCCTTCGGAAACCCCCAAGAAAAGATAGAAGGAATTCGGAGGTGATAACAAGTTTGCTTCTATTATCCTTCTGCTCTCGGGAACTCACAGTTTACAGCTTGGTGATTTCTTCTAATCATGCCGATATCATTAGCATGCTAGTTTTTCGAAAACCTTTAGAATGAGTGTGCCTCGGGCGTGGGATTCTGAGTTTAGCACTATTCTCTCAAGTATTATATTGAAAAAGTCACATGACAGCGCGACACCTTGGTCTAGTCTTGTCTGTGTAGTTAAGACATCATAAAGACGGTACGGTTCTTAATTAAGCAGAGTGAATTTCCTATCGTGTTCAATTAACACCTATAGCTGTTGTCAAAGGCAGCATTGTTATATAGAAGTGAGAATCAATACCAAAGCTCTTCGAACTCTAGGATGGACTTTCGTGGCTTAGGGGATTGTTAACGGCTTAGACGTTCATATGGTAAAAGTAAACCGCAACCTTAGTCTTTTTCGTAATTATACAGTCTATTGAATGGATTGTCCCTATTCTAAGCACCGACTAAGAATCTCATATGAACTTTCTTCCTTTATCTCTATAGGGTCAGGTAAGTTTTACTCCGTTGGCATGACCATGTGCTATTCTTGGAACGAATTTCCTGAAAGTCTGCATTCTTCAATGAACCATGGATTTAATGGTGGCGGTGGTCGGGAGTACAGCCCATTTTGGACCATTTCTGTGTTTGCTTTAGCAACGGTAGGATCGCAGAGAGATTCTTGGGAACGCGGTTGGCGGAGTCTTTTTTTCTTTTGTGATCTAATCTCACTGGAGCTCAAAATGTTTCTTTATTCTTCAATAAAGAATCCAATACTCTAGTATTGATTTCAATTAATTTTGCCAGCTGGAAAGTTTTGCGCAACCAGAATACTGGAGGTGTAAATCGTACTTTTTTCAACAGCTCGACGTTCGCCGGTAATAGTCAATATTCGCCAAATGTTCGCTAATTTATTTTTACTAGTCCACTATTTATATCATTGCACTTCTTAAATGGTTGCATAATTAGCAGGTTAAGGCCCGTGCAAGTTATTCGACTATCCGCCGCCTACCAGTGGAAATTCAAAAAATGCTACCTTTGATTAGTGTTCCGCTGTTGTCTACACTTCATTGCTGAATTTCTTAAATAAAAGAGTCAAATATACATGTATCTACGCTTATCTACACATATGTTTTCTGTGGCATGGTCTTCAGGAAAGAATGGCCGAATAACTATTTCTGTGGCAATGCTATACCGGTCAGTGGTCTAAAATTCCTGCGAGTTAACAAGAAAGTCTTCATGTCGATGTTTGTAGACTTTCCAAAATTAACTTTCTTGGGAGGCGCTACAGTTAAGGGTAAAGCTGAGCTTAAGGGTGAACTACCTCCATTTGCACACTCTGTGTCGGTTGAGATTAGCTTCGACTTGTGTGTGCAACCTAAGGTATGGTCTTCCTCTGCTATGTTGTCCCTCTGGGTTAGATCGAAGAATCTGCTGGCGGGAGCATTTGTGTTAATTCACTCCACATGTCCTGAACCACACCCCAAGCGATTAATGCGCAGCCTTCTGTTTAGACCGACGTCTCGTATGGCTCGTAGAGTTAAATATTATCCCTCATTGCCTGTCAACGCAAACCGGACTGAATACCACCTTGATCAAAAATTATTCGGAATTTATTCAGAAAATTTAAAATACAAGTTTATTCATCTAAATCTATATTGTCCCCTTCAAAGTAATCCCCGTCAACTACAACAAACTTATGCCAGCGCTTGATCCAATCCTCGAAACATTTTTTTATATTCGTTTTTCGGTATGTTCATCAGTGTTTCCTGTGATTTTTCCATTACTTCCTCTCGGCTGCTGAAACGCGTTCCCCGTAGTGGTTTTTTAACTCGATTGAACAGAAAGAAGTCACAGGGAGCCAAATCAGGTGAATTCGGTGGCTGTTGGATGGTATTTGTTGTATTTTTCGTCAAAAAATTACGAATACTCGTAATGATGGCACTGTGCGACGGTGCGTTATCATGGTGTACTATCCACGAGTTTTCTGCCCACAATTCTGGTCTCTTTCGGTGAATTGCTTCACGCAAACGTCTCATAATGCCCAAATAATACTCTTTGTTTACTGTCTGGCCTTCTGGCAAAAATTCATGATTGCCATTCGCTTTTTCTAAGATAATTGAGTAATATGGCCTTATTCCGAGCAACTAACGAGATAAGACCTTGATCATCGCAGTTCTATATTGCGCTAAAGCATGGACTCTATCAAAAGAAGATGTAGTTATTCTCAGTCCTTCTGGGAGAAAAATCCTTCGAAAAATCCCACCTTGAGCAAAAAATTCCCGAACGGAGTGTGGCGCTCCCATTGTTAAGTTCTATTTTTTTTGTTAAGTTGGTTGACATTCCCTCTAAATCTTAGCGTCATACGAGTAGCTTGACATTTGCAAAAGTTACGTAGCCAAGAGTACATCTCTCTGTGTGTTGGGGATTTTATACAATTTTGGAAATGGATTTAAATTTGTGCAAACTTGTATTAAATTCTGCGTAAAAAAACGGACTTAATGGTGCGCGAACGTTAGAAATATTGGAAAAGTGTTTCGGCAACGATTCTCTAAAGAAAACGGTCGTTTACGAGTGGCACGAGCGGTTCAAAAGTGGTCGTGAGTCAATCGAAGATGATGAACGCAGTGGCAGACCATCGACATCGAAAACCGACGAAAACATTGATAAAGTACGAGTAAAAGAAATGTTGGTCAATAACCGCAAATTAACCATCAGAGAGATAGCGGGGGACTTGAACATTGCTTATGGATCCGTCCAAGACATTTTGGTTAATGATTTGGGTTTCCGTCGTGTAGCAGCAAAGTTGGTGTCAAAAGACCTCAATTTCACGCAAAAAAGATACCGTGTTGACGTCGCAAAAGAGATGAGATGATTTGCGAGGCTGAATCCGATCCCACATTCATCAAAAGGATCATTACTGGAGACGAGACGTGGGCGTGGGTTTATGAGTACGACACGCAATCCAGACATCAGGCAAGTGAATGGCGTTCACCAAATGAGCCGAGATCAAAAAGACCACGTCGTTTTCAGTCAAGAAAGAAGGCAATTCTCACGGTTTTCATGGATTACAACGGTGTAGCGCATCATGAATTTTTGCCAGAAGACCAGACAGCAAACAAAGAGTACTCGTATTATTTGGATGTTAGGAGACGTTTGCGTGAAGCAATTCGCCGAAAGAGATCAGAATTGTGGGCAGAAAACTCATGGATTTTGCACCATGATAACACGGTCGCACAGTGCCATCATTATTCGTAATTTTTTGACGAAAAATTCAACAACCACCGAATTCACCTGATTGACTTCTTTCTGTTCAATCGAGTTAAAAAACCACTACGGGGAACGCGTTTCAGCAGCCGAGAGGAAGTAATGGAAAAATCGCAGGAAACACTGATGGACATACCGCAAACCGAATATAAAAAATGTTTCGGGGATTGGATCAAGCGCTGGCATAAGTGTTTCATAGTTGACGGGGATTACTTCAAAGGGGACGATATACATATGTAGATTTAGATGAATAAACTTGTATTTTTAATTTTATGAATAAATTCCGGGAATTTATATAGCTCGTCTCCATAAATGCTGTTATGCGCGCCCTTAAAATCGTTGTAAAGACGGTTGGCACCGATTTCGACTTCTTGAGTTTTTCCAGGATTTGACGGAGTTTGAAGATTTGATCGATTTTGGACTTTCCTGGTCCGCACTGATAGCAAATCAGGTTGTTGACGAAGGGTTGCAGGCGGACACATAATATGGCAGATAATTGCTTAGCAAAGCTGTTAAGAGAATGAACCGGGGGCGTGCAGTCACACCGGATATCCATACTTTTCAAAATGTGGGCAACAATCGGAAATGTTGGGTTTAAATGGCTCGTAATTTTATTCAATAAAATAATGAGAGGCGATCGAATGCCTGATGGAGTATATTGTATAAAGGCAAAGACGACACTGGAAATTCCAACAATTATCGATCAGTTAGACTAAAGTAAAATACTATGGAAGTATACGAGCGAGTTCTGACAGTCGACGACGGAATATTATTAACTCTATGGCAGTCAATGCGGCTTTGTGGGAAGTAGATCGACATACGACAAGATTCAGGGTTTACCATTAATGATGGGAAAACATCGTAAGGCTTCCAAGGACTTGGAACTGCGTTCGACAGAGTTCGCAGAGATCTTATTTAGACGACCCTAATATCTCAAAATGTACTCGAAACTTGCACATATGTACATACTCGTATATAAGAATGATGAACGATATGTACGAGCTTGGAACGACTTCTCTTCTTTTCGCCGATGATAATGCTTTCATTAGAAGCGATGTGGGCTGAATGGCTTCTTCAGGCAATACTTAATAATTGGGGTAACGAATCAGTCATACTAATTGCCGATCCACATTGCCGATTTTCCGAAACGGCAAATCCTACTCCGGAAGTCTATTTAAAAGAAGTTATCGTACCAAAATTCGAAATATTTAAATACTTAAACTCTTTCGTTAACCACCAAGGACATTGTGATGACGATGCCGTACATAGTGTCCGTGTGAGTTGGGTTAAATGTCAGGAAAACTCCATAATATTATGTGTCAGAAAAATGGGTCTGCTGTCTGTGTCATATAGACAGGCACTCGTCCATATGTAATATACGCATCGAACGGTTGAATGATGTACGAAAAATACCCGTATAAAGAAAAAATGACAGCGCCGCAAATGAAAATGAAAAGTGTCCTTATAAGAAGTACGGCCATCCGCGGATGTCCCCACATTTGGAAACCGATAGTAAAGAGACTTCAGGCTGAGTGAATCAACTAGTTTTGCCATGTCCAACGAAGGTCATCGGCAAATTCGCGCCAAATAGAAACACGTTCCCAAAGATCCAAATGGATCACTCGAATGCGAAAATATCAGCAAACTCTTGGTTCACATACGAGGTGATCCAAAATAGAGTGGCCTGTTGAATGGTTCTAAGGTCCGCAGACTTAGCCAACCCAACAAGCAGCGCCGTAGTAATGCAGATATTTATCACATTAAGATGAATCTTATAAATTAGTGAAAGCTTAACTTAAAAGATAAAGGGTTCCTAATTATACAAACTGGCCTCAAAACAGAGACTTAAAGTTTTTCGTGCTTCTTACTCCTCTCACTTCAGTAGAATTGGCATTCCGAAGTTAGGCATGAGTATGTTGTGTTGTTGGAATCAAAGCGAAAGTCCGAACGCGGAAAAGATAATTTACAATATAGGTACTCAGGTTGATGTATCTGTATTATACGAGTATCATGCAAACCTGATAGAGAGCGAAAAACTAAGAGAAACCTTTTGAATAAGCTGATACGTGATCAAATCTTCGAAGTCCATACACATAGCGAGTGACATTGTTGTAGATAACATTAAGCCTTCTTTTGCTTCCACAATCAACCTTACTATTGTACAAACCTCACATCCATATAGTAAAATTGGCAGTAAGAGCGTTTTTGTCAGCATTTTCCTTATTGTAGGTGGTGTAAGCAATTTCATTGACCAGAGCAATCGAAGTCCTCCCCAAACCTTTACGATAACAGCATTAATATGATCATCCCAGATAAGGGTGTCATTAAAGATAAGTCCAAGGTTTTTAGCAGTTTTGACATATGGGACGATTTCTTGAGCAAGTTTGATCGGCGGAGAGGGTGAAACGTCTAGTGCTTTCCTATTTACGAGGGTCGTTCAAACTATTCTCGGTATCGGGGTGAAGCTGTAGTTATATATATAAATTTACTTATTTATCAAGTAATACTATTATTTTAGTGCATTCATGTAAAATTTCATATAAATGTAATTATTAAATCGCGTTTTATCTCTAGTTAAACAGAATCATAATGGCAACTGAGACGATGATGGTGAAAATTGAGCATCGCGCTGTAATTAAATTTCTCACTAAGCAAGGAAAAAGTCAAAAAACTATTCATGAAGAGATGGTGGCTGTTTACCAAGGTTCCGCACCTTCATTATCAACTGTGCAAAAGTGGTGAAGTGAGTTCAAGAGAGGCAGAAAGAGCATTGAAGACGACCCCCGCTCCGGCGCCCCGGCTACTGCTTGTACGGGAGAAAGCATCAAAGAAGTCGAAAAACTTGTTCTTGAGGATGCCCGAATAAAGGTGAAAATGATGGCAGAGATCACCAAGCTTTCAATTGGTACCATTCACACCATTCTTCATGACCATCTTAACCTTTCAAAGGTCAGTGCAAGATGGGTGCCACGAATGCTCACAGCGCCTCAGAAAAAAGTGAGAATCGCATGCTGTAGAGAGCTTTTGGAGATGTATAGTGAGAACGCCGAAGGTGTTATGGATCGAATTGTTACTGGGGACGAAACATGGGTCCACCACTATGACCCTGAAAGCAAACAAGAGTCCATGCAGTGGCATAAAAAAGGAACAGACCCCCCGAAGAAGTTCAAAGTCACTCCGTCTGCCCGAAAGCTCATGGCCACAGTTTTTTGGGACTCAAAGGGAATCTTGCTCATTGAGTACAAAAAAAAAGGTGAAACCATCAACGCCATATCCTACGCTTCCACTTTGCATAATTTGCGGGAGGAAATTAAAAAGAAAAGACGGGGTAAACTCGCAGCGGGTGTGTTGCTTCTTCATGACAACGCTCCTGTTCACACGGCGCGAGTTTCCAAGGCTGCTGCGCGAGATTGTGGTTTCGAAGAAATCCAACACCCACCCTATAGTCCAGACCTTGCCCCTAGTGATTATTTCCTGTTTCCGGATTTGAAAAAATATCTCCGTGGAAAAAGATTTTCGGATGATGAAGAACTCAAGTCGGCAATAAATGGGTATTTTGCAGAGAGGGTTTTTTGAGGGTTTAAAAAAGCTTATCTCAAGATGTAATAAATGCATTGATGTTAGGGGAGATTATATTGAAAAATAAAAACAATTTAAATTTAATTCGCATTTTCCTTCATATCGATACCGAGAATATATTGAACGCCCCTCGTATGACAAGGACTTTAGATTTTGTGGGGTTTAAGCTCAGGAAGTTACGTTGGATCCGCAGCAAGACACCATTCAACTCTCCGTTAATTTGTTCAACGACTTCATGCAAAATATTAACATTGCCACTCAAAGACAATTGGACTTCATCGGCATATATATGGATCAGGGAACGTCGAGAAATAAAAGAAAAATCGTTGATGTACATTGAAAATAAAATAGGCCCAGGTATTGATCCATGTGGAACGCCGTACGAAACTTTAACGAAACCAAAAGACTTTTGAAAAATTGTACATGCTCAGAAGTTTTCGACATAGAAGAACGTGATTCACCGTATCGAAAGCTTTGGAGGAGTCTAAAAGTACGGACAACAAGGCAGTTTTGCAGCTGTGTTTAAGACGAAATCCCGACTGGCAACTAGAAGTTTTTTCAATGTCAAATACCTTTAAATTTGTTGTAAAATTACTATTTCAAAAACCTTACCCAAAAAAGGCAGAACTGCAGTGGGTCTGTATTCACTACTTCCTTTTTTAGAGATTGAAATAATTTTTGCCTTTTCCCATTCACGCGGATATTCAGAGTTGGGATCAATTCCGTCGATACCTGTTGCATTAGACTTTATTGACAATACAGCCTCAACAGTGTCTGCGTCACTTACGCATATGAAGTCGAAAGGTTCATTATGGGCATCAATTTCTGATGGCTTAAAGGTATTTTTCCCGGTTTCGACTGTAGGCATTGTGACAAATATTTGATTAAGAAGGTCGCAATCAATTTCGTCAGGCACTTTAGGGTTCTTTTTTGCAATTTTTAGCTCTTTTAAGGTTGTCCATGCGTTTTTCGTCGACCTATTTTGACTCAATCTATTTTCGTAGTAGATCGTTTTCGCAGCTCTTATCTCTGACACTACTTTATTACGCAGACGGCAATACACTCGATGCAATATTTCAAGTTTGTGTCGCCTCCAAATATTAAAAGATCTATCTCGCTTTTGCATCAGCTGTATGATAATACTGCTTAACCAAGGTGGCGATGATCTGCAAGCAACCTTATACTTAAATAGTACTTTATCATCAACTGACTGTAGGAAGCGAACATTATTCCAGTCAGTACGCTGCAGGTCGTGCACTAAACCTTGGTAATTTAGATTTTTAAAATCTCTGAACTGTTACCTAAACTCCGTCGGTTTATTTTGAAAATCTAAGGTTAAAAAGATCATATCGTGTCTGGAGAAGGCAGGGGCTGAGATTTGATTGTAAAGTATGACCTTATTGTGTCACTGACAAAAAAATGATCAATAAATGTATTTGCCTCACCCTGTAAATGAGTAGGAATACTTGTGTTAACTGGAAACAAGCTAAGCGCTTTAAAACTATTCACGAATTTCGACGAAACGCTAGTGTCACTTAAGTTGCAATTAAAATCACCACCGAGAACAACATGCGAGGCGCTGCAAGAGTATTGTTTCAGTACATTTACTATTGGGAAATAGTCCACATATTGATCTGCTCTGTACGCGGTACCCAATAATATTTTTTCTGACTCGCACACGATGTAAACGAAGTCAAGCCCGGAGTTCTGCGCTGATTTACAAACCGGTGTTAAGTGTATACCTTCGCGAACATAAATAGCAGAGTCTCCGCCAGCATGACCTATTCTATCACCACTATGAATCTTAAAACCTTCCACGTCATACGTCATACATAGGCGTTCAAACATTTCATTTTATTGGGTAATCTTAGCACTGTCATGCTATATAGTTGATTCTTCCGCTGCCGCCGGTAAACGGGATAAGTGCCTCCGGTCTTACTATTCCACTTTAATTTGCCCAAGGTGGGAAACCTTACTGACGAAACCTATTTCGCGATTCCATACACGAATATCTAGGTTTTACTATGGCAGTCGCCTAAGATTCTTCGACATCGCATACATTTCATAAAATTGCTTTTTGTACTGCATCCAAACTTCGGAAAGTAAGTCTAATCTTAAAGATCTGTTGCATATTATAAGAGCTATGAATTCTTTTGAAACTTCAACTCCGAATGTTTATCTTCACGTACTATTTCGATTTCAATGCTCTTGTCAGAGTTTCTACATAAGTTAATATGTGATAACGCAAAGTCAAGTATCTTAACTTAACAGGGTTATTTTTGTCTTTTGGAATGTGATATCTCTAAGCTTATTTCCATAGATAAAACGGAACATCATTTCAGTATAAGGTATTGCTCCAAAAGAAAAGAACCGTTCGGTTCAGTGCTTCGAGAGGAACTAATACACCAGTTATCAGCATCAATAAGAACAACACTAAACAACACTATCATTTTCAATATGATCATGAACCTCCAATCTATTTTCTTTGTCTCACGCAATGTGATTTGAAGATATCCAGGGTCAATCAAAGATGGAACTGAAAAGTCGGGCGAACTTGGGATAGCTATGATAACATCTTTGTCAAACATGACATCTCTACATATTTTAATTGTATGTCTCTCTGGAATGTTGACTCCAAACCCTTTTACACCATTATTATATCTAAAAAAAAATGTTAAATCCCCAACAGGCCACTCATCGGTAAACTTATGTCGAGTACTTCCATTGCACGAAAGTACATTCGAACATACTCGTAGATATATCTACTCCCACATGAAATTGAGATACAATAGCAAAATCGCACCGTATTTAAGGGATTGACGATGCAACCAACGTCTGTCGTATCGTTTCATCGGTAACGAAAAACAAAATGCCATGCACTTAGCTTAGCTTTTCTTACAGCTACGGTGTAGATTAAAATCACCACATATTGGTAAACAATTCTTCATAATACCGAGAGCACAACTCTGCTTAAAGGCGATCTGGTTTGAGGTAGGTCCATAGCTATGTTTGAAAAAATCAGGCGAACATAAAAGTAAACATCAGCGGAATCGTCGACCTCCCCACTGTCATCAGCTGGTACATTCTAACAATCAACAAGATTTAACTTGATACTCGTAAAACCAAATTGCAAATTGTATTGGATTTATACACAGTTTTTGTCTCTGTAGTGGTTAGAGGGACGTTAGGTATTCGAAAGTCATTGTTTCCAGACCCTTTTGCGAACAACTACGAGGGTTGTCTGTAAAGTTTCACCGAACAATGATACAAGACATTTTTTTCTCAAATTTTCTTTTTATTTTTCTCCCATCGATGCTCCCATCTCTCTAACCCGTCCAAATTGTACTTGACGTTTTTCTCTGCAAAATAATTGTTCACTAGGGTGATTGCCTCCTCATTTGACGAAAATCTCTGTCCTCCGAGCGTAGTTTTTAGATGAGGGAACAAAAAGAAGTCGCTTGGGGCTAGATCTGGTGAATAAGGCGGATGGTCAAGCAGTTCAAACCGTAATTCATGGATTTTCGCCATGGCAACCGCTGAGGTCTGAGACGGCGCGTTGGCTTGGTGAAACAGGATTTTCTTTTTCTGCAAATGTGGCCGTCTTTCCGCAATTTCTGCCTTCAGCTTGGTAAGTATTGATGCTCCCGTAATGGTTTTTCCTTTTTGAAGATAATCGGTTAAGATAACTCCTTTCCCATCCGAACAAACAGTTTTTACTTTTTTTGGAGCCGGCTCGTCCTTTGCAGTCCACTGTTTTGACTGAATTTTTTTTTCGGGTATAATAGTGTATCCAAGTTTCATCTACAGTAATTAATCGGCGCCAAAACTCGGATTTATTGCGCCTAAACTGCGCCAACAGAGCGTTGGAAATGTTCATTCGAACACGTGGCACCCAACGCGCGGACAGCTTTCTCATGCCTAAATCTTGACTTAATATGTAACAAACACGCTCTTTGGACATTTACATAACCTCTACTATCTCTCCCACTTTAATTCGGCGGTCGTCTAACACCATCTGGTGAACTTTAGAAATTTTATCGTCAGTGGTTGCAGTTTTTGGACGTCCCGAACGTTCATCATCTCCCAAGCTCTTACAGCCAGGTTTAAATTCAGCTGCCCAAAATTTCATGGTGGTAAATGATGGTGCAGAATCCCCATAGACAGAGTCCAACTCATTTTTGATATTCGTAGGCGTATTGCCTTTCAAAAACAAGAATTTAATTACAGCTCGATACTCAAATTTTTCCATTTTCAAAAAAAACACTCACATCGACTCACTCAAATGACTGTCAACTAAAAACTGCGCGTCCGAATCCAAAATGACTGAAACTTCGGTAAGTAACTGTCAAAAGATGCACAACTATCATTCACTAGCTTTTATTGACGAGTGCCGCTATCTTCACGTTGCGGGCGTTCAGCCAACCCTCGTATAATACCTAATGTAACTGTATACAGAGAGTTTCACATCGAAATACATTAGTGTTGTATTTTAAATCATTCTAATGTTTAACGAATTTAAATGTTTTGTAATAAAACAGATAAAATATTTTATAGGTAAATTTTAAACGTCATAATGTTTTATAGTAATACTTTTTTAATATTTAATAGTAATTAAGCATTTTTAACTTTTATTATTTCAGTGCATCATTGGTCGAAATGTTTTCAGAAAATAAAGAAGCTACGTTCATGCCATTATGTTTGGAACGGCACATCATTCAAATGACCGTCTCGGCTTCACCCGCACTGCTTCAAGCAGTCGGTCCAAGTTTTGATGACTAGGTCCAATAAGTGCGGCGTTCTTCCGGCAATAGGGTGTCGAATGTTGGCCACGATCTCGTCCAAAGCGGTTCATTTGTTAGCGTAGACTAAGAACTTGACTTAGTCCCAGAGAAAATAATGGAGTTGTGTCAAATTGCGTGATCGCGATGGCCAATTGTTGAACGCTCGCGGTGAGATGACATAGTCGCCAAATTTCTTCTTCACAACTTCGAGCGTTGCGTTGCTTGTATGGAATGTAGCACCGTCTATTTGGAACCACAGCTCAGATATATCGTTATTGTCGAGCTCTAACCACAGAAAGTTGGTTAACATCGCTCTATTCCTGAGACGGTAACGGTGTCTCCTTCCTCATTTCGAAAGAAATAAGGTCCGATGATGCCGCCATGCCATAAACCGCGCCAACAGTCAATCTTTGTGGATGCATTGATGCATTGGCCGAATACTTCTGGGCTGCCTTCACTCCAATAATGCCGGATTTGCTTGTTGACATAGCCGCTGAGCCAAAAATGCTTCTCGTCCGAAAAGATGATTTTTTGGTCAAAATCCGGATCTCCGGCCAACATTTACAGGGTCCAATTAGTGAACTCACGGCATTGTCTATGGTCGTCCGGCTTCAATTCTTGCACAATCTTATATGGATGTACACCCATCCTGGCGATGCCAAATTCAGCTGATCAGCGGCTATTTTTCCTTCATTTTGCACCAATTTCTGGCTTAAGATACATAGGAAAGTACTCACGCTCAAATTTTGCCACGGTGCGACGAATTGCCTGCACACTGAAGCCATGCTGTCGACCGACCACAGACGAAATTCACGCTGTGTATTTACAACTGAGCAGGAATTTCGATAACATTTTTTAATAATTTCTGAACGTTCGGCAAGCGCAAAATGATGCTTGATGAAATGGCAAACCTTACTGAATATTTTGCAAGCTGGATGTCATTGGTAACTTTAATAGGTTCTGAAACGTAACAATTGAAAAAAACTATTATTGCTATCTGGTCACCTGTTATAAAGAACATGTGTGAACAACAAGATTAAAAGTAAGGAAGTTGTACAAATATAGTAAAAATTTAAATTTTAGGCAAAATTCATATTAAATGATTACTCGTATTATGCTCGTTTAGGTGGCTGTAATGCTCCTTCATGTTTTGGGGTTTCCGATCAGCGCTGGGTGCTTGGAGCTCCTTTGGATATTTGCAAGTATAGTTGCAGGATACCTTCAAACTATTGAAAACACATTTTATGAGTTTTTGTGCCAAACTCATTCCCGCGCTGTGTAATTCAACACATCCGCTGAATGCGAACGATTTCCCGCGCCGTCTAATCCTTCAGTATCCAGAAAAGAACTTTAAGCTACCTTCAAAATAGCGGGGAGTCAGTTAATCCAATTTATCCCATATACGAGTATATCTGGCGTTATTGTTGCCAATTTTCCAAAATGAGCGCTGTAAAAGAGTTTAAACGTTTTAAAAATGCAATCATTAGAATGGATTGTCAGAATTTCAATTCCGCCCCGGAATCAAAAAAAAAACTAAAAAATATAGAAAACAGTCGTCTGTCCATCTTAAGAGACGCATTTCAGCAAAACTGTGTAGCAAGAAGACTTAGCAAAATCGTTTTGTTGCGCGGTGAAAGAAATCTACAATACACAATGAATTTTTGAATTGAATTTATTTGAAATTTGGTGGGTGCTGAAGCGTCCAATTATTTGGCCTAATACAAGCTGAATCTAATCTAAAATTTAACAAAAAGACTTAAGAGCTAGGATCCAAGGATCCAGGTTGAAATTAAAAACGGAGAGGTTTGAGTTGACCTTTCGGAGAATAGGGTAGATTGGTTCATTGGAGCCATAAGAGGTACACTGGGCCGGACGAGGACAGCGTGGATTAACTGGGTTGGAGTAGAAGGAAATAGAGTTGAAAAGGGATGCACAGTCGATGGAACTTGAGAGCAGTCGTTGAAAGGAACGAATGTTAGCAGTATTCCTACGTTCTTCTAACGAATTCATATAGAGAAGTTTGAGCCGGTCCTGATAGGGAGGTAAGATTAAAGGAGAGCAAATCGGAGGAATCGACCTCGCGTCGGGAAATATGAACTCGGCGAAAGGGGAATCAAACTTGACTGGCATACGTAAGCAGGGGCGAACAAAGATTAGATCTGGTTACGTATGGGTCGGAAAATTCCTTGGACCGCCGTTTAATAAAGTCAGGTGATGAGTTGGCTTTAATAATCATCTGAGCTATATGCGAAAGTTAAGCTCTCAGTCGAATAAAATAACAAGGTCTCGAAAAGACTGAACCAGCAGAATTGGTTGACCATAGAGAAAAAAAAATCATGGAGGTTGCATTTACGTGAGAAAGCTATAGATTGGCATTTGGCGTTATTAATTTCTAGGTAGTTTTTGAGGCATCAAATTGAAAACCGATCGAGGTCTTCTTGAAGAAGGCTGGAGTCAATGTTGTGTCATCAGTGTAAGGAGAGAAGGAGAAGTATTTAATGACTTTGTCAACATCGTTAATAGTAAGAATGAAGAAAAGAGGACCAAGATGGCTGCCTTGTGGAACTCCAAATGAAGCCAGGAAAGGAATAGAAAGGGCGGATCTAACCCGAACACCATAATATCGGTTTGCCAGGTAAGAAGAAATCCATTTTAATACAATAAAAAAGATTCAAAGCCGAGATCAGACAATTTGAAGAGGATCAGTTGATGAGATATCTTATCAAACGCTTTAGTAAAATCGGTTGCAGTCAGATCGATTTCTTTGCCATTTTCTAAGGCTACGAGGACAAAAGACACGAATTTGGGGTAGTTGATCTGCTTTTAGAAAACCATGTTGTCTGCGCGAAATAAAAGTTTTGCATTTGAAGCTTAAGGCTTCGTATAATATGCTTTCAAAGAGTTTGGGTATATGAGAGAGTTTAGCAATGGGATGGTAATTAGTAACAGCAAGCTTAGATCTCTTTTTGTAAAGGGTAAGCCAACAGATGGTGTCGATATTGGCTGCCAATTATTGTCATTTTCTGAGTTCAACGTGGTTGATCTTTTTAACAGATGTCATACAATCTTTGGCAGTTTTAGTCATGGAGTCGTTTACCATGCAACAACGCATGGTCAACGTTATTCAATCTTATTACGAAAATGGGCGATCTATAAAAGTAACATTTCGTAAAATTTGTAAATTTTTCGGTCAACATAATCGCCCTAGTGAGTCCGGAATTCGTGCAATGGTGAAGCGTTTTGAAGAAACTGGTTCAGTATCGGGTCAAACACCACGTCAGCATGCACGGCCATAACGTACACGCCAAAATATCACTATGGTGAGCGGAAGTTTTCAAATCCAGCCAGGCACCTCAATTCGTCGCCGAAGTAAACAATTGGGTCTCACTTATGGCACTTTAAGTCGAATTTTAAAAGTTGATCTCCATTTTCACGCCTAGTGAGTCAAGCCTTTGGACCAACTAGGACAATTTGTAATCGAATTTGTTATTTTTCTTCAAGCCCATTTTTGTATGGATGGGTACGTAAATAAACAAAATTGTTATTTCTGGGGACCGGAAAACCCATACGAGATTCACGAAAAACCAGTGCATCCCAAAAAAGTCACTGTATGGCACGGATTATGAGTTGGCGGCATTATTGGCCTGTACTTTTTCGAAGATAAGGCTGGGGAGACAGTTACAGTCAATGGAGAACGTTACCGCAACAAGTTGACCGTCTATTTTTTTTTTCAAAATTGAATGAATTGAGTCTGGTAATCTCTGATTTCAACAGGATGGTGCTACCGCCCGCACAAGCCACCATTCAATTAATTTATTGCGTACGAAATTTGAAGATCGCATTATTTCTGTTAGAGGAAAAGTTGATTGGCCTCCAAATTCAAAAAGTCAATGACAATTTTGACCTACAGATGGCCAAGAGAATATGGTGGGTTGCAACGGAAGCCGTGGTGGTTTCATGGACGATACTGTATTCCATTCATAATTGTCATAGACCGAAATTTATTAATCAATAAAATTGTATATTGATTTTACAATAAATGCGTGTTTAATTCAATTAAAATTTAAACACTATCTGTTGGCTTCCCTTATATATCGGGATTTTAAAAGAGGTCTTCCAAGTCCGGGGAAATTCTTCTTGTGTAAGATAGATAGACGAAATAGGTAGGAAAGGGTGTGAGACAGGTTGGGAGAGCATTATTTAAGAAAAACGGCGGGGAGACCGTTGCATGCGGTAGACATATACATGTAAAAATACTTCCTTCTTCGATTTGTTATCCCACTTACGTCGCTTTTATTTCAGAATATGACAAAAAATCTCTTCACCAATTACTTTAAAATAATCTATTTCAGCCTGCTTTCCAAACTACAACCCAAATGGAGTCTTCCCTTTTATAAAACTTCCTATTGTTCTACGAAGATTCGAATGCACAAGTTCGGCTACACGACTCGCTTCATATTTGCTATTATAAAAGACTGCACGATGCTGCATCCCGTATACCCAAACCTTACAGGGAAATGTCTCCTCTTTTCAAAAGGAATATTTTTTTCTTTAAGCAAAGTTCGTACCTGAGCGAGATCTTGATGACGAAATTTCTCATGTCAGTTTTTAAGAGTTATTTTCTTCCCATTAGGTCTTTTATGACCTCTATAAGAAATTTAAATCATTTTGACTGACTGTCCGTTTGCATTTTGAACTATCCGAAGAGAATTTTAGATTTGTTCAGAGCACAATTCAAGAAAAGGTTGAAGCGAATGTCACGAACAAAAAACAATCGGTTTTTCGCAATGTTTGTAATTTATAAACCACTACTTTCGGCTAGTCATATGGTTACTAGAACTCGAATCCAGGAACTATTCATCTGCTCTTCCAATACAAATTAATACATTTCCTCGCTTTACATTGGAACTCACTAGTCATTTATCCTTTCTCTTTTTTCAGGGCAATCCTTCTTCCAGTGGCCAGTATTCTCACACAAGAAGCATTTTCCAGGTTTTGTTATCTTTTTATTTTTATTATTAAATTTATTCGTCACACCCTCGGTAATATTAAATATAAATAATTTCCAACAAGTTTCATTTTATACAGACTTATACAGGCATATTACTGAAAAGCATCCTCAATATGACTTAAGCAGTAGATTTATAAATTTGTTGGAATCGTTAACATTTTTATTGGATTGAAGAACTAAAGCGTGTCCTAAAACGACGATCATCATACTTTAAGTCATTTTTGAACTAGAATCAAATATACAACGAATATATAAAAAAGACTCGTGTTTTGGAATCGATATCAATTACTGGACTGCTAATTTTTACGAATTTTTAAAATGTTATTTCCAGAATTTAGATGGGTCTTGGTTTGAAGGCTACTGATTCGAATGCTGTATTTATTGGAGGATAATTCAGGCTCCTTCACATGCCTTTATTATATTTTAGTTTTGAATTCATCCTGCCTTAATTGTTTCTGGACTATAGTTTTTATGTTCTACACATTCACTTTCATCTGCTTCCATTTAAAGTCATTACGGCAGCTCTGAATGTAGTGTTTTCCCAGAGCATTCATTTGTAGTGATCGACACAATGCTATCAATTTTCATCAATTTCACCTGTTCTAGACACCCCTTTCAAAGACAAAAGAATCTCGCATTCGTAATCCTTTCTCCCATTCATCTGGGCAACCGAGCACCCGAGCACCTGAGCACCTGTCAAATGATCATCGATTACCCAAAACTGACCCACAATGATAATCGAAAATCCATGGGATTGATAAAACTGTTTACCATTCATTCCGACGATTGTTCAAATGGTTTTACAGATGCAGAAGCGGTTCACTCTGATCTCTGATTCCTGATCTTATTCTGCTTCTTCTTTAAATGAGCGCCCTTAATCGGTCTAGATTCATCAATCTTGAGTCGATCGCAATTGACCAAGTCACTCAGACCGACACTTGATTAGGTGGGTCGCACACTCCCATATTAGTGCTGGCCGAGCAAAGGCGGTGGCGGTGGCGGCGGCGGCAGCGGCGTCCTTGTGTGGTCCTGTGTGAGTCCAATTACTAAAAGTGCCCTTTAATTAGTCCCACACCTTTTGAGTGCCTTGAATTGTGCGTTTGACTGAAGCGCTGCCCATTGATCTCCGTGGAAGATGAATTTCTTGAGTAAATATTATTTGAACCGCAGTTCCATGTCGCCGTGGCTTGTCTGCCACTGGATGGGCGCTGATGCTGGATTATCCAGCGTTCAAGCGGAACGTGCAATCATCCTCGGCTTTAGCAGGCGGTGGCGCTGGCCTAACGATTTTCAGTATTCATTCCTTGTATGGCTCTGAATGGGGGGACCAAAAACAAATGAGCTGTTGGAGTAATTGCATATAATTTTACCTTTTCGGATCCATTGGGAGCTTCCAATTTGTTATTCGCTGTTTCCTTTTGGTTTGTTTGAATGGCTAAGGTTATTTGTTACTCGTTACATTCAAAGCTACGAGTATGTTCCTTTTGTTGAGTTTGATTACTTGATCTGGAGAATTTCATGACGTCCGATGATGGAAGTCTGTCTCTGGTGGCAGCAGGTGAGTGTTTGAGTTAGGAGAAAGAATGAACATTTGTTGGGTGAATAGGGATAAGAGAAATTGTGTTTCTCATAATTGCAGTAGGTGTCCTTAACGTCCTACTAGATCCGTAGCCTATAATTTGGTAACAGTTTCAATATTAATGCCAGCAGTAAATTTATGGTCATTTGTTTAGAAGGTGTTCATATTTGACATCATGTTGATTTATTACAGAAAAAAAAACTAACTCAAGGTAGATAAAGGTAAACTCACAATTAACATTTCTTGAGGAAAATATTTGTATTTCCAACCAATGTTTACACGATGCCCTACTTATCTATTATAACCAGCATCAGGTCTAGGTCAAGAGGGAAGACAGATGGTGTAGTACTTATTGTTGCTATTTTTGGCAACTAATTCCGATTTTGTGAACAAGCAAAGGGATGAGACACAGGCGTAAGTAATTAATTGATTTGTATATTGATTTCTTTGTTTAGTTGTTCAGTCGCTACAAAATTATCTTGCAAAATTAATTTTCGATTAATACCAGTCGATACGCGGTTACCTTCAAAAAAGAAAGAGAAACACACTGTCAAAGTTTGACATCTTAGTTATCAAATTCGTGGCTGGTCGAGACAGAGTAGTGAAATCGCTACCGCAATCAACGCACTGAAGAACAACAAGTCGGTAGAACTACAATAGATGGTATTCCCACAGAGCTTCTGCCAATCACTCCAACGACATCAATAGAACTCTTACATCCTCTTGTTGAGAAAGCTCGAGTAGCAGAAATACGAGCTCCCTAAAAAAAGTAGTCTTATGCAGACCTGTAAAGTTTCAATTACCAGTAGTAGTCAAGTACCCAGTACCGTGTACTTGTACTTGTATTTTTAAAAAAAAGTACAGTGTACTCGGTACTTGAAAACCACCAAGTACAAGTACTTCCCCAAGTACTTTCTTCTAAGTACATTTACTCTGTACTGCAGTACTACCCAGTACATTTTTAAGTACTTTTTAAGTACAATTCGTTGAGTGTTCTATGTTGTCATAACTCATAGCAACACCACATCCCAAAAATTAGATTTGTGACTCAAATACGAGTACTTAAAATGGACTAGTAATTGAGAAGTACTTGAAACTGCCCAGTACAGTACTGCAGTACAGAGTAAATGTACTTAAGAAAAGTTACTTGAAAAAATACTTGTACTTCGTGGCTTGCAAGAATCAAGACCATTGTACTTTTTTTCCAAGCTCAAGTACAAGCACAAGGTACTGGGTACTTACACTGTACCTTGTACTTCAGTACTTTACAACTCTTGTCTTATGGAGTGTGAAAACTGGAGAGGCGTTTGTGTTCTTCCCGCAGTTGCTAAGATAATAGCCAAAGTAGTTCTTGAGCGAATAAAGGAACATCTGGACTATACTCTCGATGCCGAGCAAGCAAGTTTCCGCTACGGATCCCCCTGTGCCGACCACATCAATACCCTGCAGATCATTATTGAACAGCGTGCATTGAATGCCAGTCACCACTTCACCTGCTTTTCGGCTTTCGACGGTGTCAACAGGTAGTTTGTCAGGCTTGCCTTGCGCGCGCTGGAGAGGTATACCCTTGTCGGCAAATGGCTATTATCACAGCAACCTATGATGGGTCCAAATGTCGTGTTCTGCATAGAAGAAAGTTCTCAGAGGAATTCGAAATTCAAAGTGAGGTCCAACAAGGTTGCATTCTATCGCCGATACTTTTTTTTGTGATTTGCGATGTGCTTCGCGTAGCCTTGTCTGCTGGAAACGGAGGAATTCGTTGGACTCTTACATCTCAACTCAAACATCTGTACTACGCTGACAACATTTGTTTACTCTCTCGCAGGTACATGGATCTGCACCAAATGGCAGCAAGTGTGGAAAGGGAGGAAAATGTCGTTTGCAGATTAAACCAAAATCATCAACCTCATCAGCTAGTTAGCTCAACCTCATCAGCTAATTTCCAATATTTTGGGAGTGTTGTCTCTACCGAAGGTGTCAACCGAATCGGCAAAGCAAAGTCTGCGTTTGGAATTATGACGATGATATTGGGAAGCAATGCACTCAGCTTGTGCCGTGCTGTTGTATTTGTGACAAGAAAGGCAACAGCTACTATCACAAAAAAAACTACTAACGTTCGTTAGTAGGTCCCTACGGAACATCTTAAGGGTTTTCTGGCCTAGCCGTGTATCTAAGAATATCTTTACCAAAGAACGTGTCAGGAACCATCCAACGGCAGAGATAGTGGCAGATTGGTCATACACTTTCAAAAGTGATAGTTCCATAGCAAACCGTCAGCCGAGAAAGGGTTCACGGCAATTGGGGAAGAGTTGAACCTCATTCTCAGGATCCGTACACGATGGCGCGTTGGCGTAGTTAAGGCCCTAGGAACCACAAGGAGAAACAAGGCATACTCGTAAGTAAAAGTAAGTATTATTTGCGAAAGTACTGATTTCTATTTTATGCACTTACTGTCATTGAATTCGAGGTTTCCTTGTGGCAATCTACGAGCTTGTTGAAAAAGTTGTCACGTGTTTCCTGCACTTGATGTAGAATTTTTTTTGGAGCCATGTAAGGAAACAATCAGCGGAATTACATAGCAAACTACTATAAAGCAGATATTCATAACTGCCTAATATTAAATGCGATGGAGTGAGCCGGCCAAAGAAAAAACTAAAATCTGTGACATCATCGACAAAGTAAATGCAATAGAGAGAAAAACCCGTGTCTATTTGATGTGAATTAGTTATCAAAAACCATTTTTTCCAATGATAACTTCTTTGTGTTCCTTGGTAAAATATATGAGCAATGGTCTAAGGCCTACTATCGTTCTTGGCGATGTAAAAGTAAAGAAAAGTAAGGTCATGTCATACAACATCTAAGAATTTTTTTATCCTAATAACTCAAGTGTTCTGCTAAAAGATGCATCGTTTGTAACAGTCGCAAGACGTGACAGCTTTTTGTCTTTGTTTTGACTGGAATGTCCTCTCTCTTTTTTTGAATTGTGGTGATGTCTGCTTTATGGCAATATTTTTACTTCTAAAAAAACATTTGCTCCGACCTTCATGCCAACCATTAAGAAGTCGAACGTTCCTTGTGCAAGTCCCAATTTTGCTCTCCTAAATCTGTTTTTCGGATAGTTTTTAGAGGAACATTAAATCTTGGCAGACTTATGTTCATACTAACCTTCATCAAAGGAATTTAAATTAAATTCTAAAGCGATAGGTACATTTGCATAAAGAGCTATTTCAAATTGGTTTTCCAAGCTCTAAACAAGAAGATACGCTCTATACATCTGTTCTATGCCTGATTAAATATGTTATTTCTAAGTATGCCGTAGTTTTCATTATGATTGCGAAATTCTGCCACTCTTGTCAAAGTCATCATGTACTCGTATGTACTCATAAGTGAAAACACATCCTACTCGTGAAACGAACATCGTTCCCAACCGGCGAAAGTTGCATGCACATCTGAAGAGCACCTACTCGGATCTCATCACTTATTCACAGTCACCTATTAGTTTAATTATTAAGGTTGCCGCATATAATGACTCTAATTAGATGGAACTTATCGCGCACAAAATAGCAAACAAATTAAAATCTAATATCGTTAGCTAGATACTTGTATGTGTTCTCGTACTTTTAATTAAAAATTTAAATTACGATTATCTCTCTTGGTCGACAGGGGATGTAAATTCGTGACGGTCGCCAGCGATGAGACGAAGCGGACAATTAAATCTCAATGTCTAAGCAAGCATCCGAGCATTAATCACTGCATTTTGTGCAACGTCGTGTGAAGAAGATGCGTGCATTGTGGGACAAAGACGACGCATCACACTGCACGCAGTATTTATGCTAATTTATAGAGAGAACATTTATGCGACTTTTTTCACGTTCCAATGCTTGCTTGCGGTTTTGAACATAAAAGGAGAGCACTTAAGAAGGTGAAACTAATTTGGTAGGATATAATTTGAGTGGAGTTTTATTACTCTGTGTTCTTCAACCCAGAGCCTGATAGCACACTTGGCAACTTAATAGAAAGTACAATATTTTAACGTTTTTTTTTTTTTGTGAAGAAAAAAGATCTCTTTAATTTTAAAATAGTGAACATGAGTAAATTCTCATTTTCATGCTTATTCAGTACCCGATTCAATTGTCCTTCAAAGCATTTCAAAAATCTATGTTGTATATTCTGCCATGTACGAATATGTAAGATCTACTGGCATTAACGCCTTTGAATTGTGACCTGTTCTTCAATGGAGCTCCTCGTTGGCAATGCAACTAGGCCTGGAATTACCCTCCGAAGGATTTGTATGCTCAGGTTACAGATTGTATCATCGACAGCCATCCAAGATGTGCGATGGTATATGCTAGGTTAAAGAAGGATGAAAATTTCAGTATAATATATCCACGCAAAATTTATCATCAGAAGAAGTCAAGAAGCCTTAGGTATATGAGCGATCTTGAGTCTGATATAGGCTCATGCATAGAAAAGGAGAAGAGCTACTTGAACAAGGTTCGCCTTGTAAGCTCTTCGGCGAAATATACAAGCAATGTCCTAACATCGACTTGAAGGTAGTCCTTAGTGAGCTTAATTATAAGTTAGAAAAAAGAAAACATTTTTAGTTACATCTTTAGGCCTCATAATCCACAACACATCATATACTCCGATCAATGGTGTGTTCACGACTATTAAAAAAAAGGCGGTAAAAATAGGTTTTTCGGGTAATACGAAAATAAAGCATGGTATACCACCAAAGTTCCCGGAATTTATTCAGAAAATTAAAAATACAAGTTTATTCATCTAAATCTATAGTATGTTGACATTCCCTCTAAATCTTAGCGTCATAGCTTGACATTTGCCAAAGTTACGTAGCCAAGAGTAAATCTATCTCTGTGTGTGTTGGCGATTTTTTACAATTTTAGAAATGGATTTAAATTTGCAACAACGAATTTGTATTAAATTTTGGATTTAATGGCGCGCGAACGTTGGAAATGTTGGAAAAGTGTTTCGGCAACGATTCTTTAAAGAAAACGGTCATTTACCAGTGGCACGAGCGGTTCAAAAGTGGTCGTGAGTCAATCGAAGATGATGAACACAGTGGCAGACCATCGACATCGATGGGAATAAATCTGTTGACAGAACAGATCGGAATCGGAACAATGGGAGCGCCACGGGAACTTTTTGATCAAGGTGGTATGCTGTCAATAGGGAGATAGTGAAGGAAGATTACTTTGCAAAATACCACTTTTTTATTTAATAAATTAACTAACTATAAGTTCTTCTCAGGAACAACAAAGAATGTACCTACTCTATAAGTCAGGCTATATAATCTTTTAACATTGACTTTGCTATAAAAGTGACAGTTCTTGCGTCGACAGCAAAGTTCTTTGAGTAATATGTATTTGGTTCCTTTGGCGTAAATAGAATTTGGAGAAGAAGATACAAATACAACACGAACTGTATTGGGCTTATAATTATATTTACATTCAAGTCCAGAATTGACCGGCCTACGTGGATAAGATATATCAACTTAAAGCTCCCGTCTAGAAAGTTTTCAAATGCGGAAGAGCTCACATTAAGTGGCGGGCTCAAATGAAGAAGGATCTCATGCAAAGTGGCATCTAATCGTGGTGTTGCAATTAATTGTAGAAGTAAGTATTAGCGGAAAAAATCTCACAAGTCAACAACTTCGTTTAATGCGTTTTTTTTCCACCAACCCACTAGGCACTACTACTCAAAACTAAACTTTTGGCAATTTAAGTCTGTAGGTACTAAAAACGGGAATGCCGACTTGCCAAAACAAGAAAGGCTATCGCTTTCGTTTAGTAAGTGATCACTGTTTACATTGGTAACCAAAGGACCTTTAAAATTTTATACTTTACCACAATAAAAGTCCCGGTAATTTCTGATATGCATTTTGAAAACACTCAAATCGATGTTCATAGAGAGTACTTTGAAAAAATACACCACATGTCATGTATTCAAGTCCCTTTTCTACAGCCGAAGTCGACTGTCCAAATACTGGAATCTGTAAGGCTTTCTACATTCCTTAAAAAAAACGGAGATCATCGTCCTTCTCAAGTCAAATAAGCGCACAGTTAGAAACTTTTTGAACAAAGAATGCTTCTGAAGTAAATATGTGCTGATATTTACAAGAAATCTACAAGCTGTCCCGAAAGCTTCCTTACCCTTACGAATTTCATCAAAAACAGTTGCCAAAAAAAATGTTAAACATGAGTATGTTTCGTAGTTCTTCGACACCGTAAGTACAAAAATGTTCCTGTACAATGACAATCAAAATAAGACAAAGAAGTTCCATCACCGTCTTCCCAAAGACTGATTACTTACCAGAAACATACTTCTGAAAACTTAATTTTGCAGATAATATGGCGCTTGAGTTTCAATAAATGTCCTTAGAAACCCCAGAAGAGGTAATAACATCCGACACAAGCCCTCTTTCATCATACTACACGAATTGGTAGATGCCAACGAGAGTAACCAAGACCTAAATCTGATTCTTTCATATGTAGCACAGAGAGGCCCATAGAAAACGATATGTGCTGTTTGGTGGCATATATCTTAGGTACAGTTTACCTCCGATATATCAAGGCATCACGTTAGATCGAACTCTGTCGTATAGACCCCATCTAACTTAACTGCCATCCGGCAACAGTATTGCTGCATTTCGTTCCGCTGGTTATCATAAAAAACTTTACATTTAATACGACTACCCACAGTCTGTATGCAGTAAGCCGGATATATGTACATTAATGCCTGATAGTGAACCCATATAAGGTGTGATTCCTAGTCCAATAAAAAGGTATATTCATGTCAGAGTTTGATGGCTCCAGGGGGCGAGCAATATGATTCTTTTCAGAAACCAGTCGCAAGCTGGTATAATGACGGCACAATAACGAAAAGAAATTTAGAACTAGAAAACGTATTAAACCACAGACGAAGTTATTGCCATTATGGAGCGCAGTGTTGAAGAGAACCCGAATGAGTCGGTTCGCCACCGTGCACACCAATTGGAGCTATGCCCATCCACTTTGTGGAAGATCTTACGGAAAGATCTTGGCTTAAAAGCTTATAAGTTCCAGTTTGTGCGAGAGTTGAAACCGCGCGACAATTTTACGCGTCGTAGGTTAGGCGAATGGGCCGAGAACATGGTTCAGCTTGATCCTCATTTTCAACTCAAAATTTTGCTCTCCGGTGAGGCCCATTTTCGGTTAAATGGATATGTAAACAATTAAAATTTCTCGAGACGCCCTTACAACCATTGAAGCTCACTGTTTGGTGTGCTGTATGGGCTGGTGGAATCATCGGCACATATTTCTGTAAGAACGATTGGGGCCACAACGTCACCGTCAATGGAGAGCGCTATAGAAACATGATTTCTGACTTCTTCGTTCCTCAGTTGAAAGGCATTGACTTTGGTTTCAATAAAATGACGCAACATGCCATACGGCGGGCGACATCATCAATTTATTGCGGGAAACATTTGCTGAGCGCATAATGGAGCAGTGAACTGGCCTGCACGATCCTGTGATCTCACACTTTTAGATTACTTTCTTTGGGGGTATGTGAAGTCACCAGTCTATGCCGATAAACCAGAGACGTTGGACGATTTGGAAGTCAGCATTTGCCGTGTTATTGCTGATATACGGCCCCAATTGATCGATAAAGTTGTCGAGAATTGTTCTTCACGAGCTAGCCATGGCACGCATATGGATATCATATTTAAACACTAATGCCACACACAATTATCTATAAAATAAAGCTAATATTATAGACATTAACATTAGCTTCAAGTGTTTTATTTCATATTGAATTTACATACCTCTAAAACAAAAACACGCTTTACCTACTAAGCCATATGAAATCACTTATGCCTAAATACATTTACGTATGATACGTACTTGAATACATAATATTTTAAATACTAGGCTTTGTTGAGGTGTCTTACTGATCTGTGTTCGAGGGAATTTTCTATGAGTTATATTAGTAAAATTTGAGGACAAGATAACCACGGTTCACTGGTATCGACTAAGTGGCACCGCCCTGACGATTTAAGTTCACACAAGTTCTTTTATACTCGTAATTGCAATAGCCAAACTACATATGCCTGTACATGTGTTTATTCCTCGTGTATGCGGGAAATCCTTTCTTATATTCTCTCATTTTTACTTGTTTTTCAGAACTATCCCCACCGTTGAGCTAATGGCCACGCAACCGCGATCATGCCAGCAGCTGCCTTCAGACAAAAAAGTTTAGCAACTTACCAACTTAACTCACCTGATGATTTAAATAAACAAAAAAACAAAGTCTAGAACTTGTTAATTGTAAAGGGTTTGTGTTCCACCACGACAATTCGCGACCACACACAAGTTCGACCCCCCACTATACTCACCTGACCTTGTGCCATCGGACTTCCACTTGTTTCGTTCTCTTCAAAGCTCCTTATGTGGAAAAATGTTCAATTCAGTTGAGGCTGTAAATTAGCACTTTCTTCAGTATTTCGTCGATGCAGACAGGTCCTTCTAAATATAAACGAGGAATTATGCAACTTACTGAAAGATGGCAAAAGGTCATCGAACAAAACGGGCAATATCTTATGGAGTGATTTTTGTATTTTATGTGAATAAATGATCTTTGGGAAACATATATATAAAGATGTGTCATGACTTTTCCGATAACCCAATACCTTGTGTAGCTGGAATGGATAATTTTTGTCTCCGTGAATGGCTCAAACCGTACCGTACATACGGAACACATTGCGATTGCAACTTGCAAAAACGAGATGTAGCAAGTAAAATTTTACAACGCATATTAGATGAGCAACAATTCTAACCGAAATCGAAAATTCTTGCCGAATGCAACTGACACGGTCTTCTTACGACCCACACGCTTTTGCCAAGCACACTGTAGATGATGAAAATTCGTTGAAGTCAATACCAGCTACTAGTACCCTACACTTGCTAATAAATTGACACGTTGAGTCTGATAACTCATAGTAAAATGTGAGCCCCGAAAACCGAATATTGACATCGACAATGGAGCGCTTCTAGAACTGGACCTTGGTATGTACTCTCGAAAACAACTAAAAAATATTATGTTAGTTGACCAAATGATCATAGAAAGCACTACTTCAACAAAGAAATTTGTATGGATCTTCAAGTTCAAGCTCAATGTACTTAATTCTGCTACATATGTTACACGTATGTACGAAGACATATGTATATGTAGGCCCAGTTACTCTATTGAAAATTGCGATTTTCACAGATTGCTTAAAAACAGAGGAAGAAACAGGTTCTGGTATCTTCTCGCAAGACCCAGAATTAAGAGCTGACTACCGAACGCCAGCAGTGTCTTCCAATCAGAGGTTCTACCTGGCCTCAGGCCGGCTGAGCTAATGCAGATGAGATCGGCATCCGAAAGAGATATCGCTATCTACATCGATAGCCAGGCCGCATTCAAGGCAATGGAATCAACCAACATAAACTCTGATACACTCAGCGGCTGCCGCACAGTGCTCAAGGCACTATGCAGTCAGAACCGGGTAAGACTGTGCTGGGTGCCAGAACACTGCGGTATTAAAGGGAATGAATTATCGGATGAGCTTGCAGGATAAGGAGGGCTAATCGACAATAGTGAGGTTGTCAAAAGCAAACCATCCCTTTGCATAGTGAGGGGCACCATCGAGCAGAAAAAAAATCACAAAGACTGCTAACTAAGGTGGTCAAGCCTTGAAGGACACAGGGCATCCAAAGCTCTGTTGCCACTTTTTAACGGTAAAAGATCTAGAAAACTAATAAAATTATACAGGGATAAGCATAGGACAGTAATAGGGTACTGTCTCTTGCGGAAACACTCAAAGAAACTCAAATTGTCAGATACAGATATTTGCAGATTCTGCGGTGATCTGCAGGGTGTTGCGGACATAACACGTATACTGTGTGAATGCATGGCAATATCGCGTTATCAAAGAAAATTTTTAGGGAAATACTTTTTCGAAAACCGAACTTCAAAAGCGTTCTTGGCTTTGGCTTTTGCAGTTAAATTGAGTGGTTCACCAGGGCGATCGTTTACGTTTTTGCCATTTGAAGACAAATTCAACTGGTTCCACAGGGATCGCGATGGGCCCGTTTTGCTGCCTGGTGTCTGTGTGATGGCATATCCATCATATCCCTGTTTAATCTCACCTAACCTACTCTGCATGTACTGCGTGAGAATAATACTCATTGACGTCACTATACTACTCACGCTCTATTTTTTAGCTGCAACAAACATAGGAGTCAGTCATCATTGAGTCGTTCAGTTTGGCATGATTTGGCATCATAAGTGTAATCATACCCACTTTAAAAAAAAAAAAAAAAACTACAGGCAATTGCAGTTCTGAAGCAGGCTCTAATTAGGAAACCAGTTCTCAATATTTTTAGACAAGGCGTAGAAACCGACGTGCACACGGACGCGAGCAAAGATGGCGTACGAGCTAATATTTTGTAGCGAGGAGAGATAAGCAGCTACATCCTACATTTTACCAAAGCCGAGAAAACAAAGAATCAGACCAACGATGGCAAAGATATGTATGCACTGGAGACATTTGCTGTTTTCAAAGCGCTCAAAAAGTTCCGAGTCTACCTGCATAGCACTAAGTTCAAGGTCGCGCCGAATTTCGTCAGACGTTTGACAAGAACGAGTTGCCAAATGCTGTGAGGAGATGGGTGATGTACATGCAGGACTACGAATATGAGTTAGAACATCGTGCAGATTCTAAACTATTTCATATCGACTCGTTTAGCCGATCGCCAGTCATTTACGTAGTTCATCAGGAACTTTTGCTTCGTATCAAGAAGGCTCAAGAAGCAGATTCAAAAACAAATTCTTAAGGAAAAACCCTACAATGATTTTCAAATGCGAGGTTAGCTCTTTTCTAAAGAAGTAAATGGTTTTTCCCTTTTACTCGTAGTTATCCCTCGTCTTATGGAAACTGAAATCATAAAACTCAAACATGAAGAAGGTCATTTTGGGGCCCCAACAATGATACATCTAATATGGCAAGAGTTCTTTATACCCCAAACCAAACGATAACACTTTCTGGGATCTAGCAAACCCACGGGGGGTTCCTCCAGGTAGCGCTTTGATGGTAGCTAGACCTGGCTACAGCTGGTGCGTCGTTGGGGTGTGCTCGATTGTCTTGGCCGTCCGCCTGCACACCACTGTTGCTCCTTTGTTGCTCCCTCGTTGGGGTGTTGCTATAAAAGAAATCGTCATCTCTTCACCCATCGATTAATTGTCTAGGTGCATCCACATCCATTATAATGATTTGATGCTCGTGCTCGTACCCCAATCGGTAGCGGAATGGGGTGCTCCCTTAGCCTCCTGCTGTTTGGCTATCGTTGGGGTGTAGGTTCCAGGGATCGCCCTCCCCTATCCGTCATCATCGTGTTGGGGTGTCTGGATTGCAAGGACAGTTCATCCCGACCCGTCGGCGACTTTCAGACGTCCTATCTAATGATGCCCGTTGCGAGTCTCCCATCTATCTATGGGCTCCGACAACGGTGTTCCTGGTAGACCTCCTGTCTCACCCTGGGGTTCCTGGTTCGTCGTGAGTCTCCCTACTGTCCTTGGGGCTTTTCCGAGGTCTGGGGATGGTGGGCTACTGTCTGATGGGACCATGGCTGCCCTCCACCTCCGCCAGAGTTCGACGTTCCCACTCGACGAAAAGAGGGACCGAAGGGACTTGCAAGGAACAAGAGGACCAAATTTGTTGCGGGAAAATTTTCCGCAACAGGACAAGCTGTTCGACACTTTCCATCTAGGCCATATTGGCCATTGGACTTGATAACAAAGCTGTAGAACATTCTTAAAATCACTAATGGATTTTCGAAGCATATTTGGATATTTCCAGCAAAAACGGTGTCGGAAAATAAAGGAAATTCAACAACATTTTCGAAATCCAAAGCGTTTTATAACGGATAAAGGGAGCGCGTTTTGCTCTCAAATGTTCAAGGGTATTTGTGCGGACCACAATATCGAACATATTTGAGTTACTACAGGTGTGCTAAGAGGCAACGGGCAAGATGGTAATTGAAGTGCTCCGAAGAGTCGTACAAATTTGGCTATTAACAGCACGCCGCAACGATCGATTCAACGCATCCCGTTTGAATTAATATTTGGCGTCACAATACGACAACACCGATATTTTGGAGATGGTTAAGCTGGAACTTCTCAAGCAGCATGATGATGAAAGGGAAAATATTCGATTTACCGCCCGGCAACAAAATTAAAAAAAATACAATCAACAAACATTTAATCGAATGAGAAAGTATAAATTGGGACACTTAGTAGCAATTAAAAGAACGCAGTTTGGAGTGGGTGACAAACTTTTTTCCGATTTTCTAAGTCCTTACGAAGTTATCTCAAGAGGTACACGCTATATAGTAAGGAAAGTGGTATTGCATGGAGGTCCAAACAACACTACAACAAGTTGCGTTTTCATGAAACCATGGCAAGCGGACAACAGTGGCATAGAAAGTGGTCTTTCATCCAAAGGGGATATACAGGATGGCCGGATGTAGGCCCAGTTACTCTACACATACTACACTATTTTCATTCATCACTATTTACGCTCTTTTTTTTTTGGCTGCAACAAATATAGGAGTCAGTCATCATTGAACCGTTCAATTGTCTTAACTTTAATTGTCGTTCTTTTTTTAGAAAATCAACCTAGTATTCCATTCACTTCCTACATGGTGAGCATTCCATCTCTCGGCCAGCTACTTATTGTAAAGCATTGAACGGTCTGGTCACCTTTGAATATTTGTGGTTCATTCGTCGCCGCCATCTCGAGTAAAGTTTTAAGAAATCGTTAAACTAGAAAAGTACTCGTAAAGCACACACATCCCAAAGACTAGATGAAGCTATAGTCATGCGCAGTGAATTATTAATTTCAGGCTATCGCTTGTCTAGTCCACATAAAATAGCCACACAAATCGTAACGCCGATTGTCTGCTGCGTTAAAACGTATGTACACGTATTCTGTATCTCATCTATTTCAGCAGGTGAATAGGTGATTTTATCTCACATCTTATGATGGCTGTCTTGTAAGTTAGGTGTCCTTAACAAATGCTAATAGCATCTCCGAATTTATGAGCACAGTGCCTTCGAGTATCCTCTAGTAGATGGAGAAGATTTATGGCTGTACTCGTAGTCGCACATTGGCGTGCACCAACTGTAGTGACAAATATGAATATCGAATAAAAATTCCTGAGTGAGCGGCATGAGTGTCGTCTAATTACAGACACTGGCCCCATTGGATGGCGTGCATATGCGAGAAACGCTAATGGGCCTGTTAGGTACCACAAGGTATGCGCGACAATACATCTAGATACACATTAGCACACGGCTGCGAAGGTCTGAAGCTCTATGTTCAGTATTCGGCGCTCTGCATTCGCAGCTGTATCTGTATCCGTATCTGTATCTAGTGGGCAAATCGGTATGTTTTTCCGTTTGTAAAAATCTAAATGCCGATTGTTTCTGCGTCTGGCAGGGCTGGGGCCAGGGCTATCATACCAATTACCCGCTCAGCAATCAGCGTGTCGGTGCCGTCTACTTTGTATTTATGTTAATCCTTTCGGTTTGTTTGCTTTTGTCGGTACGTCACTGTTTACGGATAATGGCGGAAAAAAGCAAATTGCAGACTATAGAGTAGTCAGCGTGTTGGTGTGCCGTTTGTTTGATTGTTGTGTTTATTTTTTTTTGCGAAGAAAACTTTCTGCTTTTTTAGCATGCCAATTGGCAGTTGAAAATGGAATTCAGTTTTTTTTATTGGCAAATGGTTGGGGAATTGCACTTTTGGTGTTGTTAGGAGCAGAAATAATTGATTTCAATAATGCAAATCTCTTTTTATTTGTATTGAAATTCAGATGTCATGTGATTGCGTTCCCTGAGACAATTCATTTCAGCGGATAATTTGTGTTGACATATGTTAGTTGGCGAATGTGAAATTATTTCTTTTTCATTTATTCAACCAGCCAATTTTCCTGAAAAAGAGTTTAGATTAGGTTTTAGATAAATGAGCAAATATTGGTTATTGCAGTCTCCTTCAATGTACTGCTGTCATGTTCGAAGTTAAACTGTTCCTTGACAGTTGGTGGCTTATTCTCTGTCCAAATCAGATTCAGGATACTGCCAGTATTGGTATTACCAATAGAATAGTACAACAGATACTGTGAGTAAAATATCATATAAAAACGTATAGTAAGGTGACTCTACATCTACAGATTTCATGATAGGTTTCTGCACCGCAGAATGCTACCTTGAAATTTGTTTAACTCTCTCCCAGATATATCAAAGCAAATAGTAAATATAAGTGAAACTGTTTGTCAAAGCATAGACAAAGCCAGGCGTGCTAGGGAGACCGCACACGCAGCCCAGGCAGATTCTTCCTTGTAATCTAGTAAGTGCTCAATTATCAAGGCTACGCGCTTCAATGACGTAGTCTAATAATAAAAAGAGCAATACTGGTCGTATCTGATTGACGCTACCGGTAGTCCCACCAGGACTTAGCAGTTAGTATCATGGGAGGCAGGGCCCCCTGGACTTCGGTCCGGGCTGACTTAAAGGAGGTAGGCTCTCTAGTGTAAGCCTCTTGGTAACTGTGGTTTAAACTTAAGCTCAACGGCTTAAGGTACCCTTAAAATGTTTGAACACAGGTAGGCCTCGACTCAAACCAAGAGTGGACCCTAGAACCCTTGACACAGGTTCCGACTTTACTATTACCGGAACACGGTAGGTTTTGGAAAGGCATTATATCCTGCCCCCCATGGATGTATGAGCATTCCGTGAAATTAAGTCAATCATGACAGGTGCTCACGTTAAACACATAAGGCGTTCTATTCTACCAGGCAACCAACGGCTAGGATACAATTGGGCTTATCGGTTCAAAGGTTCCTCCTCGATGACAAGCCCCTTGTCTTGTCGGAAGCTGCTCTCTCTTTTAAACCGACAGTGACTTGGAGGTATTTGATGTGACATGTTGAGCCTAAAGAAATTTTTATACAGGACAACAACACTCTAATACAGACCAGACCAGAGCGTTCAAATTCCTCTTTCTTGTTAAGAGAAGCCGCTGAGGGCAACGACTTGTGGTGACAACACTACTCACTTCAAGGTAAACATATTATTCTGGAATCCAGATGTCGCAGTCACAAAAATACATTTGTAACGTTTTTCGTTCTTGCTTTGTGGAGACTATGCGCAATAAAATTAGTACGCGATTGATAGCATAGATAAGCGTCGTCAAATTTCTGATGTAGTCAGAGCACCACCTACAACAGACAAGTATAACTTTACTAAATACGAAATAATTAATCGGCTCATAGATTCCAAAGAATTGCTGTGTCACCCTCACCATGATCAAAATCCCTCTCAACTGCTCATGGAGATGAGGAACAGTATTGTTGAAAATCTACTCGTCACCGTGTGGATGACGAGACCATCTACAAATATCAGAGCGACTAGTATACTATCTACGGCCATTGAAATTGGGAAAATACCACTGAGAGCCAAGCCTACGAAATGCTCTAATGGGAAAAAAGGTCATCAGCAATCGATTCTGTTCGAACCTCGAAGAGCCAACACAGAGTCTGAAGAACATCAATAACCCGCTGAAACCGATACAATCAACACGTCATAACAACTCATCACCGAATCCAAGCCTATAAAATTGTTACTTTCACAGGACATTTTGTGCAAACGCTCGCAAATGCATTAAGCTACGCAGTTTCACACACGTCAAGCGGTTAACGACAGCAACATATGACTGGAGCACACATAATCTTATCAACAGAACTGTCAAGAGCGCTTTTATCTAGTCGACGAAAACTCCCACACACGATTTTTAATCAACTCGCTATCCTTTGTATCAGTCATTCCCAGAACATGCGCTGTATATGGCGTTCTATATCATTCGCCGAAGTGCTTTAGGCATTTCAAAACCATCTGATAAATTTCGGAGGTTGAGAGAAGTGCGGACATAAAGAGCAAGATTGAGTGGGCTAACAACATCCTAACAGACGGATTACCCACTGCTTCCACTGCTTCCACTGCTTCCACTGCTCCCAAAACAACAAAGGCTCTTCCAAGCGCCAGAGATCATTGAATGAAACCGTGCCGGTTCCCAAGAGGCCAAAACTTACAACACCACAACCCTTGGGCCATCCAACAGCATATCTCTGAGGTCTTTCAGCGAAGTCCTGAAGGACGCAATATTGATCGTGGTAATCGACAGGAACGACACCGATGGATCAATAACTCCTGAACGTTGGGAGCTGGTTAAGCTAAAGCTTTCGAGCAACTTCTTGGCCAAAGCGACGATGGCTGGCACCAAGGCCACGTCAAGCTTATCGCACGTGTCAAACAGAGATCTCTTGATCTCTTCACTAAAGCCATAGGTGGTTTAGGAGAGATTTGGCCAGGTGCAAAACTCGAGGTCGTGTCTAAGGAAGGCATCCCTAGCAGACCTCGAGCTCAAACCTGGATCCCAGCCGAACCCTCCTCCCCAGAAAGCATTCTGTACATCATCAGACTTAGCAACCAAGTCGCGAAGCATCTTATAGATGCGCGTTGATCATAATCAATAAGGGATCCCTTAACCTTCTAGCGCAGACAAAAAGCATGTTACGGTTCGGCTTCTAGTCAATACACCTTAGGGTCTCTTTTAACGGAGACACCAAATACAACCTTAGATCTTGGAGCATCGATATCCTTTCCAGAAATGGATAGCGACGACTCCAATCTATCCGAGTTAAAAATGAAGCTGTCGGTCTCCTCTTCTGACACCCTGTCGGAAATGGAAACCGATGACGAAGCAAAAAGAGGTCCTATACGATCAGAGGAAGAAGATAAGTTCTTGGTGGGGGCTACTCTGGAAAACTGTAGCAATGATACGGTTTCTCCAGATTAATCTCCATTACTCAAAAAAGGCTTCGGCCGCACTCATTCTGCGTCTCTACAAAAACGCAGAAGACATCATCCTAATCCAGGTACCATGGATTGTAGAAGGCGTGGTTCATGGACTTGGGACACCTGTAGACGCTCCGCTCTATTCAAGAGACAAAGGTAAGATTATAACTTGTATATTATTGAAACGTAGCCTTAATGTATTTTTACTTCCTAACCTCAGCGACCCCTACATACTCGTAACTGTTGCCAGACTGGAGACTGTCGAAGGTACCAACTGGTTGGCATCGGCATATCTTCGCCACGATTATGTGGGTCCTCTCCCTGGGCGATACTGAAAGGTGGAAGGCTAAAAACTGGCCTCATCATCGGGCAGTACCGACATCAACGATTGAGGTGAGTCACTTTTTGATTATATCAGAAGTTGTTTGCAACACTGGCAATGAGCCCACCAGTGTGACACAAGAAAAGTGACTGACTGGGATTCATACAAAGAATCCCTCAAAATATATAAAAAAGAACTGAGGAAGACAAAGCGATAATCCTGGACGTCACTCTGTGAAAAATAACAGCAGGACTACTGCAACCGTGACTAAAATACACGGTCTGATCACAAGAGACAAGCTGCTCTGGGCACTGCATAGCTTCAAACCATACAAGTCTGCTGCTCCGGATGGTATAATACCTGCCGAGGGACAAAGGTCCTCAGATATTATCCTGGCTACGCTAGAGAATATCATGAGGAGCTGTGTATTACTGATCCACATTCCACTGTTATGGAGAGAAGTAAATGAAGTTTTCATTCCCAAAGTCGGAAAGCGCTCTCATGTTGTCCCAAAGGACCTCAGGCCTATAAGTCTATCATCTTTCCTTCTGAAAACTCTAGAACGACTGATTGATATCAAAATACGAGCTAAAATTGATCCACGACTTTTGTCAACGACTCAACATGCCCACTGTAAAGCGAAGTCGGTGGAAACGGCTCTGCATTCACTGACTAACAACATCGAACAATCCCTACAATATAGAGAGTACACAATGGTCGCTTTCCTGGACATAAAGGATGCCTTTAACAATGTCAACATACCTGCAATCACAACTACATACACTGTCAACCTGCGCTGCAGGTAGACGACCTATTATCAGTCTTATGGTAAATAGCAGGATAGCCATCTCAGGTAAGCATCTTAATACCATTAAACAACTCCTTCAGCTAAATCTCAACAGATTAATCCGTTGGGAAGATCGCTGTGGATTGGGAGTAAACCCCCATAAAACTCATTTTGTCCTCTTTTCCAGGAAATACAAAATTTCAATTATAGACCCTCGTTCAATAAACGGTATCAGTTTAGTCTTTTCCGACACGGCAAAATACTCGTATGTGGGTCTCATTTTTGACAGGAAACTAAACTGGGAGCCTAACATCCAAGAAAGTGACAAGCAAGCTACAGGAGATTTATTCTCTTGCAAAAAAGCATTGGAAACAAATGGAGTCTTCAACCTCACATAACCGACTGGCTATAGGTCTCGGTTGCAAGACCATATTCACCTATACTGTGCAGTGATTGTATTGTGGATGGCCTTAGACGAAGCAGCAAACTAAGCCAAAGCCAAAGAACAGCATGTGTATGCATAAGCGGAGCCTTGCACGTTACTCCCTCCGCGATACTGGGATTTCTGTTTCATTTGACACCCCTTGACATCTTCAGCAGGTAGGTACCTGCAACCGCAGCTATTTGCCTTTAAGCGAATACACAGTGGACTAACAATTTTTTTGATCACACTAATATTCTTAATACATTTGGAATCCTCCCAGATAGCATCGATTACACTATACCCCAACACTGGTTTGACAAAGGCTTTCATGTAACCTCCCCCTAGATCCTTCTGGGAGGAAGATGCTTTCATGGATGACAAGTCTATTCACTTCTATACAGATGGATCTAAGACGGGTAGCAGGGTGGTGGCGGTGTTTTATGAGGTGGGCTTAATCTAAGCCTCTCCTTCCGTCTTCCACATTACTGTAGCGTGTTCCAGGCTGAAATTTTAACAATCAAATAAGTTCTGTCCTGGGTGAAGTAAAATATGATGACAGCAAGGGATGTCCGCATCATTTCGGATAGTCAGGCCGCTATCAAATTACTGGACTCAGTCTGACTAAATTCTAGAACCGCCCTTGACTGCCGATCATCTCTTAGGGAGATGGTAGAGGAGTGCAACCGTCGCCTATGTTGGGTGCCGGGCCACAGAGACATTCCAGGGAATTGTAGGGCCGACGAACTCGTCAAATTCGGAGCCACCCTACCTATTCTACCAGAAAACGGTTGCATCTGTATACCAATCACTACGTGCAGACTAATATTAAAGCTGGATGCTAACAAAGAACAAACTTTAAATGTCTAGCGACTAAACAGATCTGGCCAGGGTTGGGTCTGAATCGTTCTAAGAGTTTGATCTTTCTAAATAGGAAACATCTCAGCGCCATCATAGATGTCATCACTGAACAATGCCTCATAGGCAAGCGTGCAAGAAGGCTTGGCGTCTTTACAAACGATTTTTGCAGAAGCTGATGGACGAGGAAGAGGAAGAGGAAGAGGCAATCCTCCACCAACTCTATATATGCCCAGCTCTCTCCCAAAGATAGAAACTCCATTTAGGACTTTTCTTCTACAATGACTTAAGCGATCTAGTGTATATAGACAGTCTCCTACGCTCAAATTGGTTCCAAGAGTAGGAGGATCACCGATGCACGTGCCACCATAATGGGCCAATAGGCCTAAGTGAGTTGGTCTTTCCATCAGCCACTCCTACCTAACCTACGTTCCGACATTCTGCGAAATGTTATTGAAGGCCTTGAGGTATATAACTTTTCTGAACTAGGTGAACATTACGCCTACATTCTTCAGGTTGTCTTTGGTTAACGTTATTCAGGCTCATCTTTGGTGTAAAAATCTGGTCATGAACGACAGGCAGGCGAATTTACTGCTGCAAAATTCTATGAGACGCTGCAGTATAGCAGCGGAAAATCATCGTAGGTATTGTATACTAAGCTTTTCATAACTTGACAAAACTTAATCACAAAAATCTGGGCTTCCTCCTTATTCGCTGCATTGTTTGACTATTGTTCAAAACCAGCTGCCGTCACTAACAACCACCCTGTTTCTTCATTTCTACATATAAACTCGTTCATCATGAAATATCTCTCAAAATAAGGACACAAATAGATGCACCAATTAAATAAATTTATTTCATAATTACTTTTCAGTTATTCGAATTGTTACCACTCCATAAGCACCGCCATCGAGTTGCGATTATTCAACTCAACATTTTGGACTCCAGCACATTTGGACGACATTCTCCGGCAATCTGGCACTCAGTAGTAAGCAGATTTATCTCACTTCATTACATGTTGCTAATTGCACCGGGCGGTGGCATACGTAGCATCAGCCTCAGATAGAAAATGCCATTATCAAAACCAGACCAAAGTCTACACTCGTTCTGCGACAGCAATTAGACTAAATGAAGTCAAATGAAGTTTGTCTGAGGCTACGCTGGGACCTCGAACGGCTCCCCACTTTAATTCAGACGTGTCTAATGTGACGGTTTTACATGCAGAGAAACATAAAAATAGAAAATGCCAACGAAATTGATATAATCTCTCATTAGCCTCAAGATGCACAAGTTGTTGGCCCATTTGTCGTGATTTAAAAGAAATTTACTGTGACGGTTGCTTGGCTAAAATAATGCAAACTCTTAACAGACTGTTAGTTAGCAAAATTATAAAAATTAAAATCCTGTAAACTGAGAAATAGGTTGTAGGATTGGATAAGGTTTACTGTACCATCTAGTGTATATCCTTTGAACTTATCGCGACAACAACTGGAAGTGTTTAAGTGTCGAAACCTAGTGGGGATCATTACCATATTTGAGCGATACACTTCAAAGATGGCAGCACAAGAGTAATTTTGAATAGCGAGAAATATTGTTTAGAAATAGGTTTGGGTTGTGGACATTGTTAGTCTCCAAAATATTGGTTTGTGTCGAAAATAAAATCAGTTATGCCAAGTCACTTTAGTATAGACTACGAAGTGTTATATTATAAAAATATGTTTACTAAAAATAAAAAATCGTGGGATATGCACTGCCATATGTCCATACATATATATTTGTACGTGCTTATGTTTGTATAACTGCATTGAATATTGTACGAGAGCACATTTAACACGTAGTAAGACCTGGTAGATCTCAGCGAAGACCTCATGGGTCAGTTTGATTTGAAAATATCTGAATTGATTACCCGCAAACTTCCGCTCTATTGACAGAAGTACCAAATCGGACAACCATTCGATTTTTAACGAGCTTGGTGCGCTGTCTGACTTCATTGAACTCTTGTTCTAATACTAAAATCGTTGCTGCGTCCGCTTTCAATATATGGAATTCTAGGTGGCTTCGACATATGAACAGACAACACCCGAAGGACAGTGTGTTGAGATCTTCACTGGGAAACACAACTTAGTCCGTTTTTATATGCGACGATTGAAGACTCTAAGAGTATTTTAACTTAAACCCTGGAGTTCTCAGGCTGAAGAATACAGCAATGACGAATTATCCCCTCTAGGCTTGGCTTGTCGGATAACGCACTGGTCGTTGGGTTCCCTCCATAAAGGGGTGGACGGCGCTGATAATAATTACAAACAATGAGACCCGTATCCCTTGTCGGATGAAGAGTATCAAATCAATGGAAGGAGCGTGGTACGAGTCGAGCCTTAAAAAATTGTCAGACCCAAGGAACAGTTCTTCGGTCCTATAAGACCAACCAGACACAGGAAAACTGAAAAAGTTTACGCACACCGGAAATGAAACGCCAATATTAAACGTTTCAAGTTCCAATTCAACCTCAAATTAAAGAAAATACTATCGCATTGACCCAGAGATAGCAATTTCCTGTTCTCTACTCCAATGTTAACTTACAATGATATTCCAACTTTCAGCTCTTTAGAGAACTCCAATTTGCAGATTGCAGATTGTGGCAGGTCTCTACCTACTCTTAAGTGGGTCCAATTTTCAATGCGATCACATTACTTTTGCACTTGTGTAATATCAAGCAATTTTTTTCTTCGGTTTGTCGGATAGGCTTCAATGCCAAAAATCCTAAAACCTGGAAAACATATGAATAATTCACATGGTACTTGCAATAGCGATAATAGTAGCAGTGATCTTTTCCACCGTGGTTCGGACATAGATTCTGGAGTATCCCAGCAACATTTGCTAGATCTACTCTACGGTTTTTTCTGAGACACATTCCGTAAATTGGGCTAAAACAATGAAGATTGTACCTACATAACATGAATATACCTACTCGTGTATGTTAAAACAGATGGTAGGTAGGCCTTGAGAGCTTGTCCCGGAAAACCTAGAAGGTCGAACGACTCCAGAAGAAACACGCTGTGAAGGACTACCGCATAAGTGGCAGTTAAAGAAGCAGAGAAGACGTGAAGCCACCACATGGCTCAAATATTCTACAACTGCTGTCGAATGAGCAAGTGCCAAAAGCCCCACTCGTCCAGCGACGATAGAAAAAGAAATAGATCGGCGGAAGGGACATCCACTAAAATCGATCAAGTTCTCGGAGCTGAAATTGCATCCTTCTCTTCCGATTTGAATAGGGTCAAGAAAAGAAAAATTCTGACATTCACTCTGTCGATGTCACTAGACACCGTCGCTACAAACATCAAAGATCATATTTCTGGAGGCAGAAAGAGAGCTGATCCTGTCAAATTCACCTTAAGAAACAACACAGGTTGTATTAATTTGAGCTTCCTTTCTTTGGCTGCCTTGTCGTAGCAGGAAGACTTAAGAGTCAAAGACCCTAAAGTTCTAAAAAGAACCCAGCTGAGGCGTCGAACAAAGTACAAAGACGTCCAAAGTAGACGTATGTAGTATGGAAGTGACCCCAAGGTATTATACTCCAGACAGAACTCGTAATAGCGACAGTCCACCAGTGCTCTTCTCTACAACGGCCTGGACACGGATTCTGACTCTGATGGCTCCTGCAGCTCTTCCTACAACACGTTCGGTAAATTGAGCTGGAATGATGGAGAGTGGTTGTTAGAGTGGTGTTTTTGATGGCTTCTCTCGGTAAACCGGAAAGGTGAAATCGATTCCAGGGGAGGCATACTCTACCGCCTAAGGGGCAAATGAAGAAGAAACGGAGATGTGGGGCAAGCGCATAGCGCAAAGAGACAGCAAATGCTGTCAAAGGCGCGAGTGCAAAAAGTCTAACTCCCCTGGTGGCAACGGCGAAGAGAAACAGGTTGGCGGAAGTGACGTTCACTCTTCTTCTATCCCGAGCATCGTCTAGAGGAAGAAAGTTTCCGGCATTCCCTGGATCTCTCCGCGCACGATGCCCGGATGAAACCGGTGCTGCAACCAACAAAGGACAAAAATAGCAAGAAACGGTTACCAGATTGTAAACCAGCATTGACAAAAACAAAACCAGCTGTGGTTATACCCGCACACGATGTTCGAATAAGGCTGGTGCTACAACATGCAAAGGTCGTGGCCCTGCTCTACGGAAGTGAAATCCGGGGTAAAATCCCAGCTGAGAAACAACTCTGGTGGTGGCTTTCCTACCGCACAAGATACGGCTGAAATCGGTGCAGCAACCAACGCGAGTTGCACTTCGGGTAGACGAAACGTGGATGGAAACTGGAAAACCCCGAAACGCCAAAGGGGATGAAACCTATAAGGATGCAGCTATCTCCTCTCTGGTGCTCCGAATAGGGAAGACTTGCAAGAACAACAGTTTGAACGCAAAGCAGAGGACTACGAGTACAATATGGAAAACGGAACTCTAGGAGTGAAGTGGTCCACGTAACAAGCTCTTGGATAAACAACATCCTACCCCTCGAAACTAAGATTTTCGTGGTTTTCAGACAACCTAAACTGACTCACGCCATATTCGGAAACGGGGAATGTGCTGACCAGTCTTCATACCCAGAATCCTGGATTCGACACTGACAAGTGGAAAATATACTTCCACAAGGAGAGAATAAATCAGGAAAACAAGGACGGCCCTTCTCTTGTTGTGGGCTTAGATAAAACTTATGTCGATGCCATTAAATCTAGGTATGGCTCACGCACCTATTTGCACCTTGGAAGGGTTAACTACCAAATGAGTGCAGATAAGACATGACCGCCCTCTATATTATCCATATAGGAACTATGGATGTAAAATATCTAAATGCTTCTGAGATTTCGGATGTTAACTTATGATTATGTGCCGAACTCACCTAGGCAATGTTGCAAACAAGCTGTAGTTGCAGCAGACATAATTTACAAAATGAACGGAGAATGGCATAAATTCGTCGTTGCGCCTGTTATTTGCCATACGATACGTTCTTCCCACCTCCACCGTCCACCAGCAGTCGAACTCATTAAATACTGCGATTACAAGAAGATGGGACTTATCATATGCTCTTCTGATAATACTCAGAATATTTTTTCGGGCATTAAAAAATGCAACGTGAGAGGTAATTATCTCCAGAATTCCATATTATCGCCTGACTTGGTTGTCAACAATGTTAGCGCTCAGGCAACTTATGTTACGAGAGTAAGATAGAAAGTAATTGACTTAACGTCATCCAACCGGTATGCTAAGGAGATTACCTGTTGGAAAATACTTTCGGAGGTTTCCATAGAAGACCGTAGGTACATCGAATTCAGAATCGGATGCGAGGTTTCGCTCTTATTGAAGAGGAGGAATCCACGGAAAACCAACTGGATACGAGTTAAGGAGAAGCTCGGCAAGTCTAACAGCGCTCTCCCTAAGCTCGGGACAAAACAAAAGCTACAGGAAGCTGTTCAAAACCCGAACTTTACCTTCACCAAGTGTTTTGAACTGGCAAGTCCAGGCGGAGAGTATTCCTGCAACAAGTCACTTAAGACTAATTTGGAAGAAGACTGGAGTCTTTACAGGTCGAAAGAATATAAGAAGTTAATTCGGATTTCGAAGAGGGCTATAAAGACTTTTGCGAAATATCGAAATTGTCAGTAAAGCCAGTAGTTTGGTCAAAGTCCTCAAAAGGGAACTATCAACTAGGCTGGAATTACTCGGAAAATCGAAAGCAGACACTCTCCGTCTCATACTAGACCTCACTTCCCAGGTAACCCAATCAGAACGAACTCACAACCAGCTCCTATGTATTATATTAACGAAGCTGCTAGTGAGCTGAATAACACAACACTTCGTAGCTGGTATTTCTTCTCGGTTGTGGTGGGGGATGAAGCTAAGAAACATGCTGTTGTTTCCTATGACGACTTCAAGTCACTTGACACCGATGGTATATGCCCCGTTTTGTTACAAAAAGACATATAAACCAGGTGCTGGCAACTCTCACTGCCAGACTAGCATACATACATACCGAAATCCTGGCGAACAGTCTGACTTCCTTCATATTGAAGAGAATGGAGAGAATGGCCAAGATGTGCACAAACTATTTTGCAAATGCGAAACTGAATGCGAATTCGACAAGAAATAATACGCGGTGCGCATTTTCATCGACACTAAGGGTGCTTTCGACAACGCAACTTTTGTCGGCATGTGTTACCCCAGACAACACGGCGTAGACGAATCACTAGCTTTGTGGATAAAACCAATGCTGCTGAATAGGACACTAATAGCGGATGCCCGTAACGCGCGTTTTGTCTCCGACTCACTGCTCAACGCGCTAAATAGTTCTGGCGTCTATCCACAAGTATCCGCAAATGATGTAACTGTACTGTCTATTGTATCGTATCTAGCGATTATCTACTCTAAAGCGCAGGCAGTGTTAGACGATATCGACGATTGGTGCACTAGAAATGGGGTTGTTCTCTTTACGAGAAAGAGGACACTGTCTGGTCTGACTCATTTAGTGCTTAAACGCATGACCATCCAATTCTCCACAGAAGCTAACTATTTGGGTGTCATCCTTAATAACAAACTTCACTTCTATGGGCTAAACATGTTACGTCGAAAGCCTCTAAGGTACTGTCGGCTTTCTAGCAGTGCAAAGGAGCTGTTACATCTATGATAAAGCCAATTATACCCTATGCGTCGGTTGTCTGGTGGAATAAGCTCTCACGAAAATACGTCATTGCTGCTTTTACAAGACTCCAAAAAGCGGTCTATCTAAGGTGCATGGGGTCATTCCCTAGAACGCCTGGCTCCGCTTTAGACGTATTGATGAATCTTCCTCCCCTTCTTACAAAGCCATCTTCCATTCAAAAAAAAGTGATTTTTGGTATAATACGCACTAGAGCTTGGATGACCTTGCACGCCGGCTGTCTTTTGACTCTAGTGTTATGGAAATGCCATCTGATGCAATGACACTGGAACTTCTGCTGCAGGAAAAATATAAAATCGACTTTCCCTGTGTCCAGGACTGGCTTCGGCCAGAATCTGAACGAGGAAAGGAATGTTTTCACGGGTGGCACCAAAGCCGATATAGGATGTGGCAATGGTGTCTTTCAGGAGGACTACAATTTTAGGTACAAGTCGCTCTCGCCAATAAGTTTCTCCAAAGCAATAACGTACATAGCAGAAAAGGCTGGTCAAAATAATCCAGTGGCTCTACTTAAGGTTGGCGACTACCCATAAGGGGAGACAAGGTCGACTACTTTGCCCTGGATCCTTGCAAAAGAAAAAATCGTATCTAGGGCTTGCTTTGCTAGTGTACTGAGAAAGTGCACCGATGGCTGATGCGTCCATGGCTAACCTGACGACATCACCCTCTCAGGATGTTGGAGGAACAACTGGTTAGAGCAAAGAGTTCGAAGGACAGAAGGCAATAGTTTTCAACGAAAAGGAGTTCAGCTTGTTGGACAACACTTCACATTAAGCAACCTCTGGAAACTGATATATTATTCGGATGGATATTCTCAACAAACATACTAAACGGCAGGTCAGGTATTACCGTCATCTGCTGATATTATGTCGGAAATTGCTCTTCGGACTACTTAGATAGCCATTTCTACAATCAGTGAATTATTTAATCAAGATGAGCTCACTTGGTATTTACTATAATCGCGCCATTATTTAATATATCTGTACATAGATACATTTTGCTGCTATGTCTAATAAGAAAAAATCTGTTTAGTAGTGAAGAAAGGCACTTCACCAGCCTGCATTTGTAGCAACAAATCGAAGCATTAAACAATTACAAGGTATTCGACGAAATGCAAAACAGGTTCCCAGTCATCGCTAAAAAAAAAAGCAACTTTACGCCATGCACACTTCTTCCTTAATTTCATCGTCATTGAAGCATTTACTACTCCATATACAGTAGCTAATGAACCGTAATAATATCCTTTACGTGCTACTTCAAAACACATAAAGATACTTTCATTTACCGTATACGTCTTCATTTCTATGATAATTGCCACGCAGAAATCACCTCAAATTGTGTGTCTACTTTACAACTAAAGTCACTTAAATTTCATCGTTAACTCAACCTTAAAACGCACAACTCAACTGCGATTGCATCGCATTCAATTAATCTAACACGCATTCCACCATCTCTACTTTAACGAGCAATCTTCGAGTTATCCGCAAGCTTCGAACATCGTAAGGCAAATACTCGCTGCAATAAAATAGAGCGTACAAATCGAATCACCTATTAAGCGTTCAATCTCCCACCTGCAAATTAAACGAATCCGCTCACGCTACTCGTACTATTAATGAGCTCTTAACTGCTAATTAAGAGTGTGGAGTCATAGAATCCTCATCGAGAGCTGATAAATCAGAATCGGAGTGTCTAATGGACTCAGGAAATGGGTCACCCACCTTGACCTAACACAAGTGAGTGTACCTGTGCTCGAGAACCGATAAAACCGGTGAGTCACCGATCACAGATGTCTACGTCGCGGTCGTATCTCCGACTCCGAATGTGACCCGGAGGTTGCTCTGGGAATTCCATAACAAAAGGCGAACACACTCATCATGGTTATGGTGACGGCGATCTTAAAAGCTTTTCGTCGCGTCGCCTCGCGTCTCATCAACCGCCAATGCAGGTCCTAATCAATTGGAATTCATTGATTTCCCATCGGTCGATCTGCCGGTTGTACACTCGTATCTATAGCCTCGATTGAATGAGGCGCTAGATGCAATTGAGGTGTGAGAGACTGGCGCTAACACCGACGATTGCGTTGGAGAACGAGAAATCTAAATAAAGAAACCGGGAGCGTTTAATTACCTCGTCACTTAGAGGTTCCAGATCACGGTAAGACACACGGACACACGGGGTGAACGTTAAAATGTTGAAACGTTAAAACGTTAAAACGGTCATCGACAAGCAGTTTCAAATTAATTAGCCTGTCGATTAACCATGTAGCAAGGAATATTTCAAGCGAAATATTGATTTCGCACAAATTGTTGCCCTCTGTGGCGTCTTTGTTACCTCCTGGGCAAGCTGGCCAGCCTGGTCATGTATCCGATCGTTAAGTGAATTTTAAAAGCGCGGCTATCTAATCAAGGACCGAATGTTATTTTGAGTATTTTTCGTTTTCGTTGGCTAAAAGGCTTTTTGTAAGACGCGACGTAATGGATTGGACTTGTGATTTTGCTGTGCCGCATGAGTGTGTGGGTGGACAGAGGTGTCATTTAAGAGTTACTCGTACAGTTGGAGTTTTTTGACAACGTAATGTGATGCTTTGCTATTCCAATTTAAGTGATAAAAAGGAAAGAAAAATAAAAACCAGCCGACGATGTCAGTTATTGAAGGGTAAACGCAAATCGGTTTCAATTGGAAGGTGAGAATGCTTTATTTTAGACTTCTGACAACCGATAAAACCTGGAAATTAAAATTATGTGGACCTGTGTGAGCATATTACTTACTTTTGCTATAATTTGAGTATAATCTTGGCCTGAATTGGAAAAAGCCTCTTCAGATCTGTTTCACTGAGGTCTGGTTCTAGTTAATCAATTTTTGTTTACAGAATGGAGTGTTCGGACAAAGAACTAGTATTAAACTCTATGTTTCCAGCCAACATATGTGTACAAATGTTTGTATACAGCGCGAAGGAAATTTAGGGAGGAAGAAAAGACAGGTACCGATGTACATTGTTTTTAAATGTTTGTTAGTTATAAGGAACAGCAAATTCAGAGATCGGCAGGGCATTCCATAAGTGAGTTGTACGGCTTAGGAACGAATCACGATATTTTAGAGTACGTCCGAAAATGGGCTTGAGGGTACTGATGAGCCCATATTCATAGCGAGGCGGGTGTTAGGGTTGAGAGTTTGAATGGGCGGAATGCTACTGGCGATTTCAATGGAACACTGGGTGGTGGTGATAATACAAAATGAGACAGGAGACACTACGTCAGTAAATTATCTGAGTGATATTAGTATCACCTGTGAGTTTTATCGCACGGTTTCGAATCCTATCTAGCAGGTGCAGAGATGTTTTAGGAGCACCTGACCAGATGAGGGGCTTGTACTCCAATTTTGGGCGGATGAATGCCTGATATATTAACGCAGAGGGGGTAAAATATTTTTTACATCGTTTGAGAAAGCCTAGACATTTTGCAGCATTTTTGGCGACATCGAATATGTGGTCATTCCAACGTAAGTTGTCATTGACACACATGCCGAGAATGGAAAGTGTTTCCATTTCGACGATGTAAGTGCCATTCATGGATAAAGGCTGGGTATTTAAATTCGGCTTTAACGACAGCAGACAGCATTTTGTTTTGGGAGCATTAAATTCTACTCTGTTGATGGTTCCCAAATTCGTTCTACAGCCGAAGAGCAGAGGCGTGAGTTCGGGGAACGAATATGAAAAGCAGAGAGTACTGTCGTCAGCAAAGGAATATATTGGATTAGAAGTAGCAGACAAGAGATCGTTGATGAAAATTAAAAAGAGCGTCGGAGACAGAACGGCGCTCTGGGGCACACCAGCATTTATTTTGTGAATATCAGACTTGAAACCATCCAAGACAACTTGATTTGAACGTTCCGAAAGGTGATTTCTAATCCATTGAAGAAGAGAGTCGTCGATACCAAAAGCACGCATTTTCAACAAAAGAGCCTGATGCGAAACTCTCTCAAATGCCTTAGAAATATCAAGTGCTACTATCTTGCTTTCGCCAGATTCATGTACGCTTTGGTTCCACTTTTCGGTGAAACATGCCATCACATCACCAGTGGACCTGTTCCTACGAAAACTGTACTGCCGGTCACTGAGAAGTTTTCGTGTTTTGAGATATTTCATAAGCTGACGGTTTATCAGCGTTTCTATAACACTGCAAAGAAGGGACGTAAGTGCAATGGGTCTGTATGAGTCCCATTGAAGATTCGACAATCACAATCTGAGAGTGTTGAGCTAGCCGCAAAGTGTGCGGCAAGCAGACTGGCCTTGTCCAAAGAGCTGACAGCTGGAATGGCATTGTAAATGAGCGTTGGAATGGAGGATACGGCAGAATTTCTAATATTTTTGACGAACGGCCAATAATTTGTACTACCTTTGGGATATTGTAGTATTTTTTGCCTCAGTTTTTGATCGTATTGGAATTTTATGTTTAAGAAAGGCGTTGCTGTCCTTTCTGGCTAGTTTGAATTTTTTTCAGTTTTCCTCTGTTGGGCTGGTCTTGAAGGACCGAAAAAACATCTGGAGTTATTGCGAAATGAGTTACCAGAACTATTGAAGGACAGTCCACAGATTAAACCAGCTTCATCGTATTTCCAACAGGATCGTGCTCCAGCCCACTATGGTCATGAGGTTAAGAATTGGCTAGATGAAGAGTATGGTATCGTTGGGCAAGAAGAAATGCATCAGGTCACAGGCCTGCAAGATCTCCTGCAAGTGCAGTGTCGCCTGTGAAAATGACTATCATCATATATCACTAGTATATAATAAATATAGGGTGGGCCTAGAACACTTCCCTCTGGAACTCCTGCTTATACGAGTATTCCTATAAGTTCAGAATACGCTGAGCCATAGTACTCTCTAGATAAATCTCTATAAAGTTTATACTTTAAACCCTTATGTCAAACTTTATCAAACGCTTGTTGTTGTATTGTAGAACAAACTTATTTTCTTCTAGTGCTTATAACACTAGTTATGCGATGCATTTGGTATATTTTCAGGTATTTATTTCCAAATCCAAACTGATATGCGAAGCAATTTCTCGAAAAGTGTTCATAATTCCGATAAATGTGAGATTGACTTGTATGCGGTGACTTCTGATAGAGGCTTACCTTGTTTGTATAACAATAATTTCTGTTATCTTCTATATCTTTGTCTGAAACAAGCATTAATTATTAGCTCAAGTTTTAACAACGCTATGAAGAGTAGTTCTCTCAGGATTTGAGTAGCTGTTAGATCGTATCCCGGTGATTTTCTGTTAGATAGTGTAGAGTGCGAGTACATGTTATGATCTCTGTAAGCGAAATGAAAGCAATTACGCCTTCATATACTCTATCAGAGAATGCAAGGCGTTAGTTTATTTAAAAACATTCATCAGGTGCTCCAAAAAAAGTTTGACCCTATCTTTTGGGTTCCCAGTCCACTTCATATCAGATGTTTTCAACGGGGGATCTTGTGCTTGAGGCCTCTTTAAATGTTTGGCAGCCTTCCAAAGGGAGTAGTTTGTGACTTTTTAGGCAGTTAATTTAGAGTTCTATTTTTAATTTACCGATATTTTTTTTTAAAATTAATATTTAATATCGGCATGATGTATTTTTATTTGCATTTCCTGCGAGCTTTTGACTTTTCTATTATAAGTTCCCTGATTTCTGTGGCATATTTTACCGACTCTTGTTTTTTTTTGTTGATAAGTCGGTGTACTGTCTTCTGCTGCCTGTTGTACTATATACCGGCATTGAATTTTTCCACTTCGATATCAATATGGCACTATTAGCTAGCTGGGGAGATTAGTAACAGAGGCACCCAGGAATTCTAATCTTTGTTTCCTGTTTGAAGTGGGTTTCAGAAATCAGGCAATTCGGAGATGTGCTGGAGTAAAGGGTTTGTATTCTACTAGTTTGCGACTAGTTTCCCTTCTTGATATTCTTTTGTTACCGGACAACCTCTGTGATTAGCTGGGTGGTTTCCATGACAGTTGATACATTTTGTTTTCTCATCCTTCTTTAGTGGACAGCTATTTGTTGGATGTTATCCTTCACATTTAAGGCATGTAAAATCTCTTTTGTAATAACTTTGCGTATGACTGAGGGTTTGGCATCGTTTGCATTGAGGTACAAAAATATTTTTGGCAGTACGAGTACTAAGAAATATACCCCCTGAAAAGGGCCTAAAAAATCCGGATGGACTCGTTCCCAAGTGTTAGATGGATAGCACCAATGATGGGTCTTGAATTCTGCAGCAACATGTACAATTTTGAACATACCTATCCTTCAATTTGCAGATGAATTGTTGCCCAACAGCAAAAACTACGAGCTAATTTTTTCATTCCGATAATGTCAAAAATGAGATGAGTGCAGATCCTCTTTTTTAAAATTTTGTGATAGTAACCACACGTATGCTCCTAGTTCGTTTGGTTTATACCAAATAAAACTTGCCTCTAAATTTTTACCTTCCTGAATTACTTTTAGTTGCCTTCTAAGGTTCGGATCCGCAATATGTTTTGCAGTGATTAGCATACGCACACGTTTATCAGGAGGAAATACATATTGTTAAGTCGAAAACAAGCAAGATGGGGTCCTTCACATCGAAACCATTCTCTCCTGCTTCTGAACATGTGGTTTCTGCGACCTGTAGTTGTTGTAGTCGTTCTAATTATCCCGGTTTCTTGTTGTACAGCTTCTGTTATCCCATTCCCTTCTGTGTGGTTTGAACGCATGTATTGAAATTTTTCAGTATTTTGTCTCGTTGAGTTGAACAGAGTTGAACATGAGATCCTTCGTCTCCAGCAACCGATTTTTAACGTGCTTTTTAACAATTTAGTTTCCCAGGCCAGTTATCAAATATACCAAAAAATTCAAGTGAATAGCCATTTTTCGTAAAGTGGCCACGTAATCACGAATTGATTCACCTTCCACTTGTCCACGATGGTGGGATTTGTAATATTCAGCTACTTTCAAGGGTTGAGGGTTGTAATGCTCCTTGAGTGCGTCCGGCTTTCAAGTGTCGCTGGAGAAATTTCACAGAGTAGGTCAAATGTATTGGGGGCTATGTAATTCAGGGTAATTAATCTAAATTTCCGCGTTCTTTATATTGAACATCGTTTGAAGCCATCGCTCGGATTTGCTTTACGTCTCATCGAAAAATTCGATCGAGACCTTTAATGGTCCTCCACCGGTATAGGGCTCCAGAAACGCTACCAACAGCTGCAACAGGCGGCGGATTATCGCTCGCAGTTATTTCAGCGGCAACCAACTCTGAAAGTGTTAGCAAGATTTCCAATACAGTAGCAAGCGCATTTCTTTTAATATATGTATGTAGGTACTTATCTTTTATTTCGCCTTCTCTCGAAGGGGATTGGCGTCAGAAGGCCGGGAACACAAATCCTAACCTTCCTAGTAAATAAACGTAGTTTCTGACAAATGCCAAACGTCGATAACACTGTTGATAAATACATCGATAACAACGAGGTGTTGCCATTGTAGGATATTAAGAAATATTACTTTAAATATTGAACAGACCCCAAATAAATGTGAGTCAAATTTATACGAGTACATCAGTTAACTGAAAATGCTTGTTTTGTCATATATGAAAAACAAAAAATTTTGACATAGCCTCCTGCGATAGAAAGTACATTCAAGCGCATGGAATTTATTTCTGGAGTTAACTAGTAACTCAAAGAAGTCATTTCTCCCTTTGTCCAAAACGAAAATTGAATGTCTCAATCTATGTTTTGTTATTTGCTGCATCCTTTCAAAGCTTATCATTTACTGCTAAATCTATTTTTATGACAAATACTTGGTAAGATCTTAAAAATCAGCTTGACCACCTCTGTCGTTAGAAAAACTTGCCGAGCGTATCTATGACTTCATTTCAAAGTCAATTTAGCTTAACATCCTAAATTATCCAGTCAAGCGATCAGACATACTATACGAGTATGTAGTATCCGCTGCACAGGTATCACTAATAACCTTATCATGATAATTGCGTCAATTAAAAGAATCTGTGGTCTGTCATTGTTTCCAAATAGCCGACATTTTGAAATAACATTTTATGAGTAGACCGGTATACCAAAGGCATCAGCCATCCGTCATAGGCCATCAACAATCGGCCAAGTGTCTCTCCGCTTCGTCTGCCTCCCCCCAATTTAATTTGCAATAAAATACCATGACCTGAAATAAACAATAAAATGCAAAAGCCAGAAAAACATTAATGGCAAAACAGCACAATAGAGAAAAAAACACAAAAGGAAAAGAGGAAAAGCGACGAAATAAATTGAAAAACTTTTAAGCCTCCAATTGAATCGGATTGGATTGGATGTGATTGGATTGGATTGGATTGTTCATCATCTTCATCATCATCACTGAACATCCTCGACTTCATCTTTTGCGTCATGAAATTATCAGACGTGATCGTACAACGGCGCAGCACGTCCAATGTCGGCTTTAGGTATAAGATATGAGTGTATTTGTATGGATGCGAGTGACGCTCTTGCATCAATCGATCACGCACTGGCCGCCTCTGCATGTAGCGCTCAATAGTCTGTCAGTTTAATGAAAACCGATTTCGCAAATTGAATTGGCCAACGATGGACGACCGCTGGCAAGGGGGTAGATCCGATCGAAACTATCCATCCAGAAATCCTATTAAGTCGACCATTGCAAACTCGCGATTGGAATTGAGTATCCCATTTGGTCGATTGAAGCGTTGAACTTGGTCGCAGTACCAATATTCAAGCGAACAACAACGTCTTAAAGGGCTATGCACACCATTTAGGATCTGAGGTTGATTGGCCACCACAACAGCGCAATAAATCGTTCCACCGCTTAATAGACCTAAATGTACGAGTATCTATCCATGAGGATGGAGACTGAATGCGAATTTAAATTAACCAGCCAGTCAGCCGGTCAGCCAGCCAGCCAGTCAGACAACTAAGCTAGCTAGCTAACTGATGATGGTTATGGTGATGGTGATGGTGATGCTGATGGCGATGGCGGTTGTGATGCAATTGCTGGCGGAATAAGGCCAGCAATCACGTTTCATATTGTTATTATGACCAGCAAACGATTTCCGATGGACACAGCTTTTTATGCGTCCTCAGATTTGATCGTAGTCTTCATCTGTTGGTGCTTTGCAGGTTCGGAAGAGTATTTCTTGGATTTCCGTAAACTCTTTAGTTTTGTTAAATTGCTGGCCAGAGATACTTTCATCGTAGCCTTAGCAGTGCTCCAGCGAAGTGCATCTAATCGCAACGATTACAACTGTGATGAGCGATTAATGTGATGAGAATGAGAAACCAATTTGTGAAGTCGGAATGAAAGAGATCAGCGAGGATTGGAGTTGATCGATGTGGTGCATGTCCACCACTTTGTTGCCAATCATGTTAGTAGTTGTGTAGTGGTGTAAGTGCAAGGAAAGTCGGTTTGTGGCAATTAGAAGTGACCAAGTAGCAATGGAATGGATGATGCTGTACTTTGAGGTCGATTAATGGTGGATTAATTACGTTTTACAGTTTTAGTCAACTCTATTCTGCAGGGAATTGACTTTGCCATGACAGTTATTCCTTGATATGTGGCTTAAATTACAGTTAAGCAGCAGTATAGTAATAGGTTAAAAACTTTGTAGTTAATCTGGGATAATTTTCAAATGGCTACAAGCTTGGAATCGGGTCAAAATTTAAAACTGCTTAATTGAAACTTTTTATGCGGCTTAAATACAGGATACAGAGTCGTGCTCGTAAATTTTTTTCATTAAAGAACCAAATGATGACAGATTGTTCAAATGCTGTGTGATTAAAATGTTGGACAAAATTGAGAGATCCGGTCTAGTATCTTTTTTATTGAATTTGTGTATAGTTATATGTGCTAGGTGAAACTCTATTTACCACGAAAAATGGCACTTTAAACTGAATGACGAAGTCTAAAGACATTTTCTCACTTCTCAGAGATTCTGATAATTTTCACCATAATAAAAAGGAATAATTGGTACAATTCCTCCAAAAAGTTGCCAATGGTACGAAAACAAGAAGATCAACATGTTAGCGCCCAAATCAACTCTTAAAACTGGTTCCATTTAATTTAACTAAAAGTCAACACATTACACAAACACCACTTGCTTTGTTCAGCAAGGGATAACACTCCATTTTATATAAGTCTCCTGTGTTTGTTCGACTTTGTCAAGGCTTTCGATAAGGTGAATCAGATCATCATTAGGTGGAAGCTCAATAACTACTTCCGGTTCAGTGACAAGGCTATTAAACTTGTTGGTGTAATTATTTATCAGGCAGATTTCAGAGAGTAATTTCCGGGAACAAATCCTCCTCATTAAAGGTTTAAGTCAAGGAGTTCCTCAAGTGTAAATTTTTGGGCCAATATTATTTTGCATGTTTGCTAACGACGTCTCATCAGTCTGTACCCAGATCTCAGCTGATGTCATTCAACTTAACCTATGCATACCCTTTGATAAAATCGATGAAATCGTTCTGCCTATTAATGAGGAACTCAGACGAATTTCAGCATGGCCCATTGCTAAAAGGTTACTTCTTAACCCAAATAAATCTCAGGTAATACCCATATCTAAAATAAATATTGGTCTCAGCACTTTGCCAGACATCTTCATCTGTAGTGAAAACATCAAGGCTGTTCGATGCTGCACCTCTCAGGTTATAATCACACTAATGCAGTTATTGGTCGTATCTATGGTTGCCTACGTAAATTGCGGCAAAATTTATATTTTATCCCTGTGGAAACTAGAATCAAATTTGTAGTAATATTAATATTTCCCGTCATTGCTTATGCTGAGGTTGTTTTTAGCGCCATAGACTCACTTTCCCAACGTAAACTACAAGTAGCATTCAACCAATGATGCATCCCTAAATGTCTTTTCTTCACTTAAGCAATAAATTGCATTAAATTAACGATCGTTAAACTAGCTTATTTCAACTTTATCTTTCTCCATTTCTGGTAACGACCAATACTGACGCCAAAATGCTTTCTTGCCCATCTTGAAACGTAGCCTCTATAAGACTTTTACATACCGTGTGGCTCTGGCATTGTTCCGATTTGAGTTAAGTTGATAAATCTATTCTTGACATTCTCTCTAAATCTTAGCCTCATAGCTTGACATTTGCAAAAGTTACGTAGCCAAAAGTATATCTATCCCTGTGTGAGTTGGCGATTTTTTACAATTTTAGAAATGGATTTCAATTTGCAACAACGAACTTGTATTACTCGTCAATTTTGCGTAAAAAACGGATTTAATGGTACGCGAACGTTGGAAATGTTGGAAAAGTGTTTCGGCAACGATTCTCTAAAGAAAACGGTCTTTTACCAGTGACACGAGCGGTTCAAAAGTGGTCGTGAGTCAATCGAAGATGATGAACACAGTGGCAGATCATCGACATCGAAAACCGACGAAAACATTGATGAAGTAAGTGAAATGAAAGAGAGATAGCGGAGGGCTTGAACATTGCCTATGGATCCATCCAAGACATTTTGGTTAATGATTTGGGTTTCCGTTGTGTAGCAGCAAAGTTGGTGCTAAAAGACCTCAATTTCATGCAAAAAAGAGACCGTGTTGACGTCGCAAAAGAGATGATTTGCGAGGCTGAATCCGATCCCACATTCATCAAAAGGATCATTACTGGAGACGAGACATCAGGCAAGTGAATGGCGTTCACCACATGAGCCGAGACCAAAAAAACCACGTCGTTTTCAGTCAAAGAAGAAGGTAATGCTCACGGTTTTCATGGATTATAATGGTGTAGTGCATCATGAATTTTTGCCAGAAGGCCAGACAGTAAACAAAGAGTACTCGTATTATTTGTGCGTTATGAGACATTTGCGTGAAGCAATTCGCCGAAAGAGACCAGAATTGTGGGCAGAAAACTCGTGGATTTTGCACCATGATAACGCAACGTCGCGTTCGCACAGTGCCATCATTATTCGTAATTTTTTGACGAAAACTGCAACAAATACCATCCAACAGCCACCGAATTCACCTGATTTGGCTCCCTGTGACTTCTTTCTGTTCAATCTAGTTAAAAAACCACTACGGGGAACGCGTTTCAGCAGCTGAGAGGAAGTAAAATCGCAGGAAGCACTGATGGACATACCGAAAACCGAATATAAAAAATGTTTCGATTATCAAGCGCTGGCATAAGTGTGTTGCAGTCGATGGGGATTACTTTGAGGGGGACAATATAGATTTTGATGAATAAACTTGTATTTTTAACTTTCTGAATAAATTCTTTTTGATCAAGGTGGTATATCATGTCCTAGTAGCTCGTTCTTTGTTAAATTAAATTAAAGATTAAAATAGGATTATAGTTTGTTTATTTATTTACAGTAACCAACAAAACCAGACCCACATTAATATTATTTAGTTTTAGTAGAAGTCAAAAATGTGCTACTGCGAAACGTCCTCATGACTCTGGCATCAATCTTCGCTTAGAGTCATTGAGAACCCTTATATCAGGGAATCAGATAAGAAATAATTTGTCGTAGGATGTGGCGCTAACGCTTTCATTTGTCTAGTCAGGCATATGATCTAATATCAGAGAAGGGTCGGCCATGTGGAGTGAATGTAAACTACAGCTTCGGCTCAAGGACCCTTCGATTTTAACCCCGAGATACGGCGCAGTAGAGGGTGCGGCATCTAGAGTGGCGCACGCAAGTGGAAGCGGCGGAAGTTTAGGTCCTGATTCATCCCGAACTGCAGGAATCCAATTTTCGCATTTGCAATAGTAGCAATAACTCCAATTTTCTGACAGCAAACAGAAGTTTAAGTCATTAAGTTTGTATTCGCTTCACTCTTCTACCGCCAGAAACTTGCTGTGGGACATTCAGAAATCCGCATGCAGCCACTGACTGTTCCGAATTTACTGTTTAAATGGAGAGCTCACCATAGCTGCAGCAGTTGAGAATTCAGCCGAATTACTCACCAGGGCTTTTACTAAACCGTTTTAAAAACCTTGTCCAGTTAATAGTAACAGCTGTAGAAATCATCCACCATAGTATCTTGCTTATAAGTAGACCATCAAACGGGCAACCTACCTGGAGCTAAATAAGCTCCTTAAACTTCTGCGGCAAATCTATCGAACCAATCACTGAGGTGTCATGTCTAAGAGGTGGTAGATACTCGAACATATGCATACTCTCTCATTTACGAGTAACATAGCAGCACTGGCTTTTCGTAAGTCAGGCTTGATATTAGTTTATACACAAGAGGATCAAAAGCGGTAAATGGACAATGGTATTCGACTTAAAGAAGATAGTTTGGACCATAGATTCAATCTCGTTCTAGTGGATAACATTGGCTTCGTCTTGCTGCAATAGTTGACCGAAACTATTATTCCATGGCTTAACTTTGTTCCAAAGAGTTTAAAGGTGGCCTGTGTCATCTTCAATCATAGTGCTGATAGAGTCATTCGCACCCCTTCGAAAGGCTTCAAGTTTCTCATCATTTACAAATATCTATATACCAGGAACGTGACGGATGATGACCAACTATCTATGCCAACATAAAGGGAAAGTCAAACAGAACCTCACTAGAATAGAATCGAAGATGGATTTATTGTAGGGGATTTCGTTGATATGAAAAGAGCCTTCAATAACGGAAATTCTGATGACAGAAATTTTTACCGGCCTGTGGGATTGGATAGATCTAAGGTCACGTATTGTGTATTGAACTTTACGTTGAGATATATTAGCTTTTAGACAAACTTTCAACAGAAAGATACCTTAAGGTGGCATCCGCCCACCTCTTATTTGGTAATTTTACTGGACGGAATATTGAAAATATTAGCAATTTGCTTCTGGAACATTATTTTCAGCAATATGGAAAACCCTAAATTGCGCACTACTATAATCGAGTGAGCAAGTAGTCGAAGCGCCCATCAAGAAATTCCGTATCTACAACCTCATCAATGAATAGAAAACTGCCTGTATCAGGGGTGATAGAGACCATGGCGAATGTAGTCGCACCAGATTTCTATGCCAATAAAATTGCACTCAGACTGGGGGAAATGGGATCATGGTTACATGAGTCATTTGAGCATAGCTAAATATATTGCGTTCCATACTATGTGATGCCGAACACGCTGCTGCACGCAAATTTTGAGTACCGACTATGAGTCTACTATAACGTTTCTCTCCTTATCTTTGCATGCATTTGTTCGGTGCTTTGGGCCTTGCCAAGTTCTTTTCACATAACTTATGAACAAAAGTGGCTCACTTTACTCTAGATTCTTTATTTCTCCTTCCAAGAAGGTGATGTTTCCCCAGTCTCTTTTGCTCTTAGAGTTCGTTAGCAGCTCTCGTTCTTCCTTGCAGGGTCTTATACACATTTTGCTTTGCTTCATACTCTTAGCGACACTGGGTGTATCGATGTGGTCTGCTGGTGATACCTATCATATCGGACGCGATCTCCCTGAAGCCTTACTGGTAATATTCCACACCATAGGACTTATTTTCAAAATGATACTATCTTTAAAAATCTTCGATAAACAGTTTATATCTGCCTTTGCACTAGCCTATTACTCTGGCGACTAGATAGCCCATCCACTATCAAGGAAAATCATTAAGTCCTCGAGTCCTGTGAAACCTGAAAAAATACTCAACACAATGTTTGAAACTGCAGCAAAGGGATCATGTGCGGAACCTCTTCTTACTATTGAAAGCGCACCACGAGATGACAACAGAAAATCAATCAGCCTCTGGTAAGTATCACAACTTAGTGTTGAAAAATACGCTCTCGGCATTTTCTTGCCGAAAAATTATCGAGACTGGTTGTGCCGCATTTAGACAGAGTTGCTCCTCAAATCCGCTTTCATTCTTTGGTGCAAGACAGAATTCTTGGCAAGGGTGCATGCACTAGAATATTCGTTAAGCGTTTTCACTGATATTGGGGATAAGACAGCCTGTTCCAAATAACAAGGAGTATACTGGTATAGAAAAAAAATTATAGAGCCGCGAGAGTGAAAGCGAATTGGAATCAATATATCACGGTAGTCATCTCTTTGCTCATCAATCTCACTACTTCTAGACATGCAGACGCCATGGTCATACGTTCTGAAGGTTTATTACATCAACTACGAGTACATGGATGATAAGACAATGCATTCTTCTATATAGACGAGAAAGGTCTGATGCTGGGTAATCCTTTACGGGCATTATACACACAGTATAATCCTTGAAGGGCATAATCCTGAAGTTCCGCCGAACAAGAAATTTTATGTGAGGAGGGGGTCTATTCTCACTCCATTTCAAGTTACAGTTCATCAAAATGGGTGACCTCTAATTTGGAGGTTTAACCGCTTTAAACGCTATAATATCTAAACTAGTAGAGGCACAAGAATAGTTTTGGACATTTTGGAAAGATAATTTAGTAGTGCATACAAATCTTAAATGCTTTGGGTACATCTGTGCAGCAACAAACAAGTTATGGCTCGTTAAACTCAAAATTATGAAAATTTGCTGTTTCAATTTTTTACTTAAATAAATTCTTAAAATTTTTACTTAATAAATTTTCTGAAATCTTATAAAATTTTTAGCGTTTAAAGTGCTAACACCTCCAAATTAGAGGTCACCCAATTTGATGGTCTGTAACTTGAAATATAGCGAGAATAGAACGGGTGCTAGTTCTTAGGTGAACTATTCAAAGCCTGAATCCTCTATATGATATTACGAGTATCATTAAATTTTTACATCTAACTTAACACTCGTACACACCACAATATAACTCATTCCAGTTCAACGTACATAACTCCAAAAAAAAACAACACAAATAACGACTTATCATAGCAATTTTATTCAAATAGTATGCCCAACTTTCATAGATCCACCGCTGGTTCTCCTCCATCCCATCTCCCTATTTTCGATGATTTATAACGATTTGGTTGACTTCTATGAGCGATTTGTCATGATCGGGGTTGGGTGGGCTTTTCTTAAAAGCCAAACAACAATTTATGTATTTTCTGATAGCGTCTCAATAACCAAATTGAATCATTCTCACTATGAAGCCCAATGCCGCCAGTGAAGAAGATAAATCTCTTTTAATACCTCGAAGGTTTCATTAAAAAGTGTTTAATCGATCTGTGTGACTAGATGGATGGTGGTCTGATGGAAATTCGCGGAACGAGTTTCATTTGTCTCATTAGATACATTTTTAATGAAAAGGAAAAAGATAAGACCCCAAGATAGTCTCAATACATATTGAAAGAGCCAAGAAGATTTATGTATTTAAATGTGCCATTGATTAATTGATTGACCGTTCGAATTGGATTGGTTCATGTGATGGCGCTTCACAGTAGCCGCCAGTTGTGGAGAATTGTGATTGCATATCGGTTCACATAAGTGTGTCTGTAATTGACCTTTTAGGAATTGATTATCGTTCTACAGATGTTGCCTTTGATCTCCGTGATGCCCCTAAATAGGTGATATATTTTAACTTATCTAAGTAGGAATCGTGACAAGACGGTTCTAGGGCTTATCTCGACGAACTGCTTTACTCCGCTTCTGGTTTTTAATTTTTAATTTTATTTTATTTCGTATTTTTGAGATCCGCCTTTGAAGTTTTGAGAACAGATATCGTTGAATAATGTTATTAGTGCGGTTAAATTGTATTATTTTGATACAAAGCTAGTGCCCCAATAGATGTGGTATATTTGATACTTTTATTGGTGAATTCGTTGAAATTAAATGTTGAACAATGATATATGTAAAATATTTATGTGATTTGCGGTGAACTCAGTTGACTTATTGAATTTGCGGCCACTTTGGCGGTCTTGTAGAATAATGGATTTAAATTAAACTAAATAATTCACTAACTCTTAAATTTTTTTTTACATTTTCGTTGGATTTAGAAAGAATTAAGAAATCGTTGGAATATCCCAGGGGCTAGATAATTGTTAACAAAATTGTATCTATACGCCTATGTTATCTATATATTAAGGGAAATTTCAATCTATTGTACGTATTTATGATCTGACTATATCTCAGGTCTTACGCTTTGTCACAGATATTATTAAACAGCATTTATACTTCCAATATTAGTATTAATTATATTTATCAAAAATTATACAAAACTTGATCTGAGGCCCTGAAGAATAAACAACTTTTCATTCAGTCCGAAATTAATTACAGGAATCCCAGAATATTTTCAATTAATCGTCATAGCGAATCCGTATTCCGATATATTCCCATGATTGTTACTTTACATTTTCCTAATCATATTTATATTTTTCTCAGAAAATAGTCAGTCAACTTGAAAGATAGTAATCAAAAAATAGGCCCTTCGACGCTCTTATGGATCTTCATCTTTATCAAATCAGCTCTATCATTCGATACACAGATATCGTCACACTATCTGTACGAACTCGTGCTGACTAGATTCTAACATTTAGCATGCTCGTTTAGAACGCAAGGCATTTGCTAAGTAGCCTGTTGTGCTAAATATAAGTGCACCAGTTCGTGCGAAGCTCAACACTGCACGGATAGAGCACTTCCTCTGTGAGCACATCAGTCTGTACCACTAGGTAGTAGTACTCAAACTTCTTAATTACTGCAACCATTACAGAAAAAACTAATAAAAACTATATTCCAGGGTAGTCGGCGAAACCAAGCATATCAATCGCATCGTTTGTGATGCTTTCTTGGCATCAATGAAACTATTATTTAGTAATTGATGTTGGTTGCAAGGAATTGTCGAGAGGAGATTGGGATATATTCTGGCGGTTTGTCGCGACCACACCTGTTGAACGAGAAATCTCCCCATTGTTCTTTTGTGGCATCTGACATATCTATCTTGGCTGCAACAAGTTCGTGGTTCTAGTTTATATTGACACCTATAATACTAGAGAAATGCTGGAGAAATGATCACTGTTGTTAACAGTTTTATGATCAAATGACTGCCATAATCCTTTGTGATTATTGAGGTAAAATCATGCTAACTACTGCTTGCTTGCTTCATTAAATCCCCTTTAACTGATTTTAACGTCATACGAGAACTTAATACATTTCTTGTAGATTTTACAGATTTTTCTTCTAAGGGCGCATTGGCGCATTTCAGACTGATATTGAACAATTTAACCTTCATGTGGATTTTTATAAGGCTGACTCAATACTCTTTGTGTTAACAAACCGCTTACAGCAAATCTTCACCCAAATGGGTAGTATACTACCGTACCAAGCAAATCAATTGAATCCCCATTTTGGTTGGAGTTATTCAATTTTTACTATTTTGTTTCCCCTCATTCCGGCATGAAACTTAGTCGTCCTATTTCAATTGTTTCAAGGCATTTCCCGATGGAAATACTTCTTTTTAGTAAACAGAAAAATATACAATTGAAATATGTCTCTACTTAAATCATGACTTTTCGCTCTTATGCCCCTTTTTGCTTAGGACGGCAGTAAATGTCCAAGCAGTTCCTGAATGGTGACAACATCTGCTTTATAGCTAGTTTTTCGGCTGAATATTCCCTGTTCAATGTGCAAACAATTTATGTGTAGATCCGATATTGGTTGTCCTTTTTTCGTTTAGGCAGTGAAGTCAATATTTGAGACCGTTACGTCAAAATAGTAATGTTTTCACCTGGTAGGTAGTGAGCTCCACGCACAATACTCAACCTTGAGGCCGAGGCCCATCCTGAAATTCTTTAAGCAAAAGAGCTTGTGAATTCAGAAAACAGTAACTTATCGTAGATATAAGAAAGCTGCCGTTGACAAATCAAGGGCCTTATTAAGAATCCTGTTCTGAATTTCCCTATTTACTTTACTTACTTAAAGTGGGGCTATAGTCCAGTTTCGTACGCTAAGTAGGCTTGCGTTACCTGCGTCGTGGTCGGATTCGCAGACTTTTCTGAGCATTCGTCTCCATCCGCTCTAAATGAACCGGACACCTCGGTCGGTGGACCTTCACTCTTCTGGCTGAGTCATTGTGGCTGTACAGTCGGTCGTTGTATCTCTTCCTCCACTCACTGTCCATGCAGACAGGACCGAAAATCACCTGAAGAATTTTCCTCCCAAAATAGCCAAGAGCACCTCCATACATTATTATTGATAATAAACTTAATTAAGGCCCTATTTAGGGGCACTTTTATTGTTCGAGAAAGGGCTTTGTATTATGAATGTTATTTGAGCGCCCCACACAAATAAGAATTTGCAAAATTAACACTCTGGATTGTACTCTACAAATGAGAATATAATACCACACACATGTTGATTTTTCAGAGATATAAAATGCACCAAAGTGATGAGTTGTCTTTTGCTCCTGGTGGGAACAAGAAAATGTCATACTTTTAACTGTAAGTAGGTTTAAGTTCATTAAGAAAATAAATTTAGTCTTTTATTTTTTTCGTCATCTCCATTCCATTAGGCATAACATTTGCTAGTCAATTAACTTCTTATCCCAAAGAAGCAGCGATTGGCAAAAGTTATCCTTCGTTTGATGTCAGCGGTGATGTCGTTCTCTGAATTGATAGAGGAACATTAATAGCCAAAGTCCTTAACTAACTTAAAATTATATCTCTCGAGTGGTAATGTTCTATCCGGGACATTGGTGATGGGTGTTCTTTCTTGTTGACAGCATATACATGGTCTTACCCTCATTGACCGTTAAACCCACCTTTGCTGCTTCGACCTCAATACTCGCAAAAGCACCACTGACATCACGCTGAATTTTGAAAGGTTGTGCAAGACAGCCCATCGCCTTGTCTAAATCCTTTTGTTACATCAAAGGACTCGGTGAGTTCTTTACCGACCTTGATAGAGCAGCGTGCATTCTCCATTATCATCTTGCACAAACGGATGAGTTTAGCATAAACATTGCTCTGTATAGCTCTTCTCTATAGATGCAGTCAGACGCAGCCTTAAATTTGATGAATAGGTAGTGTGTATTGATTTGGAGCTCATGGGTTTTTTTCAAGATCTGTCAGAGTGAATATTTGGTCGATGGTAGAATTTCCTGCACGAACGGTTTCAGATGGTATATCCACAATCCGGCAGATAGGATCTAGTAGACGATGTTAAGATGACTGATGCCTCTGTAGTTCGAGCAGATTAGTGAGTCTCCATTATTGCGGATCGGAAAAACAATGATAAGGTTCCATTCAGAGGACATACGGATGCTTTCGTCTGACCATATTTTACAGACGTATGATGTATGCTCCAGCATACTTTGTTGGACTTAAGCTTAGATGTGGCTAATCAAGTGGATGAAACTTTTGGTCAACATCGTTTTGAAAAATTCTTTCTGCCTGAAAGCGGTATTTGGTTCGTCATCACCGTTGTTATAAAATCTACAGAAAAGCACTTTGCCAATCTTCAATATCGGCTGCGACTCTATGTTCCCTTGTTCATTTCCACAGGTTTCGGTTCGGGGTTTGTAGCGGTGGCACGTTATTTCTACCTTTTGACAAAACCTCCGAATCTCATTCATGGAGTAGCATCTCTCAATTTCCTCGATTGAGCGCTTCTCATGCTCCTTCTCTTTCCTTCTCAGAAGTCAGTGTTCGTCTCCCCTCTTCTGCTCGTAGTGGTCAAGAATAGCTCCAGTCCTTTTATGCAGCCCCGCTTTGTATGCATCTTACTTAGCTGCATATACTTGCCGGCACTCGTCGTCAAACCAGGGGTTTCGTTGTGGTGGCGCAGTGAAACTCAGTGCATAAGATGGCAATGTCGCCACTGATCTTATATACTTGATGCTGGCGGCGTAGGTCCTCTTAAGAGATTAAGGTAGACTCGATCTGAAAGGATTTGGCGATTTCTTGCGATTATAGCCGTCCGACGTCGAATTTCTTCACAGTATTAGCTTACCTTTGCGATGTTCGAGATTTTTTTTTCTTTTTTTAAAAAGAACTTAACACTCAAGTGGGTATGAATACACTTATAATGCCTCAGCATGTGTAAAGTTTTTGGAAAACGGGATAGAGAGAGAAAGAAATATGTTTGGGCTCAGTGGTTATTTCGCTACATGGGTGTCATCCAACATTTAATGGGGAGACTAAATTCGTAGTGGAAGTTGGCTTGATGTTGATTTCTAGTCAACTACTCGTCTCACTTGATTTTCGTTAACTGAAAAAATGGATATGTCTTTCGGGGGAGGCTGGGATTCGAACACCGAACCTTCCGATTTGGAAGCCAGTCCACTACCACTTGAGCCACTGCCACCGCAACCGTACATTGGCTACAACAAGAGAATGGTCCGAGTCGATGTTGGTCGCTCGGCACGTTAGGACATCCGTAATACTGGAGGAGTGCCTTGCGTCGATCTCAATTGACCATTATTATGAATATCGAGATGAGGGAACTGCGTGCTATCCACGACAATGAATCGCCCCGTCCCCACCGCAAAGTCGATTAACCTGAATCCATTATCGGAGGTGGTATCGTGCAAGCTTAAAGTCACCGACGACAATTTTAATGTGATAGCTGGGCACTGCTCGTAAATCTTATCCAAGAGCTCAAAGAAGCCATCTTATCCACTGTGAATGTGTGAATGCGTACGCGTTATAAGGCTAATATGGGCAAAATTAGCCTTAATACGGATTGTTACCAGGCGCTCGTTAACAAGCCGGAGACTCAAGATTTCTTGTCTATGTCTGCCTATAGCAACAAATTCTCATTCAAATAGGCGCTGCCTTTGCCGTCGATAGCAATCGCCGTAGTAGAGGCGTCAGTTTCTCATATTCTTTTATCTTCTTTTAGTCCGGCCCATCCCATCGCATTTCGTGGATGGCGGTAATATCTGCTTTGAAGCCGGTGAGAGCCGCCGCTAGTTGTTCGACGGCACTTGACCTTTTAAGGGACCTAATATTCCACGTGCAGATCGAAGTTCGTTGTCCTTGTTCTGTTTGCAGGGGCTATCAACAGTAGACCCATCCGTGTTCGAGGCTTGTTGGTGCTTTGCACTTTATTTTATTTTTACTATTGACGGGTAGTTACCACGGCGGCATAACCCCCAACCTGGGGAGCCTCTTCCATTATAAATACACTTAGGAGGAGGGATCGATTAGACTGAAGAAAGTAACCCATCAGAGGTACATCCCCCACTATCTCTTTTCCAAGACCCTGTCTTGACTTCGGAAATTCTTACCGGCCTGAGCTCCAGATATGTCGGAGTAGCCCGGATTAGGTCTTATTTGCTTTATTTCAGGAATTTGTCTCACCATTGATTCCATCCGGAAATTTATCCGTTGTCCCGTTTATAGTGCTGCTATTTTCGTCTACTTGATAGCACTCGCGCTTATAAGTTTGGCAAGCCGCGTCCAGATGGACATCGACCAGTATCTGATGGTTACCACTTAGTGGTAGTGATGAGTAGAAACAGTTAAAACACTGGGTATTGCAAGGTTGACACCTTTCAGTGCCTACTCTATTTCTATAGCACACAACCTCCTTGTATAACTTATTTTTAATTACGTTAAATATCATATAACCGTGCTGAATGTTGACGTCACCGTTTCTTGCTTGAACTCATCAGCCATATGTTCTCCTTTGAAGTGTTAGTTATTTCCGGCAGAGTTTTATGAAATTATGTTACTATTTTATCTTTGTTTAAATTCGAGCTAATAACGTCCACAATTCAAGTCCAGAAGGGTTATATGTAGTTAGTACAATTAATGTGTTATAAGTGTGCTTATAAATGTTTTAACTATGATTCTACATGACAACTACGTGACAATTTAGTCTCTTCCGGGTCGATTTCTCTGTAAGCGTTTTTTAGCGACCCATGATTATTAAATTAGCCGAAGACAAGGTCCCATCTGGGGATCATTTAGCTTTGTTGGTTCCTTCTGTTTGACTTAGGCTGACTTTCATAATGTCCATCACTTTATCTCTAATATGATCTTTAAGTGAACGTGGGTTGTAAAGTCAAACTCAGAGTACAAATCGTTGCCCATCGGTCCTTCTCGAAAGTGATATCTCTTCGCTTTGTCTCTGCTTAACTATACATCAGCGGGTGAGAGCCTATTGATTTATGAATATCTTTTACATATGGATTGTCCACATCTTATTCGGTCTACTATACGTGGGTTTTTCATAAAAGCTTTTAAGTCACCGAAATACATACAAATCCATATCTCAGCCACATAAAAAGTGTGCTTGCCGCTGTCCATTGTCTTTAGCAGATGCTATATTTAACTCTCCAAGTTTTAAAATTTGTGGGACAATTTATTCTTTTTTTTACTCGTCTGTCTGCCAAGTCAATGGCCACCTGGCATCTTCGATTCTTATAGTCAAGCCGCTTCATCGAAAAAAGTTTTCCAGTTTTTTGCAAAACAAAACTAAAAAAAATCAGTTGGACAATTATCCGGCCATTAGATGTAAAATTTTACGTTTCTATTTCAAACCATAACAAAATGATATTAATGTACCTATACTCCACTTCGGCTAAGAAGAAATCTCACTTCGCCGTCCAATTTTTTTGTTTTCGCCTTTTAGTACCTACTGCCATTTATCTCTCATATCAATATTGCCAGCCATTACGAAAAGAGTTACAACTTATTTGTTAAACGTTTTACTTCTGCGCACCAATTTTATGGACGTATTTACCATTACCTGTCAACGACCCACACTCAGAATTGCCCATAACACTTTTGTGATTCTTTATTTACAATTCCATGATATCTCGACCACTGTAAATTCATTTCACCAACGATAGACAAAGGCTTAACGGCCACATGAATTGCGTACCCACATTACCAAGTCCTTCAATTCTCAATTCTCCACAAAGTCCAAGTACTAAACACTTTACAAATCGTCACATCATGAAACAAACGCCCCACTCAACTGTGCGTCGTTAATGAAATTCATAAATTAGCAAGCTGGACTGGTTTCAGAACAGCACAGCAACCACATCCACAGCCCGCCTTTGTCCTAGTTAACACCCCAGCACCAGCAACAGCAACAACATCAGGCCAGCATTAATTACCACCGCGATAAATGACATTTAAATTTAATTCACACTTTGGCGAGTGAATCGAGTGTAATCTCCCAGCTCCACACACAACTCCCACGCATAATCCTTGCTCCGAAGGGTTCAGGTCTGTTAACACATATACAGATGTATGTGTGTATACATTCCAAATGCCATACTTCACTGCTAAGCCCCCCTTTCGCCAGGCAGTGACATATCTCAAACTGGACGACGACAACGATTGCCATAAGTGATGGCTTTGTTTTCATTTTGAAGGGACACCTCTGAATGTATCTTGGGCTTGTTATTGTTCGAAAATCTGCACTGACATGGTGCTGGCTGCCCCTGGTCCACTTAAAATTCCTGACTCCATGAAGGAAGCAACGTCGAAATGGAACCACATACATACAAACATATATTTCCAGGGTATTGCTGGTAAATTAGTGAGAGTAATTTGTCGCAAGTAAGAACACTGCATTTGGATTGCTTCTTGTTCACCTGATTGATGATCAGAGGTCGCTCTGAGCCAGAGTGAAGGGAGACTGATTAATTGCTGCCCACAATCGAAATCGGAAGAGTTTCAGGCGAAATCGTGACCATGTTCTTAGCGGTGTTCCCCACAACTCAATGTACATGATGAACGAATGGATGGATGGGTAGATGGATGCGAATTAAGTGCATCATGACAGACTTTTATTTATCTTCACCGATAGGGAGGACGCTACGAGTAGTGGATTTCATCAGAACCAGTTGCAAAATGGCACCAAAATACTGCAGTAAATTGTCATAAGAAAAAACCGGGCGTTTACATGTTTACACGTCTGTTTTGTGTATAACCAAGCTGTCATAACCCCCTGGCAATGACAATGACAACCACGGAGAAAACGACAACGACATCAATAACGACGAACAAACTCACCAAAGCTAATAATACACAGAGCTAAAAACCTTTTAAGATACAAAGTGCATCATTTCGAAATGTTAATGACGCTCAATCGAGATAAGCAGATCCCGATCCCGAAACCATTTGTCGAATGTTGACAGAGCGCACCACACTCGCGCCTCTGGAATATGCCAAATTGGACTGTTAAAGCTTGTTTTGGAGAAGAGGTGGTTATCAGTGGAGCCTTAGTTATTCTCAGTGTTGCCCGGCGACAAGTCCGCGCCTGAATGTGGGCAGAATGTTGACACATATAATATCGACAGGGCGCGACTTTATGCCGCTGGCCGCTAGCCGCTGGCCGACAACCAACAACAAGCAACAATTGTGGCTGGCGGAAACGTCAGAGGGCAGACAAAGTTCTATTGGGATTCATATTTGAAAAATGAAAACACATAAATTCTTTGATAAGCGAGAAGAAATTAATGAGCACCCTTCGGTTGTCACTCTGCTTCTGTGGCGCCCTGGCATCTCGTTGGTTTCAACATAGGCTTTTAGTGTAAATAGATTATGTCTTCGTCTTGCTGAGAATTAAATTGTAGGTCGTGCTCCGCATTGACAGCCATGACAAAGTTCGAGTATCAGTTTTATTGGCATTCTTCTCGGTATTTGAATGATCAAGTGATTGGTGTGGATGGTAATAATGAGTGGCAAGAGATTTAACGTACCTACACGTGGGTGGCTTACCTATCAGATGCCTGCTTGTTAATTTTGTAATCCTTTTCGGCTGAGGGATGAAAGGCAATGCTTAAATTTGTATTCGTAATTCACAAAATTTTCAAATGACATTGAGCAAAGACAAACAAAAACATTGGAAGGGCAATAAGTTTAAGGATTAGCGAATCAATACAGGCCAAAGAATTTGTATGTATCATACTCACTTACTATCGTTCGAAAAGTGGAAACATGAACCGAGCCCATATTGTGACAACATTTGGGAGCAAGTAAAGACCCATAAGAGTAAGATATTGCCCAGTAGAAAACATATGTAACTATACGGATGCGTTGCGTTCCATCTGACTGGCCAGAGATATAAGGCCAAATGGATAACCACAACAAAAACTTTGCAGTATGCTGAGTCTGACTGCGCAAGTGCAACTGATGATTCAGGCCAATACACAGACACAATACGAACATTTCGCCAGAGAACCTCTCCAGTATTAACCTCATTTAAACTACTCCAACATATTTGGAGCTCATATCATGTGACGATTTTACGGCATTTAGCCCGGTTATCAAAATAGAGACGTTTGGAATGGCTTCAAGAATTGAAAGTTGCACTATGTTCAACACAAAAAGCGTTAAACAAGAACAATGAACAAATACGCTAAGAATAAATACGTGTAGGATTACTATGAAGAATTCTTGCTGCTACATCAAAATCGGTAATGACGTTATCGGGATCTTCAATACTAAGACACAATGCGACTGCTCTAATGTGACTTTTTTAGCATCACCACTGGAAGAATCGTCCAAAAATCACTGGCCAACAAAAGAGGCACGATGATTTTTAATTATTACTTGCGTACGAGGATGTGGTTGAAAAAACACAACGAACCGTCAATGAAGGTTTTGCGAGTATTGGCGCAAAAGCTGCCGCCGCGCCGGTCCGATGTAACCGAGAGAAAAACAGTGCATGTTGCAAGCAGTCATCAGAAAAGGACTTACACCATTGACGGTTAGCCCAGAACACCACTATTGGATGTTATAATTTCGAGGTAGTTAAGGTCTACATATACCCATTAATTGGATGTGTAGTGTAGTACGTGTACTAGAAAGGGTACTTAAAGATCTTAACATGCACAAATGCGCAGGTCCAGGTAATATATCCCCTTCCTCTGAAGAGGTGTCCTTCCTCGCTGGCAAAACCACTGCGTACGGTTTTTCGTCAATCCTACTCTTTAAGAGTCTTTTCGAATAATTGAAAAACAGCATTTGTCCAGGCCGTCCCTAAAAAACCCGAAACTTCTTTTCTCTCCTGCTAAATACCCATTGCACTAACGTCGCTTCTTTACAAGACCAATATAAACCGCCTACAACATTTTTGAAACACGAAAAGTTCAATGACTGGCAGCACGGTTTTCCTAGCAATGGTCCACTGGTGATTTGATTGCATGCCTCACTGAAAAGTGGAACCATAGCATACATCAATCTGGCGCAAGCGAGTTAGTTGCACTCAATATTTCTAAGATATTTTTCAGAGTTTGGCATCAGGTTCTTTTGTCGAAAATGCGTGGATTTGGAATCGATAAATCCCGTCTTCAATATATTATAGATTACCTTTCAAAACGTTCAATTCAAGCTATCTTGGACGGTCCCTTGTGCAATTATTTTAAGAGTATAGAATAACTTTGGCTAAGCGGCGTTTCTTACAAACTGGCTTTATATAAGGTCATCCAACAAGAGGCGTCATTTTAAATCAATAGAAAAATTCAACATTTTTATGACAAGTGTTGATATTTTTAGTTTAGTCTAATGAACAAAATCTGACGTCAGTAACAATATTTGCTAAATATCAAATATTCCACTATTTCTTGTGGATTTTCAAACCCCGAAATGAGATAGTCTTGTTTGCTTACAAATGGAAATGAGACTCATCGCACTCAATTAGCGAAAGTACGGCGTTATGCGTGGTCTACTGGCTTCAATTCTTGTGTCAACTGGACCTATAAGCATATAAGCATGTCGGCCAAAACTTTTATGCTAAATGCAGTGCAAAGTGGTTGGGGATAGCCCCAAGTCCTGTTATTGTTTTAAAAGAGACATACTCTCAACTACAGCGGTGATATTTTCAGCTGATCTTTCCGGACCAACACGAGATGGAGTCTTCAAATCACAAACCTCACAGTCAGCTGTCCCCATAGCTGGATCAGCGGCTGGCATGATTAAATCAGCCGATGTGGCAATGACGACAAACCACGCATCAACAATTGGTAGTGAAACAAATGCCAAAAAAATTAGAAGAGTGAAACCATCTCCCAACCTTGTTAAACGCCTCTCCCTATCAGCTTCATCTGAAAAGCTGTCAGTTGAAGTAAGGGAAGGGGCGAAAATGCCAGCAGCAGCAGAAAACCAACAAAACATAACATCATGCGATTATCCATACGTCTCTGAGGTTGAAGAAGGCCACTATTTGGTGTCAAATAAAAATTAGCGGTGCTGCTAATCTTCCACGTCGCTCGAACAGCTGCGGGCTGGTTTAAATTTATCAATAAGATTTATTATAGCTGTGCGGGAAGGCGCTTGATGATGACATCTTTTGTTGGATGACCCTCTGCACGACCCCAATCTTCTTGGTCCTGTTTTATGGTGCAGAACTCTCGGCGGAAAGATTCTGCCATACGTTTATACCGACGGGAATTTGAAGAGAAGATTTAACCACAAACTGTTCATCGGTTTAGTCTGACCCAAATTATCTTCGAGTATAATCTTTAGGGACCACAAATTGCTGATAATGACATAAATTTTAGTGTCAAAGCTTTATGTCCTGTAATGAAAACTTCAACTCATCACATTGTTCTTGTCTAGATTAACCGTGCAGTGCTCCTTCAACAATCGAATCAAATTTGAATTGCTCTGTATCGAGTTATAATTTTTCAAAAACTAATTATAATGTTTCGAAGAATTATTTAAATTCGAATGGTTGGTCGAGTATTCTTTGCGGTCTACTACTTAAAGAAATCTGTACATTTTTGACCATGTTAAGTAGACTAGTCGCAGTTCGTGCTGTCGTTAGAAGGAAAGCCAATATTTTGAAATACGAGTACCATGGAATAATAAAATAAAAAAATTTATTTCGCAATCAAAAAAAAAAATATTGTATCATTGGAGGGACATGGATTTGTATGTGGTAGATTCGAGTACTTGACGCGGTTTACAAAAATATCTTTTTGGATGTGATGAATCAGGATATCAGGTTGATGTCATTTTAACTGATTTGAAAAGAGCTTTTTGATCATTTGGCATTCGCTCGATATTTCTTAAGTGTATATCGAGTTACCTTCGAAATACATAGAAAGCAGTATGTCAAAATTGGTTGGTCTCTATCTAGGCTCATTGAGGTCTGGTGTCCCTTAAGTTACTCACTTAGTCCTGTTGGAAGATCCATCTGTATCCACTCAAAAGGGTATTGGTCAAACACTTCACAACACACCTTCTTGGCAAACCTTTGCACTAGTTTTTATGCCTTTTTCACAGAAATCGAGGGATGTGACACAATGATAAGAGACCCCCCAACAGACCATTACGGAAGCGGGATGATGTCCACGTGAACCCTTGGAACAACTTTTTTCCAGAACTGGCGATTCGAGAGCTCGGGTTTCACCCAGTTCAGTGACGAGAATATGGCAAATAATGTCATCGCCAATGAAGGGCACCTACCCCCGTTCATTTCAAAGGAGGAACTCCATGAGATCTTGACACAATAAGAAGTATAAAATCAGCGGGAATTGATGGAATACGGAACATTGTGCTTCGCCATCTCCCTCTAGAAGCTGTAGACATTTAAACCACCTTGTTTAACAATGTAATGAATAATGCGTATTATCCAGCGCATTTGAAAACTGCGGTGATTTATCTCATCCCTAAAAGGGGTAAAGATACATCCAATCCGGCGAATCTCCGATCGATAAGTCTCCTTCCGAATATCAGTAAGGTATTCGAAAAGGTAATCAATAGAGTCCTGACTAAGTGGGTTGAGGACAAAAATATAGTTTCGGATAATCAATTCGGTTTTAAGTCGGGGCATGATGTCATACATGCAGCGTCTAAACTGGTGTCAGATATCCAATGGAATAAAAGCAAGAACCAGTGCATTGGAGCCTGTCTGGTTGACCTGGAAAAGGCCTTCGACACCGTATGGTTGGTTAGAGGGACTTTTCTATAAGCTGACCAGACTGGGCATCAGTAAGCCACTTTTGTATATTCTTCATAATATGCTTAACCACAGACAGTTCATCGTGAAAAATGGCGATGCAACTTCTGCTGGAACATTTCACATTAAAAACGGTCTGCAACAAGGTGCGGTTAACTCGCCGATCTTATTCAACATTTACACAAGTGATTTGATAGGTTCACTTCCCCATAGCATAGCGTACGCAGACGATCTGATAGCGTCCAGATCAGGTCCAAAAATCGAAGTGATTAATATGCTTTTGCAACGTGACTTCGAATAAATAAGGCGGTTTTGCGATGACTGGAAGTTGAAAATCAACTTTCAGAAGTCGGAAACCATTCTGTTTAGGACGCCGTTGTCTGGTGCCTCTAGGGACACCAGAAAAAATTGGCGAAAATTCTCGATCATTGGACAACACGGCCAGCCACTTGCTTGTCGAAATGTAGTTAGATACCTTGGGATCTGGCTAGACCAATATCTATATTTTAACAAGAATGTAGATGCTGCTCTGGCCAGAGCCAAAGGTGCTTTTGCTCTTATAAAGAGACTGTTTTATAGCAGCCAACTCGATGCGAGGGTCAAAGTTATCTGCTACATGGCCCTCATCCGGCCCATGCTGGCATATGGGTGTCCTGTGTGGTTTAATGTGAGAGCAAGCTTAATGGAAAAGATTAGGGTGTTTGAGAGGGCTTGCCTTAGGGTCTGCCTTCGCCTTTACAGAACGCCAGAATCGGAGTACATAAAATTCTATCCCAATGAGGTCCTTTACAACAGGGCGAATCTAAATAGAGTGGACAACTTCGCTATTAAGTTGACTCGAAGGCATATTGCAAGAGCAATGACCTCGTCATATGGGTGGCAGTGGCTCAAGTGGTAGTGGACTGGCTTTCAAATCGGAAGGTTCGGTGTTCGAATCCCAGCCTCGCCCGAAAGACATATCATCCACTTTTTCAGTTAACGAAAATCAATTATGACGAGTAGTTGACTAGAAATCAACATCAAGCCAACTTCCACTAAGAATTTAGTCTCCCCATTAAATGTTGGATGCCACCCATGGAGCGAAATAACCACTGAGCCCAAAATCTTTCTTTCTCTCTCTATCCCATTTTCCAAAAAACTTAACACATGCTGAGGCATTATAAGTGTGTTCATACCCACTTGAGTGTTAAGTTCTTTAAAAAAAAAAAAATAAATAAAAATAAAAATAACCTGATATCTGGGGCCTACTACCCCAACTACTTATATCAGGAGAGTGTGCGCTTGAAGGGCGTTCCTCTATCTTGACATGAAAGGGCTTATACAGGATAACTTTGCGGTGCCGATAATCTTCCACTTAGCTCGTGCAGTGGGTGAGGGGCGACTCAACTACAACAAAGACGTCGCACACGGCAGTATCGAACGTCTCAGGTTTAGTAGGGCGGTTTCAAGCCGCGATAAAAAAGATGTTTTTTTGCAGCATATTTGGTGGTTGAGTGAAGAAGATCTGATTCCTTCAAGTCCGAGTTAGCCTAGTCCAAAGGGCAAAGTGGGCCATTTTGTTTTTATTTTTATTTTTATTTATTTTTTCTTTATATTTCCTTTTGGAATGACCGACTTACATAGATTAGGGTAGTTTTAAGTGTTTAAAGTTAGCAACCTTGGGTTAGCTAATGAACAGATTAGCAACTATAAGTTTGCAAACAATTAGGCTAGGTTAGATTGTATAGCTAGGCTAAGTAGTTTAAGATTGAAATATAAGTTTTATATAAATACAAAAAAAATTGTTCGTTCACTAAGTTTTTTCTAAATACTTATTTTCTTAGTTTAAATAGATGTATAAGAATAATAATTATTATTTGTAATGACGTCGAAAGACACAAAACAATAATATAGTTTAGCTTAGAGTGCCCGTTTGGAGTGCCATTAAGTTAGTATAAGTTCGTTAAGTTATTCTAAGCTAATATTTAAGCATTTTTTTCTGTTAGCATAGTAAATGTAAGAAGAATAAAATAAAATGCATTAAAAAAAAAAAACGACTTTTTTCGCTTCCTTAGATGAAGTAGTATAAACTTCGTCATTTTGGTTGTTGAAAACTTCTTACACGGTAAAAATTTTCTCATTCGTAAACAGAATGTTTTCATGACCATTGTCCGCGTGCCACTGCAAAAGTCGCTTGAATCGTTCCAGCCTAGTCTTTTTTACTTAATCAGTTAGAAGATGACCCGTCTAGCGATGATAGGCATTCATATGCATATCATCCCGAATCAGCCTAGACATAGATTTGGTTGATATATGAAATTCCTTGGACATGATCTTCTGCTTCCTAAGGGGATTTGTCCGAATTCGTTCAGGCACTGCCTTCAATACCGCATTCATACGGACGACCACTTCTTGGCCTGCCCTCTACGCCAGACAATTCGCCGAAGCGAGCAATACCCCGATAAACGAATATTCTCGATATTCCGAGTGATGCCAGCACTCTTTCCGCACTTATGCTGCGCTATTACCGCGACTCGAATCTCTTTAACGCCACACTACATGTTAATAGTTTGCAAACTGAAACCAAACTGACTAGTATTCTTCACTGATCAGTGCAAGTGTTTTGAGAAAAAAGTTAATGGTTGTATTCCCGCAAGAAGTTTTGAACGATAAGCGCTGGAAAATGTGTAACAGAACTTATGGCAGGACTAGGTAGTATTATCTACTCCTGCGTTTTGGATGCTTCTGTATATTGGGCGTGTTCTCGGTGTTATCAAAAGCTCCTTCTATGTAAAGGAAGTAGCCCACCGCAGTTTCTCTGTCTCTGAGGGATTTCTCAATCCTTGCGGTGTGTTCCTGAAGAGTATATGTTCTCGGTTTTCCTGGTTGAAGCGAGCTATCGATCGAGCTAAGTGGTTTAATGATTTAAATATAGTAGTTATTATTATTATTATTATTATCAAGGGAATTAATTTGTAGGGTCCGAGATTTAACGCCGGGGTGCTATGCCCATGTGGCGCGTTTTGTCAACAACACGCGGAGTATTGAGTTCCCATGTGGTCATCCACCTACGTACTTACCGCGCCCAACACTGCTTGATTTCGGTGAAACATAGTAGTTAATTAGTCTGATGTTAACCGAATTACTTTAAACATAAGTAAGTGTCATTCTTTTTCTATGTACAATACATTATTGGCTGTGATTTATATAAATATAATTTCCGGATCCAGCCTTTCTCAAAAAACTGAAACTGCAAGCTTCAGCGTGATTTTTGATTCGAAACTAACACATATTCGCAAACTATGCAAACTAGATGCTGTGATATCTTAAGGGAACGCGTTCTGAATTTTTCGACTAATATACTCTTCAGTCTATTTAAATGTCCCTAGTTCAACCTTTCCTTGAGTATTCCTGGTGTCCAATCTATGTCTGGTGCTCAATCTGTGTCTGGCGTCCAATCTATGACAATTCGATAAAACGACTAGAAAAAGTGCAAAAGTCCTTTAAAAAATTTGTTATGAAATAGGATATTGATGTGATGCCCTCTTATCCAACTAGGTGTGCCTTAATTGGATTAGATACGTTAGAAAAAGGTAAAGTGTTCATTGTATATTGTTTATTAATGATATATTTCATATACATGTACTTCATATACATGCACATGTACTTCAAGAATTTAAATTATTTCCACCGGAAAGAATTTTTTATTGAAATCCATGTGATGATACGAGTAGATCGAAATTTAAGTTGCCATTAATAAATATGATTATTGTATTTTACAATACCATTGAGTATTAATGTTTCTTGTAATTTTATATTATCTAATCTGAAATCGGTTAGAGTTAATCCCTGTAGGAATAACAATTTATATGTCTTTCTTGTTTAATTGCATAAGAGGTTATGTCTCTTGACTCTGAAGCGACCTGAATATACTCGATAAAACAATACAAAATTCTTCAGTACCGTCCTTTAAAATTTGAAATAATAACTCTCAACTTAAGCACAGCCTTAGGCATATTGTAATAGCACCTCCAATTGCATCGATTTAAAGTCACGGAATATTGAACTTGCAATCTTTCAGTTGCTGCAATTGCTCTTAATGCGGTCCATTTAACCGAATTCAAATAAGCTTCACGATTTTATGCAATTTTACCTCCATTACCGTTACTGCTTATTCTATGATACAAACAAAAAAAAATTTAATACAATAAAAACAGCTTTCCAAGGTAATCGGCTAACCTTCGTCTGGTTTTCACCAGAATCTATTCAATAAGTTTACGCAAAATTATTCGTTTTGATTTCGCACGACTGGGGAAGGGGAATATTATTATCTGCAAAATCAATGAACTAATTAGACGGCGCGCAGAAAATTACCAAATTACCATTTTAATTCACCATTTGCACAAATGATTGCAACACAATTGCCTTTCGATTCGATTGTTTGGCAATTATTAGCCGTGCAGCGTAATTGAGTCACCCCTCGAATGGCTGGATTGATAAAATTGGCGACATCGTGTTGAAAATTGCGCCAACCCTACCGCGGTCAAATGCAATAAATTTCCTTTCGTCCGCAAACCGCCATGACTACCTCCAAAAAGGGGTTGGAGCTGTGGGGGTCGTACAATAATCAAATTACAAGCACTTTATTATAATTTATTCAAGTAGCAGAGTAGCAGTGCTCGTATACGAGCATGCATCTACCAGGACTCGATTGGCACAAACAATTTCAGGATTTCATCTGTACTTTCCGCGCAGTTATACTGATTTTTATGTTCTTCTTTTGGTAATGGGTGCGGATGGGGTTGTCAATGGGCGGTATTGTATTGGGGGGAAATGAAAGTATACGTTCTCCCCACAAATGATGTTATTTCGCATTGTGCTGTGAAAACAATTGAAAACGTTTTCCACCCTCTCTCTTAAAAAAAGAAAAAACAATCAACAAAGGGATTTGGGGTGGCTGCAAGGTCTGGTCGTGCATATGAAGTCATACGGATATGTGTGCGATGAAATATTCAAGCGGGATGCCATTTGAAGCTTGTGAATTGCTTTTGAAATAGAAATACTGAGTTAGGTTGGTTGGGAAATGGGATACTGAATTGGCTAACCTCATGGAAATTTAATTGGAGAATTTCGCGGAACGATTGCTTCACCTTTTGTTTTATTAGATTTTTATTAATTATGATGAGGATCAAATGACTTTAACAGATGATTGTGCAAGTGGCTTCAAGGGCCAATTCTATTCTAAAGCTCCTCTTTATAAATGGCAAAGGAGAAATGTGTGCATATGTCTACATTCCAGTGGTTTCTTCAAATTTCATAGGCAATGTTTATAGAACATGTACGTTCGTTTTACTGAAATATATCAGTCCTTCGAAGAAATACGAGTAAGGGCTTCAGCGATAAAGTGACTACAGGACCAGTACCCAGCACGTCAGCGCCGAGTATCTAAAGCCTGCTTCGAGAGTAGACCAAACATTCACAGAGGATGAGTTCCTGATGTCGCCGTCACTTTCACAGCAAGCGCCGGAGGATATTGTATCACCGATGCCCAGTACATTTAATGGCTTAGCAAAAGCGAAATACCCCGTAACGACGACAGTAAGACCTCTAAGAGATGTTGGTTTGCTGCCAATTTGAAGAGTTAGGCGAGCTGTAGTTTTGTCATATAAGACCCAACCGAGGACTCAATAAGACCTAACGTAGATTCGTGTCCTGCAAACACTCCTCTGATCTTAGCTTGACAAGTTTATCTCCAATTTCATTTCCCGTGATTCCATTATGACCTGGGATCCAGAAACGATTCAGAACTCTGCCTTTCGACTGCAGTCGGTAAAGTCTTGCATTCTCGGACTAGATTAGAAGTCATAACAGATAAAAATAATTCACCCCTACCACCGATTTTTCGCAATTATTCGGTTCCATGTGGGTTGCGTATGTTCCCACTTGAAAAACATTCCAAATCGGGGCCATCTATGAAGGTCTGACTACATTCTTTTCCTGGTTCAACTCTGAACGAAACCATTCCTGGCCACAGGGAAAGTCGATTTCGTATTTTTTTCCGCAACAGAAGTACTGAGTTGTCGCGCAAGTTGTAGCGCAAGGTCGTTTAAGCTCCAGTGCGTATTGGACCAAAGGCCACCTCTCTATAAACGGAAGATGGCTTTCAGAGTGCAACTCATGACGTGGTTATCAAGGCGATCGAGATTCATCAGTGCATCTAGAGCAGAGCCAGGCCGATACAGACTCTTCCTTTCGGTCTAGTTAAAGCATCAGTGATTTCTTTTCGTGAAAACTGGCTGCATTAGATAACCGACGCATAGGATATAATTGGCCTTATCATGGCCATGTAGATCCAACTGCCAAAAGGCCGCGATCAGTTTAGAGGCTTTCATGTTCAGTCGAGGCGAGTTTCTTATTCATGGCACTCAAATACTTTTCTTCGTTGGAGAATTGGATGATGATGGCTTTAAGCACTAGTGACTCATCTAATGCTCAAAGGCATCACCAAGCATTTTTCTCCTTCCGGTAAAGAGAACAACCTCAGTTTTGAGATGTTGATCATCTGTGTATGCTTGTACGTAGACGTCAGAACTATTGAGCTCGTTGAGCAATGAGTCGACCAACATGCACCATAGCAGTGGAGACAGAACGCCGCCTTGCGGGCAACCCCTGTTGACCCCCGCCATTACATATTGGCAACAGTCAGCATTCGTAGTCCATGTCGTATTCACGTATTCTTGTTTAGTGCGGCATCAGCGCAGTCACGCAGGATCAGCCTGGTTGGTAAATTAAAATTGGTAAATGCCTACCACAATGTTGCAGTTTGGTTTTTTTTTTGACTGTGTAGGGCGTGCTAGTAAATGTATCTGTATATGTCATACGAGACTAAAATTAAAAATTAAAAGTGCGCGGAAATTCTATTCGTATAGTAAACAGTGAAGCCTATGACAAGTGTTCAATTATGGGACAGCAAAATTAAGTGGTTAAATTAATTAATTATTTATAAATAATTACTACAAAAAATAAAAACAGAATCAAACATAAAACATAACAAAAAATGTGGAGGAGCTTGAACAAATTTGTTCTTAAGCATCGATACTTTACCAGCGGTATCAGGTATCACTTTTTGAGGTGTTGCTTTCTCCTTTGTTAGATTATTTTCAAGTGACTTCTTGCGCAACTTATCAGTGTTAGTGAAATCCAGTCGCATGCTCAGTCATGGTCAAGGATTTATGTTCTAGACCCAATTCAGGTCCGGGAGGTGATCTTGTCTCTAGAGAAAAAGACTTGTCCCTCTATTTTTCTCTGGGAGGAGCCTTCGTTTTCCAAGATGGATCATCGAGCGACTTACTTTCTGATCCGTCATATTCAACCAACTGAGACTTGGATATTTCTTCCAGTTTTGTATTTACGATGTCATTGAAGAGCTCTCCCCTTGTTATATACTCCATGAAATCTCAAAGACTTTCGAATGACTCTGTATAGTTGATATCTTGATTGATCCTCGTGAACCTATCGTCTATGACGCGAGTTAATACATTTCATGACCTTAGCTGCAAGGATTTAAAATAAGTCCTTCTGTTGGAGCTTGTATACACCTCCGAAACGACCTTTCCCCAGTTCTTCAAGAATTTCAAAACTGCTCTTGAAATCTCCAACAAGGAAACTGTCTTTGTAGGTCTTTACCGGAAACTTCTGGATCGGAAATCTCGACGTATTGCCATACGTTTCTTTTAGGAATCTTTTCTCTAACTGTGTGGTCGGTGTACGAGAATTTAGCTGATATGACACAATGGTCCGACAAGTCTAGAGGGGAGAGCACATCAACGCAGTACTTGTCAGGGTGAGACGTTAAAAACATGTAAGACTTATAGGTCTGAGGCTCTTTACGAGCATGTAGTCCTATTTTTGGATTCTTGATATAAACGCTGCTCTCACAGTTCGCAGGGTTTCGATATGTATGCCAGTGCCATGCTGGTTCTATTGAGAGTTACCGGGTCTATACCATTTTGTAGCATAGGTGAGTATTTGATAGCCTCGTCCGCCATCATAACCAATGAGATATACCAGCGCCGGCATGGTGTGTTATTTAGCTCACTAGCAGCTTCAGTAATAGGAACTGGTTGTGAGCTGGTTCTGGTTAGGTTACAGAGAAAGTGAGCCTTAAACATGAGACGGAGAGTCTATACTTTCGACTCAGTGTATGTGCCATCAGATTATCTGAGTGATTCCAGCCTGGTTGATCTTTCCCTTTTGAGGACTTTGACCAACCTAATGGCTTAACTGACAATTTCGATCTTTCGCAAAAGTCTTTATGGGGGCCCTCTTCGAAATCCAACTTAACTTCTTATATTTCGATCTGTAAAGACTCCAGTTTTCCTCCAAATTAGTGTTAGGTGATCAGTTTTCCGGTTTCTTCACCCAGACGCTGCAGATCTGCGTTCCACAAGAGTACGAGCGATATGCTGGACTACTCTCTACCCAGACTTGCCAGTTCCAAACACTTGGTGAGGGTACCGTTCAGGTTTTGAATCGCTTCCTCTGGTTTTTGTTTTGTCCCGAGCTTAGGACTCCGTTGTCGAGCTCCTCCTTACCTCTTGTCCAGTTAGTTTTCCATGGATTCCTCCTCTTCAGCATGGCGGAGAACTCGAATCTGATTCTGAATTCGATGTACCTATTGGCTGACATGGAAACCTCCGAAAGTACTTTCCAGCAGCCAATCTCTTTAGCATACCGGTTTGATAACGTTAAGTCGATTACTTAGTGTCTTACTCTCGTAACAAAAGTTGGCTCAGAGCCAACATTGTTGAAAACCAGGTCAGGCGATAGTATCCAGGAATCCAGGAGATAATTGCCTCTCACGTTGTATTTGCTACTGCCCCAAAAATTATTATGAGTATTACATGCTGCGATATATGACAAGTCCCGTCTGCCTGGAATCACAATCTTCAATGAGTTCTGCTACCGCCTGGTGCTGGTTTCGTAGCAACTAAATCTTGGTTTCAAAATTACCAAGTTTAGATGGTGAGAGCGAGTTCGGCACATAAAGACCAGTTTTCTGTCTTTCCGATCTCGTTATATGTATAGTGGTCTGACATCTCTTATGCATAAACAACCACAGTTGCGTTTGTTCCATACCCATGCCTACTAAATGGATGTTATGTGATTGTACTATATCAAACAACAACTGCACATTGCACAAAACACCACCATTAAATTTAATACCGTAAGTAGGATACCTTTTTTCTTAATGTTGTTCTCACCATCATAAACATTTTCCATTTCCCTCCTTCTGCTGTCCCATTTTATGGGTGTCACCTTATACGTAGCATCCCTAGGCATAACTGAAATGACTTCATTAATAGTTTGTTCCCTGTCCTATTTCTCGCCCCACTTAACCGCAATCAAATTAACAAAACAAACTTATTTTCTAAGCGAAGCAATCGTCTATTCATTAATTACCTCAGAAAGTATCTAATACTACATAGATACTATATGTTTATATCTTGTGAGAAAAATCTAAACTACACCTTGGAAAATCTCTGATAACCACAAACGTAAAAATCCGAGACCTTCGAAACTATTATATGTACTACGAAACGAATACCTATAACACCACCTCCATTCGGTTTCGATTGGGGTGTCCAAGATACGAGTACACCAAAACGAAGGAATCACGTTAATGAATAATTCAGAGTAATTTATCGTCTCCAAAATTGGATCGCATTAAATGGCAATTGCCATATTTCGATGAGGCAACCCCAAGCACCGCCAAAGTGTCAACCACACCAGCATAGCCAAGCCAGTCAACCAGACATCCCGGCCTAAGCCTAAGCACCTGAAATAAAGGAAAACGATATGTTCCTCCAATCGTAGTCGCAATGATGTTTAAATATTTACATTTTCCTTGGCTGTAATTCTCTAAAGGCACCTGGTTGGCATTCTGAGCACAAATTGCGCCGAGTACGGATACTCGTTCTATGGATGGCATCTCGAGTAATGGATTCGCCTGCCATGGGTCTAACTGCTGCAGATGTGGATGACGATGATCACAGTATGGTATTTGTGTGCAAAGTTGACTTTGCCCCAACCCCTCTGGTGGCTTCACATGCCTTAAAGATGCAGAAAGATGTCTCTTCTTTCGTGTGGCTTGTGGGTAAGCCTTGCATGTCAGAGGAGCAGAATGATAATGCCTGGAGCAGGAGACTGCTGTAACTGTTAGTATACGAATACATGGACCCCATCTTCAGTCAGGAGATGAAATAAAAATGAATCCTCAATTCTGTGTTGCTCTGTTGTTGAAGTGTTTCATGTGGCTTTCGAATGGAGGACATAAAAGCAACAAATGGAAGACTCCTTCTTGGGTCGTTTGTTCCTCTGTTACAAGCCGCTCAAATGGAACTGGCCGAAATCCACACCGCTTCGTTGGGGTAGGGGAGACGAAAAACTAAAAGAAACGAGAAACTGCTTCTAAATAAGTAAACGAGCTCATCTCGTATTCATATGAAGTACCAATTGAAGCTGAACCTAGTGGAATGGGATGGTGGCGGGAACAATAAAATCGGTGGAATCCAATTAGCCAGAGAGGAGGCATAAAGCACGTTTCGTTTATTTGGTATTTTGTTTTTTTGTATTGTATCTTTTTTTCACATTTTCTTTGTTTGTTCCATGAGAATATAGCGTTGAAGAATAATCGCACAAGTGAGGACAAGAAGGAAATGATATTTTCAATTTCCACTCATTTAAGTTTCAATGTCTTACTATGAATCCGGAAGTGTCAAACAGGGTTCAATGTCGTCTAGTCAGATTTTTTAATTCAAATTCAGTCTGGAGCTGGTTTATTCACATTAGTCAACGGCTTCGAATGACTCCGAAGATAATAATCGGACGATATTAAATCGCATGATCTCGGAGGCCTATCGGCAGATCCAGTTTGCAAAATCGCTTTCTCCCCAAATCGTAAATTGAATAAACCGACAATTTGAGGTGCTGTATGGGACGCAAGGTCATCTTGTTAAAACCACACCTCATCCAATTTTTTAGAGAAATTTTCATAAATCGTGGTCCGATAATGATCGACCTTCACTGTACTGTGAGCTCTGGCCTCATTCATAAAAAAATAAGGGCTGATGGCGCCACTAGCGTCTAGGTCGGTTTAATTTAGTTCGGTGCGTACAGTGTGAGGAGGTCCTCTAAGTGTATTGTCCGAAAACGTTTGTGTACGATCTTGTCAATTTACGAGGGTTGTCTGAAAACTTTCCGACCGCAACGTAAAGATAGCGGCACTCGTCAATAAAAGCTAGTGAATGCTAGTTGTGCATCTTTTGATAGTTACTTACCGAAGTTTCAGTCATTTTGGAAGCGCAATTTTTGGTTGACAGTCGTTCGAGTGAGTCGATGTGAGTGTTTTTTTGTGAAAATGGAAAAAATTGAGTATCGATCAATTATGTTATTAAAGCAGTGTTGGGCGCGGTAAGTACGTAGGTGGGTGACCACATGGGAACTCAGTACTCCACGTGCTGTTGACAAAACGCGCCACATGGCCATAATATCCCGGCGTTAAATCCCGGACCCGACAAATTAATTTGTATCGTTCCCTTGATAAAAATAATAATAATAATATGTTATGAAATTCTTGTTTTTGAAAGGCAATACGCCTACGCAAATCAAAAATGAGTTGGACTCAGTGTATGGGGACTCTGCGCCATCATTTACCACAGTGAAATTTTGGGCAGTTAAATTTAAACGTGGCCGTAAGAGCTTGGGAGATGATGAACGTTCAGGACTGCAATAACTGACGATAACATTGCTAAAGTTCACCAAGCGGTGTTAGACGACCGCCGAATTAAAGTGAGAGAGATAGTAGAGGTTATGAAAATGTCCAAAGAACGTGTTTGTTACATATTAAATCAAGATTTAGGCATGAGAAAGCTGTCCGCGCGTTGGATGCCGCGTTTGCTTACGTACGACTGTTTTTTGGGATAGTAAAGAAGTTATCTTAATCAATTATCTTCAAAAAGCAAAAACCATCACAGGAGCAAACTACGCATCATTACTTGCCAAGCTGAAGGCAGAAATTGCGGAAAAAGGCCACATTTACAGAAAAAGAAAATCCTGTTTCACCAAAACAACGCGCCGTGTCACACCTCAGCGGTTGCCATGGCGAAAATCCATGAATTACGGTTTGAACTGCTTGACCATCCACCTTATTCACCAGATCTAGCCCCAAGCGACTTCTTTTTGTTCCCTCATCTAAAAACTGCGGAGGACAGAGATTTTCGTCACCTTCGTGAACAATTATTTTGCAGAGAAAAACGCCAAGTACTATTTGGACGGGTTAGAGAGATGGGAGCATCGCTGGGAGAAATGTGTAAAGTTACAAGGAGACTATGTAGAAAAATAAAAAAAAAAATTGAGAAAAAATGTCTTGTGTCATTGTTCGGTTGGAAACTATTCAGACAACCCTCGTATCTATGATTCTTTAAAGTATGGCGAATAAGACCCGAATTTTGGAAATAAATTTTAACGATACGCTAAGGATGTTGAGGTGGGACTGTCCATGGTGATTTATGCTCAGCAAAAATGTCACATGCTTTTGCCAGACTTGATAGCTAGTTTGACAAGTATCTCTATCATAAGCCCTTCAAGGATCTGAGAATATCGCATCTACATGCTATGTCCATAAACATGCAACAGATATATGTACCCTACATGTCAAAAGTTTGAAGCCGCAGTCGGGGCTCGAAGAAAAACAAAATCTAACATCGAAAACAACTCTTTAGTAAGAAATGGTAATGTTAAATGAACGGGGAAGGTGTGTATATGAAACCAAAATAAGAAGAAAAATATTTTCATATTGTTCCATTATTAAAGGAATTTATTAAAAAGAAGAAGAAATGACTTAAACCGATTTTTACTCGAAAAAGCCGCCTTTACATTCGGTTACTTTTGTTTACAATTTTTGGCATTCTAGTTATTAGTTTTAGTATTGTTGCCTGTGGTATAGATCTCGGACGATTCTACCCAACTCCTCCCACAGCATCTCTATAGGGTTTAAATCAAGTGAGTGTGGCGGCCATATCATGCTTTCAATGGTTTCTTCATCCTCCCTCTGTTTCAGGTAGTCTTGATAAAGTCCTGACGTGTGTTTAGGTTCGTAGTCCTCTGAATCATATGGCTTAGCCCAGAGGTCACAGCGTTTTCTTCCAATATTTTTTTTCTATGTCTCCTCATTCATTTTTCTAATCTCGAACCAAATCTGCCACTCCACGTGAATAGAAACCTCCCCATGATTGATGGTAGGAGCCACACAGTCTGATAGAATCTTTTGTTCAGCGCTCCGTCTTGCACCAAAGTGTGTCTTTTATGTAAACTCTTGCAATCCAGGTCGACAGATTCTGGAATTTCATAACCCTTTTGATGTAAGGGGTCATAAACCAGTACTGAATCAACAACCAAAAGACATACCATTTAATAATTAACTCTTCGAAAACGTGGGTGTTAAACCCGACTTTTATTATCTGAATATGTGGGGGAAAATTTAAGTAAAAAAAACCCAGTGCAATTCATAAAATTCAATCCAGATGAATGAATGAAGTCAGTTGTCTAGGGTGGCCTCATACTTTTGGCCAGTAGTGTATGTATATAGTGAATATTAATAGAAAGTTCTCACTTCCTATTTGCAAGCATCCTTCGCAACCGACAATTCCAATGTCAAGATAAGTCACAGTAAGGATTGTGAATAAGTATTTGATGATCTTCGAAATCATATTTCGTGGTAAGAAATGCTTTCCATCGTTGTTACTTTTAACGAGCACTTAGGGAATCGGGCTACGAAATTGATGGAAGAAATGGCTTACTAACCGAAACTTGGCGGTTATTTACTTTAAGAAAACATTCAACAAAGATCCAAGTTATCTTATATTGGTAGCGTTAAAATTTCTAAAAGTTATTCAGCCAAGTCAAACCAAACACCAAGGCAGTCTACGAAATATGTGGATTATCAATGTCGTACATACACTCCACGACAACTGGTTGAGACAATCCTCTGATTTCGTCGTCTCTCGATAATTTTGTTCTGTTTGTGCGAAAACACCGCTATTTTTTTTTTTTAAAAAAGAGCTAAACCTCAAGTGGGTATGAATATACTTATAATGCCTCGGCATGTGCTAAGTTTTTTTTGGAAAAATGGGAAAGAGAGAGAAAGAAAGTTGTTTGGGCTCAGTGGTTATTTCGCTCCATGGTCGACATCCAACATTTAGTGGGGAGGCTAAATTCTTAGCGGAACTTGGCTTGATGTTGATTTCTAGTCAACTACTCATCTTACTTAATTTTCGTTAATTAAAAAAGTGAATATGTCTTTCGGTCGAGGCTGGGATTCGAACACCGAACCTTCCGATTTGGAAGCCAGTCCACTACCACTTGAGCCACTGCCACCCATTACCCTCGACAAGTGGTGTTGAGACAGGATTGAGTTTTTTGAAATAAAAACAAAATATGAAATTTCATCGAAATGGTTTTATTTTTTTTTAGTAATAAGTACTTCCTTCTGTTCCTTCTGAACTACTGTTTCACCTCCCGAGCTGTGTGAATTGCTGCATTATCTTGTTATAGGATGAAATTTTCGCCGAATTCTTCTTGGTTTGCACGATCTCTTAAGGTAGTCGTCAGTTTCCATCCAGTCGTTTACGAAGCGGATATTAGTTACATTTTGGTATGATATTCATGCCCAAATCATGACTCCACATCCGCCTTGTTGTCGTCGTTTTAAAAACAGCTCGTCCTTTCTCAAATCATGAAAATAATGACGAAATCCGTCATCTTCCATCTTAAACGATTTGTGGGAAAGGTTAAACGGGCGTATCGATGACGTTGTCGTAAAGTCTTTTCAAACACTTTCTTTGAAGATGTTTCGCTTCAGTTAACGCTGGCAAATCCTTGCTAATACCGCGATTTCCCTGTAGAATTTGATGCTTCTCTTAGTAGGAATCGTCGATCTGCTGGTGTCAAGCTATATTTTCGTCCAGGTACGAATCTTTTCCTGTAGTTTTCGGCATTCTTTAAATAGTTTGAGACAACATTTCAAAAGTTTTGCAATTTTGTTGACAGAATCTCCTGACGCATTCATTCAATGTTTTGGATCGCCGTTTGATTTAAAATCTTTCCAGATCCCATTTTTAACTTGTTTACTTCTAAGACCTGTTTAAATACTTTGTTTTAAATCAAATCACTAAAACTGAGTAACAAGTTACACTGTGAATGGAATCCGCAACTGAACTTCCAAAGTATTTATATCCTGTCACAATCCAATTTCTTAGAAATTGGCAATGATTAACATATACTCCGAAATCAGGGCGTGCGTTATACGTATTCACATATGTATGTTAGCAGCCATGAAGGAGTAATTCGATAAGACCGGGTTGACCTTATTTTTCTTACTGACGATAGCGCCAACTTACGCAGAGTCTTGCAGACACTTTTTAATAATTAGGAAAAGTAATAGAGGAAACGGGTTCACCAATCAGTCATACAAAGGACACAACTCCAGACATATACCATAAATGCTTCGACGAAATTATTGTTTTGAAGTGCGAACAATTTAAATACTTCCATAGACTCGTTGACGTGCTAATTCAATAGCCAATCTTAAACGTCATTAAAAAGCAACGGTCTTTGTACACGGCCTTGCTGTACTCCAACTTTAAGTACGAATTTTCTGATTTGGCTCGGTCCGAATTGCATTTAACTTTCATCTTAACATTACAGTGTATATCGCGCATCATTCTTATACAGGGTGTCCCAGTTTAGGTTTTCGTCCAGATAGCTGAAGATTCCTGAACTTATGGCAAACAAAAAATTGTATTGCCAGGGGGGGTCTGTTTTCACCCACCACCAAGTTATAGGCCGTTAAAGTGAGGAACCTCTGATTTCGAGGTAAAACTTCTTAAAAAGCCGTAGCTTTCTAATGGATTCAGCTTAAGAAACCGTTGTGCACATTTTTGAAAGAGAATTTCAGTCCGCATAAAATACTAAAATTTCGTCGAGTTCGATCAACGCCTGCCAGCTGGCCATTATGGCCAGCCAAAATTAACATTTTGAAAAATCGTTGGACCCATTTCATTAGAAAAGGGCATTTATCTTGAAATTTTCAACTTTTCGGTTAACTTTTTTTATCAAAACTTTTTTTTGTCTTCTCTTCATTATCTACGATTTTTATGTATGACTTTTCTACCTACGAACAAAGCAAGTTATTGCAAAACACTACTTTAATCAGGGAAATGGGTCAGAAAATAAATAATGTGTTCAAATAAAAAAAAAATAAAAATAAAATTGACTAAAAGCTGTCAGTTAACAAGTAAAACAAAGTTGGAGAATTAAACCAATGGTAAATTTTCCGCTATTTTGTGGAATGTTTTTGTTTAATTCGGTGACAACTTTTGATATGTACCGATGTTACTTTATTTACTGATTAAGAGGGAACGAGTAAAGTGTTTAGCAAATGTTTAAGAACAAAAGTTTTCGATTCGGGAATACGCCGATATAATTTTCGTTTATGGTTTCTGTAATGGAGTTGCAGTGGTGGCTAGATTAGAGTACCAAAGACGATATCCTAGACGGAGGATCCCTTTTCCGCCAACTTTTATCAATGCTTTTCACCGCCTTTCAGCCGTCGGGTTAAGAAGAGAAAGATTGTGTAACATAACAGCAGCAGAAGAGGAAGAATGAATTTTAAATGCTGTAAGAATGCAGCCATCTATTAGCACCAGAAGGCTTGCATCACAGTTGCAAACTCCAAGATCTAAAATCCATAGAGTCCTTCAAGTCAACCGTGTTGACCCCATTCATTATAAGCCCGTACAGGAACTTTTGCCAGGAGACTTCCAAAAAAGGATTGAATTTTGCTAATGGCCGCTGCATTAACAAGATGAGAATGAGCAATTTATTCAAAAAAAATTATGGACTGACGAAGCCCAGTTTACGAGAATGGGCATTACCAACCAACGAAATTCCCACTATTGGGCAGTGTCTAATCCTCACTTAACACGAACAACATCTTCTTAAAGGTAAAGATTCTTATACGAAATAAAAATGAAATCTAATCTAAAATCTTTGCTTATACTGAAACCGAAATATTACGAAGAGACTGAAATATAAATCTGAATTTGTCCTGCTTTGTACACATTTCCTAAATTTATTTGTATTTGAACGCTGCTAATTGAAGATCCTCGGGCTTTTTAAAAATAAAGCAACAACATTTGATATTGATTGATATTCTAGATTTATTAGCAGAATTAATGAAATTGCATTTCAATGAAGCACCGGACACAGCTTAACGAGTGCATGTTGCAGATGCTTGCGGGCATTTTTTATATGCCCAATCGAGAACCCCATCAACTCTTCAGAATCCATCTAAACCCATAAAATTGCAATAAACTGATCTTCTCTCACTCTAAGGTTTTATTTATCTGCAATTTTCAAATTAATGACCATGCACATCATTCGACGGTAGCAAGTCATTTCTGTGGTCTGTCTTCACAACTTGTGCGGTATCGCCTCAAACTAATAAAACGCCCTATATGCCGGAAATTACCTGAAAATTGATTTCGATTTCGAAAGATGGTAGGCAAGCGTAACAAAAAATAAATAAATTAGATTGAGACCGACATCACATAAGGACCCCGTGTTAATACACCAACTCATCATCTCAAATTATCGTTGACGATCCCAATTTCAGTCATCGATGAGAGGAGACATAATTACTGAGATAATGACAAATCGATTTTTAACCACATCACAAACAAAGGGAACTGCTGGAGGCAACCCATCTGGACAACACCACGGGATACCACTATGACATACAACATGTGTGGCTGCTTTGAGCTACTGTTTCTGGATTGTATCAGCGACATGAAAACTATTTTCAAAATCATCTTGTGGTAAGTTTCTGTTGTTTTTTTTTTTTTTTTTGGTACAGTTTAACTAAGAGTGCAAACATTAATTTAATTAATGAAAAACGTACATTGCAACACTACACGCTACTACATAAATCTTTTTCTTGTAATAATTCATCACCTGTATTCAGTAGGTACGTGAGTACGTAGTACTCATGCTTCCTGTGGAAGCCACCATATTGTATCCGTAAGTGCACTCGTAGTGTTACCTCTTTGTATTCACTTGTGCATTGCCACTTGAATGCAACCTAAGCTAATGATACGAATGTAGGCTGTAGTCAGCCATTTTGCAGTACCGCCAAGCCAAGCGGATTGGACGGCAGCCGAACTGCTGTGGAAGGTAGTCCAACAAGTTCTTTGCCGGTTGTTTTGCTTTTAATTTTCCAACAAAATAAAATAGTCAGCGAAGTTACACGCCACTTGGAGCTGCCTCAGGCTCTCAAGGGAACTCATCCTGTGGCCTCGAACCGGGCTATGGGGGGCGTTACTTGGAACTCATGGCGTGCGCCCACATCCACATAGATTTTCATTTCGCTTTAATGGCCTCAGATTCATTGTGTTCTTAATGCATTCCGAGTGGATTACATCAATTTCCATGTTTACCACCTCTCCCCATTTCACTACCTGTGAGCAATAATTTTAATTGAAATGGGAAAAAGAATTTTAAATTGTTTAGCTGGAGCTGGAGGATGTACAAGTATCTGTAATGTATGTACAATACATATCCTTAGAAACGGCTTGGTGTGTGGCGACAAGAGTTAGGATGAGGCATTCAGTTTCAAGGAGTAAGAAATTCGAAATAAATTAAGTCGCCCAGGGAACATCATCAATTACATTGCAATGTGGGGAATTTAATTGAGGCAGATCGCAGATACAAGATATGTTTTTGTTTTTGTGTGTGCACAATGTACTCGTATTGTACCTACCTACATTTCCCCAATTGACTTCAAGATTTTGTTTATTTATTTTCATTAAGACAAAAGTAAAAATTAATTTCTTTCATCAAAATGATTTATGAATTGGCACAGAGACGGTTGGCAGTCGCTTTGAAATATTAAAATTTAAATATCCTTCTACTGGTAAGAAAAATCGAGGACACATGAATCGGTGGGGCCTTTTCTGGTATTCATTTCTAAAAAAGGAATTTCAGTCTTTTTCGACAGTGAATCCAATTTGCCTTCCTGTTTGTTTCTTGCACTCACTTTATTTTCTAAATATTGTATAATCCGTATTCGTCCTTAATAATCAAAGAAGCTTCTGCTAAGACAGAGGCTTTTTAAGGTGTTGTCCGATACTTTTGCCACAAATATATGTAGAAACTGTTGATGAAAGTTTGCTTTTACAGCTGTAACTGGGTATTCTTATGTACATGTACAGTATTGTGCCAAACCTAAGCAACCATCTGAAATCGACATGTCACAGTAATTTTTTTTAAGCTTTCTACCACACTAAATAAAAAGTAATGAATATGGAATGATAAGATTATATTTTGAAATTTATAACTTTTTGAGAAAATAATAGTACTTCAGAATTAAAAGAACACGAAAATAAAATAAAAAATAGCCAAATTAAGTTGTGCAAAACCTAAGCAACGTTGTAATCAAATGTAAAAAGGAAAGAGAAAGAAAGACCTACTTTTCCAGTTAGGTCACACATAAAATGTTATAAGCTCGTTATCTTTGATCTTGTCTTATTGTCTTTGATCAGTTTTCTATTAACTTAGATGCGTAATTGATGAGATTTAATAATATCGCGACAAAGATACTCCACCTGCTTTAAACTAAAGATTATTGAAGAATTTAAGTCTGAAGATTCTTAAGCAATACTAGCTAAAAAATATTAAATTATTGTAGTAAATCCATTATTTCATGTCTAATAAAAACCTATCATGCAATGGGAGTCGTAGAAAATTTAAATTTCGTTGGTAGGACGCCTATGACAACAAGTCGAACAGATAGAAACATTTGTGGTGTAATTAAAAAACAACCATTTATAAGTTCAAATAAAGTTGTAAAATTACTAAATTTAAAAATTCATGCTAGCACGGTGCATAGATGTACTAATGAGAATAATCTTCGAAGTTATAGGCCGTGCAAGAAACAGATGCTCACAAAAAGACATTTAAAAAGCAGGTTGTGTAATTAAATCATTTAAGCATAATTCATACTTAACTCTTTGCATATTAGGCTAAATTTTGCAAGAAAATATGGACACTGGACCCCTAAAATATGGAAAGCAGTTCTTTTCAGCGATGAAAAGTTTAAATTATGTAATTCTGATGGGATTTGTCATGTCGGACGACGTAAAGGCCAACGACTTAATCCTAGATTCTGCACACCCACTGTTAACCATGGTGGTGGTAGTTTGATGGTATGGACGTGTTTTTCGATAGGAGGTGTACTCGTAGGCCTATTTCACGAAATCGAAGGAATTATGGACAGATTCAAATACTCGTATTATACAAATCGATTCTAGAATCAGTAATGCTACCACATGCACAGTGGGAAATGCCAGTTCGTTGAGTGTTTCAACAGGATAACAATCCGAAACACACATCGAAATTGGTAAAGGAGTGGATAAAGGATTGTGATATTCAAGCCCTTGATTGGCTGACCCAATCACCCGACTTGAATCCCATCGAAAACCTGCTTGACATTTTTAAAATCCGGTCGCTGAACCGCTCGTGCCACTGGCAAACGACCGTTTTCTTTAGAGAATCGTTGCCGAAACACTTTTCCAACATTTCCAACGTTCGGGCACCATTAAATCCGTTTTTTACGTAAAATTTAATACTCGTACAAGTTCGTTGTTGCAAATTTGAATCCATTTCTAAAATTGTAAAAAATCGCCAACACACACAGAGATAGATGTACTCTTGGCTACGTAACTTTTGCAAATGTCAAGCTATGAGGCTAAGATTTAGAGGGAATGTCAACAACAGATTTACCAACTTAACAAAAAAAAAACAGAACTCAAATGGGAACAATGGGAGCACCACACGGTGGTGTCCCCCGGGAACTTTTTGATCAAGATGATATGCCTATATTTTTTAACATACTTGAAGCATTTTAGTTTTTTTGTCATATTATTATTATTATTATTATTATTATTATTATTATTTTTATTATTATTATTATTATTATTATTAGATAACATGGTATGTACATTAAGACATAGATCTCTTATAGTACTTAGGCTTGATATTTAAAATAAGAACTTAATTCCATTACATTAGATGTTTAAATTAAAGATATGTAAGATTTCAAAAGTAAAAATAATTCATAAGATTACTGAAATAAGCAAGGTTAGCACTTTTAAAAATATAATTTATATGAGCGTTTAGACAAAAAAAATAGAACAAAAAGATTAGAAAAGAAAGGAAAGTCAACGAAGATGAAAAGTAAGAAGTAAGAGAAAGAGGAGATATATATACATTAATCTTTATTGTTGCTGAGTAGAAAAATGCCTAAATATTGAAATTTTAAAGCTTGCGGCATTGCTAATGCCCTTGATACTCAGGGGCAGAGAGTTCCATAACCTCACGGCGTGAACGAAAAAGAACCTTGATGAGTTGAGATATTTTAGTTTAAGCTGAAAAATTTTTGATTTCAGCACCTACCTAACCGTTGTTAATTTCGAATTTAAACAAGCTCACAACTGAAAAATGTATAATTAAAACTCAACTCTCATGAATTCATTTAATTTAAATTCTAAGTCAAAAATAATAATATTTGAAACTCCCATGTAAGCTAAAACATTTGAAAATAACAAAAGGACCTGTTTTTTAACTGCACGTATATTTATTGGTTATATTTCTTTGTTTGTTTTGTTTTTTGTTTATACATTTTTTTTTGTTTTAAATTATTATTTTAAAAATGTCGAATAATTTCTAGATCATTATTTAAAATGTAAAAATGATTAGAAGGTCCATCAACATTGCTGATGTTCCCTGCACAGTAATGTTTATCTACGAGTATATCTCCGATTTCATATGCCAAAAAATGAGTGGAATACTTTTCATCCCTTACAAATCAGGTAAAACTCGGTATTTACCGGTAAAAGATCTTCGATTTCATATACATAATTTGCTCATTTTAGGTTCTTAGCAATAATAAAGCCATGTTTTTAAGTCACGCCTTTGAAAATAACTTGTTTTGTGTTTTTTGTCGTAATTATGAGTACTTTAATTGTTTTAAAGTAAATATCGCCCTAAAAGTAACGCGTCAGAAGTTATTAAAGGTCAAAAGTGTTTTTTTTTTTTTAATAAAATCCTGACTTTCTCATCATTTTCTTCGGAAAAACATCTTTTTATAGTAACCCCAACTTTTTGTACCTTTTTTTGCAAATAAAAAAAATGTGAGGTCATTTTATCTCAAATCAGTCGTACTCAAGATACGATCCAATTTATTGAAACAGGTAAAACCTTGATTTGGAAATGGCTGAAAAATTTAAAAAAATGCAAATATTGGTTGCACATTCTTATTTTTATTTTTTTTCATCCAACCTTGTATGCTCTAATAATGTCCATTCTTTCCAATTCTTCTTGAACTTTCGCAGCCGTCTCGTCCATCCTGTGGTTCAAGTCATCTAATGTTATTATTTCAGATGAGTATATAATATCCTTCATCCGTACTCATAAATAAAAGTCCATTGGGATAAGTCCGGATACCTTGGTGGTCCAACCCGACCTATCCCCGAATTTTCACAAGCGACCGGATTTCTAGTGTCATAGTGTGAGGGAGTGTCATCCTGCTGGTATATAATTGGTGTTTTTTTATTGCACTTAATAGTTCTGGTAATTTATCTCCCAAAAATTCCCTGTAGAGATTCAAATTGATCACATTGGAGGATGCCGATCAGCTTATTGACATTAAACTTATGCCAAAAAGCTGCATGGAATGTGGGTTGCTTTCTGTCCAGGTATGTAAATAGTGGAAATTAGTGATTCCACCCATGATGAATTTTGACTCATCCGTCTGTAGAATCCGGCCAATAAAGTTATCCTTCACATACTGTCCTTCCAAAATGTAATTGCAGAATTCCAAAAGCTTCTCTGGGTCCCCCAGTCGTAGCTCCTGTGCTGGTATACTAGATGAAGTGAAAAGTAACCTCCTTGGGAATGAAAAAAAAATTAATTTTATTTTATTCAATATTCCAGCGATTTTCCAACTTCTTGATCCCGCCCGAAAAGTAATTTCCCAGAAGGTCTGCAAAATACTCCTCCGTGGCGTCGATGATTTCCTCGCGTGAGCTGAATTTTTTAGTGATGAGCCATCTTTTGAGGTTTGTGAAGAGATAATAGTCCGAGGGATCCAAATCCAGTTACCAATCGACGCCAAAAGTCCGTCCGATTCCGCATCAGCAAGTCCAAACACTCTCGCCTTCGTTTTTTTAGTCATTCGCGGCACCCAGCGGCAGGATAACTTTTTCATATGCAGACTATTGCCCAAAATATGGCGTGTGCGCTCAGTACTAGTCTTTGTGGTATCTGCTATCTCGCGCACTCTCACTTTCCGGTCAGCCAACACCATTTCATGTATTTTTTGACATTGTCCTCTGTAACTGCATCGGAAGGCCTGCCGCTGCGGACTTGATCGGTAGTGGAGTTGCGGCCACAACGAAACTCTCGAAATCAATATTTGACGGAACATTAGCCCCATAATATTTATCCAACTTTTTTTTTGTTTCCTTCGCCGTTTTGTCTCTCAAAAAATAATGATTTATGAGAGAACGAAAATCGTTTTTGTCCATACTCAACACGATGCCAAACACGTCAACAACAATCGGCTGTCAAAACAAAACTAAAGACAGTATCGCACTGAAATTTGGCATGTCTTCCTAAATATGAACGGACTTCAAGGTACCATAACCTTTTTTGCAGTAGCAGCGGATTCTGGCGGTCAAGGAGGTTACTTTTCATTCCACCTAGTATGAGGCATGCATGCCCTTTGAATGTAGAGTTATCCAGATGTAAGTCCTGCGATTAAGCAGGTCGGCTTATACAGCAGGGCCTCGATAATCCGAACGCTGCTAATCCGAACGCCTCAGTAATCCAAACGACCCCCCTGGGTCCGGGAACAAGAGCGAAAGTTCGAAAAATTGATTTAACTTGAGTCTACTGTCATTCGCAGTGCCACATACACCACGCAATACTAAGTCTGTGCTCTTAGGCTCGGTGCACATGAGCTGCAACGTATTTCTTCCTATCTATTTTGCAGCTTATGTGCATCGGGCCTTACTTTTTCCAGTATCTTTAAGTTGACGAGCAGAGTAAGCAGATGTACCGAAGAACGATGACGAAGGATGGGTATCACTTCACATCAACAATCCCAATAATACGCAGATACAAACATTTGGATCATAGATCGTGGAAGATGACATCTCAATCCAGGACCTTTACAACCCTTTAGCTGTCAATCATCATCGTCAACAACAAAGGTTGTTTTTGGTTGCGCAGTAGGCCAAAGGGATGACCACAGGCTAACTGCATATCTTCAGGGTGGACAGCTGCAATGAGATGACTATAAATAGGGAGGATCTTAAGTCATAAGTCATCAGTTACCAATTGTCCTTAAAAATTAAGTTAGTAAAAACTGTTTTATTTATTGAATCGCGCTCACACTTTTTAAACTCGGTTTGTCGCCCAATTTTGTTTTATTTAACATTGTTGTGTGGTGTTTGTTCGACCATTTTGTGTGCCTTTTAAATTATGGCTTCAACTTCGAAGAAAAGGAAACATATCACATTAACAATATCACTAAAGTGCGAGATTTCGGACAAGATTAAGCAAGGTATCTCGTTATCAGTCATTTATAATAAACACAGAAAAGGGTCCAGGCACTAGAAAAACCTTGAAAACTCCTGAAAACTCCCAGTTTAAAGATGCTTTATTTACGTCGTTTTTAGAGCAGCGAAGAAAGAACTCCCTTTATCAGCTAAGCATTGATGGAAAAGGCCAAATTTTTCCAAGAAATACTTGAAAAAGGAAAGTTTGTTGCCAGTATAGGATGGTTAATTAATTTTAAGAAAAGGCATGGTGGGAAATTGTCGAATAATGAAGCCGCTGTAAAGCCATTCCAGGAAAAATTTATAGGCGTTTGTAGGGAAAAAGATCGATTGCAGATCAAATCACAATATTAATGAATCAGGCTTGCCAGACAAAACCTGGCGTCTTGTAGGGAGAGTAGGGCCCCAGGTTCCAAGGTATCGAAGGAGAGGATCACATTTATGCCATGCGCAAACGCAACCGGAACGCACAAACTGCCTTTGCTGATTGTTGGCAAAGCGCAGCGGCCACGTACATTTGCAACAGCCAAAAAGTTACCAGTCCATTACACAGGTGAAAGAAATGCTTGGGTTACAAGACCAATATTTTTAGACATTTCATTCCCGAGGTAAAGAAATTTTTATTAAAAAAAAAAAAACATACCGCTAAAAGCACTTTTACTTCTTGATAATGGACCAGCCCATCCACTTGAAGAAGATATGCAATCGATCGACGAAAATTTCACGGTTTTGTACATGCCACCTAATTGCACAGCTCTTATTCAACCCATGGACCAAAATGTGATTCAAAACATTAAAGAGACATACTTACAAGAAACAAATTCTTGGAAGTCTCTGTGGCCTTTGTTATTCGAATCAGATTAAATTTCTAGCTAAGATGTAGATGATTTTGATCATGAAGATGATCTCCCATTAAGCATTTTTCGTAACAGAGGCTTTTCAGAAGTATCGGGTAGTGGCTCTGCTGTATTTAGATGGTTACTGAGGTAATGTAAAACCTCTTCGTAGCTGCGAGTACCATCTGCAAAGGTTGATGTGAGTCCCTTGAAGATTTGCCTTTATTCCTGTCTCCCTCAACTGATAAAGTGTCCTGCCATTTCGGGTAGTCCTATCAGGGTACCGTCCCAGATATTTCAATCTCGCTCACGGTCATCGAGCAGAAACCATGCTGCGTTTCCTTGTGTTGAACAGTCCATTATCGAGATATTGCGAGTTAAATGTCAATAATGTTGCACTCCTTTTACTTTATATTATTTCATAAGAGATCTGCTTAGTTTTTTTCAGTAAAAGGACTTGTAATTTTTTTCTTTGACCTTAAAAGATGGGCGTTACTTACCCCAATCGGTCCCTTTTCCTTCTTTTAGGGGTCATAAAGTGGACCTTTTTCAAAAAGAATTTTATTGAATGCACATTGCGTAATAAGTAACAAACACGTTTTACGGGGAAAAAAATTGCAAAGCAGCTTTTGCAAAAAGTGGGGGTTAATGAGATATTTTTCCGAAAAAAAAAATGTTGACAAATTCAAAATTTTAAGTTTCTTCAAAAAAAAACAAAATCCCAATTGATCTTCAACAACTTTTGGCACATTAATTTTAGGGCAACATTTATTTTGAAACAATTAAAGTGCTCATAATTACGAGTTCAACAATGTCCCACTTGTTACCAAATACTCGTTCACATAAATTTGAAAGATGTTATTTTAAATAGGAGTCGAAACTGGACAATATAAGGGTTTGCTTAAAACCTCTGTATTTTTTATAATCACCGCGCGTTCAAGGGGATAAAATTTACCCTTAAAATACGTTTGTATACAGCGTGGGTGAATCTCGTAGGGAATGCATACACCCACCCCATCCATACAAGTTTTTCTCAAAATATATTTCCCTCTTAAAGTCCTCAACACATTGTATATGCCTTTGCGCAACTGGTCAAAGAAATACGAGTACATATTTACAACTTTTTTCCAGATTTCAAATTGCTTTAAGTTTTGCATTATTTTTGATATTTTTTGTTGAGCTTAAATTTATTGCAATATAATGAATAAAGAGACAAGTTTTTCGGTGTATAGAAGCATAAATCTATCTAGAAATGCTGTCTTGTCATAGTGTTGTTTATTCGATATATAGGGCCAATACCATACCTCGAAAAAATTTCACAGCACCATAATAATGTCCCTTTCGTGTTTTTGCTTAAGGCACTTTTACTTTTAGGGGGGGCGCTATACCATGTTCAGAGTATAAAAAAAGCAAATTGATTTTTTTTTCACGACTCCCAAGGATATTTATCATTTTCTAAGGCTTTCTAGTCCATTCCACTCTTTGCGGGTTAAGGCGAATTCTATTCTTTTCTGGCGAGCTTCAATGAGTTTACTCGCACTCACTACATTTTCGATTTGTGTGCAAATCAGTATCTATGGGAGATAGCGGTGAAATTTTTAAAATATTAAAACACCGTGGTTAGTGTTCTCTGAGGTTTTTCTACTTTCCCTGATTTTGCTTAACTTCTAAAGGCATTCGTTACAAGGTACTGAGATCACACTAATGCACTAATACAACCATGCAGACATAATTAAGACCGGTTTTATCTTCCACTCTCTATGCTTACATAGATGACGCTTCGGTTCCCGATGGACCACGGCCACAGTTAGCTAGTCTCTTTAGCTAGGGCGGTCTTTTGTCAGTTGCTTATACGAAGTTGACTGACGTCCGCTTCCATTTGTGTTCGACACTTACGATGAGGTCGTCCTCTACTGCGAAAACTTACCGGGCCATGGTGGTGATGTCCATTCGTTTAATGTGACCTAGCAATCTAAGCCGGCTTACCCGAGCTTTTCTTAGCAAGTCTGTATTTACCTGAAAGCGGCCGAGAGCATTTTCAACCCCTTTCGCCAATATTCAAGGGATGATCATTGTATTGTATAAAGCCTTTTTGGTTGCTCAAGGGAGGGCCTTACTACTCAATTACCTTCTAAACCCATAGAAGCAGTGATAAGTAAGAGTGAGCCTTCGCATGATTTCTGCGATGACGTCGTTTTCGGACTTGAAAGTGGAGCCGACGTAGATAAAGTCTTTTATTATATCAAATTTGTAGCTACCTATCGTGATATTTTGTCCTAGCCGTCGGTGTTGTATGTCGCTCTTTACTGACAACACACATAAACTTTGCTTTTCCTCCATAGACCGCTAAACTCATCTTTGCCGCTTTAGTCTCAATAGTCGCAAACGGTGCATTAACACATCGCTGTCTTCTTCCGAGTAACTGAACAACTTTTTGAAAGTTGGTGCTTCTGGAGTTCTCTGGAATCTCACACAATCCTTTCAAGAACGACGTTAAAAAAATCGCTTGACAAGGAATCGCCTTATTTAACTCTTTTTCTAATATTGAAAGTATCGGTTTCGTCATTACCGACCATTGTCGTCCTGTCAAAAGAGTTTGCCAAGGATGCCAAAACCTGGCATGGCTATGTATAGTTCGTCATATGCGGCTTTTAAATCGATGAAGAATTGGGGTGCATTGATTCGGAAGGCTTGGGTTTTATATATGGTCTGCCGTATTGTGAAAATGTAATCTATGGTTAATTTTCTTGGCCTAAAACCACACCTGATGGGCCGAATAGAATTTTACATGCGATATTGAGGACACTTATTTCCCTGTGGCGTTGCGATCGTCGTTAGAAAGGCTTGCAATTTAACGAGACACTTTTTCGATTCCTAAAGCTGGAATCGGAAGGGAATTATTTCATATTCAGCGGAGGTTTTAGCAGAGAAAGCGGAAATAATATACCAAACACTAGAGGGAGCCTGCTACTCAATTGGTGGGGCCAACACAATGTTATGACGGATAGTCCGTCATTTCACAGGCACGGCTCCTGTTTTTCGACACACGGATACAACTGATAGGCACGAACCAACAAACTATAAATTGTCTACGCACTTTCGTGTATGACAGTGACCATTCGGGTCCCAGTGCCCAACGAAATTGCGGAATTGGATGAGTTTGTTCAAACGTATTTCTTCAATTACAGTAGGGTACGTTGGACACACTTCTCCAGAACATTAACGAGAGCAGTCTCTTCAAAGTTGCTATACCCACCGTCCAATGGAGAGATTGACAGACACATCAATCAAATGGACAAGACCATCAAACGAACGCGCAGTACCTCGATTCCGATATACTGACAACGAAGACTCATTCCGAAGACTATTGACCCACTTCACAGACACAAGAATAGATTGCTGTCGAAACTAAAAACCTTGTACAGACAGTTTATTGACAGACTTAACCCGGAGAGCATGACACGGAAGTCGTCGATTAGAAACCTCCTAATATTAATAACAGAAAATTACAGGGCTTCTGTAAGTTGTATTGGAACAACAAAATTCAGGCTGTAAACATCAGCAACCCGAATATGTTCCCCTAAATAAATAAAATATTCCGGAGAAAATAATCAAAGCGACCTGCCATGTCTTAAAATCGCCCGAACGACGAACAAGACACAAATACTATTAACAGCAGCCACAGATCCAGAAAAAGCTGTCGATGATGAGAATTTCTTTGCTGTCGAAGATCCGCAGGAGAAGGTAGAGGCATTTTTCCTGAAAATGAGCAAGGGGAATGAAGTCATTGGCCCGAGTGGAAAATCAGGCCCTTTCGAACAATTTCTACCTTCGAAATGAAATGGAGAATTGGCGATTGGAGAATTGGCGATTGGAGAATTGGCGACTTTGACTAATGCCCATTATTCAGTACATTGGAAAACAGCGGTGGTGAATCCGATTCTCAAAAGGGATAAAGATACGCCTAATCCGGCGAAAGTTCGGTCGATAAGTCTCCTTCTCAATATCAGCAAGGTAGTCGAAAAAGTGATCAATCGAGACTTGACTAAGTGGGTCGAGGACAAAAATATAGTTCCGGATAAACAATTCGGTTTTAAGGCGGGACATGATATCTCACACATGCAGTGTCCAAACTGGTATCTGATATCCAGTGGAACAGAAACAAGAAACACTACACGGGTTCCTGCCCGTATGACTTGGAGAAGATGTTCGACACCATATGGTTAGAGGGACTATTCTTCAAGTAGAACAGGCTGGGCATATGTAAACCACTGCTCTACATTATTTTTAATATACTCACCAGTAAACAGTTCATCCTGACGAATGGTGATGTGGCTTCTGCTGGAGTATTTGACATTAAAAACGGTCTGCACAAGATTCGGTTAATTCGCCGATCCTATTCAACATCTGGACAAGCAATTTTGTGAGCTCGCTTCACCATGCCATAGCGTACGCAGACGACTTGATGGCGTACAGATCAGGTCCAAAAATCGAGGTGATAAATATGCTCTTGCAATGTGACTTCGATAAGATTAAGCGATATTGCGATGACTGGAAATTAATGATTAACTTTTGGAGGTCCGAAACCATTTTTTTAGGACGCCTTTGTCTGGGGCCTCTACAGATACCAAGAAGAATTGGCGAAAGTTATTGATCCTTGAACAACACGGGGAACCACTTTGGACTCTGGCTAGATCAATATCTACTGATATTTTAACAAGCATATAGATGTTCCTTTCGCCAGAGCAAAAGGAGTTTTTGCTTTTACAAAGAGACTGTTTTATAACAGCCAACTCGATGCGGGGGTGAAGGTATTCTGCTACGTGGCCCTTATCTGGCCTATCGTTGTATTTGGATGTCCAATGTGGTTTAATGGAACAGATTCGGGTATTTGAGAGGGCTTGCCTTCGCTTGTAGTTTAGTTTTTTTTGGTTAAATGTGATCTTTATTCAATATTCATTTCATTTTCATACAGCGTTAACTGTCAGCCAAAAAAAAGAGAAAATATAATATTTCATTTACCATCGAATTAAAAACAAATACCTAGTTGTTATAATACTGTCATTACATAATAATAGTATCTAACTGATAAGTTAAGAGTTAAGCAGAAACTCTCGTTTGTTATTTGGGAACCGTATTTCTATGCAGTTTTGACATAGTTGACTAGAATTAGCCAGCTTTCACCGCCGTTTAAAAAAATTTTTAATCTATCCATAGCTAGACTAATTTTGCCCAGTGGCGTTAAGAATGAGGCAGGTTCCGATAAAATGTATCACGTCCTCTGCTGTATGGGTGCACAGTGTACATTCAGTGGATCGGTCGCTTCGATGGGGCATATAGTTTAAGTTCAAAAGCTCTCGTCTCGCTTTGAGGATTGTGGAAATAGTATCAATACTGTTATTGTCGTGAAAATAATTGTTTGTTGGGTTGTGCTCCAGCGTTCGATATAGGTTCCTGGATTCACTTTGCCGTGCTCGTTCATGGAAAAATTCAAATTCTGTTTTCTTGATAATATTCCATAGGTTTTCCAAGTGTTTTTCCTATGTTTCAGGGTTGTCGCACCTAATTTTCCAGTCACAATCTTGACCACTCGCCAAAGAAATTAGATTTGGGTTGCACGATGTGGGATGCCACTATTTTAGGAAGTGTATGCGGGCGGTAATCCATTATCTTTCTGATGTAACTGAAGTCAAGTTTTAGAGTATATAAGTAAAGAGGAAAAAGTTCAGTCTTCAAGTGAAGCATGCACGTTGGAGTGTTTTTTGGTAAACTAAAAATTTTCTTTAGTAAGTATCTGAAGAATTTTTCAACGTCATCATACAGGAAAAGTCACAAGACCTGTGCAGCATAACACATTATGGTTCTTACCACGCCACACTTGTTGCGACGTTATTTTTGTCAAGGAGTCCTTTTCAGTTGCAGTTGATGGCTATTTTAGCAAGTTTAGATCTGAAGTGCTTATCAAGAGGAAGTTCGAGGGACAGGATTACTCTCTCTTTGACCTTTTCTAGTTCCTTACCTTCTCAGGATCATCCCTAGTGTATCTACCGGAGACATTTCTGAAAACCATAATTTTTGATTTATCGGTCTTAACATTTAAATTCCATTTGCTACAATATTGCTGTAATTTGTTGGCCCTGAGTTGCATCATGTATGGGGTTTCCGCCAGTAGGACCACGTCTTCTGCTGACATTACGCATTTGATGTTTATTCCATTGAAAACAATTCCTCCTGGAAGAAAGGCAGTAACATCATCAAGTTAGAGTCCTAATACATACAATTCTATCCTAGTGAAGTCTTATGCAATAAGGTGAACCTAATTACAGTAGACAATTTCGTCATTAAGTAGATTCGAAAGCACATTGCTGGAGTGATGACCTCGAAGAACAATCTGATCTCGTATATCACGAGAGCGTGCGCTTTAACGGCTTTCTGCCTCCAGAGCCGTTTCACTATTTTGATAAAAAAGAGCTGATCCAGGACGAATTAGCGGTGCTGCTAATCTTCCACGTCGTTCGAACAGCTGTGGATAGGTAACTCAATTACGACAAGGACGTAGCACACGGGAGTGCGGAGCGTCTCCGGGTCAGTAGGGCGGTAGGGAGTCGTGATATGAGGGATGTTGCTCAGCAGCACCAACAATTTTGGTGGCTTAGTGAAAAGGAAAAAAGTGAAAGACTTAATTCCATGTAGGGGATCTCACTTCATTAGAATCAGACAAACAATGCTGAGGTTCCATTCGTCGGGTATACCGTCGTCGACCCTGAGTTTAGTTATAAGTTGATGTATGCTCGTATACTCGTATTAGACAAATCTTTCTTGTTCATGATTTCAGATGGCGCAATATTTTCTTTATCAAAATAAGCAGGAAACAATAAATTAAATTAATGTATAATATTTCAAGGAAATAATGAGAATAAATAAGACTAATGAGATCAACGTTGGAAATTTAATGTGGACCCGTTTAGAGGAAGATTATGCTTTGTTACTAATGATTTTACAGTCCCTTCCAAGCAATTTCGACTTTAACGTAGATATAGATTGTCTAAATTGCATATTTTGTGCGGACTAGCGGCATTCTTATCATTCTTCCGTAGATGTTCTACAATATCTTGGCCGAACTATGCTTATGGGAGTTTAGCGGTGTGTTGTAGGATCATCATTAAATTTCCATATAATAGGAATGCTTTCCCCAACTCCTGGCAACACCGCAAGCTCGAGTTTTCCTTCGATAAAACCTCCGCAATTCTATAAAGCGGTCTTTTGAAACTTTGGACCAAAAAAAAAAATACCCCAAATACATTTATTGACCTCTCGCTATGCCTGACTACAGTCGATGTATACTTGGGATCCAATGAAGCGTTTTTAGGACTTCTTACAACAAATTTTCTACCGCTATGAGACGTATTTTTGTCTCGTCACCCCAAATAATATAATAAAGGGTCTTTCATTAAGCGCCTCCTATCTTTAAATTTAAATAATTTAATCTCGATGATGTGAGATATCATCGGGAGTTTTTATTCATTTGAAAGGCCTATCGATGCCATTATGTATGAAATATAACATCGTTCAAATGTCCCCCGCGGCTTCTCTGAATGCCGCGCATCCGAAATGTCCAATTTTCCATGACTTTGAATTTGAGGCTGAATTTGACCGATGGCATGGGTTATGTTGACTTTGAGGGCCGCTGTGGTTTATGGCTTATTTGCATACACCTGCGACTTCAGAAAACCCCACAAGAAAAAGTCTAACGGGGTCAAATCGCACGATCTCGGTTGCCAGTTCACATCACCTCCACGTGAGTTGAATCGAATCGAATCGCTCGTGCAGAATTTCCAATGTGGCGTGAGCTGTGTGGCACGTAGCGCCAACTTGTTGAATCCACATGTCGTTGGTGTCCATATCATCTAATTCAGGCCAAAAGAAATTAATAATTATCGATCTATAGCGCTCGATGTTGACGGTGATGGACTGCCCAATGTCGTTCACAAAGAAATATGGACCGATGACGCTGCCAGCCCAAAATCCACACCAAACAGTGACTTTTTCGGCATGCATTTAACGCTCTTGGATCTCATGTGGATTGGTATCGTCCTAAATTCGACAATTTTGTTTGTTGACGTACCCATTCATCCAGAAATGGGCTTCATCGCTGAAGATGATTTTTCGATGAAAATTAGGGTCAGTTTCCAACTGCTTCAGAGCCCATTAAGTGAGCACACGTCGTTGTCTATGGTCGTTTACCTTCAGCTCATGGGCCGGTTGAATTTTGTGAGGGTGCAGGCTCAAGTCACGACGCAAAATTCGCCAAGTTGTGGTCTGCGAAAGGCCGAGCTCTTGTGAGCGACGCGAAATCGACTGAATCGGATTCTTCTGCACACTCTTAGGGACAGCGGTGATGTTGTCGGCAGATCTTGCATTTCGTCGACCTACGGGTGTTGGTAACGATAAACCAAGCCCACTGAACCAGTGGACTCAAATTTATCCACCACACTGCGAATAGTCGTCTCGGTAGGACGATTATGGCGACCGTAAAATAGGCGAAGCAGCTCCGCGCGTCCGAACAATTTTATCTTTTGCACGTGTTGCTGTACGTTATATCCGTCCAACGCAGATTTGGCAGACTGAATAAATGACAGCCAATTTGAAACATATGGATTCAATAATATAGCCGCTATCAACTGTCTAAGTTCGGAAGTTCCTATTCGCAAATGACTGACAAAAAGAAACCCGTTCGATCGCTGCTTTAATACCACAAATAGTTTCTTCCTTTCTATTCGGCCATGAAGTCCAGCTTCATTCAAACTGTTTCTAATCGTCATTGGGTATTGAGTTTTCTCAATACTTGGCTGTTGAAATTACTCGAGCTTTTTCTTGAACCATCGACAAGATCGAGGTCCAAATTCGGCTGATATAAATCAGCACTCTGACGAGCTTTTAGCCTGGATCTGCATTTTATCATTTCCGAGAAATCCCGATGGGACGTTGTCTACGTCTGCCTCACTGTTGAACAAGTCAGACGAATTTTAAAATTATCACTACGAGCAATTTCTAATGAAATCTAAATCAATTGAACGAAATTTCACATCAATAATAAAATACCATGGAAAGAACCCGCATTAAAATTTCCCCATGTATAGGTACCTTCATCATGTGCATGCACTTGTATCTAACTACATAGTAAAATCATACATATTTTAATCAATTCCCATCGATAAAACTTTAATTTCAATTGGAAAAATCAGCAAATGGAAAATCTAAAAATAAACATCTATCCATGAGGAGTCTCCCATCTGTAGGGCAATAACGAAAGCAACTAACAATTGTCGTATAAATCGCAAACACCTCTTGTAACTGTTAAATCTTACGAATCCCAGCAGCACCTTATTCTCTAATGGCGCAATGCTCAAGAACACCCCAATAAAGCTGTCAATTAATAATCACCACCAACACCAACACCCCCAACTGGGCCATCAGTGTATTTCCGATTGAACTTCCACCCATTCAAACCAACTCAAACCACCAACCACCCACCAGGCAACTCCTTTTACTCGGTCGAACACCTTTCCATCTAAAATTACAATTACAATTTACAGAAAAGGTATTTGTTCCAATTCATAATGGCAATGCCATAGCACCGAATGAGATAGACAGTGTAAGAGCGAGTACGATTTAAAAAGGTAACGAATAACGACTAACGATTGCCAGTACGAGCGCCACTGCTGGAGGTCCATTTAAGACCGGGGAAACTCAAACTCAAAGCGAATGGTTAGGAATCCAAGAAAAATAACCAAAACGAAAAGAAACACAAAACAGACAACAAAACGACAAAAACAAAAAAAAAAAAAAAACAACAGCAGCAGCGCCAGCGACCACTGGGAAGTTGAAAAGCAAAAACACCACCAGCAAAACAAAACGACGTGACCCCACCCCCTTTTTATAGCCGCCCGGCGATGAGGATTACAATTAATTCAACACATTTGCACTTTTTCACGTTCCACAGATATACCACTCGGCCCGGCCACTATTCCAATATCCATATCCGCTTCGGTTTCGACTTCGGCTTCCCGCCGACAACAACAACTTTTGCCAGAAACATCTATCCGCCTGCAATAAAACCACTGCGCCGGCCTGACGCACAGACTCCGCCTAACTTGGCATCTGTCATACGACAAAATTCAATACCAAGTTTCGACAGGTAACCATTAAACCTGTTTCCGCAACATGTGCTTGGACAGAGTGAGATAAACAATGAGAAAGAGAAATAAAAGGCGTGGCTTCCAAAGACCATCAACAACCAAGCCTCTGAATCCAAGGGGTGAATCGAGAAGCGCAAAACGGTAAACCTGTTTCAATTCAACGCAACAACAGCACGCATGTGGCATGTCCATATCCATGTAGGCTGTATGCCAATTTTACCGGCCAAATGTTTAGTTAACGCTGACACGTCAATTTGTCGAGTTGTTGAGTTGTCTCGTCGCGAATTTGTCGGTTGGATTTGTCATTTTCCGGGTTGAAAACGGAATTGAAGTTTCTTTTTTATTTTTCGTTTCTTCCCTGTGGTTGTCTTCTCATCTGTCAAGACATGCACTTTTAATTAAACCAATTTGCATAGTGGAGACTTTCTCTCATTTCAAAAGAAACAGAACTAAAGTGGCCATCAGTTTTGTTGTGCACTTCATAACAAGATGTGTTCGTTTGTGTGAAAATTGCGTGTTAAAGTTCGAGCATAACCGTCGCTAATGTGACATCTGTCAATTGTAATTAATTTCATTGGCTCTCTGGTTCAAGTGTCAGTTGTTAATTGACAGTAGTAGTACGTACGGCTCGTTGCAATGAAAATTAATACGAATGTTCGAATTTAATTCGAGTGCATTGTCGATAACACTTGATGTGACAATCCGAACTGTCAAGGAATTTACTCTAGTGGAATTACTGAGCGGTTTCTTTAGCTTGATCGATAGTTTTTGGCATTTTGTTGCGGATTTTATCGCTGACTAACAGTATTGAAGTGAAGTGAAGTGAAGTTAAACTGTTTGGGTTTGGGTATTGTATTTCAGTTTAAGTGCATTTTTATATATAAAACGACAGAAACAATGTCTGGACATGAAGATGATGATCATGATACGGAGCGGGAGATACACGTGGATGTTGACTCAGATTCAAGGATGTCTTGCGGAACAGGGTCGGATATTGATTTGGATGGCAGTTGCTATGATGAATCTGAAACTCCTTTGAGGTTAGTTAAGTTTGATAAGTGTATATGAAGAGGATAAATCCTTGACAACATTTCGCACGCCAATCAACTACAAAAAGTCGTAAAATAATTGTATTATACAAAAATGTGGGCACCTGCTTTTCTAGTGAAGTTTGGATTGTAGATGCTTTCGTATACAATCTAGACGTTGAAGACCCAATGTGTGTGGTCCTAGATCACCACATAGAACGCTCCTGGTTCTTTTCCGGTTATGACTTGTTTGACAACAAGTAGCTTATAGATCACAAAGTAGGATCTTCAAAGATAACAAGACTTTTTTTTTTACTCCTCATTCACATACCTAGTTGCTAAATCATTTTTATTGCCGTCGCTAAATCTTCTGTTATCTTTCGTTAAACGCAGTTTTCATATTCTGATACCCCAAATCATGCTAATCATGCTTACCCTGAACCTGGAATAAACTTGGTGCGAAGATTCAGAGTCCTTTGCAATTACTTTACACATGCGAGTAAGTTTCGAGGTTTTATTTCCGTTGGTTTGTAAACTTCGAGTTCAAGACTGTTCAAACACTTCGACAATGAAAGAATCTTATCAAGATATGCAATTTCTTCTTAACAGATATATTTTGTTATTGCGGTTAGTTTGATATGCTTTGATTCGCATACCAAGCGTGCTCTGTCAAGTCTGGGAAATAATTTAGTCTTTGGCCTTTTATTCTTTAGGAGGGATAAGCAGTAAGCTGCTTTTCCAACTCAGAAAATCTTTTGTTGAAAAGATCTTTTTACTTTAGAGAATTTCTTGTTCAAAAAACTTCGTTGTAAGGGGTAGTCCGAAAATTAGAAATTCCCTGGCTTCCTTCTGACACTACTCTTCAACTCTCCATCAAGTTACAAACACATGATTTCAAGCAGCCAAATTTATAAAGTTGGACAAATACGTAACTTAGGTTGGTAAATAGACAAATATACTTCTAACCTAAGCTTTAACCAATAGTAGATATGTCTCTCCAATCAATTCCATTCTTTGTCAGGTTTTTAGGTTGAGATGCCGAGTTGGTTATGATATCCTTTACTATCTATGGCTTTCGCTGATATGTTAAAAATTTTATCTACTTGCTGACTTGGACCTTTTACACAATTTTTTCGACTACGATGCATAAAAAATAGTATGACCTTGACTGGGTATTTGGGGTTTCTCACGGTCATCACACGCAAACGGGCCTTGTCAACATTTCAAAGCTCGATCAGAGCACGACTTTTTTGCACTATGGCATTTAAACTTAAAATTAATCAACAAACTAACTCACATTCCAGCCAAAACATCCTTGTGTGTAGTGCGGTTTTCATTTATAGGATTGATTCAACTAACAAGTGTCTCCAGTTAGGTCGGTCTTTAGCTAACTGCCTCGGCTCCAGGTGCGTACTTTAAATCGGTTGAGGTCCGATTCTACTTGTGCGCACCACTTAAAGTGGCCTCCGGGTTAGTTTCGAAAACTCTGCGAGCAACAGTATCGGTGTCCACTCGCCCTGCATGTCCTGGCGATCTCAGGCGACTGATGCGCAGTTTTCTAACTAGGCCGATTTCGCCGTACAGGTCGCATTATTCGTCGTTGAATCCTCACCTCCAAAGACCGTCAAGGCAAGCGGGACCGTATATTTTTCGAAGGATTTTTCTCTCGAAACGACTGTACCCCTTCAAAGTAATCTCCATAGACTGCAACACACCTATACCAGCGCTTGATCCAATCCTCGAAACATTTTTTTTATATTCGGTTTTCGGCATGTCCATCAGTGCTTCCTGCGATTTTTCTATTACTTCCTCTCGCTGCTGAAACGCGTTCCCCGTTGTGGTTTTTTAACTCGATTGGACAGAAAGAAGTTACAGGGAGCCAAATCAGGTGAATTCGGTGACTTTTGGATGGTATTTGTTGCATTTTTCGTCAAAAAATTACGAATAATGATGGCACTGTGCGACCGCGACGGTGCATTATCATGGTGCAAAATCCACGAGTTTTCTGCCCACAATTCTGGTCTCTTTCGGCGAATTGCTTCACGCAAACGTCTCATAACGATCAAATAATACGAGTACTCTTTGTTTACTGTCTGGCCTTCTGGCAAAAATTCATGATGCACTACACCGTTGTAATCCATGAAAACCGTGAGCATTGCCTTCTTTTTTGACTGAAAACGACGTGTTTTTTTTTGGTCTCGGCTCATTTGGTGAACGCCATTCATTTGCCCGATGTCTGGATTGCGTGTCATACTCATAAACATAAAGCCACGTCTCGTCTCCAGTAATGATCCTTTTGATGAATATGGGATCGGATTCAGCCTCGCAAATCATCTCTTTTGCTACGTCAACACGGTCTATGTTTTGCATGAAATTGAGGTCTTTTAGCACCAACTTTTCTGCTACACGACGGAAACCCAAATCATTAACCAAAATGCCTTGGACGGATCCATAGACAATGTTCAAGTCCTCCACTATCTCTCTGATGGTTAATTTGCAGTTATTGACCAACATTTATTTTACTCGTACTTCATCAATGTTTTCGTCGGTTTTCGATGTCGATGGTCTGCCATCGCGTTCATTATCTTCGATCGACTTACGACCACTTTTGAACCGCTCGTGCCACTGGTAACCGACCGTTTTCTGTAGAGAATCGTTGCCGAAACACTTTTCCAACATTTCCAACGTTCGTGCACAATTAAATCCGTTTTTTACGCAAAATTTAATGCAAGTTCGTCGTTGCAAATTTAAATCCATTTCTAAAATTGTAAAAAATCGCCAACACACACAGAGATAGATGTACTCTTGGCTACGTAACTGTTGCTATGACGCTAAGATTTAGAGGGAGTATCAACAACAGGTTTACCAACATAACAAAAAAAAAAAAAACCAGAACTCAAATCGGAACAATGGGAGCTCCACACAGTGGGAACTTTTCGATCAAGGCGGTATACTCGTTGTCTCTTTCTTTTTTCGGGATAGGGCCTTACTACTCAATTACCTCCTTAGCACAAAGAATCAGAGATTGGCAAGTTTGATTCATCGTTTTATTTCTGCTGAGGTGTTGTTGGTTGTATGAATTCAACCAATTCAGCTCCAAAGTAGTCAAAGTCCGTTACTAATTCGAAATTATTAAAGCCGATTGTGACGATCTGTCCAATCCATCGAAGTTGTGTGCCCCTTCTTGTTGACAGCACATACATGGATTTTGCCGCATTTACCGTAAAACCCATTTTGGCAGCTTCCGCTTCAATGTTTTTTTTGTTTTAGTTTCTTTGTTTTGCAAATTATTGTATGTCAATATTCCAGTTCTTCATGTGAATGGGTATCACAAATTTGTGGCCAAATGGACTTTGTACTTAATGTCAGCTTCGCGATAGAATTTATCCGGTATTCTTAGATTACATAGATACAATTTGCCACAGTTCGATGATATGCCATTGAGCGGTAGTGACGGGGGTATTGAGTACTTGATTGGTACATCCTGTACTATACGCCATTCGGTGGTGGATCGATAGCGAAAATTGAAGCAAGATATTGTTTCAACCATTTAGTAGCACTTGAAGACAAATTATTCGAACAAGTCGACAATATCACAAGATCAGGAGTAGGTAAACCATGTGAGTAAACAATCGTCTTACCGGTTGCTTCAAAAAGTAAAACTTCGGTGCTCTTCCAGAGAGAGAAGAACCCTTGATTTATCGCAAATGATTGCAATCGTTGACAATTGATGGCAATTATTTGGTGCCAAATCAAATCTGCCTCTGAATGGACAAACCGCAAGTTGTTTGCTCAATTTTTGAACAGACTTATCTTGGTATGATCGGTATAATATAATAAGACCCTTATCTGTAACAAAATCTGTTGGGCCATCGAATGTGGTTTCGATCTGGCGCAATTGAAGTGGAGCTCCTTCTAAAACATTCTAATCGTGGCGGTACTTTTTACCCCGCACTGTAACCGCCTGTCGAACCAGATCTGGCTTCTGTTCGGCTTCGATAACATCCCATAAGGCCTACTTATCGAATAGTGCTAGATTTCCTTCGAGATCGAAATCCTCATTTACTCGTATACTTGGATCATCGGCAGATGTCCAAAAAGTTTGATTTTGCTTAAGACTTCCCTCACGACGGCACTTTTTTCGTTGCTTATTTCAACTAAGCCGATTGCTGCATAGCTTGCCATTACTATTGACACCATTCCCATTAAAATAATTGCTTTGATTTGCGTTCTTAGAAACTGAGCGATTTGTAGTCACAAAGTCTATGGGTTTACTACTACTACAAAAACTCTCGGGAGCCGATACAAATGAAGCTCCCATTCGTACTTCTACTTTTGGTGGTATTAAATTGCTGAAGAATTACTTGTTGATTTGGTTGGTTGGTTTGGGGAATCTCTTTGAAGTTTGTGTTCTTCTGCGTCCATTGATTATTTTCACATTTGAGATTTTATTGGTCAGAGCCGAAGGAGCCTATCTTCCAGCAATTATTCCATTCAGAAGTGTATTGCTCTCAAAAGTATTCGGTGCACTAGCGAAATTTGGCTGCCTTACTTGGCTTATTGATCACAGTTGGCGTTACAGTAGTTTGGCCATTGTATGATGGTATTAACTTGATATCAAATATATCCTGGGCCCTTAAGGTTACCTATGCACCTTGTTTCGGCAACGGGACCCCATTGCGGAACGCACGAATTATAGTAATATGGTCCACACTGATGTCTTTTATCATGCCCTGGAAGACACCCAGCTAGTCGTAGCATTTTATCGAAACAGCTTATCCAATCCAATCCACTTCCATGGTATTCCTTTAGGGGGCCAACATTTAAAAACTGGAGGGAAGCAAAACTTAATAATAAATTACGAAGGGTAAAAAAAAAAGATTTGGATATTTTCTTTGAAACGCAATAAGAGAGGAAGCAATCAAGACTCCAACCAACGAAATTGATAACGCACCGGCGACAATCCCCTAATCAATGCGAATATTATCAGCGTACGTTAGTATTTCACAGACTTTTGAAAGGTTATGCCTCCAGTATTCAGATCTGAGTTCCACAGAATTCTATATGGTATGGTATATCAAAAGTCTCTGTTAAGTTGGCGGAGCAGCGAGCGTTCTCAATCGTCATTTGGCACAGACGGACGAGTTTCACAGGGATACCAAAATTAGACATGGCACCATATAACTCGTCCCTCGGTCATATGTGGCCTTAAAATCAATGAAAATATCATGGGTATCGATTTGGACTTCTTGAGATTTTTCCACAACCTGCCGAGGTGTGAAGATTTGGTCGATTGTGGACTTTTCTGCTCTACTGGCACTGACAATCAGGTTATTGGAGAAGAGTTTCAGACATTTACACACAATGGCAGATTTGATTTTGTATCCGAAGTAGGGGAGACTTATACCTCTATAGTTCCCGCAGTTGAGGGTGCCTGGTTTTTGTGGATCGGGCAAAGGATACTGAGATTCCATTCATCAGGTATGCATAATTCTCATAAGATCTGAGAAATGAGATGTTTTATGGCATACCCAAAATCATTTCCAGCATCTTTGACTACCTCGGCCGGTAAGCCGTCAGCTTAGATATTGCTATTCTTCATTTTGGTCAGGTGAACGGATGTTTTGGCTATCATCGTCTAAGTTGAATGGAATATTCAGCCTGAAGGGCTTCTTCGCCCTTATACAGTCTGCAGAAAACGTTTCTGCACTTTCTCAGCACCGACTGTGACACTACTACAAAGTTTCCTTCTTCATCTCTAAAGGTTTCTGTACGGGTCTTCTTGTCTTGGATACGTCGTTTTACCTGGTAAAACTTTCGTACGTTATTCCTGGAATACAACCTCTTAATATTTTCGATTGCGTACTTCTCTTTTCTCTTTTTTCTTCTTGTGAGAAAGCTGATGTAGAGCTCATGAATGCTTCTTGGTTAGCAGCATGTGCTTGACGGCATTCTTCCTCAAACCACCATGAAGGTTGGGTGAAACCGAGCACATCAGTTGCTGCGTCTCTGATGGCATGGTGGCAACACTACCACTAGTCTTCGCTAGCTGGTGCTGGAGACAAAGGAGTTGTGAGATTTCGGGATACGCGTTCGGCGAAGATTGCAGCTTTTCTACAGTAGTTCTTCAGGTCTTCAATGGATATAAACTTGATTTCTACTCTTTCCGGGTAACAGGACGTCTTTGATAAAGATCGATATGCTCCGATTTAATGCCTGCTTTATGAATATCTTCTCCATCACGTGATTGAAAGAGTTAAATTGCCACGCGATTCGATGTAGGTCTGAAATAGCTCTAATAAAGAAATTCGAAACCCCACACCACAAACTCTATTTTATGGCATTATACGCCAAACTGGATTGGTTTGTGTAGAATTTTTAAACTAGCTATAGCATTCTAGAGCTTGATATGATTAATTTTGGTCTATGATCGCTTAAGACATATTTTACAAAAAGCTTTTTCCTTTTCTATAAATTTAATATGCGATATACAAGAGGAATTAAACCTCCCGTAGTTCGTATAATGATTTCTTAAGTCGCGATCTACTCGTAGGTACTATAAATGCAAACAATTCAATTATAACAAGGTCCCAAGCCGCTATAGACGCCAAGTGCTCTGAAAATACTACGCCTTATGAGGGTGCAAAATTAAATTAAAATACCTAATTACGTCCCTAAGACTATCTATTCTTTTACATTCAGACGGCGGATTTAATGTATTTTGTGTATTTGTGTATAAAATATGTGGCGCTTATAAATAACCGAACTCTACCACTACCAATCTTAAGAGAGACTATAATAATCGATTTTGGAGAGGCAATTACCACGATGGTTGTGGCTAAAACGCTAGAAAAAAAATCGGACTCTTCTACACTAGGGCTAGAAGGTTTGCTACCCGCGAATAGGTATTTGTCGTCCAATGCTGGATGGCATAGAGTCATTCTTTAACCATTTACAACTCTTACGGCTGCCTATAGCTCAGGTGGTAGTGTATTGACTTTCGAATCGGATGACTCGTTGTTCGAATTCCTTTTTTTTTTCTGTCAATTAGAATGAGTAGTTGTTTAAGAATACAAGAAGTCGAATTACACTAACGATTTAGTCTCCCGCTTAAATGTTGGATACCACCCATAGAGTGAATAGCCACTGCCTCTGCATCCCATTTTCCAAAAAACCTAACACATGTTTAGACATGATTATTAAAGTTCAACGTTGATTACTGATTTCAACGGCATTCAGAGCCTGCTAACAAAATACCACCTTAAGCTATTAGTGGATTTTCTTTGATATACAAACGCCTACGATTAAAATGTGATGTTAAGTGGAGAACCAAAAATATCTATCATCTTAGCGAACTGAGGCCCCGCACTGCATATCGAAGTAATAATAACAATAACGCTAATAACACGTGCAATGTTGTCTTCCGAGGCTGCAATTGACGCTGGTTTATCTGCATAGACGAGTAATTTGACGTATCCCCATAAAAAATAGTCTAAAGGCGTCAAATCGCATGATCGTCAATTCACCGATGAAGTCATTCAAATACGTGAAAAGGATATGTTCGGGTATAAATGTTTTCTGTCCAAAATTTTTTCCGAAGTCAAACTTTTATTTGGTGAAAGATGACGTCTGCAGAAATGTTATCAAGGTCAAGGCTCCATTATGCAGTTCATTATAACCAGGACTAAACACTAGTTTTCTCATTGCCTAACTATTTCGTGGAAGCTTCCTGATCAAATAGAAAATACATTTTTTCGAATCCGGAAGTTCACATGAATGACAAGAACTTACAAGAATATCTTAAGGTTTCTTCTCCTTTTGTTTACAGTTGAAATTTGTAACATGCGTAAATTTATCTAATATACGTATTCCTCTCACCAGTCTGCAATGCTAATATACCGCTTAATTCCCGGACCTTAGTAGCATTCTATAATACATGCCGCTCTAGTATGGATATCCTCGTGATTACGTTGGGAAGTGCTCGCTTCTTATTAGATCACGTTTACTCACACCCGCTGATATTCGTAACATTTTGATACTGAATACTGCAGCGGACTTTGGACGCAGTATCATGGTGTACCTAACTTTATCATCGAACTCTTCGGCGATTGCCGCTATGCGTATAACTACCGCTATAACGTCATCGTTCATATCGCCTATCATTCTTTTATTATGTTTTTATTATTTTGGGCAAATTTTTAAGGTTTTAGCGCGGTCCACATACGACCTCTGTATATGTAGATCTTTCAATGCGCCACGATATTTCTATAGCACTTCTCGGGAACTTTTGTGCCGCATGTCGATCTGCCTCTCACATAAGGTCGCATCGACTGCTATGGAGATTAGTAATGTTATTAGGTGCGCAAAGTATTGCCCATCGCTAGCTATAACTTTTTCTCATCTTTCTGCTAGAGCTCGAATACTGTTACGGTAAAAGTGTTCATCTTTCGAGGCTATCCACAAATCAAGCCTTTTTTTGATGTCTTCATATGAGCGGAACTGCTGATCAGCCAGACCATGTGCAATCGAACGGGAAAAGTTGTAATCGGACGGCGCAATATCTGGAGAATATGGCAGGTTGGGTAGAACTTCCCATTTGAGCGTTTGCAGGTAGGTTTTACCGGGTTTGGCAACGTGAGGCCGAGCGTTGTCATGCTGTAGAATCACTTTTTCGTGACTCTGCTCGTATTGTGGCCGTTTTTCGCGCAGCGCTCGCCTTAATCACATCAATTAAAGTCGATACCCTTCCCCAATGATGGTTTCGTTAGGTTTCAACAGTTCATAATAAATAACACTGACTTGGTCCCACCAAATACACAGCATAACCTTCGCAGCGTAAATATTCGGCCGTGACGATGACGTAGAAGCATGACCGGGCAGCCCCCATTACTTTCTTTTCTTTAAATTGCTGTAGTGAATTTATTTTTCATCACTCGTCATGATGCGATGAAGAAAAGCCTTCGTTTTTTGCCACTGGAGCAGTTGTTTACAGGCGAAAAAAAGACGCCCTAGACTTTAAATCATAAGGGACCCAAGTTCCTTGTGTTTGAATCATTACCAGCGCATGCAATCGCTTGGCGGGTAACTGATAATGCTGAAGAATGCTCTTCTTACGTTTGGCACGGATCCTCAACGAACGATTTTAACCTTCCTTCAAGCGGACTGTCGTCAACATCGAAATCACTGTCTTTAAAGCGACTGAACCAAAAGCAAATGACGCCAAAACAAAATCACTAGTGTGTCAAAACGGTTTGTTTACCATATGTCTCAGCTTGCTTCATGACGTTTTGGATATGACAAAATCGAAGTTCTAGAATTCTCCAGTTTTTTTTCATAGTATGCGATACAAGTTTCACCGATCGCCAGTTGTTTCTATTTTTCGTGTCGATTTTGCCTTTATAACGTGAAACAATGAAGCTTTCTCTTCACCTGGTAGACATCCGATCGAGCCTTATCATTTTATTAAAAAAAATCACAAATCGGAGGTACGTGATCTGGACCGACTACACATCTCGGGTTCATTCATTTTATTGTTTCGCCAACTTCAGTTTTCTGCAAATCTGACGTTTCCTCTTAGTGCACGAGAGCCCTGTGAATGGTGCTTCGTGAGAATTCTTCACTTAGTTACGCGTTTAGATACTCATTCTATCTGTTGATTGAATTTGTTGATTTGTCCCGCAGTCTCAAAAGTATTAAATGTTACCTGTACATCAACGTAGGACTTATCTATTATTTTTAGTTTCGATACAGCAATGCCCGTACTTCAACTGGACGTGCTCTACCTATAGCTTTCTTCCTCCTTTTCTGCAACTTTCGTAGTCGAATTCAGGACGCACTTTATCCGTTTTGGCTATTTCTGGGGTATATATGTTAATGGGTTATGCAACTCTAGAAGCCGTAAAAATAGGCTTTATAGACATTATATTTCTAAAGGTCTAGTTAAAATTTGAAGTGAATTGGTTCAAAATTGTTCAAGTTATGGGTACGGCCAACTTGAAAAATGCAGTTTTGAGGTAAAACGCGTTTAAAAATTTAAGTTATAGAAAGTCATGAAAAATGCCTCCTGCACCATATAATTGGACTTCTAGATTATTGTCCTGCTCTTCAATTCCTTTTCTATTCGATTTTAATGCGATCTTTCTGCAAGCTTTATGCACTCTTTGTCAATCTCCAAGCACATTTCGTAGCCGTTCGGGCCGATTTCTAGATTCTTTCATTATGTGCAAAATTGAAGGAAAGCCATCATAGTAAACATAAACTGCAATATCCATAGCTATATCCAAAACAGTTTTACCACTAGAAATGGATTTTAGCGCCAATGCCCACACAGTCGAATTAAAACTTTCACACTTTCACAGTTTTGAGTATAACCGCCATTGCATCGAGTAAAAAGATCGTCTCTGGCCTTGATAGCTTCATACACTTCAATTAGAAAAGCTGGCTTATGTTTGTACTCAGCCAAACTATTTGTAGCTTTAGGCTTTTGCCAGGAGCACCATGAATCCTCTCCGATCGGACATTTATCGTGCTGCGGTTTTGCATCAGTTCTCATGTTCTCAACTGAATCACAGTTTCTACGAATGGTTGATCCGTAATAAATAGAGACTTCGTCTATTAGTTTTCGCGTCAATTTGCCCCTTCTGCAGCGACCTTTTGTATTCTTTTTCAAATGAGGTAGGGGGATGCCCATTCGCTTTTGAACGTGATCTGTACACTCTTTCTTGAGTACTGTGACATTCTCATAAGGCTTAGCATCAGATGTATTTCACCTGGTGCAAAGCTTCGGATCGCTGAAACATCTCAACAACTGCATCGATCTCCACTTTTCCTGCTGATCCATTCTGATTCGCATGGCATTCCGTATATTCTTCGGTATCTTCTTTATTCTCCTAGTACCTACTTACCGCATTACAGTATTTCGATTTCACTACGCAGTGTATAATTTTTGCACTGTAATTGCTAATAGGAGTCACTAGGCCAAATAAGGACGTAAACCCACGTTGTTTCCACGAACCATCGCCTGATACCACAATTCCATTTTCCCTTTTTTCAATAGAAATAGCTGTCTCATCTTTCGCTGCTTTCATCACACTGTTTTCGAAAACTGGTTTAGTTGCAGTTGAAACTCTTTTGAAAACATTGTCTTAGAAAAAGGTAATTCCATAAATGCACAAAACTTTTTTATTCCGTGCCCACCAATTCCAAGTAATCGCATGGAAATTACAATTGTACGGTTTATTTCATAGCGTTTTTCAATAAATGGACTAGTAGGTATCTCAGTCTATAGACACCTTTTGCTGCACACTACTATTTTGAATCCCAAACCGAGCTTACAACTTTCCATAAATTTCACTTGTGATTTTCCCACTTTACAAACGACAACGTTTGAAATAGCTGAAAAAACTGCAATAAAGTTTCAATATCGTACATATCTTCCGATTGCTTAAATTTTTTCGCGAAATCATTTCACTTGCTGCCTCTAACTCGAGTCAAATCAGCGGTCATCTTTTAGATATTTTCGGTCTCTTGCTGTATGTGCGTGTCTCTTTTGCATCTTTTTGACCACAATACACATTGACACTCATTATAAAATGGTTCGTAACACAACAAAAAAAACAAGTTAGCACAATTATCGATAAAAAATCAACGTTCCTCAAATAGCGTCCTTCTCAAATGTTTCACTGTACGAAACTGACTGAAACCGACGTTTCTAAAGACGAAACAAGCAATAGTCTGAACACGTGGCAAATGGCTCCAAAAACATCTGCCGTATACCTACTTTAGTCCCCTAAAATACAGTCCCTCGCTTCGGTCATAAGAGGCTTGCTGCCTACCTGGCGGCAAAGATATTTCCCGGCCATAATCTTTTGGGATATCATTTTTGAAGTCCGAGGGACTCATTGAAAGCAAAAAAAAATCGATTTTTTGAAAGTCCTAGAGTGGCCTAACCGATTAAGAGGCTCGTCTTTTATTCCTTACCGTCGCTTTCGTCTGACTGTTCCACTACCAGGTATCTTTAATTGCGTGTAGCCGGCAGTTTGATATACCGAGCAGAGTGCCTCCACTACTCTTATAAGTTGTTCCACATATCCTGCATGCTTAGTTCTTCCTCTTGGCTTATGGCAGTTTGGAGCCATTTCCGGAAATTTAGCGTCCACAGTTGGCCCTTTTGATTGTTAATATTGTAAGAGTTTCTACTGATGTCGGTTGTTCTTATTCCGTTTTTGATTTTTGTATATTTTTTGAACAAATAATTCAATACACAAAGTTCGATAATGGCTTGCTAGTATTTTGCTCAAGCTTTTTTCATTCGCCGTTTCGCAGTATTCTGGCATAGATTTATCATCTCGATACTATTCTGTGTCCAGAATTTTTCATTCAAAATACGCTCGTAAATTTTATTTCTGCATGTTGGCAGCACTGTACTTACTCGTAGTTACAGCACGAAATTTGAGCGGAATCTGCTACTCAGATTATAACTGCAACTATTAATAAGACCGCTTCCATTTTTACAATGCAAAATATAGTTGAACAAAACTGTTGCCTTAAACTCTGTTTCACAAATAAAATTTCGCGTGCTGAATCGTTGAAAATGTTGCGGAAGACCTAAGGCGTATCGTGTATGTCAAAAACGCAGGCATATGAATTGTGAAGGGTGTTTTATTTGAGGTTTCATTTTTAAACTGGTAACACTGTTTCTACGGATTGTCAATTGGACAGCTGAAAGTTGATTTGTGGTTAGTATGTTTTGCCATTTTATAATAAATATATTAACACTAAAACAACGCTTGCAAATTGTGCAAACTTATTTTGAAACCATAGTTAGGTTGCCAAACTTATCGTACGTCACGTCCATTTTACGGTCGACATAATCGTCCATCTGAGCAAGTTATTCGGAACACGATGAATCCTTTTCACACCACGTACACTCTAGTGGATAATATCCAAAGACGACAAACGGTGCGCAGTGTTGAGCAAAATCCGAATGTGTCGATTCGCCATCGTGCACAGCAATTGGAGCTATGCCCTTCCACTTTGTGGAAGATTTTACGGAAAGATCTTAGCTTAAAGCCTATAAGATCCAGCTTGTGCAAGAGTTGAAACCGCGTCACCATTATACGCGTCGTAGGTTCGGTGAATGAGCCGAAAACATGATTCAGCTTGATCCTCATTATCGACGCAAAATTTTGTTTTCCGATGAGGCCCATTTTTGGTTAAATGGATGAGTGGAGAAAACCCAGAAGCCTTTGTCGAGACGCCCTTACAACCATTAAAACTCACCTGTTTGGTGTGCTTTATGGGTTGGTGGAATCATCGGCCCATATTTCTTTAAGGACAATGGCGACCAGAATGTTACCCTCAATGGAGAGCGCTATAGAAACATGATTTCTGACGTTTTCGTTCCTCAGTTGAATAGCATTGACATGACAGAGCTTTGGTTTCAACAAGATGGCGCAACATGCCGCAACACTCGCGGCACCATCAATTTATTGCGGGAAACATTTGCTAAGCTCATAATTTCACGTAATAGACCTGTGAGCTAGCCTCCACGATCCTGTGATCTCACATTTTTAGAATTACTTTCTTTGGGGGCATGTGAAGTCAGTAGTCTGTGCCGAGAAACCAAAGACGTTGGACGATTTGGAAGCCAACATTCGCCGTGTTATTGGTGATATACCGCCCCAGTTGCTCAATAAAGTTGTCGAAAATTTTACTTCACGAATTCGCTTCATTGGAGCTAGTTATAGCACGCATATGACCGATATCATATACTCAACACTCATGGCATTATCTATTATCTATTTAATTAAGCTAATATCATAGACATTAACATTAGCTTCAAGTGTTTTATATCATACAAAATTAGTTTACGTCGTCTTGTTTAAAATTATGAACCTTGCCTCGTTTAACGTCGTCCTATACGGGGATTTTCTTAGCCGTTTAGATTTGAAATTGCTTCATTTAAGCAGTTTAAATTGGAAAATTGGCAGTTGAAATGTCTTGACAGTTGAAGAGTGATATTTTTCAAGTATTTATGGATTCACACAAATTAAAATTTGACATTGTATGTGGTTGAAAGTGCATTCGCTTTGTTGTCTTACTTACAAAAAGGTTCCGTGGCCGCGTAAAGTGATTTTCAATCATTTTCTTTGTTTTTTGGTTGAGACATTTATATATATTTTTTTTAGGTAAATTAACCTCCACTATAGACATTATTTCTGATATATGGTATAATCAACATTTTATTCAGTGAACAATGAGAGCAAAACGGAAGAATAACAACGCTGAAAGTGCTCGTATAAAAAAGAAGAATGCCATATAATTAGAAGTACTTGACTTAAATGAAAAAAGCATACATGTTACTACACTATCTATCCAGAAAAAGGCAATGTGCTTATTTAAAGACCTAAAGTCAATGTCAGTTGAAGAGAATAAAGATGTCAGTTTTAACGCTAGTTCCGGATGGTTAGAAAAATTCAAAAAGAGAGCACAGCTTCCCAATTTTGAAGTTACCGGTGAATCTGCAAGTGCAGATTTTGAAGCAATCAAAAAATTTCCTGTGAAACTAAAACAAATTATTACGGATGGAGGATACACTTCTCAGCAAGCTTTCAACGTTGACGAAATCGGGCTGTTCTGGAAACGTATACCGTCAAGAACTTGTACATATATCTATTGAGGTAAAAACGGCACCTGGACAAAAAGTTGCGAAAGATAGGGTGACGCTGCTTCTTGGGGGCAATGCTTCGGGAGATTTTAAGCTAAAGCCATTGTTAGTGTACAATTCGGAAAATCCAAGAGGTAAGAAAAATATTTGTAAACAAACGCTCCCAGTCAAATGGAAAGCCAATAAAAAGTCTTGGGTAACTGGTAGTATTTTTGCTGAATGGTTTAAAACAAATTTTTGTCCCGAAGTTAAAAAATATTACAAAAAAAATAATTTGGCATATAAAGCCTTGCTCCTTGTGAACAATGCTCCTAGTCACCCGGGTAATTTAGACGAAACAAATGATGACATCAAAGTAATTTTTCTACCGCCAAACACAACTTCCCTTGTACCTTCCTATGGACCAAGGTGCTATTGCTGCGTTTAAAAGATATTATTTACGCCGGATTTATAATGATCTAATTGCAGCAATTGATGGAAAGTCAGAGTTAACAAATGGTCGTGAAGTTGAGGATAGTATTTCAGAGGCTGTTAATGAAAGAGAAGAATTCCGATTTCCGCTGGGAAGAATATCAGAGGCCATTGAAATTTTTGAGAAACACGACACGAACAAAGAAAGATTTGAAGCAATAAGGCGCTCAATCACTTCTAGCGTTGGACTCTACAAAGACCTGTATGCAGAAAAAAAGAATTGTTTAACGCAGAAGCAGATAGAAACATTTTTTAAGCCACTTCCAGTGAAAAAAACTTCTGGACCTACTTTGAATCGGAAACAAACTACTCAAGACCATTAACCATCTGCAGCTGGCCGTTAAATCATTTCTTCGGATGAAGAAAGCCCTGAAGATTAATAACCCTGAAGATTAATAACACTGAAGATTAATAAAATATCTATTATAAACTATTTGCGTTCTAATTTCTTGGAACACCTCTCGACGTAAATCGAGGGATTACTGCACCTCTAAAATAAACACCCTTTATATGACATTCAAAGAAGGGCGAGAAGTGGTAGTTGTTTTGCCGACATTTAACGGCTATTAAGGACGAAAACAACAACAGAATCAAGATCCTGGTGCTCGAAAATCGTCGTATGAGTCTTAGAGAGTTGACTCAAGAGGTAAACATATCTTTTAACTCCATTCAAGGCGTCCCCACGGATATTTTGGGATTGAAACACGTCGCCGCACGACCGATTCCAAACGTGCTCAATTTTGTTCAAAAGGGACATTGAAAGCAGATCGCAGGAATGAGTAATAACTGGTGACGAGATATGGGCTTATGAGTACGATATGCAAACTAGCCAACAGACTTTATAGTGGCGCTACGAAAATGAGCCCAAACCCAGGAAACAGCGACAAAGTCACTCTGAAATTAAGTAAAGTTATCCTGACAGTTTTCTTCGATTGCCGCGGTGTAGTTTACGCCAAATTCCTCCCAGAGGGGCAAACAGTAAATAAGGAATATTATTTAGGCATCATGAAGCGTTTGCGTTAGAGTATCCGCCGAAAACGTTACGATTTGTGGAATGGCAATTCTCTCATCATTGTGTTTTAAGTGAAACACTCGACAAATGTCATCGATCAAGCACCATACTCACTTAATATGGATCCACCTGACTTTTCCGGTTTCCGAAGCTAAAATTACCACTTCGAGGAAGGCGTTTTAAATCGATTGAAGCCTTAAACAATAATCGTTAAAGGAGCTAAAGGCCACTGTAATGGAGTGAGAGTCGTGGGGTGCACATCTGAGTTTAACGAGTTGTTGAGTTAAATTATTCAAAGCTTATCAAAAATAACTTAAATACAAAAATAAAAATAAAAAAATGCCTTGCATTTGTATAATTTGTCATGGTAAAGTGGATAGATCTGTTTCCAAATTACCTTGTGGCGATTGTGCAAAATTATTTCACGCTACTTGTGTTAATATTCTTGATAGTGACGTAGAATATATGGAAAAAACCGGTCTTCCTTTCCGCTGCCCTTCCTGTACATCTCTTCGTCGTAGATCAGGAATCATCTCTCCATTGTCCCCTGCTTTTCATTCCACGGACGCTGCTACTGTTAATACCACCACCACCGCTCCATCGCTGTCGCCAACTCATCGGCTGTTGCAAAAAAAACCAACGCCACTGCTGATCTTGTTACACCAAAAACTTAATTTTCCTGGGTGATATTAACATTGATCTCCTCTCTAAGACTAATTTTGTGAATAGTTACCTAATGTTACTGGTTGCTTATGGTTTGGATTGTTGTATTGATAAGCCAACGCACATATGTGGTATCTCTAGTAAATGCATTGACCATATCTTTTATAGAAGTGGTAGATCTCGCAGTTGTGGTCTTGTGAGCTCTTTAGCTGATTTCGGTATCACCGATCATTGCATGATAAGTCTTCACTATTTAGACATTATTAATGAAAGCAATAAATCAATTATAGTACTAGCAAACCTTTTAAAAAAATTGATTTTGATATGCTCAACTTCCTTCTTCGTTTTGAATTTTGGCCTGATGCCTATAACGAAAATTGTCCTTCTATAGCTTTTGATAACTTTTTACACTCTTAATTTAAATACTTCTGATCACAAATCTAGACGTTTAAAAGGGTGGATGTCTGGACCTTTGCTAAGAAAAATAAAAGTCCCAAATGTAAGAAATACCCTTTCAATAGTGCATTCAAAATTTCTTTCTAAGGTTATGCAAAGACATCTGAGGAAAATTATTATTTGTCTGAACTCGAAAAAAACCAAGGAAATTTAAAAGGGGAATGGAGCGTAGTCAACAAAATTTTAAATCGCAAAGTCCGTGAAGACAAACCATTAATTGTGACAGTGGATGATTTGACAGTTTCGAATCCCACTGAAGTTGCTTTTGTTTCCACAGCTATTGATTTAATTACTGAAGTATTTGATAAAAACAATCCTACTATTGCTGACGTGGGACTAGTAAGTGATACCTTTTTTAGTGAAAGCTGTTGTTTTAATCCCATTTCTTCAAGTGAATTATATAAAATTATTAATCCATTAAAAGTCTCCAACACTGTTATAGCGAATGGTTGCTCTAATGTTATTCTAAAAAGGATAGCATTTAATATTGTGGATGTGCTAGCTCACATTTTTAACAAAAGCGTTTTCGGAGGATTTTTTCCTGATGCACTTAAAATTACTGAAGTTATTCCGCTCCATAAAAAATCTAACCCTTGTTGTCTTAATAACTACAGACCGATATCTCTTTTGCTCGTTTGCTCCAAGATATTTGAAAAAGCCATGAAAAGAAGAAGTCTAGATTTTTTAAAAGAAACAACTATTTTTTAGTGATTATCAGTTTGGATTTCGAGCTGGCAGATCTACTGAAGACGCACTTTTAAAGTTATGTAGTGAGGTCTATGATAGTATCAACCAAAGTTTCATCAATGCTGCCCTTTGTGTTGATCTAACTAAAACGTTTGATCTAGCAGGGTTTCGTGGTTTTTTGTATTATTGGTTTGCTTCTTATTTGTCTGATAGAAAACGGCATGTTAAAACTAAAGGAAAATACAGTGTGCTACGCAACTTAAATTTATGTGTACCACAAGGGTCAGTCCTTGGACCATTACTTTTTTTAATTTTTGTTAACTCCATTTTTTTTTAGAAATTTAAAGGTTGCTCGACAGCTTTTGCTGATGACATAGCCTTTCCCTACGCAAGTAAATCTCCACTTAATTTGTTGTAATAGCTGACATTAACTTTGACTTGGATCTTTTGAGACGCTGGTTTGCTCAGCATCGTATGATTTTGAGTAATAAGACTAAAGTGATGTATTATTTACCAGGGTCTTCTACTCTGCTTGACTCTAACCTTTTTTATCACGCTTCTGAGTGTGTTAAGTTTAAACTCGAACTTCTTGTGAAACTTGCTCCAATCATTGTTTTAAAATAGATTTTGTTCAATCCTTTAAGTATCTTGGGGTGATATTGGATAGCAAATTAAACTTACTAACGCTCTGAAAAAATATTTGCTATGTTGCTCCAGACAATTTTACAATCTCAGTTCATATTGTTCAAAAAAATTACTGGTTATGATCTATTATGGTATTATGCATTCTAAGATTCAGTATGGTATCATTTGTTGGGGTCGAATTCATGCTAACAAAATTAACCCTCTGCTCTTAGTTCTTAAAGATGTTATACCTATTATATGTAAGAAAAATCGATTACATAACAGCTTTATTTTATTTCAAGAACTGAAAATTCTTCCCTTAAGGCATCTCTACTACTACGAGTATAAAGTGCTAAAACTTTATTTTATTAGAAGTGGCTCTCTTTCAGTTAGAAGAAATTCTATTTACGAAGGCTATTCCAAAATCAACCTCCGAAGTGAAAAATATTTTTTAAAAAACCAAAAACATTAATTTTGTGCACAAAATAGTTTTATTATTGTAACATATAAATTATTTTTCTACATAGTCTCCGTTGAAATCTATAAATTTTTGGTAACGTGGGATGAGCCTTTGTATAACCTCCTGAAAAAATGGCACCGCCAGTGCGTTAAGGCATTGATTCACACCGTTCATAAGTTCCTCATTACTTCCAAAATGTTGAGATGCAATGGATGATTTCAATTTTGTGAAAAGGTGATAATCACTTGCTGCCAAATCAGGACTGTAGGGAGGGTGATCAAAAATATCCCAATTGAACTCCTCCATTAAAGTTTTTGTGAGTGCAGTAGTGTGTGGTCGTGCGTTTTCATGCAGAAGCACCTTTGGTAAGCATTCCTCGTCTTTTGTTCTGGATTGCTCTTTTCAACTTACGTAGAGTTTCACAGTAAACCGCTGCATTTATTGTGTTTCCAGGTTCCATAAACTCGGTCAACAATATGCCTTTACTGTCCCAAAAAACTGTGGCCATCATTTTTCGATAGGAAAAAGTTTGTTTGAATTTTTTGGGCTTGTTTGGGGAATGAGTGTGCATCCACTGCTTTGACTGTTCTTTGCTTTCTAAGTTTACATACTGGACCCAAGTCTCATCTCCAGTCACAATTTGCTGTAAAAATTCTTTACCTTCCATTTCTAAACGTTCGAGAAATGCTTTTCCTGAATTGACACGTTGGGTCTTGTGGACATCTGTGAGCTGTTTTGGGACCCCACGGGCACAGAACTTGTGGTAACCCAAGTTTTCAAACACGATTCTGTATAGAGTAGTTCGAGAGATTTCAGAAAATCTTGTTGCAATATCTGAAATCGTAAAACGCCTGTTTTCTCGAACAAATTGGTCAACTTGGTGAACCACGTCTTGATTCATGATCGATTTGCTCCCTTGGCCTCCTTCATTATGCACATCTGTGCGTCCGTTTTTCAATTGTCTACACCAATCACGTACCGTACCATCAGTCATTACTATATTGCCGTACACAGAACATAACCGACGATGAATTTTAGCTGCGCCATTTCCTTCGGCTTGCAAAAAACGAATTACACTTCGTACCTCACAGGCGGCGGGAGATAAAATTGTATTCTCCATGTTAAAACGGCAACTATTGAAAAAATACTGAACGAAAACGGTCGAAACTTGGCATATTATTTGAGAATAATGTACTGGTTGCGACATGCAGAAACACGTCACCGAAGTGCACGTATGTAATGAATTGTAACACAGCGGAGGTTGATTTTCGAATTGCCCTCGCATAACTTGCGAATCCATTCAAATAACTCTGTTGTTGTACCATCGCACAATAAAATGCATTTTAAAAAGTTTTTCTTGATAGTAGCTCCGACAAATCTTTAACAAGCTACCCGACTTCATCCGACGTATACGTAATTTGTTACCTTTCCTAACTAAAGTAAAAACATGGCTCTTTGATTTTAACCACCAACAGATTGAACGACTCTTAAACATCTATATTCAAAATAAAAACAATCCTTTTTTCTTCTTCCTCCAGGCTCATTTTAGAATTATATATTTGATTTTGAATTTTTGATGGGACACTCGCTACTAGCTGTAGTTCTAAACTTGGCTATAGACTGTTCCTTTTATTTATATTTCTGGGTATTCTTTGAATCTATGGCTTTTTTTTTTTTTTGAAATTTACTATTTTACTTCTACATATTGTACCAATAATAAATAGATAAATAAATACAATGCAATAATAATAATACAATTCCTCAATCAGCCGAAGAAAAATGTGTGGAGGGCTGAGTGAAGCGCTGGCGTAATTGCATTACAAGCAATGGGGTCCTACTTTGAAAGCGATAAAATAAATTTGGATGAATAAATTACATAATTTCACACAATGATAAAAAATTAAATATTTTCTCATGGTTTGAACTAAATTGCGTATTCTTTTGTAGAAAATGTTGCTAAGGACATTACGAATTCCATTCAAACAGGTCTGACCTTTCACCGAAGGCGAACCCTTACCAGATTTAACTTTCAATTGAAAAGAAAATTCTTTAAAAAAACGATTTTTTTAATAATTTCACTAAAACGCCGTGAGAGATAAACTAATAAATTTTAAATCGATTTTATCTGCAATTTCTGTATCGATCGCGCCGTTTCCGCTACTCACTATTTTACAACTATACCACAATGTTGAGCAAAATCAATTTCTATTTATCAACAAAATCGTACATAGCTATACAATACATTTGATTAAAATGAATCACAATTAAATGCTATCAACAATTTCTTGGTACAACTATACATACAAAACAGCAATAACAATGTCAAAGCATGACAATGGCAATCCAAACAAATGACATCTTTTGGGCGAATTTTCATTAACAATGCCGCGCCACCATTAGAAGCTATCAAATTCGATTTGATCTGTCAATCAATTACCATTTGGGGGCTTTCAGCTCCGACAAAATGTCATTAATTCTGTCATAGCCAGAAATTGAGAAATATAAGCCCAACAAAAGAATCGAGACAAATTGGGATTTTAAGAAGCTTTTAAGCGGCAAAATGGGCAGCTCTAAACTCCAAGAGCTAAGCTCGTTATTTGCATTTTAATTGAATGCCATTGTATAGAACGACGATTATCTGTACACACTACAAATATATTCCTACGCTCATATTTATATATCTACATACATATGTAGTGGAAGCGAGGCGAGGCAGCTTTATTGGCTTCGATTGATGGGCTGCTATTAATTAAAATTCCATTTTTACGAGCGTACAAATATTTCCCCCATCATCGATCGCGCATCGGGTATATGAGCCTTTACTGACTAAGCGCTCCCAATGCAGGCTTGAGTGGTTTTTGAATCAAGTCCGGTTTTAAGTGTGAATCGAATTGCTCTGTATATCGATCCATGCAGTTGGAACGAATTTATGTTGAAATTGCATAAATTAATCCAATTCGTCGCTGTAAAAGTTGTTTGGGCTGCAGGACAGCTGATATCATGCAAAACAGTAGCCAAATTGATGGGCAAGTACAATTTATTGGTGATAACTTTGTTGACGTACCTACATCAGGATGACGTGAACCAGATTTTGGCGGTGATCGATGGTGGGAATGATCTGAATTGGGCAAATCCGGAGAGGTCCGTTATTGAAAAATTTTATCATTATACCAGAATGGCTGGTGGGAATATTGTCGAATCATTGGGTTCCAACGAATTCTTTTAAATGGTTTTTCATTGGATTTTCATTTGTCCTAATGGGATTGTTTAAACTCACACCCACCATCCTTTCATTTGAGTTCCGACTGTCTACCATTGAATCATGGAACAACTTTCACAAATCATTTTATCAAAATTCGCGGTCGTTACCTACGATAACTCCAATTTTCAGTCATCATTACCACGCCGTGTCAATGAGACAGCGAAATGCCATCAGTGAACCTTCTGTATCCGAGTCTTTAGGTCAAGATCCCAATCAATCGATTGCGCCCTATTTTTAAGATTTAAGAGGCAGCTCTCGATCGCCCCTTAGGGTATTTTGCGAAAAGACTTGTCCATTTGTTCATATAAGATCGCATTGAACTACGACCTAAGACATATGACCCACGCGCACGTCAAATTTTCGCTTATGGGGCTTTCTTAAAGATATAAGAAGATCTTCCTCAGTGATGAGCTAGAGTCAACGTTTACGAAAAAAATTCGCTCTTTGTTGTGTTTTTCATGCCGACGGCGGTGTCATTGAGCTGCTCTTGATGCTAGAGAGTTGATTACCGTCAACGGAGGGCCTTATGATAACCAATTTTTTTTAGATAAGCTGAAACTGGAAAGCTTGGATTATGCATATGTGGTCGTCTTATCGCCCTATAAATTGGCCGTCCCGCACGTGGGATTTAACACCTTTAGGCTTCTTTCTTTGGAAAGTATTTTGTTAAGTTTTACTCTCACTTTTACAGATTAGTGAGCAGGTGAATTATTTTGGTAGAAAATAACTTTTTTCTTTGAAAAATGTGGTCGTTTGTCTTCAAATGGCTTATAAGTTGAATTAGAAAGCACATGACTCGAGATCTTTATTTCTTTAATCATTCAATCATTTTACCTTCTTCGCCCCCGACTTGCTAAGACAATACTAAGTTCGATTGCGTTTCAATTTTCAAGTTTGAGTAAACATTTTCATAGGAAGTATGTTATGCGCAATAGTAAATGTTCAATTGATGGTTTAGCAACGCCTCCCCGAGTTAAGCTAATCCAATAATTCTTCAAAATCAGATCAGGAAACGATCTGAATCCTGCTTTACAGATCGTAAAAGTAGATCGCGGAAAGTATTAAAAATCGAGTAGCGATTTTAATAATAACCAGTTTGGGTTTGGAAAGAAAATTTCAACAGAGGATGCTATTCTGAAAGTATGTACAGCGAAACTTCTCTTAGGTGGACAGCAATAGTGACCAAATTTGTGTCCATCTAAGAGAGGTGTCCGTATAAGGAAAATTTTAAAAAGTGAACCCTTTTTTTACGCTTTAAAGCGGAAATTAAAAGCCACAATAGTTCCACTAATTGATGTTTTAATTTATTTATTTAATTCATATGCATGCATATAGGAATTTCATTGTACGTATGCGTTTGTACCTATTCCTGCTACAAATTCAATTACAAATATAAAAGGATATAAAAAAAAATCAAGCAAATATTTTATGTTCAATTAAATTTTTTTTATATTAGTCCATAATATTAGTTATTAAAAAAATAGTGTCACTCGAAGTAACTGCCTTTTGCGTAAATAAAACATAAGCGGCATGCATTGAATCCATGGATATCGATGACGCTGCTGCTTCCAATGATGTTTTGAGGCTTTCAAAATTTATGTGAGTAGTCTTGCAGGCCATGCTTTCTAGTTCTGACGACAAACAATCCAGTGAACTCAAATCTGAACCTTCCGGCGGCCAATCCTCTGCTCCTATAAAACCAGAATACTGAGCCACTCCTGTGTGGTTTTTGCTTTGTGCGCCGGAGCAGAGTCTTGTTGAAGTATCAATCCCCCCCATCTACGGTTGGTGGTCGTGGCTCAAGCGGTAGTGGACTGGCTTCCAAACCAGAAGGTTCGGTGTTCGGTGTTTTCAGTTAACAAAAATCAAATAAGATGGGTAGTTGACTAGAAATCAACATCAAGCCAACTTCTACTAAGAATTTAGTCTCCCCATCAAATGTTGGATGCCATCCAGGGAGCGGAATAACCACTGAGCTCAAACATCTTTCTTTCTCTCTCGATCCCATTTTCCAAAAAAACTTAACACATGCTGGGACGTTATAAGTGTATTCAGTTAAGTTCTTTTTAAAAAATAAAAATAAAAAATTCCAAAGAGTATTGGTTAAATCCTTCACAACACCCTCTAGCATATCTTCTTTGTAGACTTTGTCACCTGTGTTCAGAGCTTTTTCGCAGAAATAGATGCGACACCATAGTGAAATACTTCCAACCATAGCATTACGGAGCAGGATGATTGCCACGTTGAGCCCTTGGAATCACTTTTTTCGCTTCCTTGTCATTTTGTTACTTCTTCCACGGTAAAAATTTTCTCATCCGTAAACAAAATATTTGCATGACCATTATCTGCATGCCACTCCAAAAGCTTTTTTATCTTTCCAGTCTAACTTTTAACAGTTGAGTAGTTAAAAGATGCCCCGTTGACCGACGATAGGCTCTCATGTGAAGATCATCCCGAATCAGTTTTGCCATGGATCCGGTTAGTTCGATGGAAATGATTTTCTACATCCGAAGGGGATTTCCGCGAATTCGTTAACACATGGCTGCTACTACCGCACTTGTACGAACAATACGTGGGCGACCGCTTCCTGATCTATTCTCTACTCTTGACAGTCTAACATTCTCGTTATACCTAGTAGTATCTACTTCATTGATTTTCGTTCCTTAAATAAAGGCATACCACAGGGGACGGTTCTTGGTCCTTTACTCTTTTTAATATAAATTAACTCCCTATTTGAATTGAATCTAAATGGTACTCCAGTGGTCCAGTGGCAGTGGTAGCTTTAACCTCTAGCTTACAACATTTCTGCTCTAAATCTTGAATAACAAACCAAAAATGAGGACTCTACACTTTTAAGACAATTAGACACTATAAGGGTAGGATGAGGCGGTTCCTATATTAATTTCGTAAATGCAAAGTTTATATTTAGCAAATTAAGTGAAGGTTTATATTCATAGTAACCAAACGTCGTCAGTATAGCCTGAATGTTTGAATTCTGAGAAAAAATTTTGGGGAAATCCTTTAATTCTAGTTGATAGACGTTTCTAAAGTATTTCGGATGAACATCTTCTCCAATGGATTGGAAATTACCTTTTAGATGAAACGCTCCATTGTCGAGCATATTCATTAATAATAAACTAAAACCATAAAAATGGAAGTAGATCGGCGATACAATTCGAAAAGCGACAGCTACGAAGCCTTTCGATCCGACACCGATTTAAACAAGAGGAAAGATATTCACGATATCTAATAAACCGTCAAATCGTTGATCACCTCTTGATGTGGCTTTTTGCATCCAAAACAAACAACGACCGCGACGGGAATCTTTATGGGGGGCGAAACACTTCTGCAATAAGCAGCGAATCATAGACATCTATTGTACAATGGAAATTCATAATCGTTACATCAAAATCATTTAAAGCTTGCAAAACTCCCATTATCTATTAAGGATTTTAGTAGGAGATGAATTTATAGCCTTAGGAAAAATCTTTTTGTTTGGTTGTAGACCTCAAAGAGTAATGCTTAAACGATAACAGCATGCTATGATGCTACCGCATTGCGGGTCATTTACTCACTCCTTATGATACATTTTCTGATATTTTTCAAGCAGTCGGTGTCAATATTGGTTAAATCATATTCACATAGTTTATTTAACCCCTCTTCTTAAGATTGGCGAGAGCAGAGGAAGCCTGGTTTCCACTTCCTCTTATCGGGGCAGCTGTAACAGCAATCATTACATTGTAATCCTTATATAGAGATGAAATGCGTCTTGAGGTATCTGAGCCGTTTTGACCTTTTTTGATCGGGATTGGTCATAAAAGATACTAGGAATGCTGGGATATAGCCAAATAAACTCATCTTTGCAGTAGGTTTCGTCATTTACACCATCGGCAATGTTTGACGCGAGAGCTAAAATTGAAAGTGATTTATTGCTTTCGTCCTACATCAGATAAGATAAGCGGTATTCTCGTTTATGTAAGTAGATTATGATGCTTTTTCATTATACTGGTATGACCCGCTTCTTAATTGCTTAGTGCTCTTTAGCTTTAGGGATGCAAAGTTTTGCCAAAAGTATCGAAAGGGCCGTGTGTAGAGGAATTTAAAGTATACTCGGACTTTTTGACTTGACTTTTTGTCAGCGGCTATCCAGTAAACACTGCGTCAGTTGAAAGCCGCTATATATTTTCTGGCATGTTTGAGTTGTTTTTTCTTTCTTTTCTTTTTTTTTCCACGTATGTTTCCTGTCCCACCTGAGTTCTAAATACTTAAGGTTGTTTGTAAAATCAAGGACGGTATACTTGTAATAACTTGAAACTAAGTTGAAATTGTTTCCACTCCAGTTGCGTTTTAACAAGGGTAAGAACAGGACCACAACTGTGGTCATTCTTCATGGTAAGTTGATGCGAAATAAGTTGGTGTGGATCAGATATTATACAAGGTGGTACAAAAGTTGTCACCCGATATTCTTTGGCTATAATGCTTTTGGATTATATTTACATGATATTTTAAATTTTTTTTCATTAAGTCGAGAAAATGATCGGCGCTGCCAGAATTTATGACCATTCGGTTCCGATTTATGGAATTTTCCACCACTTTTGCCAGAACTTCCCGCGATAGGTCCTCATATTCCTGATGGATATTCTCTTTGAGGGGTTCAAGAGTCCGAGGTTTGTTGACATAGTCTCTTGATTTTAAAAAACCCCACAAAAAAAAAAGCCTTTAATGGTTAAATCAGGCGATCTTGCCGGCCAGTGCAAATCGGCGAAAGGAACGATTAGGCTTAAGCGTACTTTACACGCGCTTGGCGGTCAACAGCTAACAGCTAATGCCCTATCTCCACTTTCTAAGGGAACATCTTACCGTCCTTCACAAAAATTATCTGTAAAAACCGCGTATTGATGCCCAATTGCGTGGTACGTCGTCTGGTCGAAATACTCCGGGGTCCTTTGCTATATCTTCAACCACAGCTGCGATATTCTCAGTAGAATGCCCCGGAGCCGACCAGATCTGGCAGCATCTCGTGTTGTGCCATACTCTTCTATGAGAGCGGCTAAACGTCATAGTGCTTGCCCAGTAGGTGTCGGACGAACGGGAAATCTGCTCCGAAATTCACGATGCTCCGACACCACCGACGAATTATTCCTCAAAAAAATCGTAATAAGGACTGAAACGAATAAAATCTGTAAATTTTAATACGGGCTATACTTTCAATGCGTAAAAATTGCAATCTCATTTTGTACCCATATTAGCCTGTATATTCTCTGGTTTCAGTTTGTTATTGATTTTAGTTCGGTGCGGTTTAAAATATTTATCAAATATGAGTCAAGAGGAACGCCGTAAAAAGATCATCGACAAATGGCTCGAAAATACTTGGCGTCCAAACCATTTCATCGCAAAAAATTTAAACATAGCACGTAGTACAGTGGATTCTGTTATTAAACGATATTTGAAGACGTTGACAGTTAAGTGAAAACAGAAAAGTGGACCTAAAAGTAGAGCACATGATACAAATTTGGACAGGAAAATAGTGGGTACAATCGTAAAAAACCGGACTATGTCATCCAGAGATGTTGCTCGGAAATGTAATATCAACCAAACAATGGTACAAAGATCTAAAAACCGTAACGGTCTAAAAACACGAAAAAAACAAAAAATACCAAAAGTTACTGAAAAGCAAAAAAAGTCATAAAAACACGAGCCCGAAAGCTATACGAGTTGATCGGGAACAAGAAAGCGTGCTTGCACTCTTCCATGTGCGCAGTTTTACAACTCGTTTGAAGCTGAGATTCGTCCGCAATCAAAAACATCGATTGGGATGGAAAAATTCGGGTCAAAATATTTCGTTTGACAGGCCATTTGCCAATGTGGACACAGAAGCTCATCGTTTACTACAACGGGAACAATCAACGGAGAGGTGTACATTAACGAGTGCCTGAAAGAACGGTTGACTCCTTTATTAAACAAACACGAGACTTCAACATTATTTTGGCCAGATTTAGCTTCAAATTACTATGCTCATGCGACGTTGAGCTTTCTTGTTGCTAAAAATGTCGACTTTGTCCCAAAAGACATGAATCCACCCAATGTTCCACAGTGCCGTCCTATTGAAAGATATTGGGCTTTGGTCAGAGCTAAATTGAGGAAAAGTGAGCAGTGTGCAAAGGACGTAAAAGATTTTAGTTCTAAATGGAAAAGAGCGTCCAAAAAGATCACGGATGTAACTGTCACCAACCCTATGAAGGACATTCGAAAGAAGTTGAGGAAAGAATGGGAACCCAATAATTTTTTTTATTTTTTGTAATTGTGAATGAATTTAATAAAAACAGAGTTTTAAAGCAAATAAAAAAAATGTACATGAATTATGAAAATATTTTTTTTTTACTTTGAAGTTTCCAAATTTTATTCGTTTCAGTCCTTAGTTATTCGGGTTTCTTTAGGAGCATAACGACAAGATATGAATTGTTGACGTTTCATTTCATTTGTTACGTATTTGGGATGTACAATAAGATTAAAATCTTTTTAGTATTTAGATACAAATTGAGTAGAAAGTAGAACTGATTCAACATTTATAACTTAAAACCTTAAACTACGATACAAGAATAGACTGCTTAAATTACTTAAGAGTTAGAGATTATAGGGGTAAAAGAAGGGATTAAGGATGGGTAGTTAAAGAAGAGAAATGCGAGAGGATTGCACTTTTAACGATTGCACGGTTAGAAATGAGTTTGATTCGCGGTGGTAGTGAATTCCATAGTTTGACAGTATGAATGAAAAATAAACGGCTTGAGTTCAAATATTTGTGGCGGAAAGGAACGATACTTTAATTTCGTACAGAACGATTAAAGACAAGGTTGTTAAATAAGTAGGGCGGACATTTATTGTAAGTGATTTTATGTAGGAATATACAATTTGTTGTATTGATGTATTGCTGCAGTGTGCAGCCTAATAGCTTTTCTGAGTGTTCAGAAATATGGTCATATCTACGGAGGCCATATACGTAGCGCACCGCATCGTTGAATGCTACTTGTTACTTATGCTGGGACTGTGAGTCAAGGGCACTGTAGACAACATCAGCGTGCATACTGATTGGGACTATTAATGCTAATACCAACTTGCGTCTAGTTTCCACCGGAGTAAAGTAAGCCGATAGCCATAATTTGCGTAAACATCCGTAAATCCGACCAATGACTATTTGAGTATGCCTGTAGCCTGGTAGAGTACGATCAATAAGAATGCCAAGACTAGTGCAATGCTCAACAGCAGTAACATATATCTGGTAGGATATTCAAGTTAAATTTTGTTTTAGATATTGGTATAACTTGAGTTTTTTATGGGTTCAGAAGCAGCCCATTAACGACGCACTAAGCCAGCAGGTTAAAGGGTTTCCCTAGTTGAACGTCGTCATCATAAAGATACACACATGTTTGCGTGCCGACTGATGGGAGATCATTGATGAACATGCAGAATAATAATAGCCCAAGAACTGACTCTTGAGGAACTTCTTGAACTAAAGCTTTTATAGAAGAAGATTTGCTGCCAGAGGTAACTCTCTGAAATCTTCTTGATAAATAGCTACCGATAAGTTTGACAGTCCTATCACTGAAACCAAACAAGTTTTTTAGCTTCCACTTGAGGATGTTGTGATCTTCCCTATCGAAACCTTTCGAAAAGTCAAGCAGACAAAGAAGACTAACATAGCCTTTGTCATAATCCTGCCTTATTTCGTAGAGTAGGTATATCATAGCTGTAGAGCAACTGTGATTTACTCTAAACCCTGATTGTTTCGGGTAGAGCAAGTTGTTAGTAGCTACATGGTTCAGAATTTGCTTCTCCAAGACTTTTTCAAAAAATTTTAATAAACAAGGTAGTATGCTAATTGGTCGAATTAGCGAATTGGGGGATTTGCTTTTGTTTTTTTGGCAATAGGAAGTACCCTTGCAATTTTCCAAGACATAGGAAAAGTTGATGTGTAAAATAAGTTTAATAAACCGTATTGATAGACCATCCTCTCCGATAGCGTAAGACTTAACGGCCACGGTGCATTTAAAATCTTCATCTTCACTCACTACTTCAAAATCTTCTAGTCTTTGCACAGAACTTTCCAACTGCGCCGATATGCGGTTAGAATCGAGGTCATTATCATGGAGTTGATCGCCTACGAAAAAGTTTGCGCCACCTAGTATAAATTTATTTTCAAGGCACCTTTACCACGATACCATTCATATTGACCATAGCTTGGCACTTATAATTTTCTATTTCCGAAAAATTGTCCAAATACTATAAGTATTTGAATGTTGTCTAGATGACACTCTTTCTTGTGGTGTGCCAGTTTGAAAGGCCATTATGATGAACTCCTTGTCGGAGACAGAATCTTCGAGTGTGTGAAGTGGTTTTCACTGCAACCGATTTGTTTGCAGAGCCTTGGATGTGCAGGAATATCTATTTTTTTAGAGTATTCGGAAAAGATTTTCCTGGACCTACTTGGAGCACTGAATGTGAAGGCCTATCTACTTTTGCTATGAAAACAACATTCAGCGGAAGAAAACACCCAGAATGCGTTTCAGGAAATGCAGGATCTGTTCATAGAAGGGATAGAGAAAATCGTTGTGCCAGGAAATTGCGTATAAATTAGCACGATTTTTACTTCTTTGTCAAAATCGGCTCATGAGACAGCTTAATAATTGTACTATCAATATTGTTTTCATCGAATGAAATTAACGATCTAATATTTCTAGATTTAGCAGTATTTGCTAAATCTTTCGTCGTAATATTTAAATGGTATCTCAGGTTGTCTCATGAAATCGCTGTTGGAAACGCAGGTACAACGAAATCCTGAGATTATTAGCCGGGATTGATCCAAAAAAAAATATTCACAAATGATTATATTACTCAGTAATTCTATAGGAAGAGGTACGACGTATTCAAGTACGACGCGCCGACACATCGACGTATTCATATTCTAAAATCTATTTTTTAAACATTTTGCTCTGTCGCTATCACCTTTTTGAAGCAGTTTTAAAATATTTAAGCTTATAGTCGCTCTCCAGATTTATTGATGCGCTTATGTATGCTCGCGATATGATGTTTAACATAAAATGAAGAATCACTGTTGACGTAAAATTAGTTAATTACCCCCATACCTGCGTTTCAAAACTTTATTTTTCCGAAGTCTATGTACAAGAATTCTTTATTTTCGAATTAGTACAATAGTATCTAGGTATCTAGGAGCGCTTTCACATCTTCAAAACGTTTTACCCAAATCGTCTTATGTGCAAGTAGATACTGCTAAATTATTTATCCAGTGATTTAACATGACTTATCATCAGGATATTAATGCCAACAGTTACCGACGACATAGTCACATAAATCTTTTTTCTCTGTGCTTGTCGAATAGCATTAGTAACACAAGGTTTCTTAATCTTTTCAACCTTGATCCCTCATATCGATACTTTATCATGGCCAACTAAATTATAAGTTTAAATTGTGAGCTCGGAAATACGAAATATACCGACATCAGGCTTAATTGTTTCCAAAGATAGATAAATGAAGAATGTATTTCTTTCTCACTGTCGTAATAGCGGCTGTAATATCTTCAATACGACAATGCCTTACCATTGTAAGAATCAAATCTTCTGTAAGAATGCCCAATTGAAATCGACTTCCTTATACAAGCAAGGTTTTTTTTTACATTAAAAACTCAAATCTCTTCCATACAACATGGTCAGTTAAAGTTCCATGGAGCGTAAACCGATTTGCATATCTTTCACATTAAATCGCGTGGGCCGACATTGACCAAAAGCTGTTTGTGTTTTGTCATAGTTTTTCGTTGTTTTTGTTTTTTTTTTTTTTTGTTATAATCTCAGACATTTAATATCGCTTTTATTAATTTGTAATTAGATACACATGTTGCTGTAAATGAAGTTGCGACGAAAATCCATTCATCATTCCACTCAGCAAGCCATTAACTTAATCAGAAGTCATGTTGTTGTTAGTTAGTGGCTTGTTTACTTGATTTAATGGTTAATGATTTATTTATTTGTTTTTTTCTCTTTCCTTTTTTTTTATAGCGAATCCCTTCAATCAGAACAGACAAGATCATCCTCGAGTGAGAACCTGCCATTTAGCATATCCCGCCTGTTGTCAAAACCATATGAGAATAACAACAAAAGTCCGGATAAAGACCTTAACACAGTTGAGAGTGAAGCTATGGCGGCTTATAAGTTAGCTACCAGTATTGCATCAGCGCCGTATGGTTCCGCTGCCACTGCCCTCTATTCGTATCCGCACTTGTATCCTTCTGGTCATGTTTTGCGGGTACCACCACAGAGATCTCCATTAACATGGGCCCTGCCACCACTACATCATGCAGCACTCGCTCATCAGGCTGTGAAGGACCGTTTGGCAGGTGAGTACAGTTGTAGATAAATTTACAAAAATGTATGCTTGTTGATCTGTTAATGATACTAACTCGAATTTAATTATCCTTGTGGAAAGAATGGTAGAAACACGAAAATAAGAAACTTACGCTATTCAAAGAGGAGAATAATATCACGAAGCAAAATTATCAGAAAATCAAGGTTAGAGTGGTGTTGCTCCCGAATGATTTTTGCGACCTAGGGTAAATTGTATTTAAGATTTTCTTGCAGAAATCTAAAGATCTGACCTCAATGAATTTCAGCCAAGTTTAACAAAACCTCCTCTTATTTGGGAAAGCATGCCGATGTTCAAAGTTGTATCGAGTCAAGGACTCGATAATAATTCGATAATAACCTAAATTATCTGTTATACTATATATACTATCACTACTTGCACCACGACATAATTTTAAAATCTACTGCTATTGTGAGGTAGTCTGTATAAGAAGATAAGTTAGCATTCCGTCTGCGCTTAAAAGTTTCTAGAAATAGAACCTGTGTATGTTATTCCTTCGCCTATTTCGGTGCCATTCTCATTTTCAAGGTATTAGTGTAAGCCTCTTACACTTGACCGGGATAGTAACGAGGTAAGCAGACTTCATCGCATCGTGGACGTTTGACTTCTTCAAGTATAGTGTACCTGGTATAGGTGATAACTACAAGGCCATTCAATTGGAACGTTCGAAATTAGTTATGTTATAGCGGCCTTGTTGTTAAAGGAACATCTGTCAAATTTGTTGTGAATTATTCAGTAGTATATGGTCAGAGTCACCATTTTTTTTTTACAAAATCAGTGCTCCGTTCGAGAAAAAAATTATCTTTAGCGACGAAGCCCATTTTTGGATGACTGGATATGAGAATAAGCAAAATTCTCAGATTACACGAGATGCACCAACATAAAATACATTCCAAGTAAGTCACTGTTTGCTGCGGATTTTGGTATGGCGGAATACGAGGGCGGGTCAATAAGTCCGTGACTTTCTGACCTCTTTACTGAAACAGCAACACTGCACCTGTCAACAGGAATCTGTCAGTTGACTCCTGTCAAAATTTAAACTTGCTGCGTCAGTTAGTTTGTGTTTGACAGCTATTTTTATCAGACTACTCACTAATTTGAGGAGAAAATGGAAAAAAGTGAATTTCGTGTGCTTATTAAGCATTATTTCTTGCGAAAAAAAACCATTACCGAGACCAAGGCTAAGCTTGATAAATACTATGGGGACTCTGCACCATCGATTTCAATGGTAAAAAAGTGGTTTACTGAATTTCGTTGTGGCCGTACAAGCACTGAAGATGCCGAACGTCCTGGACGCCCAGCTGAGGTCTCTACACCCGAAACAATCGAAAAAATTCACGATATGGTGTTGGCCGACCGAAGATTGAAAGTGCGAGAGATTGTGGAAGCCGTAGGGATTTCGCATGGCTCAGTGGTTTCAATTTTGAATGATCACTTGGGCATGAAAAAGCTTTCCGCAAGATGGGTGCCGCGTTTGCTCACAGTCGACCACAAACGCAATCGTGTAACAACTTCACAGGAAGGTTTGGCGTTGTTTAATCGCAATATGGAGGAGTTTTTGCGCCGTTTTGTAACCGTGGACGAAACATGGATCCATCACAACACACCAGAGAACAAACAACAGTCAAAACAGTGGGTTTCTAAGGGTGAATCGGCGCCAAAGAAGGCCAAGGTGGGTTTGTCAGCCAATAAAGTTATGGCGACTGTTTTTTGGGATGCACGCGGGATAATCCACATTGACTACCTTCAAAAGGGAAGAACAATCAATGGGGAATATTATGCCAACTTATTGGACCGATTCAATGACGATTTGAAAAAAAAACGACCTCATTTAGCCAAGAAAAAAGTTCTTTTCCACCAAGACAATGCAAGGGTGCACACATGTGCAGTTGCCATGGCAAAAATCCATGAATTGGGCTATGAATTGCTCCCTAATCCACCCTATTCTCCAGATTTGGCTCCGAGCGACTACTTCTTGTTCCCAAACCTGAAGAAATGGCTTGGTGGAAAAAGATTTGACTCCAATGATGAAGTCATCTCGCAAACAAAGGCCTATTTTGAGGACCTCGACAAATCATTTTTTTTTGGAAGGGATAAAAAAATTGGAGAAGCGTTGGACAAAGTGTATAGAGCTCAACTGAGACTACGTTGAAAAATAAAATTATTTTTTTATCAAAAAATCTGTGTTTTAATCCAAAAGTCTTATTGACCCGCCCTCGTACTTCTTCCAAAACGAAACTTACATTGCCATAACCATTAACGGCGATCGATGATAAATAACTTCTTGTGGCCTAAACTGGATGATATGAATACCGATGACGTGTTGCTTCAACAAGACGGCGCTACGTGCTCCACAGCGCATACCGCGATGAACATTCTGCACGACTGATTTGAGGGGGACGTGAACTGGTCACCGGGATCGTACGATTTAACGTCTTTAGACTTCTTACTTTGGGTATCTTAAATCGTAGGTCTATCCGAATAAACCGCAAACAATTGATGCACTCAAAGCCAACATAACGAACGCCATCCAGTAAATCCAGCAAGATTTTTGCGACAAGCTCATCGAAAATTCGGTCACGCGAATAAGCGCCACTAGTCAAAGTATAACGGGGTTATATTCCATAGTTAATGTCATAAAATGTTCTTTCAAATAAAAAGAAAATGAATGGATATCCCACACCGAACTGGTTTTGTTCACATTTAAAAGTCGATCGTCCTTATTGAAGAAACATTGCAAAATTTTCCCTAAAACGCCATAATATCTCTTTCGAGAACGTCATCAGGTGGCGTCAGTTGTTTATTTTTTTTTTTTTTTTGCAAGGAGATTCCGATTCAGTGGCAATTTGGCTTTTTCAGGTGCAGATCGTCGGCGTTTACTAAAAGGTGAGGCAAAAGTAATGTTATAAATATGAATTGGCTGCCATTTTGTTAAAAAATAAAAAAAATTGGCTCTGTTTTCACGAAAATTGTATCTGAAGGGGTAAAACTAATGACGTTAAGTTGAAAAAATTATATCGGTTAAATGACCACCTCCTGAGTTGATGTAAATTTGCGCACGTTTTAAGGCATTTTGCATTGTTGCTCGCCAAACATCTGGCTCCAAATTGGTGATTTCTTTCTCAATGTTGAGTTCCAAGACTTGCCAGGTTTGTGGTTTGTTGTGGTAGACACGGGATTTCAAAAAGGCGCCGTCGCCGCCAGCTTTGGCCTGCGAGTTGACATCGCCAAAACGGGAGATCAGACGGCCTGGAAATTCGTGATACAAAATCTCCATCGTTGTTCGAGCTGTTGGAACCAACAATGGCGCAGCACCTTGTTCCATCGGCGTCTTGAAAAAATCCCAATCACTTTTCATTCTAAATGCCTCACCAAACAGTCACTTTGAGGAGACGCAGAAATGCAATGCAATGCAATGCTTATTCACATAACCACTTAAATGGAAATGGGCTTCTTCGCTCATTAAGATTTTGGATACGAAATCATCCTCTTCTGACACCAGGTTTAACAGAGCATGGGAGTAAGTTAACCCCACTTGACGGTCAGCGGGCAGCAATTAGTGAATAAGGCAACAACATTTGTATTCATCGTTTTCTCGTCGATGTTTGTGGACTCTCTCGAACGTCCTCGGCCACAGCATTGATATTCCAAATTGAACGAGCAATACGGTGCCGGCCACTTCTTGCACACCTCTAATTTGCATGAGACGCTCAGCCAAGCGGCTAATTGTTCGTGCAGAACAACGAAAGAAAACGACGACAAATTTCACGCTGTGTTAAAACTAGAGACGGGAAATTGGTCAAATAATTCCGCATTCCGTGGTTTTAAGGTATGCTTATGTACTTTTAACTGCATAGTAGCTAGTTAATAGATTGAAATATATCGTAGTAGATCATTTTTCTTATCCACGAGAGAGGTCCTCCTGGGTCAATTACAGACGTATCAGTCTCTTCAACATCTCGACTACAGTGAACACCTAAAAGCATTTATCAACTATCTTATTGGCTTCTATCAATGTGGCCTTAGACTGAGTTACTGCAGAAGCGAACAATATTGGAAGTATGACGGGTGTAAGAAGTCTAGACTCGTCAAATCCGTCAGATTGTGTAGAATGACAACAAAGACCGCTAGAAAAGAATCTCACCAAAGCATTTGATGTCAGAAAAGAGTTTAAACAAGGTGATGCCTTAAACATCGTGCAGAAGATTATATGAAAACTCGAAAGCAAGCACTAGAAGCACAATTTACCATAAATCATTGCAACTACTTGAATACGATTGATTAATATCATCGGCAGCCATCTAAAACATAACCTTCTAGCGTGGATTTAGCTGTGGAGAACGTCGAATCGGACGAATCCCAAAAGACAGTCACAAAAAACTTTCAAGTAATAAAGGATATGTCCCGATTTAGGCTTTGGTATTTACTCTAAAGGCCATCTTGAAAAATAGAAAAAAATATTTAACATACAAGCATCGTAGTTTAATGTAAATTGCGAAGTTCTCTTCGACCGAAGACCATACCTTACTTTTTGGCAACAGGGGACACATCTACGTCAATAAAAGGGAGTGAAATCTCATTATTACCAACATGTAAATAATTAAAATTGGTTACTAGACTTTAATGCAATTTTAATAGAGTTGACGTTTCAATATGATTGACGGCAACATCTGTGAATTGTTTAAGTTCTTCAAATTAGGGTGGACATTACGCTTCTTATTACTTCATCCATTATTTCATAAAAAAAATTTAGTTTCTGTTGTTGAGAACAATGAAAAGTTGATGCCATAAGATCCTCAGAATTTGTGTATTGGTATAAGATCCTGTTGATACTGCCATAGGATGCGATTCTTCCCTTTAAAAGTGCATAATCCAAGTTGGATAAGTGTTTAAAAATCTGCTGAGGAATTTCCTTCAAATCGATCCACACAGAGTTTTAATTACTTCATTCGATAACGTTTTTGGCAACTATGTAGTTTTATTCACAACATTTTGATCACCTGTTCAATACCATCATATGAAATTTCATTACAACTGCAAAATCAATATTTTCTTATAAATAAATGCGATAAATTAGTAACCAGCTGTTGCCTATAATATATAATATGACTCCACAATAAAATGTTTGGTATAGGGGAACTATTTTCCGGATCACATTGTGGCACTTAACGTGAAAATATTCCTATTTCCTTACTAACTTATTTGCCGTTAACACGTGTTGAGATATTTTGGACTAATTTTAATCCACTCATCAGGACCTTCAAGTTCTGATCAACTATTTGCAGATATCATATAGTGGAACTCGAATCGCAACGGCCTAGAACTGGACTATGTTCTATGTTTCCTCATTTGTGGGAGCAAATATTTCAAACATATTATTTTCGAGCCATATTTTCTGATGAGCTTGTGGTAAGCTTAGCCAGTGGTTTTACGATTATGTGTTTTTAAACTCGCTGACATTTGTATCATTTTCATGATACACAATTGTCACAGCAATGCATATCTCACGGGGTATCATGTGGAGAGAGTTTGAATTTAAGTAGCATTTTACTGTCACACGAGACTAGCATGTTTTCGTGCTATTTTAAGCCACCATATACCAATCAGCTCGATAAGCAATATCGTAATCGATCTGGTCTTTTATGGATGAACTCAAGCATTAAGTTGTTTGCACTTTATAATGGTAAGGACTTCTAAATGGATGCTCGAAGTTATATCACATTTGAAAATAACGGCCTTGAGGACTGTCCTGAGACGTTGATCTTGGATTCTCTGAGTATCCTCCTTTTGACGTTTATATCATCATCCATATGATATCACTTGGAACTCTGGCAATCACCTTTACACGATCTGTGAACCTAGCGTGTGGACAACGTCACAATGCTTCCACATCATTGCTCGTAAACTTTGAATCGCGTCATATGTTAGCTTACCACCAACGAATCCGTATTAATTTTCAAGAATTTTCATTATAATATGCTGCAAAATATTAAGAGTTCACTCTATACAAGCGAAAACTCACTCTAGATGATATTAGAAACTCTCATCGGAAGTTGTTACAATTTTTCGTGTGGTGCCTTTATACGGTGAGAAAAGATTTCCATCCGCTGGTTAGATATTGATCTACATTTTAGCCCTTTTAATTGCAGATATCATATCATTAATACTTCGGGGGCCAGGTGCTCTTACTCGGCAGGACGTCTCTAGTTCTAGAACTACAAGTCCGAAGCTTGATTTTGCAAATCTCGCTGAGGAAACCACACGTTTCCAGCACCTCCAACGTAGATGTCATGTGTAGTTTGGCAATTATACACATCTAAACGTCGATTATAAAAAGAGCAATACAAACCTTTCAAATCCTTTCCTGTATATTGCGGACAATATTTTATCTTTTAATCGCCAACCGCCAAAATATAGAGAAAAATAGACGACAGGTGTTATATATCACCCTGCTGAGTAATACAGGTGTGCCCATACCGCCACTACTCTACAAAAATTTCAGAACTACTAGCTGGGAAAAATTAACAGCAGTGATAGATAAAAAACTTTATATCCTCAACTCAAAATGGAAACCTCCGACGAAATAGGCTATGCAGGGGAAAAACTTGGGATGATCTTCAGCCAGGCTTTTAATCTAGCATGCCTTACGAAGATCTAGAAATCCAAGAACTCCCCACATTGGTGTCCCAAAGAACTGCAATGCATTAGGGAAGAGACAAGAAAACTTTTCAATGCAGTTAATTTAGGGCCAGTCTGAGGAAATACGAGATGGAAATCTGCAGCGTTAAAAGAAAATCATGGAGAGGAAGCACAACAGAGTGTAGAAAAGGAAAGTCATATCTAAGGAACCTACAATAGTTGGAAATCAAAATCTACCCGGTGGTAGCTACATGAAATCCAACACTGAAGCTGTGGAACTCTTGTTAGAAATACACTTTTCTGGATGCACTAATACTCCAACGCGAGTGGTAAATACAGACAAATTTTTCGGGTCGGCCAATTTCATATTAGGACGGGACACTAGAAGAAGAGAAAATGAGATGGGTAATAGACTCATTATCTGCTTACAAATCCCCTGTACTGGACGGAATAATACCAATCCTGCTTCAAAAAACAAAGCAGGCTGACAAAAACTTGAAAATAAATAATTGACACTCCTATTCGAACTAATTTGCACCTTGAAGACTTAGCCTCAGCCCAGTATGTCTATATAAAAGGTGCAGGCACGGAAAAGGTCTTATACGCTTATGAAGTTGTCAGCACGATTGTAAAAAAGCTTTACGACAAAGAGTGCACATTAGCAGTCTTCCTTGACATATTTTTAATGAAGGTTTTTAGTGGCTTTTCCTTCAAATTTTCAATAAAATTTGTGATATTACTTTTAAAAAAATTTTATATTATATATATTTTAGTGTAAGGTACTTTAAACCAAATTTCTATAAAATGATAATTGTATCTAAAAGACTGTAAATTTGTGCCACAATAAATATCTATCTATCTATCTATCCTTGACATGGAAGAAGCCTTCAACAATATCAACATTCCCGCTATAAGTAGAAACTTAGGAATCTGATAACCTGTATCCTCCGCAACAGGAACATCAATGCAAGAACAGGTAAACGTTGTTGGGGGTCAAGAGGGTGCTCAAGGAAGTATGATATCTCCTGTGGATGCTAGTCGTTCATGAAATACTTCTGGATCTATTTTTTTTTTTATTTCTTAAAAAGCACAACATACTCGGATAATGTGGTTTTTATGGCGACCGGCAAATTTCTCTCCACGATCACTGAAATTCTAAACTATTCCCTTAGAATCCTTGAAGACTGGAGTCATGCAAAAAGAAAAAAACAGAGCTTGTTCTATTTACACATAAAAGGATAATCTCTGAATTTGAGTTTCCCTACATAGATGGACAAGCCTCTGGCTATCCAACAGTGCTACGAGTAAATACCTAGATAAAGTACTAAATATTGTAGTAAACTGAGTTGGAATCTCAATGTCAAAGTACGTGTAAAGAAAGCAGCGATCGCCTTCTACGGTTGCAGCTTTATATTTGGGAAATAATAGGGACCTAACCCCAAGACTATCCCATTATCCTATAGAGGTACACAGCTATCGTCAGACCTATCTTAACCTACAGTAATTTAGTATGAAAAAAGCACAGAGGATTGCATGTAGAGGCACGGCTGATGCCATTAGAATGACGCAAACGGCGGGACTAGAAAATATACTTGGCCTCTCGCCTCTAGAACTATAAATGCTAGAATCTGCAGCGAAATGCGCTTCAGGATTGAGGCAGATTAACGGGTGTGAATTTAACCCGAAAGGCTACGCCTCAATCCTTAAAACACCATTCACCTACATTTTCCCAAGTAGAGAGGATGGGAAAGGAACCAATTGGTACAAGACTCGGTATCCACCTTCATGGATGGGTTCAAAGACGGAGACAGGAACCGACGCCGGAATCTTTTCCAATCAATTGAGCTTCCTCAGAAGCAGCCAAACTTGGGGCAATAAAGGCAATATGCCATGAAGATATTAATATATTTATTGGCATCCAGGCTGCCATCAATGCCATCAAGCGCTGTCGTAAAGAGCTTTAGGCTTTTTACGTTCATCATAAGGTTACGCTATATTGGGTTGTAGCTCGGAAAGGATCCTCCGTAGAGTGGGAACTGGCACATAAAAGTATCAAACCTCCACTCTGCGCTCTGAGTATGCAAGTGGGACAAACGATACAAATAAAAGCCAATGAAAGACGAAAAACCTTTCGACCTACGAGACCTCAAGGCAATTATGGCCGGAACTCAGTAAATCCAGAATAAATAAGATTCTCTTGAAAAACTGAGCTCAATTATCTACGCTTGTTGGATTACTCACAGGCCACAATCTTTTACCGACGACGATCTCTGCAGAGATTGTCAGGACATAAGCTCACGGAAGGATACCCTCCAATTTTTCTGCCACTGTCCCAGCCTCAATCATTTGAGGCAAAGAACTTTAGGAAGTTATTACTTTCACGGCCTCTCAGAACTAACATTTGCTTCATTTACATCTCTTTTGAGATTCGCGGATGCAACAAGATGGCTTAGACGCACTCAAGGACCAAACGGTAACCAGCGCGAGAAGGAAAGTGGAAACCAGAACTAGGAATCGCACTTAAATTCCCACCATTTTCCAATTTTCCGACCCTGGTATCACAATATGTCTACACAGACTTAAGTGTGATGAGATATAGACTGGACTCGGCTCCAGATACCTTATCAACCCGCGAACCTAATCTTATCGAAAGGACTTTGTAGAGGCGTGTCCTGTCTCTGAAATTCGCAGAATATCTGTCTGTAGAGCCCTCACTAGCATTAATCTTGTATGCAATGGTGACAGACAGATTCCTTAAAGAACCATAGATTTTGTCTATAATAGTGGAGAAGTAGTCATTCCAACTTCAAGTGTTGTTAATCCATACACCAAGGTCTCTAACTTCGTCAACGAACCCGATTGGTTCATTTCGGAGAAATATGCTTGGAAGATTACAGCCACTCATGCTGCTTCTGCTTATAACAAGGCATTTCGATTTTACTGGGTTCAGTGTCAGCGAATTATCTTCAGACCAATCTAGAATTTTTCGAAGATCTTCATTAAGTTTAGAGGCTGCATCGTCAATGGGGCCTAGTTTACAACACAGGTACAGTTGTACATCATCTGCATACATATTATGTAGCGAGGAGTATTTGATTACTTTCGGAAGGTCATTGATAAATATCGTAAATAACAAAGGACCCAGTATGCATCCTTGAGGTACGCCCTCTGAGGTTACGATAAAGTCCGATTTTTCGTTATTGGCAGCAACGGCCTGTTTTCTTCCACCAAGGTATGTTTTGATGAGCTTGATAGCAGATGATGAGAAGCCGAAAAACGTCTTGAGTTTGGAGAGAAGTTTCACATGATCCACTGTATCCAAGGCCTTGGAAAAGTCAAGTAGTGTCACAAAAGTTATTTGGTCTTTATCCACCGCCGCTTGGATATCATAGTAATTTTCGGTAATATTTGTTTATTTCATTACAACATTTACAAGTTTAACAAAAATAACAAAAACAAGCTTTGGCCCCCGCCGTCAGCCGAGAGAAAGAAATTAATAAATTTGTAATTACTAAAAATCTTCATTTATAATTTGTAGCCTATAATTCAATGCACATTTTAGAAAGTTGTGTAAAGTGTTCCAGTTTGCGCTGTTTAGGATGTTTGTGATCTCATTTAGTGATAGGGCTTTTTTCCCCCAAAAGGATCTCCTGATTGGATTTAATATGGGACACGTTCGAATAAAATGCCGGACATCCTCCTTCGTTCCCAGATTGCACAGTGTACATTCGCCTCCTCCGTTGTTTCTGTATGGCATACAGTTCACGCTCAAAAATTCGCCTCTGATTTTGAATATTGTTGAGATGGACTCTACGCTGTTCCGGTCATTAAAGTAGCTGTTTTCCGCAAGTTCATGCTGTAGTATTCTGTACGTGGATCTTGATTGGCTTTGTTGACTTTACGTCTCGAAAAGCTCCCGTGTTGAGTAGTGGATTTTTTTATGCATTTCGTTCAGTGTGCTCTCCCAGTTTGTTTCATTTCCGATTAGTTCGTGCAAGGGCATATTGTGTTCTTGGCTGAGCCTTGACCATTCCGCAAAGAAGTTAAGTTTTTAAAAAATATAGCAACTTTGTGGGGAAGACGATGACTTGGTTCAGCAAAAACTTTTCTGATATAGAGGAAGTGCAGTCCAGTTTCTAGATGTAAAATGTAAGTTGGTGTATTTTTAGGCAGCCTAAATAGTTTCTTAAGGAAGTTTGGAGTTTTTCTACCTCTTCAAAATGCCAAGCCTCCCACGCTTGTGCTGCATAGCACATTATTGACCTCATTACCGCCTCGAAAATCTTGTACCTCACAATTGGTGCAACATTTCTTTTCCCCAGAATTCCTTTCCAGTTGCAATTAATCGCACGTTTAGATTCTTTCAGTTTCTCTAGCAGGTGTTTTTTTAAAGGATGCGTGTGAGGTGACCAGAACTCCGAGGTATTTGTATTCATTGACTATATCCAGTTCCACGTTCTGCCAGGTCCATTTTTCATTCCTTGCGTGACGCCCCCAACCATTTCGAAAAATCAAGACTTTGGATTTGCTGGTATTAACTTGCAGGTTCCACATACGGCAATACTGTTACAGCTTTCATAATGCAGTTAATCATAATTTGGAGCATTCTTGGGGTTTCTGCGAATATTACGATGTCGTCGGCGTAGAGTAAGAGTTCTATAGGAAATCCCACAAGAGGCAACCCGCCCGGAAGAAATTCAAATAGATCATCCAAAAATATTGAAAACAGAAGAGGACTCAAAAGACATCCTTGCTTTACTCCAGAGTTTGTTTGGAACCGATTAGACAAGATATTCCCGTCCAACACCGCCGCTGTATTGCCTTCGTAAAATTGTTGCAGAACCGTTAGAACTTTTGTTGAGACTCCTATGTTGGTGAATTTAAGAAATAGTGACCTTCTATCGATGAAGTCAAAAGCCGCCTTAAAGAATACAAAGAAAGCGTATAGTTTTTTTCCTCGGTCCAAGTAAATCCGAGCGATGTTTGTGAGAGCAAATATGTTGTCAATCGTGGAGTACTCCTTACGGTCGTTTTCACATATTCAGGTTGTTAAGTGCTCCAAGATGACTCCTGTTAAAATTTTGGTAACAGCATTTAGACACGAAATCCCTCTATATTTGGATGGATCATTGGGATCTGCTTTCTTGAGAATCGGAAAAATTATACTTTTTTTTGAAAACTTCTGGAACTACGCCGGTTGTAAATATATAATTGTATGTTTCCGTGCAGGAAGTGGTCAGTTGCATTTTTGAAGAACTCATAAGAAATACCATCTTCCCCTGGAGCCTTATTCAGGCGGCACCTATCTATAACTTTTTCAAGTTTCTGTAGGGTCATGGGGGAGTCTAGGGAGTTTACTTCGGAATACGGCAGTGCAAATTGTATTTCATTCCGGTCCTTGGAATCATCTGTTACTTTTAATAAAGCAGACGTACAGCCATGATGAGGTCTGAAGCCGGATTGATTTGTACAACGTAATTTATTGCGTTGAATAAAGACTGACATCTGCTGGTGTACTATCCTTTCTATAACCTTTGACAAGAAGGGAAGGATGACAATGAGTCTATATTCAGCCGGAGAGTTGGTGGACGCTTTCTTTTTCAGAACGGGAAGAATTTTCACGACTTTCCACGCGCTTGGAAATGTACAAGTCATTATAATATTATTGAAAATATGGGTTATGGCTGGAAGAATGTAAGGTAGTATGATTTTAATGAAAGTGGGGTAAATTCCATCGATACCAATAGCCTTAGATTTAATTTTAAGTATAGCCTTAATGACATCAGCTAGTTCAATACAAACAAATTCAAAGAAATTAAGAGTTATGTGCAGTGGGTCGGTACTCGTGTTGGATGTCGTTTGCACTTTCGTAAATTCTCTATTGAGCTAATTGGGATCGATTTAATTATTTCGGCATTCTTTTTACGACCAACACCAAGCTCACGTAAATTATTCCAAAGTGTTTTTGAAGGTGACTTGTGGTCAAAGCGTTTATCGTAAAACACTCCTTGGTTTGCTTAATCTTAGAGTTGAACAAATTCCTTAGCTGGCGGAAACTATTATGATATTCTGGGAGTTTAAATCTTGTCCACTTCTTATAGCACGTTTGTTTTTTAAGTCGACATTTTCGCGTGTAAACCATGAATTGTGATTATATGTTATAACTTTAGTTCTGAGCGGCACGTGGAAGTTGTATAGTTGCTGAGTATCTGTAGATATTCCATGATAAATTGGATGCCAATTAATGCGTTGAATATCCCGCTTCAGAACATCGGTATTTAGATTTCTAAAGTCTCGGTATGTGTATTGTGAAAGTAATTCACTACAAGGAAAGTCGAAAGTTGCAAAGATTAGATCGTGTTTCGAGAACGCAGGATATGAAATCTGGCTATAGAAAACATTGTGACAGTCATTCGAGAGGAATAAATCTAAAAGTGTACTGACTTGAGTAAAATGCGTTGGGATGGTCAAGTTTATAATATCCAAGCCAAGAGTTTTTATAGACTGAGCAAAGGTCTCAGAGCCCGCATAAGTCAATGCATTACAATTGAAATCACCACATACTATCCATTTATTGATCTGATTACTTTCTGAACAAAATATTGGTTATCTACCAACTGTTTCGTATTGATTTTTCATATACCTACTTCTTCCTTTATAGTATTATTATATTCGTTCGCCATTATCATGCCGATACCCCAATGCTCTTTTAAAAAATGTTTGTGGGTTCAGCTCCGTATAGGAGTAAATTATTTGTTATTGCTTGTTTTGTTTAAGCACTGCCAGTATCTTTGAAGTAACTTCAGTTCTCTATAAATAGTTTTCATTGATAAAGACGACATATCTTTGTAATAAGTCGTAGTCATCATCTCTTGCTTATTAGGTTCCGATATATTCGATTATTATTCGTAAAAATCATCACTAAACTAGAAAACTAACGTTTCTCCTTGAATTTCTTCTTTCAATTTATGCTAGTATTGTCGATCTGTGCAATCTATCAACATAAATTATTTCTCTTGCCTCAAATTGCTGCCGTTAATCTACATGTTTACGTATCTAAATATGTATAGAGCTAACTCGTAATAAATTAAACTTTCCACATATTCTACACACTTTCCTAGTTAAACGTAAATCGAGTAAAACCTCCATACAAGATTGTTAGTTTTAATTTCGCATTAATTATTTTTCATTCCATTTCCATGAGTGTGTACACAGAAAACAAATAAATGGGCCCCCCTTCTTCGCAGGCCAAGCAATCTACATTCCAACACTTGGCAAGTATCTCTAAACCAACTCAATTTTCTATCCATTTATTTACGAGTACCACATTCCTCTGCAGAATGCGTTCGTAAACAGTAGCAACCACACTAAAACGAACCCGATCATTACTCGATCTTACTGATCCATTGATTACGATCGGCACGCAAAAAAAAAAAACCAAACCAAAATAAGAGCACCATCCAACCGATCATCAACCTCTGCGATATCCATAAAAATCCATAGCCACTGCTGGCCTACCACTAATAAGGACGATCAGAGAATACTCTTAAGCGGTCACAGGCGGACAACCGCACCAAAGATGACGAGGTCCAGAATATTAAATGAGTATTCCAAATCCTGATCCCAATTCCAATTCAAAATCCGCCGCTGGGTGTCCATCTATTGAATTTGCTTCTCGTCTTCGTTAATTCTACCCTCAGCCATGTGCATGTGTGATTGGCCTGACCTGCTCTGAATTCGGTAGCAGTGGCACTTGCCTGCACGTTCCAATGCCCTCCTCTAGTAATCGCCTTTTAAGATTGTATCCCTCAACCTGCGCCCGCTGATAGCTTCAGCAATGGCAAAGTATAAAAACGTGTTAGCCTTTCAAATTGTTGGCCGTATCCACCACCCCGGAGAGGATGCTTCTACTAATTTGTTTACATTATGAGCTTCACTTGTTATTCATTGAGCGATTTTATTGGTAGTAGTATGTCGAGGCAGACCCAGTTTGGTTACTGACTGTGATGTTACTCCACTTAAGGGAACAACACGGCTGACAAGGGCTGCAGGAAGCACGATCATCTGCAGATCTCACCTGAACAACCGATGCGAGGATTCAGAGATACAAGCTACCAACGAACCACTTATGCTGCCGCGACCAGCTACTAAGCTGCCGTCAAGGCAAAGCCGATACTTAAGGCATTTTAATTAGGTGGTTAACATGACTTTTTAATTTCTGCAAAAAGAATTAATTACTCGCTGGGCGGTCCACAGTGGAGTGGTTCCGTTTGAATTTGATTAGCGGGTGTGTACTCTGAATGGATGGACGCTTACACTTGAGCCCTTATCGTGTGTGCCGCTACCAAAGACCAACGACCAACAACCAACAACCAACAACCAACGACGAAACGGTCGGAAAGATGGATTGCCTACCTGGCGTGTTGCTTTTAATTTATTGATTGTTAACTGCCTGTCGTCGGATGTCGTTATTGTGGTGGTTTGGTTGGTTGCTGTGTGCTGTCATTGCCGTCGAACCTGATGTTCATGCAAAAAGCCTTGCTTTATCCGCACCGCAATAGTGCGACTATAGCCTGTAGCCATAGCCAGACTTTCCACTCCCTTAAGAGGCTTTTAGTTAACTCGAAATCGGAGCGGAGTGATGGTGCTGCCGGCCGTCGGCGATATCGATATATGTCACTCGGGCTGGGTTTTCTTTTTTCACTTTTCATTGTGGGCTTGAATCCGTCCAGTGTTGATAAGGTGGCGCCTCTTTTTGGTGATTATGTTCAGCTCCCGACATCAATTCAAGATTCAAAGGGTAAACATCCTCGCAGGAGCAGGGAAGCCACTAATCTTGTTCTTTTGTCGCCGTGTAATAAAAATTCAAATTTGAGACTCAACAACAATCAAACGGGCCGAAATGATCGAGAATCGAGAATTTATGATGGCTGTTGTTAGTTAAGAATGAAACAAGGCTATAATGACCTAATGAGCTATTAATGAGGTATGTACTTGATGAATTGCTGCGCAAGTGGCCTCAATAAGAACATGCCGGGGTAAAATTTAATTTATTCAAGAGCAGAATACAGCTGTAGCTCGTACGAAGCTAATAAAAACAGAAATGAAACGGAGGCTCACAGAAACCAGACCGACATGAAGTATTGTAATTGCTATTTGAAGGTCTTACACGGACTACACCTAAGTTAAGCTGGAGATAGAGAAAAGTTCAGAATTACTTATTTGTTTTTGATTTTATCATACTTTGCATGTCCTTAAAATAGTCGTGAAAGCAGTGAGGTTATCGTAGCGCATCGGAACGTCATCGTAGCAAGATTGGAACCTCAGTTAAATGGAAGTACTCGTATCTTAGGTTTGCGAAAAATATAGTAAGCCGTCTTTGAAACCCATGGAGCTGGGTAGTTGGGTTATAATGGTTGTAATAGAGACATATTGGCATTCTTGAAAAATAAATGGCTCTGCAGATAGCAAATTCAAGATCAGTGTATTTTGGTTTTTGTCAAGCCAACCAAACAATGAGCTGACACAGAGTACATATTTCATATCAATGAGATGCTAAATCGCTTTTAGAAATTGCGATAAAGCAACCGATTCAGTGCTTATACTACAATACAATTCAAAATTTTATCAAGAAATATTTGTTGGTCCCTAAGTATGTCTCATGAATATTGCATCTACTCGTATGTGTTGAAATTATCCCCAATGGATACGTAGTTAGCTTACAAATTTATGAATTCGTATTCAATTAGCTAGTAGCCATTATAAGACGATACTTTTAGAGAGACTAGAAGCCTCCAAGTTGCCTTTGTACATCTGAAAACGGTTGTTCTGTGACCACTTTCTTCAAAAATCTTGGACTTGATTTTATAAATACTGCCAGTGGGTTAGAATTAAAATTTTCGCTTATGTCCGGATCCTGTACTGTTGATATCAGCCGCATAATCAGGAAGTGCAGTAGTGTAAGAGGATTCGTGTTTGCTTAGAGTTGGGTCCATAATGGTGTAGAGTTTGCATAAGCTTCAATTTGGCACAAAGCTGCAGAGAATTCTTCATAGGTTACCGACGTAGCTTTTAGCACTTTTAGCCACGAGTTCTTATACTCAAATACACCCAAAGTGGGGAGTATGGAGAAGTGGAAAACGCCAACGTATTCCTTTCGAAACCTTTGTGTTGAGGTCTGAAGAAGTGTGTAAATTAGACGGCTCTCGTAGCAGTTGATTTGCACTAACAAAATTCGGGTCATTCTCATCCTACAAGATGTTACATTTACAGGGCGACGTTATGGTGAAATGAAAGCAGCAATTAAAAATTCCGTACTGATTTGGACGTGCAACGCTTTCGTATAGTACTATGCATGTTATAACTGATACTGCTTTGCACCATGTCTCTTCCTGGGCTGTTTTTTGCGTACGACAGTTTGTTTGGAAAGCCGGGCATTTGCTGTTGGAATACCATTGGTCGCTGCCCCACTAAAGTCGGACATCTATTACATATACTTATACTACATGCTTCAATCAAATGATAACCACCGATTTTAACTATAGAAATAATGACATGACGGCATCATCTCGGAAGAATTTTTTCGTATGACATGGCTGTTCATGTGACCAAATCCGGTAACCTCACTTAATTAGGATCGGCATTTGCCTAATCAGTGAAAGATTGAGATGTGCCATGGTCAATGCGATCTCGTAAGGACAGCAACGTTCGAGAGATGTCCAGTTTTCGAAAACAATGCGGATTCCATTGATTACCGTCTTGACGTACTGGACGTCAACCGCAGTACTGGACGTCAACCGCAATATTGTCACTTTTGGCATTTCGCTAATTCAAGCAACTGTATGATGATTTGAATTTTCTTACTACTCGTAAAAGCTCAACCGTTCGCTTCTCGAGACGATCATAATTGCCCAAAATTTAAGATATAATATGTAACGTAAGTAGGCAGGTAAAAGTGGCTGTTGGAGCGACTAACCCACTTAGGCCCATTAGTCTGTTGTGATGCCATGTGGATCTCTGATCCTCTTACTCATGGAACCAATTTGAGCTTATGATGAGCGTAGGAGATTGTTAACGTCTATATTTTTTAGGTCGTTAAGTTTTCTTCTCTGGGAGAGAGCTTGACATGCATAGAGTAAGTGGAGGATTGTCTCCTCTTCCTCCTCGTCCATGCAGCTTCTACAGAAATCGTTTGTAACAGTGCCAAATCTTTTTGCATGCTTGCCTATAAGGCATTGTCCAGTGATGACACGTATAATGGCGCTGAGTTCTTTAGTATTTAGAAATTCTTAGAGCAATTCAGATCCAGATTTGGACAGATCCGTTGGGTCGCTAGACATGTTGATCCAACAGTCCGTCAGTTCTTTTGTTAGCATCCAGCTTTAATATTAATGTGCACGTAGCGATTGGTGTACCGATGCCAACCCTTTTCCCGTAGTATAGGTAGAGTGGCTCCACTTTTGGCGAGTTCGACGGCCCTACAATTCCCTCTCTGTCTCTGTAGGCTGGCACCCAACAAAGATGAAGGTTGAACTGCTCGGCCGTCTTCCTAAGAGATGATCGGCAGTCAATGGCGGTTCTAGAATTATGTGAGACTGAGTCCAGTGGCCTGACTATCCGAATAGATGCGGATATCCTTTGCATATATCACGTTTTTCTTCAGCCAGGATAAAGCTTCTTTAATCGCCAAAATTTCCGCCTTGAATTGGAAGACGGAAGGAGAAGCTTAGATTAAGCTTTTCTGAGAAAACATTGCCAGCAACCCCGCTATTGGTTTTAGATCCGTCAGTGTGAAAGTGGATTGCCTTGTCCTTCAGGATTTAGAGGGGAAGCTTACATGAAAGTCCTAGTCAAACCAAAGTTCGGGTACAGTCTAATCGACGTTCTCTGTGAGGATTCCTAGTACTCGTATAATAAGAATACTAGCGTGGCCAAATAAATTATTTGTCCACTGTGTAGGTGCAGTCGCAGCTACTTCTCTGCTGAAGATATCGAGGGGTGTCCCGTGCAGCTGAGAGAGTAGAGCATTAGGCTAATTAACTGCATTGTCTAAGGCCTTTCACAAGACAACCACACCGTTGGTGAGTATCGGTCTTGTAACCAAGACGTATAGCCAATCGGTTGAGGTTGAAGGCCCCATTTGTTCCCATGCTTTTTTGCAAGAGAATAAGTCTCCCGTAGCTTGCTTGTCTCTTTCTTGGATGTTAGGCTCCCAGTTTAGTTTCCTGTCAAAAATGAGACCCAGATATTTTGCTGTATCGGAAAAGACTAAACTGGTATCGTTTATTGAGGGAGGGTCTATGTTTGAAATTTTATATTTCCCGGAAAATAGAACACGATTACTTTTATATGGGCTTGCTCCCAATCCACAGCGTTCAGTCCAACTGGTATTAATGGTATTAAGATGCTTATCTGAGACGGCTATAGCAACGCCATCTATATAGGCAATCACCCTGCTACCACCCACTTCCAGGTATATCACTAGCTCATTAACCACTAAGTTTCAGAGAAGGTGAAAAAGGAGACAGTCTTGCGGCGTACCTCTGCTTTTAGCAGAAGCCCCACCCAATTTGCAGTTGATAATCCTGCTATTTAGCATAAGACTGATCAACTACCTGCAGAGTTGACAGCGCAGTCGTGATTGCGGATGTGTTGACGTTGTTAAAGGCGCTTTCTATGTTCAAGAAAGCGGTCATTGTGTACTCTCTATATTGTAGGGATCGTTCCATGTGGCTAGTCAGTGAATGCAGAGCCGTTTCCACCGGCTTTCCTTTACAGTAGGAATGGTGAGCCGTTGACAAATGTCTTGGACCAATTTTAGCTCGTAGAAGGAAATATTATAGACTTATAAGCCTGAGGTGTTTTAGAACAACAATAAAGCATTTTCCGGCGTTGGGAATGAAAACTGCATTGACTTCTCTCCATAACAGTGGAATGTGGATCAATTCTACACAGCTCCTCATGATATTCTATAGCCTAGGCAGGATAATATCCGAGGACCTTTGTAGATTGGCAGGTATTATATCGTCCGGACAAGCTGACTTGTATGGTTTAAAGCTATACAGTTCTGTTGTGGTTGCTATTGGCCGCGAATAGGGAGGTTGAGTAACTCATCACTTGACGTTGTCGAAGAGCCAACAACTAGGCATCATAGGATTTGTAGAGAGGATTTTTCTTAGCCGCGATGCTAATTGCGAAAAATAAATTTCGATGAAAGAAAAACTGGTGTTGATGACTCTGATACTTGATTTTCAGATCTGCAAATGGAGTGGTGGAATGATTATAAAGTCATGTGAGTCGTCCTGCCTAATAATGGAATAAAGCGTTTTGCAATTGAAGTTGTATGTTTGGATGAGTCGAACTAAAAGCGTTAAACCTAGGTCTGCTACAGAGAAGGAAAGCAAGACACACCGTAAACAGCATTTGTTGTTAGAATCAGACTTAGACGGGATTGAAGATATTGGGAAGTTTTAACCAGTAACGATGATCAGAAGTTAGTTGGTCCGCAACATATCTTAGTCCCTTCTGTACAGGGTTGTGAACCCTATGACGGCGTAGGCCGGTGTAATGCTACTGAATGGGCATCGCAACGCAGGCAGATTGGACGAGAACTGCTCGTGAGTTCTACGAGCATAAGAGACAGCAAGAACATCGACTTCTCCAGGAAAAGCAAAAAAGAGCAAGAGAAGTGCGCTATCGAAGATATTAAGAGGTTGTCCTCCAGGAATAAGGAACCAACAAGTAAAAATAAAGTGTCAAGGTAAGAAGACCTATACAAAGTCCTCTATAGAATTGTAGTACTTAGAATATTGAGAAAACTTTTCTGCAGACTGTATAACGGCAGAGAAGTCCAACGTGGTGCCGTCGGGCAGAATGTACCACTCAATTTAGATGATGTGGCCAAAACTTCCTTCCACATGACCAGAAAGAAGTAAGGATAACAATATCCAAGCTAAAATTAAACAAATCAGCTGGACCTGACGGGTTAAGTATTCAAAACTGCTGGAAATGACTTTGTGGAGACCATGCACCAACTCATTTCTCAGATTTGGTCAGAAGAGCATATGCCTAATGAATCCTACTATCGTTTGTCCAATCCAAAGGTATACCCTCAACTGCGCCAACTATAGAAGTAAAAGTCTCGCATCATCATCGCATACAAGATCTTATCTGCCATATTATGTGAACGTCTGAATCCATTCCCCAACAACCTGATTTGTCCTTATCAGTGCGGTTTTAGACCAGGAAAGTCCGTAATCGACCAGTATGACAAATGACAGCATATATAGAGACTAGCTGTCTGGAACAATGTCTAGTTTTGGCTACCCTGTCAAACTCATCTGCCTGTGCAGAATGACAATGAAGAACACTCGCTTTCGGTAACGGCTTAACCGATGCCTTTGATGTCAAAAACGTTTTTAGATAAGGTGACGTCATGTGTCATACAAGAAAGAGTTCTGCGGAGCTCAGATGTAAACACTGGAGGCACAATCTTTCAAACGTCTGTGAAATACTAGCGTACGCCGATGATATTGGCATAATTGTCACCGGTACGTTATCAAGTATTGAAACGGGTGCTGCCAAAAAGGGGTAAATGGTAGAAAAACCAAGTATGTGCTGTCAAGAAGAATTGGACAGCAAGTCAGAATCGACAACCATAATTTCGAGGTAGCTAGGGACTTTGATTGCCTAGGCTCTGCTATAAATTCTACCAACAACATCTCACCAGAAATAAAACGAAGAATCACCCTTACCAATCGCTATTTCTTTGGGCTAACAAGGTAATTGAGTAGTAGCCCTATTCCGATGGGCGTTGAACATCTCCTGAGATGGCTAGGACATGTAGAGCGGATTTACACAAATCATCCGGCCTGCAGAGTCTTCAAATCCAGCCCACAGAGTCCACTCAGTTGAGGAAGACCTCACCTTAGGTGCAGGCACAAGTAGAGGGGGACTTTAACCGACTTGGAGTGTGCAACTGGGGGCAGTTAGCTAAAGACTGGACTAACTGGAGGGTTAGCTTGTTAGCTATTAACTGAGCCCCAGGTTCAACTCGAACTGTAGCGCCACCTAAATGAGTAAGTAAGATGTTCAGGGAGAGAAGATCCTAGGAATACAAAATCCGAAGAGCCACTTCCCGAAACAGCCCATAGACCACCAACTTTTTATTTGTCAAGCATTGAAAAAGAGAAGCTGTAACCTCGGGTTATCAGTAAACGTGGATAAAACATGTTACAATATCGATGTCTTGAGCGAAGTGTCAACTTCGAAAGCCACAATTTTGAATTTATTCTAACACCGAGGAACGCAGTCAGCCTAGGTAATGCCACAATTAATATGGCCATGAGCAATTGGAAAAATAATTGGAAAAATTTCTTATTTGTGACTCTGGTCTAACGCGAACTGTAGCAATTTCAAAATTAATGGGAAATCTATTTCATATTGGGCTTTTTGGTCCTATCTGTATTAATGGTGGTGCACCAGCCAACATCAAACCATTAATGAATGCTCACAAAGAGCTGTCATCTCCCCCTGGTGAAATCAATCCTAGTAGACATGTTGCCAGCAAACATACCAAACTTTCCAACATTCAGTACCAAAGGAATTCTGATCAATCCAAAATCAGAATACTCACATAGGATTCATACAAAAGCCATGTTAGGAATTTGAACATGAGACACAAATCCTATTACCGTAGCTTAACCATTGCTAGACAAATACTCTATATAAATGGTGAAATAAATCTTATCCAAAAGCTGAACAAGATCCTGTAACGATCCTGTTTGAATACAAGAGTATACTGAGAAGTATACCCCCCTCGGCTTTGGAATTTCTGCTCAAATTTGCACCATACATCTAGTAGTACAGAAAAAAAGCAGCCAATCAAGCCTAAGCTGTTCATAGAATTTACACATAGATGGTAATCTTAAAAGAGACGTGGTATACATACGATTTCTTAAAATGGTTTATCTGGCAAAAAAAAAGACGAAGCCCCGTGATCATGTATGACTGACCATCATTACCATTTAAAACTACGAAACTTACAACTCAAGAGGGAAAACGACCAAAAGTTGATCGGTACAGATGCCCAAAAATTGTACACAGATAGGCCATATACAGACAACAGTGTAGGAGTAGTCACCTACGCAGATCCCACAGCAAATTTCGCGGTCTTCTAAGCAATACTACGAAACTTAACTAAAACAAAACACGCTAAAAGGTCTTATCTATCAACATTTCCACATAAACTTCCGCCAGCTGGCAAGAATTTAAGTTTCTATTTGGGCTATAAAATTAAGCAATCCAAGTACTTAGGAGGACAGATACATCAGCGGCAGAAAGCAGGTAGACACTACTGACAGTTGGTACCTATAAGCTCAGAAATTATCAACTCGGGCGGTAGTATTTTAATAGTGCACAATTCGTTAAAAATAAAAAAAGGTAAAACATGAGCAAAAGTCATAAGATTGGTGACGATAGATCAAGAAATCTCTATGTGAACCAGACAGGACATTTGATCTTCAAGAAGAACGAAAGAACTAATGAAATCCAAAATAAAGAAAGACAACTATAAAAGCATTCCAATGGCTATATCAGATCAGTTCTGAGAGAAGTACGAGTAGAACCTCATACTATACAACACCAAGCATTAGAAAAGACCTACCTTGATTCCTCCGAAACTAATTGACATAAGGTCAAAAGGAGGAATTTGAACAATTAGAAAACAAACCTACTGAACTTGATAGTTCCTTATAATTTATTTAGGCAATTTCCTGCGGTTTTGCTAAGCTCCCGCGTAATATGCTCTGTGTCCTTTTCGAGATGTACTAGGCGAGGTGAAAAGTAACCCCTTGGGAATTAAAAAGCTTTTTTTTTTAAATGTTTTTTATATTATTCAATATAGTCCCCTTTTAGTTTGATACACTTCCAGCGATTTTCCAACTTCTTGATCCCGTCCAAAAAGTAATTTTCCGGAAGGTCTGGAAAACACTCCTCCGTGGTGTCGATGATATCCTCGCGTGAGCTGAATTTTTTATTGATGAGCCATCTTTTGAGGTTTGGGAAGAGATAATAGTCCGAGGGAGCCAAATCGGGCGAATACGGTGGATGCGACAGCAATTGGAGCCGTAAGTCATTGATTTTAGCCATGGTTGCAATGCTCTTGTGCGCCGGCGCATTGTCTTGCAAAAACAAATTTTTTTTTTCGCTTCATGTGAGGCCGTTTTGCTGCGATTTCGGCCTTCAATCGTTCCAATAATGCACAGTAATACTAGCTGTTGATGGTTTTTCCTTTTTCGAGGTAGTCCACGAAGAGTATGAAATGACAATCCCAGAAAACCGACGCCATAACCTTTCCGACCCATCGAGCCTCCCTCGGCCGCTTCGGAGCATTCGTGTCGGCTTTAGTCCATTGCCGGGCCCTCATTCTGTTCTCTGGTGTGTAATAGTGGATCCAAGTTTCATCAACAGTTACCAATCGACGCCAAAGGTCCGCCCGATTCCGCATCAGCAAGTCCAAACACTTTTTCGTGTTTTTGGTCAGGAGTGAGCATGCGCGGCACCCAGCGGCAGGATAACTTTTTCATATCTTTTCTTTGTGGTATCTGCTAGCTCGCGCACCTTTACTGTCCAGTCAGCCAACACCATTTTATGTATTTTTTTTACATTGTCCTCTGTAACCGCATCGGAGGGCCTGCCGCTGCGGACTTGATCGGTAGTGGAGTTACGGCCACCACGAAACTCTCGAAACCAATATTTGATGGTGTAATCTGACGGAGCATTAGCCCCATAATATTTATCCAACTTTTCTTTTGTTTCCTTCGTTTTGCCTCTTAAAAAATAATGTTTTATGAGAGAACGAAAATCGTTTTTGTCCATATTCAACATGATGCCAAACACGTCAAAAACAATCAGCTGTCAAAACAAAACTAAAGATTGTATCGCACTGAAATTTGGCATGTCTGCCCAAATATGAACGGACAGGCGGCTGTGAGTAGTCTCGTTCTAGGGAGGGAATCCTAAAGATTTATTAACTTGTCTTTCAGTCGTCATGCGTAACCAGCAGCGTGCCTTCGCCTTAGAGACATCTTTTTCCAACCAAGCGCGCCTTCCGAAATTCCTTCAATATTGCTCCATTGGATCCAGTTCCGGACCGGAAATCAAATCTTTTGTGAGTCACAACGTTTCAGGAAACTGGTTCTGTGCAGAAAAGAACAACTAGGGACTCACGTTCCTTCAGAAAATCTGAGAACATCGGTTGTAGTTTTCCAATCCACGCGGGGTTCGGCGCGCAAGCATGCGTCTGCTCTTGATAAAATGGACTTAGGGAGCATACTTCAAGCGCATCGATAGCTATGTTGCGTGAGCACAGTAATCGTAAACAGATAACTACGTGAAATTTGTCAAAAATGGAAAAAGGCGAATTTCGTATGAGAACTTGGAAGAAGTGGCTTCGTTATACCGCTATTCAGACGAGTTCTTACGAGGTGGACGAAACACGGATCCATTACAACATACCGACGTCCAAGTAACACTCGAAACAGTGATTTTCTCCGGGCGAATCGACGCCGTAAAGGACCAAGTTGAGTCTGCCAACTAAGAAGGTCATGGCGGTAGTTTTTTTCGATGCATGCGACATAGTCCACATCTGGAAAATATTACAATATGCCAACTTATTTAACCGGTTCAACAGCAATTTGAAGGAAAGCAACAGCATTTGGTCAACAAGAAAGTACTCTTCCATCAAGACAATATGCAATGTGCACTGTGGCCGAAATTTCATAAATTGGAATACGAATTGCTGTCTCATCAAATGTTTTTAGAATTGAAGGCACTGTCAAATAACACTATTCATCAGCCGACAAAGCGATTTCTAAATGCTTTTCATTCAATAAATATAATTCAGAGTACCACCTAACTGAACAAGTCATTACATAGTTAAAAGACATGCCACCAATGCGACTTATTTCTTCTATATTTAAATGTCCAGCAACAGGATTTAACGACATTATTATATGGCTGCTAAGGAGCTCCGACTTAAAACAAAAAAAACTGCTTCCAAAAGTTAAAATCAATATTCAAAAGGAACTACATATATACGTATGTAATTTGAAAACGTTCCCATCTGGTGTTCATAAAATTTGAAATAAAATGATCATCCAAACCTCCTCCACAAAACAAAATTCCATTAACCTGCATCCAAATACTCGCATCTTCAGCACTACCTACTGCATGCTGAAATGATACTCAGAAAGATCAACGACCGCTTATCTATTTCACTTTCTTTTTGGCTTCCATTCACATAAGCTGGACAACATATCTGTACCAGGGTCAAAGCCATGTATATAAATTAATAGCCAGTGTCAACATGGTCAACCAAATCTGTCCCAATACCAGAGACGGAGATGCTGGTGCGCCTGCGCACTTCCCTCAGCCGCAATCGACTACACTCGTACCTCTTAGGATGCAAAATGTCTGCCGGAGGCGCCAATAATTGTACTTCTTTCAAGCTATTAAGATAAAAACCGCGGACTTAATGAACTGAAAGAGCTCTTGCCACTACGGGTATACTCGTACGAATATATATCGCACACATAGCGCATTCCTCGCATATACTCGTAGTATGAACGTAATTGCGTCTCCAAAACAATTTTAATGTCCCGAAAGGTAGGTAGGCAGCTCTTATCACGGAAATGACTTTTAAAAGGCCTGTCCCATTCCACTACAATACGAGCATGAACGACTTTCTTCCCTGTAGGCTATAAGTACGAGTATTCGTATATCGATCAGAAATCAGGATGCCAGGAAATCCTTTACTCTTCGTGTCACATTGGAATATCGGAATTTCTTTTCTACCTACGACTGCTAGTCCGCCTAAAGGGATTTCCTATTTTCAAAATGAAAGACTTCCTGGTTGGGCAAGTTGGTGAGTCACTTACTTGACTTGGGATATTCTCATAAACTGTGTCGCGTGTTGTGTTGCCTTCTTTGATTTGGGTTAAACACTTTGTTTTGGGACTAATTGATTTTTTTTGCTCCGCAATACCCTCGTCTGAGTTTCGAAACAGTGATATGAGCCGATATTGATTGTGTGTAAAAGTGCTGAATGAAGTTGAAACAAGTTTTCGGTCGTGATAAAACTCAATTGAGATTTTGAGTATGCTATTGTGAAATTAGATGAGGTCACCTTAAGTAGACTAATGCAACAGGAAGTAGTCAATTTTAATTGGATGTAGCTAGGACTATTGATAAGAAGTATTCTTAAGTGTTTATGATTCAAAGATAAATGGACAGACAATATATGCATCATAAAATTGTTACATCGGTTGTGCATTGCAACAATTTTTCTATGATACGTGCGAATATTTAATTTTTGTAATGGAAATTGAAATAAAAATGTTTGCCAAATCGACCAATTTTCCGACAGATCACTGGTTGTAATAAAAGTAATAAATCAGTCAAGTTAGGTTAGGTAAAAGTGGCTGTTGGAAATACTAAACCACTAAGGCCTATTGCCCCTTTGTGATGCCACGTGGATTTGTGATCCTCCTGCTCTTGGAATTTGAGCTTATTATGAAGCGTAGTAAACTGTTAACGTCTATATGCTTTAGATAGCTTAAGTCATTGTAGAAGAATACTCCTAAGTGAAGATTTCTTCTTTGGAAGAGAGCTGGGCATGTACAGAGAGGATTTAGGATCAGCTAAATAATCAAAATTAAAAACTAACAACCACTTAAATATTCCGAGTAATATTGCTGAGCAGAAACATCTAACAATACGTGGTAGAATCTTGTGATATCATCATGCTTAATGTAGAGAATTGACCGTCCGGGTTATCTAGAGCATGGGGATGAAATCTATTAAAAAGTAAATATTTTCCATTTGGTCGAAAAACCTTAGTCGTTTAGCCAAAGCGTCTTGGTTTGAGAATATATTCACATATTGGGTATCGACTACATTTTCCTTTCTCCAGTCGAATATCGGGAAAGGAACACTTTCAATAAGTAATTCATCTCTGAATTTAATTTATTATTATTTCAAAATTAGTAAAAGAAATACAAAATAATTTTCACCTTTGTGGTGTGATGTTAAACGTGTGTCGGCAGCCAAGCGAAGAGCAGCGTGACTAAGCAAAGCAACTGAACTATCAAGCTGATAACATCACACTCCTTCTTATTTCGAATACGCGTACTCTTCCTTGCTATCGGCTTGTCGCATATGCTATCACTTGGTGTCTTCGGTGCCTCACTGTCTGCAATTGTCGTCTTGGGTGTCGGCTCTGATCCCTCTTGAACGTGTTCTTGTTGTTTTGAAGCTGGTGTCAAGACGTTCGAGTGTTGTTGAAGCTCTGGAGTAGGTTGGTATCGCAAAAAATATGGCCATCGCTTAGCGATGGCTTCAGCATCTGAAAGTTTGCAAGATGCGAATGTAATTGGTAACTCATATGTTTTATCACGGTGAAAAAGAACCGCAAGCCAAGAATAACTTTTTCGTGTTATCGATAGGAACAAGGGTCACTAACTGTGAAAATTTTTCTTTGATGTCCTCCATTTCAAATGAATTTTTTCCTTTGTCGCTGAGTGCAAACAAGCGCAAATCCCATGCAGGTTTGGGACAAATCTCTTGTAAAAATTTAGCATTAAGAGGAATGACCTCAGTTCAGTTTTGTTTGTGGGAGTTGGTGCATTTTTAGTTGCTGCCAGCTTTGATGCGGAGGCATTATACCCATCTTACGATACATGTGATCTAGGTATTCTATTGTAAGTTTAAGAAATGTACACTTACTGCGATGGTTAGCAAAACCAGCATTCTTCAATCTTTCAAAAACAAATGCTAGGTCTTGAAGGTGTTCTTTGTCAGTGCAATGTCATCAAAATATTCAGCCGTATCTGGAATACCGAATAAAAGCCGTTCCAGGTAGCGTTGAAAAATAACCGGTGCATTAGCTAACCCAAATGGCAAACAGTTATACTGGAAATACCCCAGGTGAGTTGAAATAATCAGATACTTTCTCGAAGTCGGCGCTATTTCAAACTGTAGATACGCGTCCTTCAAAACAATCTTTCAGTACTTCTCACCGTATGCTAATTGCCTTCGAAGTTGGTCGAAAAGTGGAACCGGATCTTTAACAAGAACTGGATTGATCGTTGTTCTAAAGTCGCCACAGATACGAATTTGCCCGTTCTTTTTTGGCATATTGACTGTCGATGTAGCCCATTCCAGTGGTACGTCATTGGGGTTCATTGGAGAGATTATACCTTTCTCCACAAGTAGGTTTAGCTCCTTCTCAACGTTGTGCTGTATTCCAAACTTGATGGGTCTAGCTGGAAAATGGATAGGTTTAACATTGTCTGTTTTATGAATTTTTATCTGAAAGTTCCTGATCGGCTTCTTTGAGTTCTCGGCCAGCTTTGCATGTTTTCTCAATAGAACTTGAAGTGCACTGTCAGTTGTTGAAGTGCATTCTAAATAATTGTTACCCTTATCATGTGTAGCTTGCAAGGAATAAACTTCTTTTGGGAACTGCAGTCCAAAAGCTTCACACCACGGGAGCCTAAATAGCATTGGTGTTGCCTTTTCAACTACAACCGCTGGTAATGTTCTTACTTGTTCAGCCACTTCCACGGCCACTTTGCATTTTCTTTTGGATTGAAGTCCTTAGTTGTCATATGTTTCTAATTGTGGTCCATTGGTTAACTTTGGAGATCCGATTTTAACCCAAAATTTTGAATTGTACAAGTATGTCCATTAATTTTGAAATCGATTTGTTTGCTGTGGCTTTTTTGTTTGATATTAAAAATTTGCTCGTCGTCACTGTTCGACTGTTCACTTCTGTCTGATGTAGCTATGTACTCGTACTTGGCTTCATGTGTATTTTTGTTTGAAATTTTGTAACGGTTTGTTCCCGTTCGTTTTGTCGATCTCTGGCCTGAACCTGTCTTATTTACAATTGCACGGCCTGTGGTAATACAAAAAGAACCATAGTGTTCCTTTACCCCACAAGCTTCACAAGTATGCTCTTCGGCACGGCACAAATTTCGGCGAATGTGACTTCCCGTTCTCCGTTCTCGTCTGTTGCTTTAAATCTGGCCACTTTTGTTTTAATTCAATTTCCAATCGCTTGCGTTGTAAACCTGTTGCGAACCCGTCTCTTAACTGACGACCAAGCAACGTGCCGTCATAACCGCAATCTCGACTGATTTTCTGCAAACGATTTGCGTATGCTTCAAATGATTGGTTTTTGTTCCTGGCACTATTCCAGAACGTAGTAAGTGCCTTAAATCTAGTAGTTTTGATTTGGTATACCAATTTGGCCATCTATAAAGGTTTTGGCTGAATTTAATGCATCGTAGGGGTCACACCGAAAACGATGCGACTGATATCACTAGGCACATCGTTAGAAATGTTTCCACCGGAGCTTTCATTTCTGGTAGTTCTTTGGCTGTCCACAAGCTGATTGATTAGCGCTCGCTGCCGTTGCATAAATTGTGCGAATTGATTGGCATCTATCGAAGAGGTTATGCGGTTGAGATTGCACAGCTTATACAAATCCAATTTCTTTGCTGCAATCCCCGCTGTTTTTTTGTTTTATTAAAAGATCGTCGTCGCCAGTATGATATGTAATTTTATTATTACTTCATTTATTATTTCAAAATTAGTAAAAGAAGTACAAAATAATTTTAACCTTTGTGGTGTGATGTGTGTCGGCAGCCAAGCGAACGGGAAGAGCAGCGTGACTAAGTAAAGCCACTGAACTGTCAAGCTGTCAAGTGTTGAACCTAATCGTCTGATAACATCACACTCACCATATAACAAAACTAGTGAGATAAATTTTTCGGTATGTAATGTTTCTTGGTTACAGTGACCTGAACTGCTAGCTCTTGATATATGACCTCAAGAAAGTACTCTGCGAATCCTTTTCCTTCTATGGGTCTTCCACAACGAAAAGACCCATCGACATTTTCTGGGTGTATTCCAACCGGCAATAGGTTGACTACTTTCTAGCCTTCGGGGAATTCGGGCCGAATGAATGCTATTTCAATATTTTCTCCTATATGACACGAGGATATCTATCTGAGGGAACATATGGTATTCGCCCTGATAAGCCTCCTAGTCCACATTTTGGCTGTTAGTATTTGCTTAAAGTTTTTGATTATTGACTTAAGTGTTCTATCACCGGGTCGTTCCTGGCAGCAAACTATCACTAGTCGGAGTTCTCTATTTGCCGAGCTGACCACAGACGAGTGCACACGTGACACCTGTGCACTCGTGAAAACTCGTGAATTTTCAACAGTGTGGTTTCGTGCAAAAAAAAGAAGAAAGAAAAAATAAAAAAAAGCGCATAAAACAAGCACATTCCAGCCATCACTGTTCCAAGCGCGTGATCGCAAAATAAAAAAATAACAAAAAAATCTCTGGAAAAAGTGAATAAAGAAACAAAAAAGTGCGCGCATGCCACATCTCACGCTGTTCTTTGCACCTAGTCACTGGAGTTGCTGTATAACTCGATCATACAGCAAAAACAATGACTGAGTGCATGTAACAACCAATGGATAGCGAGTTGTGAGTGAGAATTTAGTTGGTGCACAGTTTCTTATTGTTGCAATGGCATAATACCTACAACAATTTGATTCGGATTCGAATTTTCACTTCGCAGCCTTGCTTAGCGTCGTCGGTGTTTGTGTTTCATTGTGTTTGCTTGTGATTATGACTAGTGAATTTAGAATAGACGCAGGAAATACACGCGAGCTAAAAAGTAATCACTTTTCTGCGTACGTCCACGTCTATAAATACAGACCAGCTATTTTGGCACTTAATGACACACAGGTAGATCCCCGCAAAACACCTGGATACGTACTAGTGCCATTATACTTCACTCACCGCGGTCTCGGTCTTCTTACTTCTTAGCCCGGGTATATTAGCTACGTCCATCCTGAATTCCCTAGTCATAACTACAGACATACACAAAAAACAGAACCACCGACGATACTAAGCAAGGCTGCGAGGTAAAAATTCTGATGTTGGTTTACCAAATCAAATTGACCACACGGTCTAGCTCCATCCAAATTGTATCATTGTATCCTCATACTGAAATCGTCATTACGGGAGGTTTCAATATACACAATTCTGGGTGGCTTCCGTATTCTGGACAGACAACACCCGAAGGACGGTGTGTTGAGATCTTCGCTGCGGAAAATAACTTAACGAAGCTTGTAAATGAGCCCACACGAATACCAGACGTTGATCGTCATACCGCCAACAGTCTGGACTTGTTTTTAACTTCTCACCCTGATAAGTGCAGCGTTGACGTGCACTCCCCTCTAGGCTCCTCGGACCACTGTATCATCAGCTAATTTCTCGTACACCGACCACACAGTTAGAGAAAAGATTCCTAAAAGAACCGTATGGCGATACGAGAAAGCCAACTGGAGCGGACTTAACAGTTTATTTAGGAATTTTAATTGGTCGTTATGCTTCCTCGATAGCGACGTGAATGCCGCTGCGGATCTGATGACAGACACTATTCACTTTGGAATGAAATCCTTCATCCCTCATCGGATGAAGATTATCAGACTAAAAGAAAAGGCATGCTACGACTCGAGCTGTAAAAAGGCTGTCAGGGTTAGAGAAATGTTTTTTCGGCCCTATAAGACCAACCCGACAGGGGAAAACCAAAAAAGCCGGAAATGACAGTAACGTCTTTCTCAAGCGTGTAAAATTTCAATACGACCAAAACTGAAGCAGAAAATACTACAATGTCCCAAAGATAGTAAAAATGTTGGGTCGTTCGTCGAAAACATCAGACATTCTGCCTCCTCCTCTATCCCAACGTTCATTTAAAATGACATTCCAGCTGTCAGCTCTTTGGACAAGGCCAATCTGCTTGCTGCACAATTTGCGGCCAGCTCAACCCTTTCAGATTGTGCTTTGCCCGCACCTACACTTGAGTTCGTCGAATCTTCAATGGGACGAATGCACTTTCGCACTCTTGTAGTAGCAAGAGTGATTGGGGAAAACATAATTCGGCCGATTTACCAGCAATTTCACATCAAATGTTTACCCCAAAATCATTTTAAGTTATTGGTTTGTTGGCATAGATTGATGTAGTCCCAAACAAAGGAGTCTAGAGGTATAAATCTCACTAGCGGACAGCTAACTGGCAGGGCAATTTCTCGCTATAAAGTAATCATCGAACTTTGTTTTCAATAAATCGATTGGGGCGCGTACTCTATGTTAAGCTAAGTGTCACCGTCAATTGACATATCCTGAAAGCCTTCCAGTTCCAATTTATCCCAAAAACAAATTAGTTAACATTGAGCGATGGTGGTCTCGATAGACCCGCCAGCTTCATCTCGGAAGGAGCACGACCGAGTGACACTTTTTTTTTTTTTTTTAAAGAACTTAACACTCAAGTGGGTATAACTACACTTATGATGCCGAAGCATATGTTAAGTTTTTCGGAAGATGGGACAGAAAGAGAAAGAAAGATGTTTGGGCTCAGTGGTTATTTCGCTCCATGTGGCTGATGTTGGATAGTCTACGTCTGTTCGAGTGACGAAATGCGGCTATTTAGCTCAATCAGGGAAAGTTAGACATGCGCGATTGTCTTAAGTTGATATGGTCTTATTCGGACGTATAGCCAAGACTTTTCACAAAATACGCCACATGGACGTTCGACAAATGCCCAGCTATTCAGAATGGAGCGGAGTCGGTTTTTTTGTAGTTTTGATTTGCCGACTGGCGTGCAACCCTATTTTCTTTCGATGACTATAAAGCTCGAGAATTGGAGTTAAGGCACCTAACGTAGTCGTAACTAGAAACGTGTATGTACCTTTGCGTGATTAAGTGATAGTAAGTCTGGAACATAAAGATGATATCTGCTCAGAGTTGGGCCATCTAATCAGAAGCCTCATCTACAATTTTTGGTAAGTGCTTAGATTTGCTGATAGGCTGACTCTTTCCACTGCTCCTCTATAATTTTGTCATATACCTACGTAGACGAATTTGGGCATTAATGTATTATAACCGATTTTCTTAACTGGGAATAGGAAAAACCAACATTTTCCAAGGACTCACATGTATGGTACACAGACAGATCCAAAAAAAATGATGGAATTGTAGCTGGAGTATATATACATACAAGCAGCTCCGTGTTGCAGGCTGAAATCGATGCAATAGAGTTTTGCATTCGAGTGAATCTAGACAGGCATATAACAAACAAAAACCTTTATATTCTCTCCCACAACAGATCAGCCCTACTTGCAATTAATGCCTTTGAAATAAAACCAAAACTGGTTTGGGATTGCCTTCAACTCCTACACCTACTGGCTACAACAAATAAAGTCCATCTGATTTGAGTGCCAGGACATAGCTGACATGAAGGCAGTGGAAAAGCAGGCGAACTAGCCAGAAAATCATCCGCATTTCAATCCATGATGCCAGGACCATTCTGTGGGCTATCAATTAACACAATAAAATGGTATTAAAACCTATCTAGAGGAAAAGAAGCTTCATATCTGGAGAGAAACCGAAGGTAACAGCCAAGCCAAAAACTTTATTGCAAGCAGTTGCCACAAAAAAACAAAACAACTACTACGACTACGCAGAAGTCAGATTCGGCTTGTCACAGGTTTTCTCACAGGGCACTGCCGTGTGAAAAAACACCTGATGACCATGGGCTTAGCACAAGACAATACATTCAGATTGAGCAATGAGGACGTGGAAACGGCAGAACACATACTATGGGACTGCAATGATTTAACCAAAAGACGTCAGTGTTACGTAGGTAAATTCTACCTTGAAACGGCGGACATAGCTGCCAGATCACCTAAGGACTTAGGTGCCTTCCTCACAAATTGTGGCATCATGGATGAGCTCTAAATGGAGGACATCACAGTAGGCCCATCTGTGGCCGCAGTAATCTGGGATTCATTATATCACCTCCCACAACAATCTAATCTAATGTAATCTAACTCCGACTGGTTTAGCTGGTATCAAAAATGTTGGGAGTAATGTCCCATGCTCCGTGAAGCCATTATCAGATGAATTCTGTTGCTCAACACGATCAGTAATTACATAGCCATTCGAGTAGCGCCCATACAGTCGTTTATTAAAAGTCAATAGAAGTGAGAGAGGATAATGTTATTTAAAATAAGACAGGAGTCATCCCATACTCTGTTTCAATCACCCAACAGTATGCCGTAGCAATGGTGTCTAAAAGGTTTTAATGTAATTATTCCTTTGGTGTGGTGTCCCCAATGTAAATAGAAATGAAGAACATTCACAAGGCACCTGAAGTGCAGTGCTAGTTTCAAGTGATAGAACAGAGAAATATGAATTTCACCTTGGCTCTTTAAAAATGCATATCAAAGTTGAAAAACCACTAAAACCACTTTGCAATAAAATGTCATAAATTCCATACTCCCATATGTGTATCTACCCAAAGGTTTTTATTTTTATTTAATATTTCTATATCTACGAGTACGTATCCGATTTTTAAAAACTGACAAATCATGGATTTTATGTAACCACTTATCGTATAAATTTACCCCAAATATCAGCCAAATACTGACATTTAAATAAAGTACCATTTTGAAATAGACACCTTCTCCATTTCGATTTGTGTACATATTTCAAATTCACGTGCAGCCTGAACATGTTTCTCCAAAAAGGGTAAACTTTAACCCTTTTCTACAATCTCTTAAAAATCCCTTCAAACTTTCTTCCCTTGCACACTTATCATAATCTTTTTCCCAATAACCGTTTCAATAAAAACCCATTTGCAGATACACAGCTCACACAAAGTCCTCACATGACCCTGCTCAGAGGGTGAGTTAGCTAAAAATATCGCCATTCTGCCCTGCATGCCTCGAGGATAGATACGAGTACATATGCGAGTGTGTAAGGCTCATAAATGCCGATGTTGTTAACCCCAAGCATTTATTAATATTTCCTACTCGACGGATATTTGCTAAACCGCTTTTTACATGTGGGGATGTTTTTTATAGCCACCATGCCAAATCTGCCACCTTAGCCTCGGCTTTTTAAATAGAAGTCAATAAAATACGAAAATACTCGTATCTCGCCCCACGGAGGACTATCGCCCGCATGTAAAATATGGATTTTTATTTCTTGAGAAAGTTTTCAGATACTTTTTGCCAGTTGATTTTGGAAGTGTTGGAACCATTGCATTTGCAAGCCTTGATTTAGGAAAAATTGGAAAGAGAGTAAAAAATGATATCCCGACATGTTCGCTTTAAAAGGTGACTTGCGGTGGTGGCACAGAGGCATTTAACCTATGCCCAACGAGCAGCCATATCACTTAGGGAGCATTAAAAGTTTATACCGCTATGTACATATCTATGTGGCGCATAAGATTGATGATGTGAACACCGATGCAGGTGGTAGCGGTAGTAAAATTATTTCCTCCAGTAAGGATCTTGTTAATGGTTATTGGAAATTGTGGATGCAGGGAAAATACCTTTAAGTGGCTTTTGGTTTTTACATCCTGTAATCAGGTGGTTCGTCATGAGATTTTATCAAATCTGGTGGGAGTAGGTACGTACAGCAGTGATAAAAGCATGAAAAGTAGCACAAAAGGATGTTCGACAAGCTGTTGTTAAACTTCCCCTGTCCAATCGGTATTTAGGACAAGGTACTCGGTTGGTGTTTTTACCTTTAGTCCCAGAAATATATATATGCTACAGTTGGGTGCAAAACACTTTTTTTTTATTTCATCTTCAATCGGTTCCCATATTTGTTTCTGTTTGTACTTCCGTTTAATGTATGTAGCTGCAGATGTAGTGTAATAGCGACATATAATTTTTTACGATGCCTTGGTTATCTGCGAATAATGTTACTTTTGCAATGACTTAGTTTTGCACCACTATTTTCTTTGCGTGCAATTGCATTGGCAGTCTGGTCCCCTAAGGGATTTTATTCATTTTCCGTTGGCCTGTTGGAAGGTAAAAAGAAAATAGTCATATTGTATTCTAATTTGGAACTAATGCGGTTTTAGGTTTTAGAAATATTTCTCCCAAATAACGTACAAAAAGTTCTAAAATTACTACAAGACGTCAAATGAACGTGCTTTATAGCGAAAGAATGCACTGTTTCTCAATTTGCTGTTGCCCGGCTAAAAAGAAAATGTAAACTAAACATAGACAATCATCCAGGAGGAAGGCCTAAGAAACACTCAGACCAAGATGAACATGCTTTGGTGAGGTTTATGCTTTCTGCAAGGACCGCTTCAAGTTCGAAAGCAGCGAAAGAGCTTCAGACAGCTACTGGGAAGCAAGTTAGCCGATGGACAGTTAATTGGACGCTGCCTAAGCCCGATGTGGTAGTCATCGAAAAAAAAAACAGCAATGTCAAAACAAGACCAAGCGTTGCGAAAGAGTTGAAAGAATAAAGTTGAACATATTGTCAGACGAGACTAAGATCAATGGTTACAGTACGGATGGAAGATCGTGGGCTTGGAAAAGGCAAGGTGAGTTTTCAAACAAACAGTTGAACACGGAGGTAGCTCAATTATGCTGTGGGGTTGCATGAGTGCCTCCGATTTGGAAGTCGCATCTCTCGACATCAATAAGAAATATGCCCTACTCTCCGCGTGAAGTTGTTTTCCAACTTGATAGAGACCCGAAGCATATAGCTAAAAAAGTGCAGGATTGGCTTCAAATGTAGCAATTTGATGTCTGAGACAGGCCAACCCAAAGCCCAGATTTCAACGTGATCGAGGAACTTTGGAGCTACCTTAAACTTGATCTGGACAGTGAATATGACTTTAGCCGTTCAGTTAACGAAAATTTCAGCAGATTATTGTCATCAACTGCCAGACAGCCTACCGAGTCGAATAATGCAAACGAAAAAGGCAAAAGGACTCTGGACGAAGTATTAGCAAATCTTTGTCCTTCAGATTTCATCCCACGAACTATTTTTTATTTGTTACTAACATAAAATAATTATTTAGATTTTAATAATAAATCATGAAATATTCTGTTTTAACAAGTTTTTATTATCTTCGGATTTTTGACTCAAGCGACTCACTTTTGTACCCAACTGTGATACAAGACATATTTTCTCAAAATTTTTTTTTATTTTTCTACATAGTCTCCTTGTAACTCTACACACTTCTCCCAGTGATGCTCCCATCTCTCTAACCCATCCAAATAGTACTTGTCGTTTTTCTCTGCAAAATAATTGATCACGAAGGTGATTGCCTCCTCATTTGATGAAAATCTCTGTGATCTGGCGAATAAGGTGGTTGGTCAAGCTGTTCAAACCGTAATTCATGGATTTTCGCCATGGCAACCGCTGAGGTGTGAGACGGCGTGTTATCTTGGTGAAACAGGATTTTCTTTTTCTGCAAATGTGGCCGTTTTTCGGCAATTTCTGCCTTCAGCTTGGCAAGTAATGATGCGTAGTAATGTAATGTAATGTTTTTTCCTTTCTGAAGATAATCAATTAAGAGAACTCCTTCACTATCCCAAAAAACAGTCGCCATCATTTTCCAAGCCGAAAAAACAGTTTTTGCTTTTTTTGGAGCCGACTCGCCCTTTGCAATCCACTGTTTTGACTGAATTTTTGTTTCGGGCGTATAATGGTGTATCCAAATTTCATCTACAGTAATTAATCGGAGCCAAAACTAGGATTTATTGCGCCGAAACTGCGCCAACAGAGCGTTGGAAATGTTCGTTCGAACACGTTTTTGGTCTAACGTAAGCAAACGCGGCACCCAACGCGCGGACAGCTTTCGCATGCCTACATCTTGATTCAATATGTAACAAACACGTTCTTTGGACATTTTCATAACCTCTACTATCTCTCTCACTTTAATTCGGCCGTCGTCTAACACCATTTGGTGAACTTTAGCAATGTTATCATCAGCGGTTGCAGTTTTTGGACGTCCCGAACGATCATCATCTCCCAAGCTCTTACGCTAGTTTCACTGTGGTAAATGATGGTGCAGAGTCCCCATACACAGAATCCAACTCATTTTTGATTTGCGTAGGGGTATTGCCTTTCAAAAACAAGAATTTAATAACAGCTCGATACTGAATTTTTTCCATTTTCACAAAAAACACTCACATCGACTCAGTCAAACGACTGTCAACTAAAAACTGCGCATCCAAAATGACTGAAACTTCGGTAAGTAACTGTCAAAAGATGCACAACTAGCATTCACTGGCTTTTATTGACGAGTGCCGCTATCTTTACATTGCGTTACGGAAATTTTTCAGACAACCCTCGTATAAGTTCCATTCTAGCTTTTACACTGTTTCTAAATACTTTTTACTACAAATTGTGTAGGTCTGGTGTAGCTGGTTTTCCAAGTGGCACAAAGTATGTTCTATAACATTTACATCAGCTGACTGAGGTGGTGTTTTCAAATTTAAAGTTCTAAAGAAGCCACAATCGGGTGTTAAGAAATTTACTTAGCGATCGTTGTCTTGATAGAACTAATAATCGTCATCATACGAGGGCGGGTCAATAAGTCCGACTTTTGGATTAAAACAGATTTTTTGATAAAAAAATAATTTTATTTTTCAACGTAGTCTCAGTTGAGCTCTATACACTTTGTCCAACGCTTCTCCAATTTTTTTATCCCTTCCAAAAAAAAATGATTTGTCGAGGTCCTCAAAATAGGCCTTTGTTTGCGAGATGACTTCATCATTGGAGTCAAATCTTTTTCCACCAAGCCATTTCTTCAGGTTTGGGAACAAGAAGTAGTCGCTCGGAGCCAAATCTGGAGAATAGGGTGGATTAGGGAGCAATTCATAGCCCAATTCATGGATTTTTGCCATGGCAACTGCACATGTGTGCACCCTTGCATTGTCTTGGTGGAAAAGAACTTTTTTCTTGGCCAAATGAGGTCGTTTTTTTTTCAAATCGTCATTGAATCGGTCCAATAAGTTGGCATAATATTCCCCATTGATTGTTCTTCCCTTTTGAAGGTAGTCAATGTGGATTATCCCGCGTGCATCCCAAAAAACAGTCGCCATAACTTTATTGGCTGACAAACCCACCTTGGCCTTCTTTGGCGCCGATTCACCCTTAGAAACCCACTGTTTTGACTGTTGTTTGTTCTCTGGTGTGTTGTGATGGATCCATATTTCGTCCACGGTTACAAAATGGCGCAAAAACTCCTCCATATTGCGATTAAACAACGCCAAACCTTCCTCTGAAGTTGTTACACGATTGCGTTTGTGGTCGACTGTGAGCAAACGCGGCACCCATCTTGCGGAAAGCTTTCTCATGCCCAAGTGATCATTCAAAATTGAAACCACTAAGCCATGCGAGATCCCTACGGCTTCTACAATCTCTCGCACTTTCAATCTTCGGTCGGCCAACACCATATCGTGAATTTTTTCGATTGTTTCGGGTGTAGAGACCTTAACTGGGCGTCCAGGAGGTTCGGCATCTTCAGTGCTTGTACGGCCACAACGAAATTCAGTAAACCACTTTTTTACCATTGAAATCGATGGTGCAGAGACCCCATAGTATTTATCAAGCTTAGCCTTGGTCTCGGTAATGGTTTTTTTTCGTAAGAAATAATGCTTAATAAGCACACGAAATTCACTTTTTTACATTTTCTCCTCAAATTAGTGAGTAGTCTGATAAAAATAGGAGTCAACTGACAAATGCCTGTTGACAGGAGCAGTGTTGCTGTTTCAGTAAAGAGGTCAGAAATTCAAAAATGCACGGAATTATTGACCCGCCCTCGTATCAATGTATTTGTGTTGATCCATGATTCCATCAATGATGGCGAGATTTCCGGGTCCAGCTGCAAACATACAACCCCACACAAAAACCGATCCACCTCCATGTTTAATTTTCGGGCGCAAATTCTCTTTCTTTAGCTCCTCGTCCATAGATTAGGTTGGATTAAACAGGGGTATGATGGATATGCCATCACACAAACACCAGACACCAAAATGGGCCCATCGCCATCCCTGTGGATCCGGTTGACCTAAACAATCTCCCTGGCGAAACACAAAATTCCCTGAAAAAGCCAAGAAAGCCTTCGTGCCGTCTATTTCCTCCAGATTTTCGAAAAAGTATTTCCCTAAAAATGTTCTTCGACTACGCGATATTTCCTCTCATTCACACAGGTTGTGTGTTATGTCCTCAACAGCTTGCAGATCATCGCAGAATCTGCAAATATCCGTATTTGATAATTTGAGTCTCTTTGCGTGCTTCCGTAGGAGACAATGTCCTCTCAGGTTTCTTATTACTGTCGTAAGCTGTTTAATTTTATTAACTCCCTTCACCTTTTGCCGCCAAAAAGCGACCAGAGAACCGTGGATACCCTGAGTTCTTCAAAACTTTACCATCCTTAGGTTGGAAGTCTTTGTGATTTTTTCCTCGATAGTGCTCCTTGCTATGCAAAGGGGTGGTTTGCTGTTAGCAACCTCACTATTATCGAGCAGCCCTCCTTTTCTTGCCAGCTCATCCGCTTGTTCATTTCCTTTAATACGGCACAAAGCACAGTCTCACCTGGTTCTGACTGCAAAGTGCCTTGAGCACTGTGCGACTTTATCAGAGTTAACGTTTGTTGATTCTATTGCCTTAAGTGGGGCCTGGCTATCGATGTAGATAGTAATATCTCTTTCGGATACCGATCTCATCCGCATTAGCTCAGTCGCGCTGAGGACACCCAGAACCTCTGATTGGACGACACTGTTTGCGTCCGTTAGTCTTACATACTCGTACCCTCTTCTGAGAAGATTTCAGAATCTGTTCCTTCCTCTGTTTTTTAGCCGTCTGTGAAAATTGCAATTTCATTTGACCTCATTATTACATTTTTTCTCCAGTCCTACCTCTCCGGATATATTATATCATACGGAATGTCGAAGTGGCTCAAGCAAGGAATTTCATCCGTTAGAATTGATTTGCCTGCCAGTATAGGACCATGCCGTGTCCGAAACTACTGCTCTTGAAGTGATTAAAATTAGCGAGTCGTATCGCACTGTTGCCAATAAACTCTTTGATCCGCCGCTTATTTTCCGTAAACCGTTTTCTTGTTTGTTGCTTTCCACCATACTAGTGCGCCATATTTAAGTATGGGTCTTACCACACCATATACAGCCAGTACGCCATAGCAGGTCTTCAGTTCCAAATTGTTCCTACTGTTCTTTTGCAGATAAAAAGAGCATTATATGCCTTTTTGATTCTTTCCGCTACATTAAGATTTTAATTTAATCTTTTGTCCAGAATTACACCCAGATATTTCACGCTGTCCGAAAAGGGATAGCTGTGAAGCCTATCAAAAACGTTGAAGTCAATCTTTTGCCTTTCTCACGTTTGTGGACAGTGTATTCCATTAAAAAAACGAATTTCCTTTAAATTCTCCGTTGACAATCGTCGGATGCTTTAGGTACGTTGGCCGGAGCTACGCTTGATGTTCTGGTGGCAAACTCCAAAATGGAGAAACAGGAGACTGACGTCAAAACCCTGCCCATCAAACAAATCTCCGGAAGTGAAGTCTTCCTTTTCTTCCACACTCGCGCAGTTCAGACACGGCACAAAATCGTGGCTCTCCGTTGACTATGTATATACAACATTATTTTGAGAAGATTCAAAATCATTTTACAGTAAAACCTAGGCCCTAGTGAAACGTGCTTTGCTCTTTCTTTTATTAAAACCTTCCAACCGCCTAACCAATTTCATCTATATATTCTCTCTCGGATCCGACAAGTTTTCCATGAAAACTATTGGGTGTTGAGGATATCAAGTTTTCAAAATTTATGACTGAAGCGGGGGAGTTACTTTATTCATATTGATCGGATCATGTTCAAACTGATTAGCTTGCCATAAATACCAGAAATCGAACTCGAAACGAGATAAGTCGTAAAAGTTTATTTTAATAAATTATTTGCCTAATGGGGTTATAAAAAAAAAAAACTCAGAAAATAGGCACAAACGTCTTATTATGGATTATAAAGTGGTATCAATATTTCAGTTTGTTTTATGTAACCTAATTTCATTAGATAAAGTGGTTTTGAAGCACAATTTAAAAAACAAATTTATATCCACGTGCTCAGTAAACGCATTCCGTAAATATTGAAATGTTCACTTCTTTACACTTGCTAATCGTGTTATCTTTTATTGAAGTATAAAAGTCGCTAAGTTTGTTAATGCTCAGCATATAAAATACTTTTTCCAAGTGGTTTTGTGTTGAGATTAGGAAAAGCGTTCTTTGTGCGTTTTAAGCAGATGCATTCCTTAGGCGGACTTGTATTTCTACATATTAATGGGGGCGTATCAAATTTGAATTCAAAACAAAGCGAAATATTTACCGAATAAGAATTTTAAAGTCATAAGGTCCGTACAAAATTTTCTATTGACGAGTCCAGAATATCTTCTCTCCTCTTGCCCGATGGTAGCGCTATCAAAAGTAACGACGTTACAGTCGAACTTTAACCGAATATCTGCTTTGTCGTTTTTCAGAACCCTCAAACCGAAATCCTGGCAGCTATGTGTTTAGAAGGATTTATTGCTGTGAACTGTAAATAATTTTAGTACAGATTTGACCCCCTGCGGGTTAATAGATTGATAGATATTGTTTTGAAATAACAGGATCAAGATACATGAAAAGTGTTTCGATAAGCGTGGGTTGTGAATTGTGTGAAGTTTTATAAGTTCGAGAAGTTTATAAGACGCTTTTGTCAAGACATTTGACGACGCAAATCTCCTCATCATGCAAAAACGATGTTAAAATGACCAGTTCGTCAATGGTCTTTCGTGGTCTTGCTTCAATATCATCTCAGATTGTTTAGTTTTGCTAAAACGAATCAAAAGGATGAAAGTATTGTCAAGGTTACTGACATGGCTTATGGCCAATGGGAGTTGTTATATATGGATTTCTCGGACTTGTAGCTATGTCGAATTCTTAAAATGTGCTGAATCATTTGAAAAATCTTTGTTAAATAATAAATACTAAACATAATTGATATTTGGGGCTCAACAACAAACAAATTCAATTCGGTATATATACAATTTTATCACACGAATATTGTCCCATTTAGATATTGAAGAGTTCAGGCATGTACGGCTTTTCGCAGTCCGGTGGTACGCTCTTTTAGCGAGTAGTCCAGCTATTTTTGTCCTGTTTTTCAAGGAAATCATACTGGATTTGGGTTCGATTAACTTCAGGCATAATCAGAATACCGAGCTGACCTTCAGAAGCTCCAAACTGGACAGTGATTCAACTTTTAACGTTCGATGTGCTGTCTGAGTCTGTTCAAAAATTGTATCCCTGTATCCTCATACTAAAATCGTTGTTTCGGGCGATTTCAATATACACAATTCCGGGTGGCTTCGACATTCCGGACAGACAACACCCGAAGGACGGTGTGTTGAGATCTTCGCTGCGGAAAATAATTTAACCCAGCTTGTAAATGACCCACACGAATACCAGACGTTGATAATCATACCGCCAACACCCTGGATTTGTTTTTTACTTCTCACCATGATAAGTACTGCGTTGATGTGCTCTCCCCTCTAGGCTCGTCAGACCATTGTGTCATATCAGCTAATTTCTCGTGCACCCACCACACAGTTAGAGAAAAAATTCCTAAAAGAACCGTATGGCAATACGACAAAGCCAATTGGAGTGGACGTACAACTTCTTTAGGAATTTTAACTGGTCGTTATGTTTCCTCGATAACGACGTGGATGCCGCTGTCGACATGATCACAGAAACTATTTTCTTGTAATGAGATGCTTTATCCCTCATCGGATGAAGAGTATCAAACCAAAAGAAAAGGCATGGTAGGACTTGAGCTGTAAAGAGGCTGTCAGGGTTAAAGAATTGTTGTTTCGGTCATACAAGACCAACCCGACAAAGGGAAATCCAAAAAAGTCCAAAGAGCAAAGAATTAAATGGTGATAATTTCAATATGACCAAAAACTGAGGCAAAATATTCTACACTGTCCCAAACGTAGTAAACATTTTTGGTTTTTCGTTAAAAACATCAGAAATTCTGCCCCATCCTCCATCCCAACGCTCATTTATAATGGCATTCCACTAGTCAGCTCTTTGGACAAGGCTACTCTGCTTGCTGCACACTTTGCGACCAGCCCAACACTTCCAGATTATACTTTGTCTCCGCCTACACTTGAGTGCGTCGAATCATCAATAGGTCGATTGCACTTTCGCACTAGTGTAGTTGCAAGCTTGCTTAAAGATCTTAGTATATAAAGGGTGTTTTTTTTCTAGGTATACAAATTAAATATGAAATAAAATACTTGAAGCTAGCGTCAATGTCTACCGCGTTAGCTTTATTTAATAAATAGTTTCATGCCATTAGTGCTTAAATATAAAAATGGACATATCCCCTCCAGGGCTAGCTCAAATGAAGCGCAATCCTGAAGTGCAATTTTCGACAGCTTTATCGAGCAACTTTGGCCGTATGTCAGCAATAACACGGCGAATGTTGACTTCCAAATCGTCCAACGTCTCTGGTTTATCGGCAGAGACTACTAACTTCACATACCCCCAAAGAAAGTAATCTAAAGGTGTAAGATCACAGGATAGCGGAGGCCAGTTCACAGGTCCATTACGCCAAATTATGCGTTCAGCAAAAGTTTCCCGCAATAAATTGATGGTGTCGCGTGCGGTGTGGCATGTTGGGCCATCTTGTAAAAACCGTCACGTCAATGCCATTCAACTGAGGAACGAAGAAGTCAGAAATCATGTTTCTATAGCTTCATTGACGGTAACATTCTGGCCGGCATCGTCCTTAAAGATATATGGGCCGATGATTCCACCAGCCCATAAAGCACACCAAACAGTGGGTTTTATTGGTTGTAAGGGCGTCTCGACAAAGGCTTCAGCGATTTTGCTTGTTTACATATCCATTTAACCAAAAATGGGCATCATCGGAGAACAAAATTTTGCATTTAAAATACGACGCGTCTAATGATCACGCGGTCTCAACTCTTGCATAAGCTAGAACTTATAAGCTTTTAAGACAAGATCTTTTCGTAAAATCTTCCACAAAGTGGATGGGCATAGCTCCAAATGCTGTGCACGATGGCGAATCAACTCATTCGGATTCTCCTCAGCACTGCGCCCTACAACGACAATAACTTCTTCTATTCGCACTGTTTGTCGTCTTTGGTGATGCGTATCATCCACTAGAGTGTACGTGGTGCGAAAACGATTCATCGTATTCCGAATAACTTGCTCAGATTGACGATTATATCGACCGCAGCGTACGATAAGTTTGGCGAACCGAGCCGTAGTTTTCATAATAAGTTTGCACAATTTGCATGCGTTGTTCTGTCGTTAATCATTCATCGTAAAATGGCAAAACGAACAAACTACAAATCAACTTTCAACTGTCAAATTGACAATCTGTAGAAACAGTGGCTTAAAAACTAAACATCTATATAAAAAAAACACCCTTTATTTACCCGCTGCTCCAAATCGTATATCTCACCTTCTTCTGAATAGGTATTCTTCCCGGCTGGAAACGCTGGTAAACCGTCAGCTCGTGAAATATCTCGCACTACGAAAACTTCTCATTGACCGGGAATACAGCTCCACTGGTATATTGTTAGCCTGCTTTTGTTACCAAAAAGTGGAACCAAATCATATATCAATCTGGCGGACGAAAAATACCTGTAGTTGATATTTTAAAGATATTTGACATCAAGCTCATTTGTCGAAAATGCCTCCATTTACCATCGATGAATCTCTGCTTCAATGGATTAGAAATTAGCTTGCTGAGCACTCATTTCTAGCTGTCTTGGACAGCTTCAAGTCTGATATCCGCTGGAGTGACACAGGGCTCCGTTTTGCCTCCATCACTCTTTTTAATTATCATCAACTGGTCTTTATGCATAAGGCATTTACCCACCCAAAATTAGAGTATAATTTTCACATCTGGTAAGATACTCCTAAGTCCTCCCTGCATCTGCTAGATAGGATTCAAACCGACAATACTTATAGGTGATGTTAATATTACACAGTCAATTGATACTTGTTTCATAGCTATTTTCATATCCAGTGGTCCAATGAAATTGCCAGTAGCATTCCGCCCCTTCAAACCTTCAACCGTAGCACCCGTCTAGCCATGAATGGTCATCAGTTTATCCTCAACCCCGCTTTCGGCCGTACTCTGAAATATCGTGATTTTTTCCTAAGCCGCACAACTCGCGTATGGAATGCCCTATAGAGCTCTTTATTTCCTAGTCGTTATAACCTTCAAACACTTCAAACCAATATACATCGCCATCTCTCTTTCTTTCCTCCCTAATTTTCCTTCGTCCGCGCTGTGTGCCAGCATTTTAAGGGTACCCAAAATCCCTTGAGCGCGGGCAGATTAAAAAAGAATTCTGGTGTGGCAAAGTCCAAGAAAGGCTTGGAACTGATTCTTAAAATTTGGGCTTCAGAAGCCAGGATTTGTAGCAGCCTGATTGGCAATAAACATGACAATGCCCTGCGGGATACTCCTCTTACTGTCGCTAGACTACTGCCACCAATATTTCAACTTGCGAGGCAATACTCTGCTCCAGAAGGTAAAGTTAACATCTCATATTCAGATAATTGGAGAAGATCACATGCAAGACTTGATATAGGATTAAAAGTAGCCCTTTCTAAATTGTGTGAATCTGTAGGTGTTGGAAAGTGGCAGCCTTGAAATATACAGCAGCAGTGTTTGACTGCCATCTCCATATAGGAACCAGATAATGAGGTGAATCATAAGGTTCCTTAAGTCAATACTGCGTAAATGCTCCAGCTCGTTGAGATACAACTTGTGATGGAAAGGTTTAACATCTTTCTCCTCCCTGCAGATTTTCAGAAGTCGTCGTTGGCTTGTGTACACAGGCGTTAAGCATGAATGGCGGCATGATTTGTGATAATACCAGAGACAACTAGCGCAACAGAGAGTGTGGTCTCTTCTTACTACACATTGACAGGTCAAAAGGTTATTTTTTTTTTTTTGCTGCGCACATGGCAAGTTGAATCTAGCTTAGTGAATTGGTGGATTTATTCTGAATACTTTTTTTATGGAAATTTAACAGAGAGAAGGGCATGTGCAGCGCTGACCCAAACACCCAGCATAGGGCATCCATATTCACTATCGATTCGACATTCAGGTGATTCTTACAAGTTATTGCTATCCCTCATCTGATTATCACAGATTGTCCGTAAAGAGTGCAATTGACCTCATATCATATAATTTTTAATAATAATTTTGACGTCATTGTAGAAAACCATTTCCTCCAACCACCCATTATTACTCTTGTCCATTTAAAGCAATAAACTGCGCCTATTAAAAAAAAATCGTTTATTATGCAAATGCCAAAGTTTGCCAAAAATATCAAAAAAAAACACTTCCTTACACAAACATATACTCGTCCACAAAACTTAATCATACTTTTCGCTTTAATTTATATTTTCAGCTGCGTTTCCCATCGCCCGTCGAATCGGTCATCCTTACCAAAATCGAACGCCGCCAAAGCGAAAAAAGCCCCGCACTTCATTCACCCGCATTCAAGTCGCTGAGTTGGAGAAGCGATTTCACAAACAAAAATACCTGGCATCAGCGGAACGAGCTGCTCTGGCGCGAGGTCTCAAAATGACAGACGCTCAAGTAAAAACTTGGTTTCAAAATCGAAGAACAAAATGGAGGTAAGTTTCAAAATCAAGCAACCGCAATTAGCTACTCCCGATTGCATTGGAATTTGAAAAACCTTCACTGAGGAGGCAGCCTCCATGGAAATAATTCCTTCAAAACATTTTAAACTTTCAAAAATATCTTGTTCCCCCACACTACCTATAGCTGCAACTAACTTTTAACTTTTCAACAACAATGAACAGTGACACGTTTTACGAGGTAATTCTTCTGACGGTACATGTTCCTCGACGCCGCTGTTATACAGTGGAGGTGTATGGCATTCCCCAGACTTGGAAAATACACAAAAGTGGAAGGTTTTTTTGCTTTTTTGTCTCCGGCATTTTAAAATGTCATCAAATATTTATTAGAATATAATGGGAGTAGATTATCGTTATAGGGGTTGAAAAACCTCTGCAAGCATTTCCTCGTTATACCTGAAATGTTGCTCGTTTTGTTGTGTCAACACAGAAGCGGACACCATCAGTTATCTTTGTACAGCGGCGCCGGCGGCGGTTGCGGTACCGATAGCTTTTCCTTATTTTTTTTTTCGGGAACAAAAAAAACTAAGTTTAAAAATTTAAGGGTTGCAAAATAAAAACCCTCGTTAAATATTTACCAATGCTAACACAATGCGCTGCACAACATGAAAGTTTAATCGCTTAACGAGGACGGATTGCTAGCGCTGCAACTTAATTCTTTCCAAACATGTCAACTTGTGAGTCTTTAAGATACGAGTACGAGTAGTACGTACGACTATCGTTATACGATGTGGTGTACCCACACTTGTTTTCCAAACAAGAAAAAAATATACAAAATCCCAAGCAAACAGCAGAGGGGTTGAAAATATGACATTGGATATAATATTTTGCCTGAGCCTGGGCAAAATGGCGTTCTGACATGCCTGGTTCATTTAGTGTATGTGGTTTTTTCCTCCACCGAGCGGGGGTGGTTTTCATTATTTTTTTTTTTCGTTTGAAGATTTAAATATGGCTGACTACACGGAATGGCGGCTAAAATGCGAGTACTCAAGTCAGTATTCACTCCCTAGCCAGATGTCGTTTAATTTAATTGCGATGATAAGACTAGAATAGGACTTGGGGTGCCCTTGCTCAGTGAGTTGGAAATGTAGAAAAACGGGGAAAAGGAAATCAACTAAATGAGTTGCTCACTCATTGGGCCAATTTCAGCTGTTTTTTTTTCTGTTTTCATACCTTAAATCCACTAGGGGGAAATGGAAGGCTATTTGCATTTTTATACCTCTGCTGGGAGCCTTAAGTACACATGACAAATTAAAATAGTTTTAGATATGAGTTTCGTGACAAGGTGATTGCGTGTGCTGTAATTTTGTGATTAGTCAGGTAGATTTGTGTTTTGTAGAAGCGCAGTCTTTATGTTTTTGTTTTTTCTGTTTTTCCTTTCGTATTATTATTATTTTTTTTTTCTTTTAAGATACGAGTAGTCTTAGTTCAGAGGTATTTGCGACTTGATAAAGACGAGGGGTTCCACGTACCTTTAGGCCTAACGTATTTGGTCGTTAATGAAATAATTCCAGCGACAATTGTAAGTTGTAAACTTGCGTAGGGAAACGTTTTCTGGAAAGTAAGTGGAACATTAATTATCACGTAAGTGATGGGTAAGTTTTCAAATATATTATACGTTGTGAGAACCACATTGTGAAACTGTATATAAAAGCAAGGGAAAGATTTTTTTTTGTTCGAATCCAAGCAAAGAGATCGGGTTCAATTGTAACTCTTTTGCAATAGGAAAAACTACATAAAACTTCATCAAAACTATTTAAATTTCATTTGAAATTTATGCATTATGCATCGATCGATATTATTATGGAGAGACTGGCTGCTTAATCGATCGATCGCATTCATTAAGTTCAGACATGCTTAAATTTCGCTCCGCTAATTTATTTCCATTTAATGTTTTCCTGCCTAATTTGCAATAATTCGCACAAGCTATTTCTCATACATCGCCTTTTGTTGTGTTTTCCTGACTCGATTTGTTTATTGAGTAAAAGTGTCTAATAATCTTAAAGTTAAATTAGCAACTAATCCAATTCTCATTCACCGCCTTTTGTGGTGTATTTCTTCATTCAACACATTAAATTTTCAACTGACCTACCCTAACTTATTCATCGTCATCATGTCAGGATTATGTGGAAGTGCAAATTGCTCTCTAACAAATGATCCAAATGTTGTTATGGTGATCTGCAGTGGTCTTTGTTGCAAATCGTTCCACGCTTTTGGCATTGGCTTGAGTAAGAGATCCATCGCGTACCTAAGAGATTTTAAAAACAACTTTTTGTTCTACTGTTATGAGTGCAAGGACATTATTCCGTCCCACATCTTGCTTGCTATTAAGTGTCTCAGTGATTCGGTCAATGACTAAAAATTCACCAAATATGATGACATTTTAAAATCAGTTGAAGACTTATCAATTTCCCTCGAGCAATCTGCAATTTATAATAAGAGAAACTTATCTAGCCAGTTGGTTCAAAATAGTGATTTAATAAAACGAAACGATAAACACGAAATTTTATATCCCATAGTGTTAAATCAATAATAAAATCGTACATCCCCACAATAACAGACTCTTTAAGTTCTCTACGGTCTTCCCTTGATTTTCATCTTCATCTTTTCATCAGTTGCTCATAAACATCATGTGCCAAATGAGTGATTTAAGCAACGAGATAACCGAATCATGCGCGCTATTAAACGAAATTACTGATCACATCCCGGATAGCTTCTAGTAAAATCTGGGTGCAATCCCAGGCTCTACCGACTGCATCATACAACACCTCGATTCTGATTGAGATGCTTGAATCTGCAATTATGGAACCACCAATAATTCCTGGGTAATCTTCTCCTCCACCACCAACTCCTGAACCCATAACTTCACGATTCAGCACCTTATGGACACTTTTGGAGTGGAACAAGAGAATGAAAAAGTTGAACAATTCCAACAAAGCTGAATTGGTTGCCTATCCAATAAGAGGTGCACATCCCAATCGAACCAGGTTAACTAGTCTCTTCAAATCCAAATTTAAAATTGATGTCAGCAACTGCCGTAAGATCTCCACCAACACCGTCAAGGTAAGCATCCCGTTAAAATATAAATGGATGTTCATCAACCCCGCTTCCGACGTCATCAATCTGGGTGGAATAACCATGGAAATATTAAAACCGAATTCAGGAAACAACAAACATCGCAAGGATACTACCTTTGAGTCCAGTAATTCAAATCCCACTAAACCTATTGTAGAAAACAGAGCTAAGCAGAACTATTAATTTTAAGTCTAACCCTATACCGAATCCTAATTCTCCCAAAAAATACACAACGCCTAACAAACGAGCTCCTGATCCACACCGGAGTCTTAAAGTTGGGACATTTCCTTTCTTCATTCATTCTTCACTTCGTAATGTAAATCGCGTATACACAAAACGTTCTTTAATCTTTATCCTCCTATCAGTCATTTAAAAAACCCAACAACATCTCCTCATCCCACTCAAACAAAAACGGCTTACCCTACCTTTATTCGCTCCCATATTTTAAATCCCACCCCATCTTCTAAGCTCGACTCCCACCCTAATACCACACCACCTACTTTTTTAGACCCCATACTTCCTTCAAAAGCAATGTTAACCAAGCGCCTTATCGATTCCGGGGAAGATGGCCCTGCTCGTTTATATCTCGCATACCTACACGACAAACCAGACTCTGTCCGTATCGACAGTATAACAAATTCTTGAAGGCCGACCTCGCTCCAAACATGGCAATTCTGCTGATTTATGTAGCGGTGTAACTAAAAATTAGCTTCATCACATCAACTGAAGTTGACGGTAAAAAACTGGGTCAACTCCCAATTGATTTAAAGGCCAATAACTGGACACTCGACGCAATAAACTGTCACCCGGCTATTTCTAGTACACCAATTGGATCTTATAAGCGTTGACAACAAGATCTTTAGGCAGAATTTTCGAGATAGTGGATGGACAAACGCCAAGTTGCTGCGAACGACGACGGATCGATAAATTGGGGTCCTCTTCAATAGAAGCTTCCTCAACATCGACATTTTGTTCCGAACGTACTGTTCTCATTTTTGTTGGTGTGTTACTCACAATGGTGTGAAAAAAAAAAACATGCTCTGATGGCCGATTATGTTAACCGTAAATTTCACGATGTGGTCTATAAGTTTCGTGAATATAGCTTCGAATTTGGAGATAAATTCCAAAGATTTGGAATCGTTTTAGTGATATCTTCCCCTGTGAAATGGCAAATGTACGAGTATTTCAAAGTCGCACACTGCAAAAAAAACAACCATTAGATCTCTTGCAACGTTGCGATGTTTCTTCTTCAATATCAGTCGATCCCTTTCAATCGTGCCGTACATTTATCTGGTTCCATAAGGCTGCATTAACTGTTATGAAGTTTGACCACTGATCAGTGGTTGTTACAGTTTTTCACATTGCCTTTGAATTTGTAGTGGAAAACAACTCTTTAAACCCGAAATAACTCAATTTTGTAAGGAATACTTTGGTACGCTGACCATTTATTATAAAAATACTTCTGACATATGCAGGACGTATGATACATACGAGTATATCCGAACTAGATGTGATTTTAACAGGATGCCACATCCATACATAAACTCAAATCCCCGATTTATTAAAATGCCAATTTGGCAAGTAGGTGACCTCTCGTGTCAATTGACCTCCAAAATCATGGCGTTACCCATATTCTTACAATTTTTTTTTGGCCTCCTAAAGGCATACGTTTATTCAGCAACAATGGAGGTTCCTCACGTTAAAAAACCAAAATAAAAATAGCAACCATAAAAAGTAATTTTCCAATTATTTCACATGAGAAGGACGCAATGGCCATGACATAATATCACGTCACAGACTACTGGGTGGTACGTATAATGAAAAGTGAGACCAAAATTGATAAGAGGGTTCGGGGAGATTACAAATATTTTGATATCACAATTATGGGTTCTTAAATATAAATACACTTACATAAAACTTTTGGATCGATGAGTATTTCGTAACAAAAGCTATTCGACAGTTATATTGCACTCAAACTTAGGAACGAACTTTAATTGTTATTGCGTGACGAACAATATTCATTTTGGGTCGATAGGCAGGATTTTGATGTCATTCTCATTCCAAATTAAATTCTTAAAGAATAAGGTATTCCTGTATTAATTGAATATAGTAAATCGCTTTGCTTCTTCGTGTTAAATAGAATTTAAATAAAATTTACCGTCACTATATATTTAAAAAACGCAGAGATAGCTTAGATTAACTATGTTCAAAATATTAGCATAAATATTCTTACAAGAGTTTTTTCTTATGAAGTTCGTCGAATGGCTTTGGAGTTGTAGATTTATCAAGGTGTCAACGTGCCAAATGATAGAATTTGGCCTCATGTTGCTTGGTCTTATGTCACGGCACTAAACGTAATATCTTTGCGACCTAAATTATACTGGTTAGCGGATTTGTGAGCCGAACTTTGCATACTCGCCTTAATATGTTCCACTAATTCACCCAATGCCGTTGACCATGCCCAAACATCCGCCGACCTATCTGCAATAAAACCCTCTGCTGGAAAAATAGGTCCATCGTCGTTAACCTGCATTTCTCTGTCGAACAGAACAGAATACGGGGTCGTCTTGAGAATCTCATGAGTTGGATTGCGGATGGCACACACCACTTTCGGTCGAAGGATATCCCAGCTACGATGATTGTTGGAAATATATGCTCGGAGCATGTGCTCCATTGTCACAGACTAACCACCTAGGTACCACAAATACCAAGAACACCTGTTCATCCAAAATGATTCTGACGGATTTTGTAGCTGAACGGACAGGAAGGAATAAGGGAAATTTCGGGAAATAGTCAACTAAAGTCAGTCTCCATTCACCTATGTCCGATTAATATACCGTCATGGCTTTGTTTCAAAACTCCTGGTCTTCTTTCCTTTAGAACCACTTGTTTACACTTATCCACCTCGCTAACCAAAACCAGCATTTTGAAGTACAATCGATCTTCGCTAGCTGATGTTACCAGCGCATCGGGGACCAAGTGCTTCTTGCCTTTCCTATGGATGACCTCAAAGTTGTACTGCTGCATTTTAACAACCCACCCAGCCAACTTACTCTGTGGATATATCAATTGTTTAGCTAGATTAAGGAATGATGATAAGTTGCTACTGTGAAGCTGCTCTAAATATGGACGAAGTTTTTTATCGCCCAAAGGACGGCCAAGCATTACCGCTCCGAATAATTCCGCTCCGTCTTGAATATGGATCTGCTCAAGTAACTGATCACTTTTTCCTCTTCCGGCAATTTATTTGTATGCACTATGAGTGGCAAGGAAAAATTTGGACAGTTGAGTATGGGTGCATTTACTAACTTTTCCTGCAAAGAAAAGGCAGTTTTGCAATCCTTGCTTCACAAAAATGAAGACATTTTTCTTGAGAAAAGCAGTTATCAGTGAGATAAGATCTGAAAAGTTTCGAACAGTCCCATCGGTTGACTATGTACTCCAAGTACTTCAATTCTAGTTTGTAAAATTCACACTTCTCTCGTATCAACACAAAGTCCACGTCCTTGATACGATCTAATATAATCCTACGGATCTTCAAATGCCTCTCAAAAGTCTCATCTTCCAGATAAACGAATACATTCGGCTCAATGTCGGCTCTAAGAACTGAATCTATAAAGCGCTGCCGAGTAGAAGGAACGTTGTGAAGCCCAAAGAACATGCGGCAGAATTGATACAGTCCAGCCATTGGAATTTGCCAATAGGCAGACGTAATGTCCAAAGAGAACAAGAATTTAGCAATTTTGAGTTTATCTAGTGTCGCCGAAACCTAGGGTATAGGATAAGCTTTCCGCCCTGTCACTTGGTTATTTATGAGGCGGACTGGAGAAGACCACGGACCACAAAAATGTTCGATAACACCCGCCTGGAGCATTTCATCAACTTCCTTATTAATGTTTCCTTGGACTACTGGTGAAACAGGATAGTAGCGCTGTTTAATGGGGTCCGCGTTGGTTCTGATAATGTGTTCAACGAGACTGGTACACCTTATATTATCACCCATCGATGTTAATACCCTTCAACCAAACCTCCATCCTCCCAACCTCCATCAATTCTCCTCTGAAGTTCCATTCGTGCTTCCCTATATCTGGAATTGTGGGAAATCGTTCCCAGAAATCCGCTGCCATAATGATTTACATCGCAGAGATATTAGGTTTTACCTAAACGATTTAGTTCTTAAAAAACACTTTGTTCTCTCCGATGCTGCTAGATACGAGTACATTTCTGTGAAACTTGCACCAAAGCATGTAGGACCTTTTGAGTTCATTAAGCAGGTTTCACTGTGGACGTATGAACTAGGTGAATGGGAAAATGGTAGAAGTGTGGAATCCGCAAGATCTAAAACAGTTTAGCGTTAAAGAGAACCTTGTCTCATAGTATGAATTAATGAGTGTAACGAAAGGAAGGGAGTTTTATGAGTAATATGCTCTTACTGGTCTTATCGTAAGCATCTTCAGATGACGCCACCGAAAGTTGCTGCGATTTGATTAGTTACAAGTTTCCGGTCATAGGACTTGTTGGCGGCAGAACCACCGGTAGTCTCTATCAGGACTTAAAAGGACTTAAATCGCGGTACCATGGTTGTCAGGAGCCCCCCGAATTTCGATCTGGGCCTGACTTGTTGTGGTAGGCCCCCTTGTGAGAGCGTCATGGTGGTTGTGGTTTAAACCCAAAGTCGCGGGAAGGGTCTTGCTGTTGGTTTGACCCAATGTAGAGTTGCAATTAGTACTGGGTGCTGTGACGCTAAGAACAGTAGGAGGTTTTAGAACTTGTGCCTCTAACACAAGTTCTGCTTTGGTATCAGAGGAAGGCGGCAGAGCGATCGCAAGGCTTATCCTTGCTCCCATGGATGTATGGACATCCCGTAAACTCAGGTCTACACGACATATGTTTACGTTAAAAACCAGAGATTATGTTGGGATTAGTGGATGTTGAAATCAGGAAATGTGGTCTGATGGGTCAGTTTAAGAAGCGTGTTCGGTTGGGCAATGAGAGTCGGGAGGCAACTGGTAGGGTTGGAGGGTTGGTAGAAAAAAAGGAAAAAAATCTGTTGGGAAGTGTCGGTCAAAGAGGTCGATCATAAAGCAAACTTTAAGTTTTGAAAAGGAAAAAAAGGGTAGTGGAGAAAATTAAGTCAAACAATGCGGTTATCTGGGGGGCATTCAGATACTCAGTAGAGTTGTTATAAAAAATTTACTCCTATTAGGAAAACATTCGTGTTTTAGTTTTTTCTTGCTTTGTTTCTGTCATCAGTAAGGGGAGCACGAATCCTACATTTAGTCGCGATTCTGGGTGCGGGTAGTTAAACGAAGAGCAATCGCGTGACCCCCATTTCTACCATCTGAACCTACGGCCACTCTTCGTGGTGGCCAAGCACTCTTCCGTGGTACGCCACGCAGTACGGAAAATTCGGATGTATTGTAAAAGTATCTTGATATGCGATATTTGTAATGAGAGAGGAGGTGATCAAAATCCTTTGCAGATATCACATTTTCCTTCAACCAGCACAGAGCTTGTTTCGTCACCAAAATTTCCGCCTGGAACACGCTACACTGATTTGGAAGACGGAAGTAGAGGCTTAGATTTATTTAGCTTCTCTGAAAAAACACCACCACCAACCCCGCTATCGGTTTTAGTTCCATCTGTGTAGAAGTTGGTTGTCTTGTCCTCCGTGAAAGCACCTTCCTTCCAGAAGTATCTAGAGGGGAAGCTTACGTGGAAGTCTTTGTCAAACCAAGATTCAAATACTCGTATGATGCAATCGATGTTCTCTGTGAAGATTCCTAATGTATTAAGAATGTTAGCGTAGCCAAGTGAATAATTAGCGACTACGTAGTCGCTTTGTGGATCGGAAAAGACTAAATTGGTACCGTTTATTGAGGGATGGTCTATGATTGGAATTTTATATTTCCTGAAAAAGAGGACTAGATAAGTTTTATGGGGGGTTACTCTCAATCCACAGCGATTTGCCCAACGTGTTAATCTGTTAAGATTTAGCTGAAGGAGTTTTTTAATGGTATTAATAGAATTAACTGAGACGGCTATAGAAACGTCATCCGCATAGGCAATTATCCTCCTCTCACTCGCTACCAGGTACATATATCAGCAGTTCATCAACCTCTAAGTTTCAGAGAAGGGGAGTTAGGACACCGCCTCAGCTAACAAATCTTTTAGAAGAAGCCCCACCCAGTTTGGAAATGTTTATCCTGCTACAATATTTAGCACAAGACTGATCAACTCCCCAAATAAGTCGTCTACCTGCAGAGTTGTCAGCGCAGTCGTGGTTGCGGATGTGTTGACATTGTTAAAGGCACCCTGTATGTCCAGGAAAGCGACCATTGTGTACCTACTCTCTACAGGGTGACTTACTCGAACTATAACTTTTGAAAATGCTATAATTTTTTTATTTTTTGATAAATTTTATTGTGCCAAAGCAAAAAATGTTGGAAAATATATCAATTTTCAAATTGTATCTGTAGTTCTCAATATGTCCATCTTTGGCGAGAATAATGGCTTTGAGACGGCCGAAGAAAGCATCGCACACTGCACGCAAGTGGCTCTGCGGTATTTTGGCCCATTCACGGCGAAGTGCTTGTTTGAGGTGGTCCAAACTTCCAAATATCCCAGACAGAGAAATCCAACGGATTTGCATCCGGAGAATTTGCAATCCATTGTGTCGAGGAAATGAAGTGTGGAACATTGTTTTTTAACCAATCTTGGCTGACGCGCGCTTTGTGATACGGTGCCGAGTCTTGTTGAAATGTCCACGGTCTCCGACCGAAATGATTGTTTGCCTAAGGCTTCAATACTGCCACTAAGACAGTTTCACGGTATACGATCGCATTAATTTTGACGCCACGGTCCAAAAATACGAGCGGAGAGCGACCATCGGCGGTTATGGCGGCCCAAACCATCACCATCGGTGCTGCCTGCTTTCTGGTGGATGTCCGAAGGTGTAAATTTTCGAAGGACCTCTCTGGCAAGTAAACTCGGTTATTTTATTTGTTGATATATTGCTCGATAACAAAGGGCGACTCATCGGAAAAAACCAAATTCGGCAACTCACCACTTTCGTGCAAGCGTAGCAACTCCTTCGCTCTTTCGACTCTAACTTTTTTCTGTTGCGGTGTAAGATCGTGTGTTTTTTGGAACTTAAATGGCTTGAGCCCAAGCTCATTTTTCAGTATGCGTTGCATCCGTTTCAACGATATGCTGAGCTCACGAGGCATTTTTCTTCCACTTCGACGCGGATTTCGCTCAATTCGAGCCTTCGCTTTCCGAACCATTTCTACCGATGTTGCTGTTTTTTTATGACCACCTCCATGGCGTTTTGCAACGCTGCCAGTATCACGGTAACGAGCTATGGTTCGAGACACAAATGATTTATCCAGGAGGGCTCTAACGATAGCTACTTGTAGTTTTCCAGCCAAATATAAAGCAATCACACTATCACGTTTGAATTCTATCGCGGATAAAAATTTTTCAACACAACTGAGACGCACATCGCTTAAAAAGCTTGTAAGTAATAAAATTATCTGTCATGTGTCAAAATTTTAGCTCACTGTCATGAACGGTTTGGAAATTACAGCAGTTTGAAGTTGGTTGCAGTTCGAGTTATTCAGAGTGTATATTGCAGGGACCGTTCGATGTGGCTAGTCAGTAAATGCAGAGCCATTTCCACCGACTTTCCTTTATAGTAGGCATTTTGAGCCGTTGACAAATGTCTTGGATCAATTTTATCTGGTATATGGATGTCAATGAGCCGTTCTAGAGATTTCAGAAGGATAAATGATAGACTTATAGGCTTGAGGTCCTTTGGGACAATATGAAAGCATTTTCCGGCTTTGGGAATGAAAACTGCATTGACTTCTCTCCATGACAGTGGGATGTGAATCAGTTCTACACAGGTCCTCAGGCAGGATAATATCTGAGGATCTTTGTAGCTCGGCAGGTATTATACCGTCCTGCAGCGTCCAGAGGAGTTTGTCTCTTGTAATCAGACCATGAATTTTGGTCCCGGTTACAATAATTCTATTTGATTTGCTACTGGCAGCGAATTGGGAGCTACCTGGAAAGTAGGTTGAGTGATTTATCACTTGAGGTTTCCATGTTGATTTATCACTTGATCTCTAAGATTTTCGCTTCGCCCCTGATGAATGAAACCGCAAACACAAATAAAAAAAAAAAGAAATTTATAAATATACAAAACAGCATCTCAAATATTATTTTAATAACTGGAATTAATCGCATAAAATCTAAAATCTTCATATTTTTATATATGTATACTCGAACTCTTATAATTTTTTTTTTCAAAAAAGCGAAACCTTCCTCAATAGTCATATTTGCCAGAGAATGTGACATAATTAGCTAAGAAATCTTATTTCACCAAACACTTTCAGAAAACCCTCTTCAGAAGCAGAATCCTGTTGTCTGTTGGCATAAAACAGATAATTCCCAAGCGATTTATAGTCACCACAAAGTGTTCTTCCCTAAATGGAGTACTTTCATTATCTCGAAAATGACCATTTTCTTGGCAAATGGCAGTGTCTTAAGTGCTAATTGCCATCCTCGCCTAATAGGGGTAAGATTTTAATTACAATTTACCAGCAAAGTAAAGCTTTCTGTTCTCGGTGCTATCAAATTTTTCGGATGAAATTTATGCTGGCTTTTAATATTTTAATAACAGATTATTATTTAAGGTAATAAAGGGGAGTGGCTATAGAGTCTGAGTTTCATCCCCTTCACGACAGGAACTGGAGAAAAAAGTGCTCATGTTTTATTTTTATGGTTATCAAGAAGTTAACTCATGGTATTTACAGATACACGTCCTTCACTTAATTCAATTACTTCCGTCTATTGTTGGAATTCTCATTCCGAAAATAAATGCGGAGAGGGATGACAATGAGCAGGGGTGGAAAAAAAAAAGAATAGCATCGTAGACTTTTGGTATGGATCTCTCCAACTACAAAAAAGAAGCCACGCTTCAGCAATCAAGCTTGCAAAGGATAACAGTGAGACAGGTGAATGGTATCGTTTTGTGGTAAAGACGTGCAAGGTTTTCGAGTATCTATGCATGGTACTCGTACTAGGTAGTTGATGGTTATTTTATTTTACGATAATTCTAGGTTTGTGGTTCTTGGTTTTCAGAGAGATTGCCAATTTGCCACATGTCCTACGACTGTAACTTGACGAATAACATGCATACGAGTACTCGTATGATGGTACAAATTAATTTGGTGTACTTTTTTTTCCTCCTGTTTCAGACCGTCGTTGGGGGTGGTTTTATTGTGTTTCAGATGTGGTGTAATTAATTATTAAGACGACTGTAAGTCACTTTAACAACATGACAGATCGAATGTGGCTACGAGTCTGGAAATGTGCATAATTCAACGCATTCGATCTTATCGATTTGTCAATAACCATTAGTGCATTGATTTGTCTGGAATTGGAACTGTAATCCGTTTGACGGTTAATTGAATTATGCAGATCGTATAGGTAATTGCTGGCATGCAATTATATATTAACGTTACCTGAGATTAATTGGCTTATTTATTTGCTCTTTTAAGTACAATAGATAAATCTACTTGTCCTACAACCAATAAATCTTGATCTTTCCATTTTGTTTTTTGTATTTTAAGTTCAAGAGGCACACAGCAACAATTAATATAATTTAATGTTTCCTTTTACAGTTCAATCAGAAGTGATTCAATTTTCAAGGTGAAATTCTACATAAAAGATTTTCAAATTGATAAAAATGAATTATGAATACGCTGCTTGATGTTTCTATTGTATTTAAAAGATAGTGACAATAAATCAATTTGTTGAGGCTCATAAGGAAAAAAAACGAATGCTTCTGAGTGTATGGCAAATCTTTATTGAATTTAATATGGCTCTAAGGTAAGAATCATGCCAAACTTGGGAGAAAAATAAAATCCCCTGATCCGGATGTGGCATTTTTTGATCCATACGAGTAGATACATATTTGTTGGTATGTATTAGCGGTTGCCTGTATCAGTTTGGAGAGTGAAATACTTCTTTTCATTTGTAAAAAAACTTCTATTCAATTTTGCTTAATTGATTCATTCACTTTACCGTTTTGAGAGAAGAACAAATCGAGAATCTTAACATAAATCCCTTTGATCCTTCGATACGAATTTAACGAGTAGAAATAATTTTACATAAAGGGTCTTTCATTAAGCGCTTCCTATCTTTAAATTTAAATAAAACAAAGTGTGTGTGAGATATCATCGTAATTTTTCATTCGTTTGAAAGGTTTATCGATGCCATTATGTGTGGCATGTATGAATCGTTCATCGTTAAAATGTTCGCTGCGGCTTCTCTGGGTGGCGTGCATCCGAAATGTCCAATTTTCCATGACTCTGGTATATAAATCAGACTGAATTTGACCGATGGCATGGGTTATGTTGGCCGCTGTGGTTTGTGGCTTATTCGTATAGACCTGCGACTTCGGAAAACCTCACAAGAAAAAGTCTAACGGCATCAAATCGAACGATCTCGGTGGCCAGTTCACATCACCTCCACGTGAGATGACAAGCAGTGACTTTTTCGAGATACATTGGACTTTCTTGGATCTCATGTGGATTGGTATCGTCTTAAATTCGAAAATTTTGTTTGTTGTAAGTTTCCAACTGTTGCAGAGCCTATTCAACGAATACACGTCGTTGTCTATGGTCGTTTACCTTCAGCTCCAGTGTCAGTTGAATTTTGTATGGGCGCAGGGCCAAGTCACGACTCAAAATTCGCCAAGTTGTGGAATGCGAAAGGCCGAGTTCTTCTGAACGGCTCCTGCTGCACACTCTCACGGACAACGGCAATGTTATTATTATGGAGTTTCATACATCTCGGCTTTTCTACCGGAGATAACATATCCCGGGGCATACCGGGGATCCCTATCAAGGGGTCATGCTCTGTTGGGAAATAGTCCAAGTTCTAAACCCTTGAATTGAATATTGTTATAGTTGCAGGAATTTTCGAAAAGTATTACACGTATCTAGTAGAACCGCCTTTTGCATCTGAGCCAACAACTTTTCCATGTCGTGTTTCTTTAAGTTTGTAATCAGCTTTGTTGGAATTAGACCGGTTGTTGACATGATAATTGGTGTAATGTGAACGCGGTCGGCGTTATACATAGCGCTCATTTCTATTGCTAGAGGTGTGTATTTGGAAATCTTCGTTGCATACGTTGACTGTAGGTTTCGATTTAACGTTATTGCCACATCAAAGATTTCTATTCGTCGGGCTGCTTATGGAACCAGATAATGTCCGGCCTGTTGGCTAGAATACTCTGATCGGTTGTTGTGGCTCTATCCCAGTATAACTTAAAATCAGCATTTTCCAACACAGTAGGTGGATGATATTTGTAGTACGGGATTTAGTGTTGGGCCAGGCCACTGTTTAGAGCCAATTGGTGGTGGACCTGCTTGGCTACGTTGTTGTGTCTAAAAGTGTAGTCTTGTTGGGCTAATACACTGCATCCTGATGTTATGCGTTCTATCGTCTCTCCTGCCTCTCCGCATCGTCGGCACTTGTCCTCTACAGTTTCTTTGAAAATGAACTTACGGTAATTCCTTGTTTTCACGACTTTGTCTTGAATAGCTATTACGAAGCCTTCGGTTTCTGAAAATAACTTTCCCTGCGTGAGCCATAAATTTGATGCATATTGATCAATGTAGTCAAGCTGCATATCATATGGGTGTCCTCCATGCATACGCTTCGCCTTCCAAGATGCTGTAAGTTCGCTGGTGGTTTTGACATTCTCGGGAATAGGGAAGTTGTCTGATTTTAGGTGTAAAGTCGTAAAGCCATCTTCGGCTAGAACAATAGCCTTTATCAACGGTGATGTGCTAGTTAAAAAGTATCGGCGGAGATTTAAATTTTGCTGGTAGTGAAGTCGGCTGATGTTCACAATTCCTCTTCCACCCATTCTGCGAGGAAGAGATGTTCTTTATATCGCACTTTGTGGGTGTTGACTTTGGTATCTAGTCAGAGATGTCTGTATCAACATGTCAAGATTTGTAGCATCTGTAGGTGACTATTTAATAATCCCAAAGAAATAAGATAATAACGGAATTGCCCAGCTGTTAATTGCTCTACATTTGTTTCCTCCGTTAAGATTGGTTTTCATTATAGACTTTAGCCGCACTTTGAATTGTGCAGTCTTCCCTTTATAGAGCCATGGTTGATTCCTTTGAGCTGCAGGAAACCAAGACATTGGTACGACTCGCCATGTTGCATATCGATGATGTCGTTTTAGTCGATGGGGCATCCTTCCTCAGTAGCATCTATTTTTCCCCTTACCAGGTGTATCATTTTGCATTTATCCAAACCAAATTCCATCTGAATATCTCTGCTAAAACTTTTGACCACTTCTATCATCCGGTGGAGTTTTTCTCTTTTGTTGGAGTAGAGTTTGAGGTCATCAACGTATAAGAAGTGGTTAAAGGAGTGGTCAAATGTTTCAGTTTTGATAGGAAATCTAGAATTCACTTGGCTCAGAATTCTGCTAAGTGGGTTGAGTCCCAAGCAAAACCAAAGAGGGCTTAGAGCATCTCCCTGAAAAATACCACTTCGTATGCGGATAGTTTTGCTAACTGACTCGTCCTGATGTAGTTTAGTGTTCCATTTTCTCATCAAAAATTTCAGACAGTCCACTATGGATTGATCTACTTTGTAAGTCTCAAGTACTTTGATAACGTATCCATGGGGCATTGAATCGAAAGCCTTTTTATAATCTATGAAGACCATGCTTAAGTTTCTTTTTTTTCTCAGGGCCACACCTGTGATTACAGAGTCGATCGTTAGATGGTCTTTGCATCCCATAGTTTGTCTGCTGCAGCCTTTTTGTTCGTCCGAAATGATGTTGTTGGACTGAAAGTGGCGATAAATTCTATTAGAAAGAATTTTCGTGAACAGCTTGTATGTTGTGCAGAAGCATGTGACGGGACGGTATTTCGAGAGATCTGTGCTTACCTCTCCTTTCGGAAGCAGAAAAGTTAGTCCGGTTGTCAGGAACGCAAGTGGTATACTCGTCAGCAGCTGCATACTGGTGAAACATTTCGCAAGTTCTTCATGGGTTGTGGTGAGCTTTTTGAGCCAGATGTTTTGGAGTTTATCTATGCCAGGTGACTTCCAATTAATAGTTTTAGAAATGGCGTCACCAACTTCCTCCTTACTTATGTGTTGAGCCAGCATTGGTGTTATATGCTCCCATTGTACGCTTTCATTAGCAATCCACTGGGCAGAGTCATTATCTTGTTTAGCTACACTCCAGATGTTCTCCCAGAATTGTTCTGTTCTATCCATTGATGGATAGTCGTTATCCTTCGATGGTTGGAGTGGGGATGCGATATTCCAGAAGAAAGCCCTCTGGTTTTTGAAGAACAAGGTGTTGTCTGCCTTTCTTTTGCTGCACTTCGTGTAACGGTCTAAGTGCTTATTCAATGCTGCTAGTATCTGGGTTTTCTTGTTCAGGATATCCGTGACCTGATTCATACTTGTGCTGGCGCATCGGAGTGGCTTAATTAGTCTCGCGACACGTCTGCAAAGCCTTTTAAATCTTATTCCGTATCTAAAGGATATTAGCCTTCCAATATCCTGTCTTACCCTTTCTATTTTATTTTTTAGTATCTTTTGCCATTTAGGCATCGCGACTCTTTCTGATGTTGTTGATCTGGAGGTTTCTGAAAACGCTTTAGGTCCCTTTCCTAAAGCCCTGCTTGGTGTTATTGCGCAGACATAGAGGAGCGCATTAATGCGTTGCAACTCAGCACCTTGGTCTAGGTAATCGGGCAGTATTTCTGTGTTGATGGTAGAGAGAATGGTATCCAATTTCCTGGATTCATAAATTCTTGGGATTCTAGCCCTTAGTGGTGGGTCCACCGCTTCATATTCTAGAAGCGCTAAGCTGAAGATGTTTCTGAGACTTTGTAAATCGTATTCAGGTTCTGAGCCATTGGGTAGTGATTCTGATATGACGTTGCCGGGTATTACCTCCGATAGCGGTGGCAAGGTGCCTCGGGGTGTTCGGCTGGCAGGTTCAGTAGTGCTAGTAGTGGTTTTTTGTATTGTACCAGGTGTTGTTGGTACCAGTATAGTACTTTGTAATCTCAGCTTTGATTCGTTGTCGACGATCGGATTCGACATAATCTTTGCTGAGAATGACATCTTTCCGTCGGGCTATATTATTGTCGTTTATTCTTCCATCCAGGTGCCTGTACTTCGCAATATATTGGGATTCTCGCAATTTGTTGCAATGTAGTAGCAACGCAGGACATATTCGTTCATGTCGTTAGTCCATTAGATGCGCTGTCTAGGGCGGCCTGCTCTGGTGGTCCCAAGATTGGCTTGGGAAAAACTTGTCGCAGTTTAAGTGTTCGTTTGTTGGGCCGTGGCTTCTACCGACGTTTGAGTGAATATCCTCACTCGATTTGATTCGTTTTCGTTGTCCATTTCCATGTAAATTTTTCTCCATACTGTTGTATGGGTTGGGATAGTTAGTTATACTAATATAGCACGTAAGCCTCCCGCCGCGTCAAGGCTTATTATTGTTATTATTTATTTCTAATGTTTCTTACACATTAAGAATAAATCTTATAATATTGTGAAGTTATAAATATGGAAAACAATTTTGAAACAATGCTTAAAAGTGAACTCTAGAAATAAAATAAAATTGAAAGTTACTGCATATTACATGAAAACAAAGTAAAGCATGTTTGAAAATAATACGTAATAAATTAAACATAAAGAAAATCAAAATTAAGAAAAGATGCCATAAAAAGGATAAACTTTAATCGCTATGATTGGAAAAGTATGAGTGTAAGCTTTTTATAAAAATTCGTATGTCGCCGATTTCTCTTTCGAAGTCCATAGATACCACCTTGATCAAAAATTTATTAAAAACAAGTTTATTCATCTAAATCTATATTGTCCCCTTTAAAGTAGTCCCCATCGACTGCAACTTATGCCAGCGCTTGATCCAATCCTCGAAACATTTTTTATATTCGGTTTTCGGTATGTCCATCAGTGCTTCCTGCGATTTTTCCATTCCATTACTTCTTCTCGGCTGCTAAAACGCGTTCCCACAATCTTGATTTTCCGATGCCTAAGTTTCGAAGATTTTTCCATAGTTCGCGGCCGTCCAAATTAGTTTGAAGCCGACTGGATAAATATAGAGTTTTAGCTGTCCTTATCTCGCGAACAACAGTATTTCGAAAATGTTTATACTCTTCGTGCAAGTCTTCAATTCGAAAACGCTTCCAACGACGAAATGCTCGGTCGTGTTATTGTATTAGTATTCTTATATCTCCAGTAAACCAGAACTTTTGAACGCTGTAAATTTATTGAGTAAATACTCGTATGTTGTTTAAATGCATATTTATCAATGCTTCTAAAATCTCTATACTCGAAAGAAGAAGGGGCGGGATAAGTAGTTTTAAAATCGTTGATAAGATATGCTCGTATTAAGTCATGCTTTGAAAAGGCTGGGGCAGACAGTTGATCATAAAATAATAGACTGTTGCTATCGTTTACAAAAATAACATCTAACAAAATGCTTGAAACAGACGAAAAATGAGTTGTAACGGTAAAGTTGACAGGGTGAAGACCAAAAGAATTCGTACTATCGCTTAAGTGATTCTCAATTAAAAGGTTGCTATTTAAATCTCCACAGATAATAATATTCGGGGATCTAGTAGATGTTTTCGGCAAATCTTACGTTTCGTCGAAGTACGGGTGTTGGTGTATCGTTTACTGAACCAGTGGACTCAATTTTATCCACCACACTGAGAATAGTCCTCTCGGTAGGACGATTATGCCGACCGTAAAATGGGCGAAGCGCGCGAAGCGTTTACCGAATAGAACACCCATTTTACTAAAACAATTTTATCATTTGCACGTGTTGTTGAACCCTATATCCGTCCACGGTAATTTGGCGAAATGAATAAATGACAGCCAATTTGACAGATGTAGCCTCAAGCACATGGCCGCTATCAACTGCCAAAGTTCGAAAGTCCCTATTGGAAGACCCTGTACATTGGATTGTTTTCGCTTATGCCAATGGCGTGTAAACTGATCGAACACACTATTTGATTTCGATCTCATGTTACTAGGTTAGGTTAACCAGTGGAAAAAGCAACCTAGTTAGGCCTATTGACGCATTGTGATGCCAGGTGTATCTGTGATCCCCCTACTCTGCGAACCAATTTGAACTTCTGACGAAGCGGACTGTTGTCTACATAGTTTTTTTGTTTGTTTTATAAAGTAGCGCGCTCAAGGGGTTAAGGTACCCTTAAAATGTTTGCATACAGCGCAGGCTAAGAATATCTAGGGAGGACAGAAGTAGAGGCACCGATGTATGTTGGTTTTATATGTCTGAATGTTATAATGACTAGGAAATAGAGAGCTTGGCAGGGCATTCCTTAAGCGAGTTGTTCGGCTTAGGAACGAATATTTCAGAGCACGTCCGAAAGTGGGCTTGGGGTATACTGATGACCATTCATAGCGAGACGGGTGTTACGGTTAAAAGTTTGAAAGGGTGGAATGCTACTGGCGATTTCTATGTAGCACTATATTTCGTCGGCGTTCGAGGGCTTCCCTTGACTGAGTGATATTGGTATCAGCTATGAGTTTTATCGCACAGTTTTGAATCCGGTCTAGCAGATGCAGAGATGTTTTAGGCGCACCTGACCGGATATGAGCACTGCATTCCAATCCTGGTCGGACGAATGCCTTATATATTGAGGCCAGGTCAGAAGTGGAAAAGTATTTCTTACATCGTTTGAGGAAGGCTAGACATTTGGCAGCATTTTTGGCAACATCGAATATGTGGCCATTCCAACGTAAGTTTTCATTGGCACACATACCGAGAATGGAAAGTTTGTCGGTGTGATGATGTGTCATTCATGAATAATGGCTGGGTGTTTAAATTTCGCTTTAATGATAGAAGGCAGCATTGTGTTTTGGAAGCATTAAATTATACTCTGTTAGTGTGCTCTTAATATCAGAATTTAATGGGCTTAACATACGCTGCCGTTCTACAGCCGCTAACGTTCTACAGCCGAAGAGCAGGGACGTCCGGGAACGAATATGAAAAGCAGAGAGTACTGTCGTCAGCAAAGGAATATGTTGGATTAGAAGTAACAGACAAAAGATCATGAATGAAAATTAAAAAGAGTTTCGGAGACAGAACGGAACCCTGGAGCACACCAGCATTTATTTTGTGAATATAACACTTGAAACCATCCAAGACAACCTGAATTGAACGTTCCGAAAGATAATTTCCAATCCATTGAAAAATAGAGTCATCGCACGCATTTTCGACAAAAGAACCTGACGCCAAACTCGTTCCAATGCTTTAGTAATATCAAGTGTAAATATCTTGCTTTCGACAGATTGATGTACGCATTGATTCCACTTTTCAGTGAGATATGCCATCAGATCACCAGTGGAAATATTTCATGGGCTGACGGTTTATCAGCATTCCCATGACCTTAAGTGCAATGGGTCTGTAAGAAGATTCGCCGTTTTTAGGGACGGGCTAGATATCTGCTCGGAATGAGTCCTAAGCAGTAGGATTGATGAAAAAGCTTAAATGCAGTGGTTTTGACAGCGTGGACGGTGTTCTTCTAGAAGACGGGGAGATATACCATTTGGACCAGCGGGTTTATGTACTCTTGCTACTACACGAGTGTGAAAGTGGATTCGCCCTAATGAAGAGTCGATACACTCAAGTGTAGGCGGACTGGAAGTGTTGAACTGGCCGCAAGGTGTGCAGCAAGCAGATTGGCTTTCTCCTAAGAGTTGACAGCTGAAATGTCACTGTAAATGAGATTTGGGATGGGGGATGAGACAGAATTCTAAATATAAAGTTTTACTACCTTTGGGACATTGCCCTATTTGTTGGCTTAGTTTCACACGCTTCATGAAGTGACAGTCATTTCTGGATTGTTTGAACTTTTTTCGGTTTTTCTTTGTCGGGTTGGTCTGGAAGGACCAAAAAAAAGTTTCCCTAACCCTGACAGACTCTTTACAGCACGCGTCGTACCATGACTTGCCGTTTGGTTTGAAACTTTTAATCCGATGAGAGATAAAGGATTTTATTTCAAAGAGAGTAGCGTCTGTGATCATATCAGCGGCGCCATCCACGTGGTTATCGAGGACAGATAACGATCAGTCAAAATTCCTAAAGAAAGTGTTAAGTTCGCTCCAATGTAGCAATAGTGCTGCATCACTACGCTCGTAAATGGTGAGGCCGCCGTGAGAAAAGAATAATGGCACTAGTTCGTAATCAGTCAACTTCAGCTCATAGTGATCTGAGAAGTGGGGACGGCGATCTACCTGAGTTTCAGTAAGTACCAAAACTATCTATCTGTGCCAACTATAGAAGAATCAGTCTCCTTCCTACAATGTTCGCGGACAAGTTCCTTTCTCGCGTACTATGTGAACGTTTGAAACCCTAAATTATAAACCAGAAACGTCTTTATCAGTATGAATTAAGGTCTGGTAAGTGCACCACCAATCTCATGTTCACAACATTTAAAGAGACTAGGTATATGGTATGAAGACATGTCTAGTTTTGCAGTTCTGGCCGAATCCGTTCATCCGAAAACATACACGATTTAGGCCGTATCCGATATGAACTTTTTTCTTAGGGCTAACGAATGAAATATTAGATTATTTTTCGATCTTAAAAATATTTCGTACAGCGTTATGTTGAATAAAAAACACCGAATGCAGAACATAGTTATGTCACACGTTCTAACTAAAAGGAATACCCACAAATTGAAAGTCTTTTAAAAAAAAATAACTGGGGGAAAGGGCATACTACGCAGGGAGTTCAAATCTCAACAAAAAAGTAAATCAGTACTCTGACGTCAATACTATTTCAGGTGGCAATGGCAAACTTCCGAAAGTAAAATCTTCAGCTTATGGAAAAATGTCTCGCTAGAGGCTAGAAGTCCCCTCTAACTGTGCACACTAAGTCCACCTCCGACTGTTGCGTCAACAAATTAGTAATTTTTTCTTTTTAAAAAAAAAACATTCTTGAAACTGTGGGATGATTTTTGTGGAAAAATTTAATTTACCGATAGAATCAATAGGGTTCGGGAAATATTAACAAAATTATGAATGTACACACAATTACTAGGTTATGTCATATAGTTCTTCAATTTAAATTTAAAAAATATTCATAAGTTCCTGTACTTCAACAAAATCCATAGAAAATTATTACTTCCTCTCCCACTTTAATTTGATTCCCTTTAAGTCATTTCAAATGTAAAACAACACTGGCCTTGTCAGCCTTTCCGAGTATCTAATCAAAAATTTCCAATTAATTTCTTCTCCCCAAAAATGTCCTTCAGAAATGATAAACTACCATCCCCATATGCAATTACTCTCCAAAACTTTCCAAACCCCAACTATTTTTATGAAACAATTTCCAGACTACCTAAGATGCCGTACCAACCAACATGCACTCAAGATGTTGAAAACCAAAAGGTCCCAATTAATCAAAGTTTATTTGGTAATGCCACAACATTTTACAACGTCCTAATCAATTAGTACTAAGATTTATTCACCCCGTTTGGGAATATTACTGGACAAAACCAAACGACAAAGAGCAAAAGATACTTTTGTATCTACGAGTAAACCCTATCCTTTTTGCAGGTAACTAACTGTCTTGGAGTAAGAGATAACAACTTAATTCAAAATTCAAAAAGTAACTCATATGGGGTAGAGGTGTTTTTCATTTCATTATCCAAGGAAAAATAATTTATTAACTTCAGCAGCGCGCCGTCTAAACGGTCGTTGTGTACTCCAAAGTTATCCTGTTGATAAATTACCGAGTCGTATGAATTAAAATGGAATAAATTAAAACACGTGTTGAAAAGGTCTGGTATTCGTCTCCCTTATGCTGGGATTTTTAATCTATGACCCGCCAGCTGGTTGAAAAAGTGAAACTTTGTCGATTGATAAAAAAAAAGCGAAAACACTCTAGACATCTTAATAAGGCAACACGATAATCAATAAGCGCGATCGCCAATATTTATTACAAGCAATAATCTCTAATAGTCGCTTTTGTTGTCCAACAAAATGAAAAGTTTTTTTGTTTTTTTTTTTCTGTGAATTCATTTAGACTCATGAATATGAGCATCGATGTCTGTTTGGATGTTGATCAAATAAACAGACAGCTTGCCATTAAGACATTTGTTACGCTTAGTGATGCCAGTTTCAAGAAACCCGTCAACTTGACGCCAGGTATTATAATAAGTTTTCCCTGAACGTCGTCAATATTTATTGTTATTGCTACGGTTTGGAAATTGACGCTTTTAAGGGCTATTACGAGACTTTGAGTTGAGGAATGAATATTTAAAGAAAACCCCATAGCAGACTTGAAATTACTCTTGATTGTATCATATTTTATATGTATATTATTTACACCAACTACTCGTATCAACTGTATTTCAGAGTTGATCAGAAGATGAGCTTCAGTGTAACTTTGACAGCATTTACAGAAATTTTTTTTCTGCCAAGGAAATTTTAGAAGCACCTTGTTCTGAAATTTCTTCCACTCTATTGAAGTTTTCTCTAGAGCTTATTCAGTTAATGTCGGAATTTGATAAGTAGTACATGAGTCCGGGAATGAAAGTGTAAAGCCAACTGGAATATCGTCGGTCAGGGAAACTATGTACTACTGTTCCAAGTGACTATCGACGAAAATTGAGGACCAGAATAGAGCTCTCATATCTCTCAGAGCCCTCTTATCATATCAAGATGCATCATGTGATAGCTGATAAAACAAAATTTAACAGAATTAGCCATTTCATGTTCATTAGAGAACAGATTCATTGACTTCAATTGAATGAATTTTCTCAAAAACATAGAGAAGCCAAATTCATTCCAATGCGCTTATTTGTAAGACATGCCATCAGATCATAGACAAGATAAAAAATGCAACGTTTTGCTTAACTTGCTTCACTTTCTTTAGATGGCGTAACAGGCTACGAGAGATCTCGATCTTAAACAAAAAACCTCTGCGTCCAATCCAATTATTAGCTTTCTGCCTTCACAGATTTTAGTTGAGAACACTTTCCACTTGTACACTTTCCCTCTGGAATGGATTTAAAAATTCCTCGAGTGTTGGTTTCCAACCGTTCTGCATGTCACAGCCATAGTACTCACTGTAGTGTGACTCTTCTGACTAAATCAGGGTCTAGTTGTATCGTTTCCTCCTTTCACCGTCTATGCCGATTGAACCGAAAATCACCCGGTGTTTCTGCATTCCCGCGTAGGAATGGAATGACCAGAGTATTATGTAAGGCCACTTCAGTAGTTCGATAGAGACATTTGCTACTCAGTAAACTTCATATGGTAGACCTTAAAAGTGGCGATTGCCAAGAGTTATTATTATGAATAAAATTTCAAACTATCCTAAAGATATATTTCTTTGTTGTGTCTATCTCTCAGAGATATCTTTGTGAAACGTCCTTTTTTGTAGACAGCATAGACTTCATTCTGCCTCGTTGATGCCGAAAATACATCTTCGCTGCTTTCGAAGCAGTACTGACAAACGCGTTGCTGACACCACGCTCTATGCTTTAAGTAAATCTTGAACTCTTTGCTTTGAACTCTTGACACTGGACTGTATAGCTCATTTCCACAATTGATGTCATAAGCGGCCTAAAAACCGATAAAAAGATGGGGTGTAAGGTTCAGGCGTTTTTCGGCTTTCTCCTATATCTAGCGTATTGTGTGAATTTAGTATATGGTGGGGTATCTTGTCCCAAAGCCAAGATGGTTACCAAGGGCTTTGGGAGCTGACAAAGTACGGTAGACATGATATTGATTGGACAAAAAATATTAACGTCCTCAATGAATATTGCGATGTCGATAGTGCTTACAACAATGTTTCGCCCGCCTCGAAGTTTGTTCAGAGATGGTGACGTAAGTTATAATTTCTTAGCTTTTTGTTTGAATCGTCCAGGACAATTAAAATATTCGTGGTCAAGATTTTAGATTTTTAGATTTAAGATGTTGGGTGTCCCATATTTCACGCAAAAAGTAATTTTGATAGGAAATACAGGCTTTCAATTAAAGATTATAAATTGTTTATTGGTTTGGAAGCATTAAATTCAACCCTCTTGATAATTCTCGAATTGGTTACGCTCTTAATATCGGAATTTAATTAGCTTAACATACGCTGCCGTTCCCGTTCTACAGCCGAAAAGCAGGGACGTGAGTCCGGGAACGAATTTGAAATACAGAGAAAGATGCAAAGGAAGATATTGGATTAGAAGTAGCAGACAAGAGATCGTTGATGAAAATTAAAAAGAGTGTCGGAGGCAGAAGGTAGCCCTGGGGCACACCAGCATTTATTTTGGGAATATCAGACTTGAAACCGTCCAACCTGGAAGTGTTGAGCGGCCGTAAAATGTGCAGCATGCAGACTAAAGAATTGACAGTTGGAATGTCATTGTAAATGAGCGTTGGGATGGAGAATGAGGCAGAATTTCTGATGTTTTTGACAAACGACCAAAAGCTTTTATTACCTTTGGGACATTGTAGTATTTGTTTCCTCAGTTTTTGGTCGTATTGAAATTTTACACGCTTAAGTAAGACGGTGCAATCATTCCTGGTTGGACCGAAGGAACGTTTCTCTAACCCTGATAGACTCTTCACAGCTCGAATCGTACCTCGCCTTTTTGGTTTGGTACTCTTCCTCCGATGAGAGATAAAGGATCTCCAAAGAGAATAGTGTCTGTGATCATATCAGTAGCGGCATCCACGTTGTTGTCGAGGAAACATAACGACCAGTTAAATTTCATAAAGAAACTGTTAAGTCGCTAGATGTCGCTCAATACCGTGCAAAAATTGTAAGTACATTAAAATCTATGAAAATCATCTCGTGGAGCACGTGGTTTGGGTACCAAGTACGTTGGATATGTATATATTGAATAAGGAAGATCCGCAAGGTGATGAAAATTCTTCAACGATCCCATCCTATATCGATCTCAGTGTTCTTCCTACTAATACTAGGATTGTTATCTGGTCTGTGATATAATATGCAAATAATTCATATCCAATTCATAGTGTGTGTAGCTAAGTTCATCAAAGTGCGGTGAATAAACTATGTGGCGTAACTATTTTCTAAATAGGACTATACGTGGAAATAGGTAGGCTAGTAGTTGTAGGTAAGTACTGACCGCAATATGGTATGTAAAAGGAGCTTTGCTTAGAGGTTTGGTTTTTAAACTGGCAACACTCTTTCTTCAGATTGTCAGTTCGAGAGCTGAAAGTTGATTTGTAGTTAGTACGTTTTGCCATTTTATGGTGAATAGATTAACGCCAGAACAACGCATGCAAATTGTGCAAACTTATTTTGAAAACCATGCTTTGGTTCGCCAAACTTATCGTGCGCTACGTCCATTTTACGGTCGATATAATCGTCAATCGGAGCAAGTTATTCGGAACACGATGAATCGTTTTCACACCACGTACACTCTAGTGACGACAAACAGTGCGAATAGAAGAAGTTACTGCCATTGTGGAGCGGAGTGTTGAGGAGAATCCGAATGAGTCGATTCGCCATCGGGCACAGCAATTGGAGCTATGCCCATCCCCTTTGTGGAAGATTTTACGAAAAGATCTTGACTTAAAAGCTTATAAGTTCTAGCTTATGCAAGAGTTGAGACCGCGTGATCATTAGACGCGTCGTATTTTCGGTGAATGACCCGAAAACATGATTCAGCTTGATCCGCATTTTAAACGCAAAATTTTGTTCTCCGATGAGGCCCATTTTTGGTTAAATGGATATGTAAATAAGCAAAATCGCTGAAGCCTTTGTCGAGACGCCCTTACAACCAATAAAACCCACTGTTTGGTGTGCTTTATGGGCTGGTGGAATCATCGGCCCATATATCTTTAAGGACGATGCCGGCCAGAATGTTACCGTCAATGAAGACCGCTATAGAAACGTGATTTCTGACTTCTTCGTTCCTCAGTTGAATGGCATTGACGTGACAGTTTCTACAAGATGGCGCAACATGCCACACGGCACGCGACACCATCAATTTATTGCGGGAAACTTTTTCTGAACGCATAATTTTACTAAATGCATCTGTGAACTGGCCTCCACGATCCTGTCATCTCACACCTTCAGATTACTTTCTTTGGGGGTATGTGAAGTCTCTAGTCTATGCCGATAAACCAGAGTCGTTGGTCGATTTAGACGTCAACATTCGCTGTTATTGCCGATATACGGCCCCAGTTGCTCGATAAAGCTGTCGAAAATTGGACTTTAGGATTGAGCTTTAAACAAGCTAGCCGTGGCACGAATATGCCGGATGTTATATTCAAGAACTAATGACATAAAATTATCGATTAAATAAACCTAATATCATAGACATTAACATTAGCTTCAAGTCCTTTACAATATCGCCAAATACAATAGTTCAAAAGGAATTGCATATGGTCACAACTAATGTACTATGAAGTTAGTTTTCGTTAATCGTCATTGCACAATTGCGGAAAAACACACATCTACTAAGGGAGATGTGGTAAAATTAAGCGAATATGGGGCCTGAGGCAATGGCGAATATCGTATTTCGAATAAAGATATTTTGGATATTAGCCAACAGCAATGGAATCTGACTATGGCATAATATTTTTAATTATGCGGTTGTGTATTAGTTTTACGGCTGTTTTTTTTTTTTTGTGGTGATGAACCCATCCCTTTGAAACATATTCCCAAATGTTAAGTTTTGCAATTTGCATGGCCTTCAATGAGTTTAAGACACGCGCAATTGATGCATCTCGGTCTCTTTTCATTTTTGAATAACCAAACTTATTCGATAACTTTTGACACGATGACACATCGTGTGCGTGTTTACAACTTACAGTCCTTACGACGGCACATATGGGCTGATTTTAAGTCCAGTTCTTCCGGCCAATGGTTGAAGCCATCCAGTCGTTTTTCGGGACATGGCTTGTTGAGCAGCTTCAGCCTCTTCCGTTTCGGACTCAGAGCTCCACTCCAAATTATTAACCCATACTGTTAAAATGGATATACTCTTACCTCGAAAACCGTTTTTACAGTGTTCGCTTTAGGTCATCCCACTCGGCTCCATTTTTGGCCACCTCTGGAGTTCCTCAAGGCAGCCATCTTGACCCCCTTCTTTTTATATTAACCGTAAATGATCTAGATAGGATCATCAAACACTTGTTCGTCTCCCTTTACGCCGACGATACCAAATTTTTCAAAACCATTTCCTCTTCCCATGACTCCTTCCTCCTTCAACAAGACCTTGATAGTTTTTCGATTTGGTTCCTCAAAAATTGTTTGGAACTTAATATCGCCAAATGTCACCAATCTCCTCCCCGACTCTATCTTCTCCACAACCAACCTATCTTTTCCGTTGAATATCTTCGCGACCTCGACATTTTGTGTGATAGGGAGCTCAACTTCCGTTTACATATGGATGGGATAATCCTTAAAGCTAACTCTGCACTAGGTTTTGTAAAACGATGGTCCAAAGAATTCAACAACCTATATGTGACCAGGTCCCTCTATATTACCTTTGTTCGCCTCCTCCTACAGTACGCCAGTCAAGTATGGTCCCCAAATCATCGCGTTTATATCTCGAGAATGGAAAGCATCCAGCGCCATTTTCTTCGATTTGCTCTTCGAGGCTTGCCCTGGGACGATCCTTTTACTCTGCCGCCATATCAAAACCGTCTCAAACTTATTAACCTAAACAAACTTGAGGAACGCAGAGATGCATCCGACTTTCTCTTCATTCGTCGACTCCTTTCAGGTCACGTTAAATGCGCGTCCTTTCACAACTCTATTTTCCTCAACACTAACCCTCGTAATCTACGTACCCCTCGTCTCTTCTATCTCCCAACCCACCACACCTCCTATGGCGCGAACCAACCAATCTCCCGTATGCTACGAAAAGTTAATTCAAGCCCTAGCGTCTTTGACTTCCACCGCACCACTTCCTACCTCACATCCGTTCTCCTTCACCACTCTAACCAACCTTAGTTTTAAGTTTTAGTTTAAGTTTAATTTTAAGTTATAGCTTGTATTAAGCCGAATAAATGGGGGCATTCGCCCGCACCAAAATTAAATTAAATTAAATTAAAATTAAAATTAATTTTTGGGATTGCGACCAATATCTCAGCTAACGCAAGTCGAAAACTAAGCAAATCATGCGTATCTTTTGGTGGTTTTCCGATTTTTCGACAATCCTTTCGGTGCTCCATCCAAGTATTGCAGCATGCCAAATAAATAAAATGTATAATTACTTTTAATGGCAACTTTCGGGTTTTGGAGAAGCGCCGATACACTTTCATTTGCTGGTCGCAAATATCCACACCACTCATTGATTCGTTGTATTGGCAAACTACGAGTATGTTTGAACGTGCAACTTCAATAAATTTTTTTTCTTTTTTGCATCAAAGGCGAACATCATTGGCAGGACTGCATCCAAAAGCAGATGACGCCAATAAGACTGACTTTGAGTCTTTCCATTGCACAAAGACAACCTTATCCTCAGGGCAACAGAACTCCTCCATATCTCCTCTTTCCATTTTTCTGTCCTCAGTCAAGGTTACGCCTTTTATTTGATTTCTCATTATCGTTCCCGTCCCAAACACTCACCTTTCCACAAGCTTATCCAACAGGGGCAATGTGGTAAAATATTTAACTAAACTTTGGACCGTTTCGGTAATGTTTGTACAAGGCGCAGAACAAATGCAGGACCGAGTCGAATATTATCTTTTGGAAGAGTAGTTGTCTTGCCTTGATATACCATATTTCAAAATTGAGAACTAGACCTTCTGATGAAGTCAATACCTCATTTTTTAAACCAACACCGCTTGGTTTGTGAGGCAAACTTTGACGTAATAGACAACGTTCAGTCAATGATATCATTTGCTCATCGATTGAAAATCGTCTATTCTGTTGTCTGGGAATATTTAAGCAAGCTTTTCCTACTGAGTCAATAATTGACTGAACTTTCCAGAACACATTTGCTCTTTTTTCTGCTTCAGTAACGTCATTTTGAATTACAAGTAAAGCTTCACGTACTACTATTGGAATTTTAAGCTTCTTCTGCCAGTACATACGGAATCTTGGAAAACGAACGCAACCCATGCCAAAACGCATTCCAAAAAAAAGATTTTAATTTCCCCAGCGGATGATTTTAAATGTTCACCTTTGAGTAAAAATTTAATCAGCAGCATTTTCAAAAAATGCACCATCAACATATTTTTTTGAAATATTCCAAAGCCGTCGACATTTTCACCGTGTCATTCTGTTCACGAAATGTCATTCAAAATACCACCTTGATCAAAAATTTTCTGCAATTTATTCAGAAAATTAAAAATGCAAGTTTATTCATCTAAATCTATATTGTCCCCTTCAAAGTAATCCCCATCGACTGCAACACACTTATGCCAGCGCTTGATCCAATCCTCGAAACATTTTTTGTATTCGGTTTTCGGTATGTCCATCAGTGATTCCTGCGATATTTCCAATACTTCCTCTCGGCTGCTGAAACGCGTTCCCCGTAGTGGTTTTTTAACTCGATTGAACAGAAGGAGTCACAAGGAGCCAAATCAGGTGAATTCGGTGGCTGTTGGATGGTATTTGTTGCATTTTTCGTCAAAAAATTACAAATAATTATGGCACTGTGCGACGGTGCGTTGTCATGGTGCAAAATCCACGGGTTTTCTGCCCACAATTCTTTTCTCTTTCGGCAAATTGCTTCACGCAAACGTCTCATAACGCCCAAATAATACTCTTAGTTTACTGTCTGGCCTTCTGGCAAAAATTCATGATGTACTACTCGTACACCGTTGTAATCCATGAAAACCGTGAGCATTGTATTCTTTTTGGACTGAAAATGACGTGGTTTTTCTGGTCTCGGCTCATTTGGCGAACTCAATTCACTTGCCTGATGTCTGGTTTGCGTGTCGTACTCATAAACCCACGGCCACGTCTCGTCTCCAGTATTGATCCTTTTGATGAATGTGGGATCGGATTCAGCCTCGCAAATCATCTCTTTTGCGACGTCAACACGGTCTATTTTTTGAATGAAATTGAGGTCTTTTGGCACCAACTTTGCTGCTACACGACGGAAACCCAAATCATTAACCAAAATATCTTGAACGGATCCATAGGCAATGTTCAAGTCCTCCTCTATCTCTCTGATGGTTAATTTGCGGTTATTGACCAACATTTCTTTTACGAGTACTTCATCAATGTTTTCGTCGGTTTTCGATGTCGATGCTCTGGCACTGCGTTCATCATCTTGGATCGACTCACGACCACTTTTGAACCACTCGTGTCACTGGTAAACGACCGTTTACTTTAGAGAATCGTTGCCGAAACACTTTTCCAACATTTCCAACGTTCGCGCACCATTCTAAAATTGTAAAAAATCGCCAACACACACAGAGATAGATGTACTCTTGGCTACGTAACTTTTATAAATGTCAAGCTATGACGCTAAATATAGGGAATGTCAACAACAGATTTACCAACTTAACGAAAAAAACAGAACTCAAATCGGGACAATGGAAGAGCCACACGGTGGTGTAACCCGGGAACTTTTTGATCAAGGTGGTATGTGTAAAAAATAGCTACCCAGTTTTAAACTTACAATTTCCACAACAAGTGGCGCATCCAAATCCGGTTGGCAAAAAGGTTTTCTTCTCCATATTTTTCGCCGATTAGGACTCTTTTTACAATAGTTTGTTACAACTCTTTGTAATGCTCTTTTAACGCCAGCAAAAAACATATTCTTCTAAAAACGCTGTGCTTAGTTCTAGTTTTCATTTAATTCGGCAGAAGACTGTATGCTCCAATTAATATGGAGCCAACCCTTATTCATCTCCCCTTGCATGGAAAATTTTGTCATGACTTCTAGGGGTTGCCGCATACAAACAAATCCATATGCACACACAGTGAGTATATGAAATCAAATAGCCGTATCTCTGACATTGTAGTCTAATTGCACTCACTTAGGAAAGCCATCGTGAGGAGTTAGAAATGTTGGATGACAGGTAAACTAGTCATCAGACATGCAATGAAATGTAATTACAAGTATCCACTACTGATGGTTGTGACTGTCATTATCCAAGCATAGCAATGGCCACACAGTAGACTCACCTTTCTTATCATCAGATGTAAAAATTAATAAAACCATTGAACGTCGCGCTCGGCCATGAGTCTGTGAGTATCTCAGAAGCAATTAGCGAATTATTCACACTTGTTGATCGTCGGGCTTAAGATACGTTTTTACTTATTAACAAATTGAACATAAAAATTAAATGCAATTTGTTGTTTTGGTTGATGTTGGACTTTGTTGCTTCGTTTGGGTTGTGAAGATGATATGTATCTCTTTGTCTTCTTCCGTGATTGAATTATCTTTGTTTTAAGATACATTGTATGTCTTCACTTGTTACTTGTTTCTTAGGTATGGTGTGAGGGTCGCCTTTCCTCAATAAAATGTAATTGCATACAAGTAGTAGTCCAAGTGCTACCTCTTACCCTGGTACAAAGCATGCCAACATAATATGTAATTAGAATTACACTTTTTTTTAATAACCAAACATTTTTCCTTTTATAAATATTTATTTGAAGAAAGGAAAGAATAAATAAATGAGTCAAGTAATTTAAATATGGACATTGACAAAATACCCATACAGAGACTCAATGTTTATTTTGGAATGTTGGTATGCGATCCAAACATTTTTGAAAAGAGTTTTGGATCGATATATCGTTCTACATAATCTAATCGGTCAAATTTTCGTTAATTTGAAAGATATTAAATTTTTTTTATAGCCCAATGGTTAAATGTTCTCAAAAATGCTTTAAATCTAATTCAAAGTACTAGACGGTCAACCAACAAAAGGGGTCATTTTAAATTTCGCGCCATTGTTGAACTATCAACACTCAGCTATCGTTGAGATGACTTTTTCTAATCGAAAACCAAGGGATTATTAAACATTGATCGATATACACTTGCACAGCGTGTTGAAATATTGAAATTACGGGGTGAAAATATCACGTAAACCCTTCGTAAATTTCGGACTATTGTAGTTTTGGTCATCATCAAGCGCTTTTTCGCGCAGTCGTAGTGAATTTCATCGAAAAATTTGAGCATCTCAAATTGGTGTTCGTCCGGCAAAGGTCAGGTGAAGATATCGCCGCCGTAGTTGAGAGTGTGACTGAAAATCAAGGTGTGTCCATTTCGATATGATCACAGGAATTGGGCCTATTTGCACCACATTTTTCATAAAGATTTTGGCTTATGAGGTCCTGGTGATACAAGAATTGAAGCTGATTCGGCGCTGGAAGTGAATGAACAATATCATGATTTTTTAACCGTAACACCCGTCTCGCTATGAATGCTCGTCAGTACACCTTAAAGCCCACTTTCGGACGTACGAGTACTCTAAAATATCGTGATTCCTTCTTAAGCCATACAACTCGCTTATGGGATGCCCTTCCTAGCTCTTTATTTCCTAGTCATTATAACCTTCAAACATTTAAAGCAACGTTCACCGGTACCTGTACAGCCGTACAGTTCGCCGTTGAATCGACTCATCCACTCACAGTCTACGCAGACGGGAACGAAAATCACTCGAAGAATTTTCCTCAAAGCAGCCAAGAGCACCCTCATCCATTTTTGATAAAGTCCATGCCTCTGCGCCATATGAAATCACGATGCTTTCTTCCGATTATGTCAATGTCATCGGCGCTTGCGAGTAATTGGACGAACTTTTAAAAGATTGTCACTCTTGTGTTGACTTATGGATTCTGCACTATTCCTGCAAGAATAATGCTAAAGAAATCGCATAACAGTGCATCGCCTTTTCTAAATACTTTTTTGACACCAAAAGTCACCGTGAGTTCTTTACCGACCTTGATGGAGCCGCGTGCTTTTTCCATCGCCACCCTGCACAATGGACGAGTTTGGCAGGGATACCTAAATTAGACATTGCTCTTTATAGCTCATCTCTATAGATGCTGTCATACGCGGCCTTAAAATCGATGAATACGTGGTGTGATGATGGATTTTCCTGGCCTAAAACCACACTGATATGGGCTACTAAGGCTGTTTACGAACGTCCTCAGGTGCTCACATGGTATGGGAGATAAAATCTTGTAGCTGGTATTAAGAAGACTGATGCCTCTGTACTTGGCGAAGTTCACAGTTTTTTATATAATTTACGCGCGCCTAAGGGGTTATGAATACCCTTATACTGGTGCCTTGGCGCGGGCGGAAAGATAGAAGGAGGAGAAAGGAAAGTTTGTGATGTAGTGGTTTGAAACTCAGCTGTGTTTGGTTTCGATATTGACTCTCCAGGGGTGGGAGTCCGAATAGGACGGAGAGATTTTTCTTCTCTCGGAATGTGAGGTTGTGAATTTTAACGGTTGTTTTGTGCTTGAAAAACCCTACAACAGCCAAATCTACATATCAGTGTAATGCTTCACACGCAGATTTTTCTGACTGAGTTCCAATTACACAAATGAAAACTAGGATTCGAACCTTGGCCTCCTTTCTTTGGTCTCCTTCCTTGAGAATCGGACAAACAACGTTGAGGTCCCATTCATCAGGCATACTTTCATCCGAAAATATTTCAGGGATGAGTTTGTGTCATCGCCTGCCGCCTTGAAGAGCTTGGCAGTGGGGTCGTCCACTCCAGCAGCTTTATTAAACTTAAGCTTAGATATGGCTATCTTCACTTCATCCAGGTCGGGCGGGCGGATCGCAGTATTTGGTTCATCCTCGCCGTTATACAGTATACAGAAATGCTCTTTCCAAATCCTCAGTAACGAGTGCCACTCTGCTACTATGTTCCCTTGCTCGTCTCAAACCTCGGTTCGAGTTTTGTGTACGTGACATGGTTTTTTTTAACTTTTGGTAAAACTTGCTAATTACATTCCGGTTGTAGGATCTCTGAATTTCCTCGCTCGCACGTGTCTCGTGCTCCTTCTTTTTCTTCCAGAGAAGTCGGCGTTCGCCTCTCCTCTTCTGGTTGTAGAACTCGTGAGCAGCTCTAGTTCTTCTAAGCACCGCCGCTTTATATGCCTCTTGCTTAGCTGCATGTGGTTTCCCGCACGCATCGTCAAGCCAGGTGTTTCGTTGCGGTGGCCAGGTGAAATCCAACACATCAGAGGCTTGTTGGCAATGTTGTCACTGGTCTTCAAAACTTGATGCTGGTGGTATAGGACCTCTCAAGAGATTAAGGGAGCCTCGACCGAAAAAGGATTTGGCGATCCCTTGCGATTGTCGCCGTCCGACGTTATACTTCCTCAAAGTATGAGATTGTCTGTGCGATATGCCGGATATCCGCAACTATACTTTTGCTACAACAACATAATGGTCCGAGCGGATGTTGACCCTTCCGGTGGAGTGCCTTGCGTCTATCGCAAAGTGGTCAATCTGGTTAACGGTTAATTCATCAGCAGTTCTTCCTCTCCTTAGGTATATCGAGATGCGGGAACCTCGTGCTAGCTACCAGAGCTGCGTTATCGGAAGTTCTGTCGTGCAGTCTATACTTTCCGCCAGTACTACCATTGATGTCCTCTCTTCCCAGATTTGTATTACAGTCGCCGAGGACAACTTTAATGTCAGGGCTAGGGCTAGGCTAAGTCCTGGCCAAGAGTTCGTAGGAGCTATCTTGGTGTCGTCATTTTTATCTTCTATGGGGACGTGTCCGCATATAATGCTAATGTTGGCAAAATTAGCCTTAATTCGAATTGTTACGAGGCGGTCGTTCACTTACCGCCAACTCAAGACTTTTTCCTTAAGTCTGCTTTTAACAACGAATACTCATCCAAATAGGCGCTGCTTTTGTCGTCGATAATAATCACCGGCGCAGTTTTTCATCCTCTTTTTGTCCGGTCCATCCCATCGCATTTCTTGGATGGTGGTAACATCTGCTTTGCAGCAATCTAGGGCGTCCGCTACTTGTTCGGTTGCACAAGGTCTATTAATGGGCTTAACATTCCACGTGCAGATCCGAGGTCGTTGTCTATATCCGAGGATTTTTGTTGCTTCGTAACTTAGTTTTGTTTCCATGGCCGGACAGTTATCCCGGCGGCACTACCTTCAACCTGGAGGGCCAGTTCCATTATAGATACCCCTAGGATGTTAGACCAAAGCCAGTAACCCTTTCGGGGATGTGTGCGCTGGCGTTGGTGCATTAAGGGCTTATCGACCACCATCTTTATTCCAGGACCCTGACTTAGTCTCGGAAATCCTTACTGAGCTGCAAATAGTGCTGGTCAGCACTCTTGCTTATAAGTTTGGCAAGTCGAGTCCGGATTGATATCTACCAGTATCCAATGGTTACTACTTAGAGGTAAAATGAGCTCAATGGATATGTCGAAATAGTTACAACACTGGGTATCGTCAGGTTGATACTACGATTTCTACAGCACCCAATCCAGCGTAAAGAATGCATATTTTTTCCTGAAGAAATCACTCAGCAAAACTGTTCTCTGTAAATTTTTTTAATTGAGGACTACTTGCATCTTGATATAAAAACCTTCGGCCCCCTCCTTTTTGGCCTCCTATACAGCTCCTATTTTAGTCACGTTGGCTCGAAGCACAATGTCCATTTAGCTACTTTCGCTGGAAATGTGATATCTTTTGAAAGACGTCCCAAGTATGCATGCGCTACTCTCAAGTTCGATATTGTTACAAGCATATCAGTTTAGCCGTTAGTTTTATAGCGATAAAACAAACACAATCCTTTAAAAAAAATATAATATACTCGTATGTTCTCTGATAAAGCTGTTCGTTAGGGATACGACTTGGCCAGAATATCATTAAGATGTAGCGTAGGCAGAAATTGACAAACGTTTGCAGCTTCCTCGTGATAGTAGTGGTCACCCTTCATTTACCACATCCATATAGTAGCACGGATTCAACGTGGGAACGGAACAGTCGTAGCTCCATTATTCTGTGAGACAGAAGGCATACATCGTCGGCGTAGTCAAGGTGTTTGAGTTCAGATGTAAGAGTCCATCGAATTCCTCCATTTCCTGTTAACAAGGCCGCATTCAGCACATCGCTAATCACCAATAGAAACAGTATTGGTGAAAGTACGCGGTCTTGCCTAACCCCGTTTTGGACTTCGAATTCCTCAGACACCCTTCCTCTGTGTAAGATGTGGCATGTGGACCCTTCATATGTAGCCTTGATAATTGCCATTAATTAATCAGGAATGCCTCTCCTGCGCAAAATACGCCAGATAAATTCCCGATTGACGCTATCAAATGTCTTTTCAAAATTGATGAACAGCAGCTGAAATGGTGATCGGGACTCAACACACTGCTCGATGATGATCCGCAAGGTGTTGATATGGTTGACACAGAGGGATTCAGAGCGGACGCCTACTTGTTCGGGGTCGAGTGTGTCTTCGAGATGTTCTTTGATTCGCTCCAGGATAATTTTAGCTATTATCTTGACCACAGCAGGCAGCACGCAGATACCTCTCCAGTTTTCGCACTGCATTAGATTGCCTTTTTTTAAGGAGCTTGACGATCATTAGTTGCTTCCACTCGTCCGGAAACTCACGGCTTCCCATGTTCTTCCGACAAGTGGGAACAGTAGCTCAGCTGATGCCGTTGGCGCAGCTAAAAACAGCTCCACAGGTATGCCGTCACGTCCTACCGCCTTATTGGTTTTCAGTGCTTTGATCGCGGTAATAATCTCTTCCTTACTACTCTTCCTTAGTCAACCTTACTTCTTTCTACGGACACTCGGTTTAGAACCGAAGCAAACCGAAGCTCCTTCCATCTCTTTAGTTGATCCTCATCCGATATTAGCAACGAACTGTCTAAGCCTTTCACTAGATGTTGAGTAGAGCTCCGACCACCTATAAGCTCTTTGGTGATTCTATAAACGGTGCTGCTGTCGCACCTCGCTACTGTACTGTACTGCTGTAATTCCGCATGTCACTTCTCAGGCTACGCTGCACTTCTCTCATCTTCATGCGGTATAGGGACTCTAGCTCGATCCTCTCTGCTGCTGGAGCTGCTGCAATTCGAGCTCTTAGTTGTTTTCGTTCGTTGACCCTTCTCCAGGTATTCTCGGAAAGCCACGCCCTATGGCTTCCCTGCGATCGACCGACAATCCTTTCACCGCCTGATGTGAAAACAGTTTTCACAGCACACCAATGGTCTTGGATGGTGGCGGGCAGTGAGCTGCTGATGATATGTTTTTGTATGTGTATATAGACTGCATATGTTTGGTATTATGACGTTCTTGGAGGAATTTTCCGGTCTTTTAGAAAGGGAAAAGCAAAGAACTTAATAATAGTGGGCGATTTTAATCTTAACAGCTTAGACAGTATCAGTTCCACTGTTACAAGTTACTTGGTATGGTCTAGCGTGTCTTATTAACCAGCCTACTAGGTTTGAATCGGTTGCTTGCTTAGATTACATTTATGGACACTTCAGAAACGTTTCACTGAGAATCTGCGAGAAGGATGTTCTTGATCTTATAATTATTGATCATACTATGACGATGCTCATAGTAAACATGTTCAAAAGCAAAAGTAAAGCTAATCATAAATCATGCAACAAGGTGATAAAAATCGATTTCCGGAATCTCAAAAACAATCTATTGTGTGAGTTTTGGGAAGATGTCTATTCGTGTTGTGATGCTTCAACTTCCTATTCTTAGCTGCTCCTCACAACTGCCATCGAAAAATTTGGTAAAAAGACTAAAACCGTGAATCTCTACTATTTTGTTAAACAAAGTTAAAGGTAAAAACAAAATAAGAACTAAATGCAAAAAGTACCCTAACGTTCTGAGTTTAAGTTACAAATATAAAAAATTGTGCGCTGAACTTAAAAAGAAGATTCCGATTTGTCAAGATACCTATTACCGTACTCAATTTAATTCTGCTAAGGGAAATGTAAAAAATGAATAGGAAGTAGTAAACAGTCTGCTCAATAAAACTTCCTTTTTGAAAAACCCACTGTAATAAAAGTCGATGACTGTAAGGTTTCTGACAAACTTGACATCGCTAATGCTTTTAGCTCGTATTTCTCGAATATAGCTATCAGTTCATCAGCAAGTTCAGTCCTACCATTCTGCAATGTTTGTTCGTCCATATGCAGTTGCTCTGAACCATTGCAAAGCTTTGCGTTTCAGCTCATAACATCTCTTCAGATATTAGAAGCTATTGGTTCGCTAAAGAATTCGAAATCGTGTGGAGCTGATGGAATTTTTAATATTTTCGTGAAAAAAATTGCATGTTTCGTAGTGGATGTCTTGGCAGTTATTTTTAATCGTTGTGTGTTTGCTGGGGTCTTTCCAGGTGCCCTCAAATGTGCAGATATTGTGCCTCTGTTCAAAAAAGGTTCGGCTGTTCAAATGTGTAACTACAGGCCCATCTCACTTCTACCAGTTTTCAGTAAAATATTTGAAAAGTTATGAAAAAGTTATAAAAATAGAATAGGGAGTTACTTAAATAAAACGAAGTTTTTTAGATGCACTACTACAGTTTTGTTCCAAGGTAATGTCCTACCTAGATGGTAAAAAGTATACAGCTGGTTTATTTGTCGATATTACCAAAGCTTTCGATATGGTCAACCACAATATATTGCTGAGAAAACTGGAAAAAGCTGGTTTTCGTGGATTCATGCTTACTTGGTTTAGGTTGTACCTTGGAAATAGGTCACAAAGGGTGAAGTTTTATGATATTAGGAGCGAAATTATGTTCTCTAAATTGGGTGTGCCCCAAGGCTCTGTCTTGGGACCAATTTTGTTTTTAATTTACATTAACTCACTGTTCTCATTAAATTTTAAAGGTGCACCTACTGATTTGCTAATCTAGTCTCTAACATTAATTGGGACCTTAACTTGTTGAGAAATTGGTTTGCTGAACAGAAATTGGTGATAAATGTTTCTTGATTGAAAAAGTAGATGAATTTAAATACCTGGGGCTCACCATTGACTCTAGAATGAGTCTCTTGAATCACACAGAATCGCTGAAGAATTATTTCCATGGTACACTTCGACATTTCTATTATTTGCGAAACATATGCTCGAAGACGCTTTTAAAATCTATTTATTATGGAATTTTCCACTCCAAACTGTAGTATGGAATTACTTGTTGGGGAGGTGTTTATCTGAACCAAGTACAACCTTTACTTATCTTGCAGAAACATGTTTTAAGAAAAGTTTGCTGAAAACACATTAGACATCCTAGTTTTCCATTTTTCTCTGACCTTAAGGTTCTTCCAGTCCGTCACTTGTACTGTCTTTTTTCATGAAGTCTGGCAATCGTAATTTTCGATTACTTCCTAATTTTAATTTACGTATATACACCCTGAATGACTCGAACTGCAACCAATTTCAAACTGCTATAATTTCCAAACCGTTCATGACACTGAGCTCAAATTTTGACGCATGTCAGATAGTTTTATTACTTACAAGCCTTTTACACGATTTGGGTGTCAGTGGTGTTGAAAAATTTTTATCCGCCATGGAATTCAAACGTTATAGTGCGATTGCTTTATATTTGGCTGGAAAGCCACAAGTAGCTATCGTTAGAGCCCTCCAGCACCTCAATGTGAATAAATCATTTGTGTCTCGAAACATAGCTCGTTAATGTGATACTGGCAGCTTTGCAAAACGCGATAGAGGTGGTTATAAAAAAACAGCAACATCGGCAGAAATGGTTTGGAAAGCGAAGGCTCGAATTGAGCGAAATCCGCGTCGAAGTGGAAGAAAAATGGCTCGTGGCTCGTGAGCTCAACATATCGTTGGAACGGATGCAAGACATACGGAAAAATGAGCTTGGGCTCAAGCCATTGAAGTCCCAAAAAGCACACGATCTTACACAGCAACAGAAAAAAGTTAGAGTCGAAAGAGCGAAGGAGTTGCTACGCTTGCACGAAAGTGGTAAGTTGCCGAATTTGGTTTTTTCCGATGAGTCGCCATTTGTTAACGAGCAATATGTCAACAAACGAGTTTACTTGCCAGAGAGGTCCTTCGAAAATTTACAGCTTTGGACGGCCACCAGAAAGCAGGCAGCACCGATGATGATGGTTTGGGCCGCCATAACCGCCGATGGTCGTTCTCCGCTCGTATTTTTGGACCGTGGCGTCAAAATTAATGCGATCGTATACCGTGAAACTATCTTAGAGGCAGTATTGAAGCCTTGGGCAAACAATCATTTCGGTCGGAGACCGTGGACATTTCAACAAGACTCGGCACCGTCTCACAAAGCGTGCGTCAACCAAGATTGGTTAAAAAACAGTGTTCCACACTTCATTTCTTCGACACAATGGATTGCAAATTCTCCGGATGCAAATCCGTTGGATTTCTCTGTCTGAGGTACTCGTATTTTGAAGGCGAAGGTTGGCACTAAAAAATGCCAAAGTTTGAACCACCTCAAACAAGCACTTCGCCGGGTATGGGCCAAAATAACGCAGAGCCACTTGCGTGCAGCGTGCGATGCTTTCTTCGGCCGTCTCAAGGCCATTATTCGCGCCAAAGGTGGACGTAATTAAAACTTTTGATACAATTTGAAAATTGATGTATTTTCCAACATTTTTTGCTTTGGCACAATAAAATTTATCAAAAAATAAAAAAATTATAGCATTTTAAAAAGTTGGAGTTCGAGTCATTCACCCTGTAGCATCTGTCCCCAATTTCCGTACTACTGCATATCGTAATTTTTATTCTATATCGTCTTATTGATTGTTTAATAAACTTCCGCAGTCAATAAGGGCAGTATCAATGATTGGAGTGTTCCTAAAACATGTAAAATCTTGGCTTTTCTATTTTAACTATGCTGGTTTGGAAGCAATTCTTTCTAATATTCTGGTGTAATTTTGCTGCAGATTTAGATTTAATTTGGTCACTTCATATAGATTTGTTAATGTTCTTCCTTTCTCTTGCTTAACTAGTGTCTAAATAAGTAAATCGAATGAATTTATTTATATATATATTATTATTATTATTATTTATTATTATTTGCATGGGTCTACCCCGGACAACTTTATTTAGCTTATTAACAAGCAAAATCTTAAACCTAGACTTAAAACTAACAAAGATATTCTTAACCTAATATGGGGCGAGGAGAAATGGTGGACGAGGTAGATGTTAAGGGAGTGGCATATTGAGCAGTGCTTTTTTCATTTCGTCTTTGCTGCTATTTAGGTCAAAGACTTCGGCGTAGTTGTTCGTTATACGCAACATTCTAGATATTGGTTCAAAGTGACCGTAGTTGGTACGGTGAGTTCGGATCAGGAAGAGTGGGACAGATCTTAGATTACGGGGATTGGGAGTGAATGCAATATTTTGCGTTATTCTCGAGCACTCGATGTTACCAGTCAGTAACTGGTGGATAAAAAGTACATCAGCGACTTCACGACGTTTTTTTAGTTTATGCATGCTAATTAGTTGCAGCCTATTTTCATAGGGGGTAATCCATATGGGTCGGCCCAGGGTAGACCACGAAGTGCGAAACGGATAAACCTGCGTTGGACTGCTTCTATTCTTTGCATGTGGGTTAGTTTATAGGGTGACCAAACTTGGCTGCAATATTCGAGAGGAGGCCTTACAAAAGTAATGTACAGGGACTTTGTAACGTAAGGGTTGGAAAATTCTTTCGACCAGCGTTTGATAAAACTACGTGCAGAGTTATCTTTATTTATAATGCTGTCAATATGTGAGTCGAAATTCAATTCTCTGTCATAAATTATTCCTAGATGCCGTACTTGGGTAGTGGAAGGAATAGGCTCATCGCAGATGAAGTAGTTTCTTGGAGGGGGAGGTAAACGTTTGCGGGAATAGGTTATCGCTTGGCATTTGCTGACATTAAGCTCCAAAAAGTTTTGCTTGCACCATACCGAAAACTTATTTAAGTCATCTTGCAGGCAATGGGAGTCAGAAGGCAATGAAATGACTTTGGAAATTCTCATGTCATCAGCGAAAATAGAAAGATTACAATTCTTTAAAATGAGATTTATGTCGTTAATCGTCAGGATAAAGATGATTGGCCCAAGGTGACTACCCTGAGGGACACCAGATGTTGCTCATAAAGTTCAGAAAAACGATTATATACCAATCGATAATTACTGTAGTCGGAATCAGATCGAGTCCTTAAGAATTGATGCCACAACTTGTTTCTGTAATTACGGAGAGAGCGCAACTCCTTGTTGTACCAGGGAGGAGCTGACATGCAGTCCTTTCGGAAGGTATATGGAACCGATTGGGCAAAGCAGGAGAAAATTAACGAATAGAACGTTGATAAGGCAAGATCAATATTAGTCGTCTCAGCAATAAAGTCAAAGTTAATGTTGCTGATGAGGTTTTTAAGTTTGTTAAAGTCGGTTCTTCGGAAGTTAAATGAAAATGCACTTTCCGCATCGACACTTGTGTTGCCATTTTCATATGAGTATATAATTGACAAGGGGGGATGAAGGCGGTCTAGGGTAGAAAGAAGATGATCACTCCTATAAACGACACAGTTATCTGAATCGGATGTGAAGACAAGGTCGAGTTGTCTGTTCATTGTATTAGGTATTCCACTAATCTGATATAGACTTGAGTTGGTTAGGCACTCCACCATCAAAATTTCTATTTCTGAGGATGAATTAAGAGAGACGAAATGAGACGAATCGTCGGAAGACCCCCATTTAAGTTGAGGGAGGTTGAAATCCCCTACTAGAATAATACAGTCTTCAGGTTGTGCATTATCAGTCAAAAAATCCACTGCGTGAACTACAGGTCGATAAGACTCAATTGGTTGGGATGGGTGAATGTAACAACAAAGTACGTAAAGACAGCGTTTGGGGAGCGTAATGTTGACACATACTAACTCAAAGTTGTCAGTATGGGGAATATCAACAGGAGTTGCGTGGAAAAAGTTCCGGATTGCTAGTAAAACACCTCGGCCATAGGGATTATCAGCTCTTTCAAATCCATCTTTTCGAAAAACGTTGAAATTTGGAGGAAACAGCTCAAGGTTATTAATGTCCGGAATTAGATTTGTTTCAGTAAGAGCAATTAGGTCATAGGGTAACTTTTGAGAATTGAGATATACGACGGAGATTTTAGAGCGCAAACCTCTTACATTTTGGTAGTAAATGGACAGGCATTCTGGACTGGAGGATACAGGATTTAGTTTGTTAGGAACTGTAATAGTTTTTAAAATTTGAACGAGTTCTTTGCAAGTGGGAGAGACGTTTAGAGCTGACATGCAAAGACAGCGTGGAAAGATCATTATGAACTTCATCGGAAGAGATGTCGAAACTCTCATGGTAGCGAACGAAAATTTGCATCAATTCAGCTGGCTTAATAGGAAGACCTTCTCGTTGAATCGAAACCATAATGTTGGTTTTGGTTATGCCATCAATGCAAACGGAGTTGGATTTGTCGTGCAAGTAGGCAAGGTAGAGCCGAACATTTTCATAAATGTGGCGGTCTCTCAAACGAGATACAACGTAACGACTGTCATCATTCATATCAGAAAATTTTTTTATGAGTTTGACAGTTGGTGGAAGGAGTGGGTCAAGGTATTTCGGGCAAGAATCGAAGGCAGGCGAACGAGCGGATGAAGAAGGGACATGTTGTTCAAGCACCCCGGAACTAGAATCTTGACTAGTGAGGGTGGTTGGATCAGGGGGATTGGTAGATGAAGATGTATAGTTACATAGATTTTAATTAATTGATTTGTGAATTACTCTTTGAAGTGGCGTTTAACACTATTTTGTTACTTTTGCATAAAAAATAAAGAATGTCACCAATATTTCTTATATTTTCTATATTTACAAGTTTTGTACTATGTATTAAAAAGCATATGTTTTATTATGAATTTGTGGGAAATAAGAATGGAATCTAAATCTAATCTAATCTAAAAAAAATCTAAATCTCAGTCCGTCTACGTTGAACCTAAGTATTCTTGTTTCGTTAGGTCTTCGAACGGCAGCAGTGCGTAATTGGACAGTAGCTATCATAAGATGGTGATCTTGTACCAACCCCATGTCCGCTCCTCGTTTGCTTCGGACGTCTAGAAGACTACTTCTAAAACGGCGACTGATGGTAAAATGGTCGATTTGGTTGGAGGTTTCTTCCCTGTCGGTTGACACCCAACTGATTTTATGGCAGGCCTTGTGCTCAAACATGGTGCCACCTATGTTATGATAAGCCGATTTGCGTTGCAAAAGTCAACACATCTTTCGCCATTGTCATTCCGGGTGCCTAATCCGTGCCGTGATATAATATGTTCAAGCTCCTCGTTGTCGCTGCGTACCTTGGCATTAAGGTCCCCCGTCACTTATTACAGAAACGTTGTAACATGTAAGTAGAACATTATACATAAATTTGTCTATGGAAGTTTAAATTTAAATTTAATATGTAAGGATAAATATGGTATGGATCCTGAACCCTTTCAGTATTTCAGTAAGCGTTTGCAATTCTATGCTGTTTCTCGATGATTTGCTATTAAATTCTTCTACATTAGCCCTTCATAAATTATAGCACCCACAATAGAAATACAAATTTAAAATTTAATTTCCAAAAAATGCGATTTTTAAGTCCAGAGGTCAACGATAGGTAACATCAGCGATTTCTCGCGTAGTTGACTAAATGAAAAAAAATTCAATCCAAACATTTAACTACAAAATAAAAATCAATTCCAAGATCTTTTCATATTTAATAGTCACTTTTTCTGTATCTTTTCCATATTATCTCGTTTGTAAGTACTCATAAAGTATCATTTCCATTTGCACCGAGTTCAATTACAATTTGAATAAATTAAAACCACAATGAATTGAGGGGTTTTGCTAGAAGCTAATACCCCCAGCAATTATCCGTTTAAACTCATTATCCAACCTATCATGTGAGCATGCTTCCCCATATGAGCTCATAATAATTTATAAATCAATGGATATTTAAATACTTGCATATGTACACATATCAGTAAGCATTTATTCCCTTAATGGAAAATTATCTAAAACCGTCATCGCTTAAATGATCCCCATTTAAATCCAATCAACGAAACTAAATGCGAAATTAATTTTCCCAAAATGATTATTTTAGTTGAATTACATTTTCATCGTCTAATTTTGCCTACGATGAATTATTAATCGAACTGACGAGTATCAATTACGTGTTTGTAGAACCAGTACTCATGTACACACATATATGTATCTATGCATGCAAACAGATACTGATATATAAAGTTACATAGTTTTGTTTGGAGTCATTCACTTGGCCAGGTATGTGCCACAAATTGGGGGTGATTCAACGCTCAAACCCCTTTCTAGTTATCTTTCTCTCTCCTGACAACCTACGAGTAACTACCACAATTTGAATAGAACTTTTTGAGGGAGGACTAACAATTGTATAGCGATTGCGCATTGCCAGGGGGTGGGACGTAATCTCGCTTGTACCCATACACTATTGATTAAGTTGTCTGGTGGATGATAGCAATTTCAGGATATTCTCATCGCATTCATGATGGAAGGCAAATTGCCAAGGGGATAGGGAAGCAAACAAACGAATTAGAAAACTTCTATCATCGCTGTAATATCATTTAGGGGATGACATATAGTTGATGATAGCTCACCTATCCTTGATCCATATAGGTCTACCTACACAAAAAAGTATACGAGTAGAATGCCTACACAAAACGCTCGTTATTCATGAAGCTGCTGTTGAAGTTTGATTTATTAATAATTAGTCATTTTAGTAATTAGATGTTGTCGTATCCATAACTATTTGCTAATGGATATGAGCATGATATCACTGGTAGTTAAATATGAATATTCTACTTTGAATGGATTGTTGGGAGGGAAACTGTTATTTCGATTAAGCTGCAACAAATAATTACTGTCATTTAGTTGTAAGACGTTTTTAACTACTCCTAATCGATTACCTGAGTCATTGAACTATTTTTTGTTTTCTTTTAAAATTTCAGACGTCAAACAGCAGAAGAACGAGAAGCTGAACGACAGGCAGCTAATCGATTAATGCTCTCCCTGCAAGCTGAAGCAATTAGTAAAGGTTTTGCACCACCTGCAGCTCCACTTCAAACACATCCTTCGCAAACTGTTAGTGGAGCGCCATTAGCCGCTCTCCATGGCCTTCAACCTTGGGCTGAACAACATCCTGCCGGATGCTAATGGTATTCAGAAAATCTACAACAAAACAAAATCAACACACCCTATTTTGTGATATGGAAAACTTAAGATATTCCGCTGTTTGTACATATTTATTAATAAAATAAAAAAAAAAAAAAAACTATCAAAAAGTAATAAGCAAAATGTCATAGCGAGTGAATGTTAGAACTTAATCACAATTTTTAAAAATTTGTAGTTAAATAAAAAAACCTAATAAGAAAATTGAATATAACTTAAAGTAGAGCTTTTTTGCTTGTGTGAACTTTTAAAAAATAAATTTCAAAATGAATTTGTTACTTGTAAATAGTAAACTACACCAGCTACCAAAATATCGTAGTTAACCCATTTAATGTAAGGCTTAAGAGAATCTTTAAAATATACAAAACACTTTTAGGAAAATTGTAATTAAAAGTTGAAATAAAATCGTTTGTATGCTTTTTATTCTACTTCTTGAGGACACCATTTTTATTATTATTATTTTTTAATTTCTTCAAAATGTGATTCAATCTGTTTAATCCTAAGTTTGTACTTAATTTTTGTTTTTTTATGATGCTAGTTGTATTTACGTTTTGAATGGCAGCTATACTAAGAGATAGTAATTTTTTGTAGATTGTTAATTTCTTATACGATAAAAAACAAACTTTATTAAGATGTAAAAACAGTTTAAGAAAATACGCAAATAAAAACAAAATATCCATTTCAAAAACGTCTTTCTTTAAATAGTATTGTTTATTTATTTATTTATTCAGTCTACGATTTTCACAATCTACAGATTTCGAATTCATTAAAATAATAAAAATATAAAAATAAAATATAATAATATAATAAAAATTCATTGGCGAAAAACAAAAAATACCGTGTTGGTCAAAACATTTCTGGGCAAAGATATATCTAATTTTGAGTAATAAAATATTTTACTTGACAAGGAAATAGGATCACGTTGGCCTATTATGACGACTCTCAAACAACATTGGTCTTGGCCTCAAAACTCTAGACGAAACATAAAGATTCAAACATTTAAGCAAATTCTCACTGCATCGGATTGGTGCGCACCAATGGTCGATGTTCCCAAAAAGGAAGGCATTAGAATTTTCATAAATTTTACCGAGTTAAACAGGTGTGTTTGAAAGCAGGTGCATCCAATATTCGGCGTCGACAATTCACTTTCGCAACTCACTGGGGCCAAGTTTTTCACCAAGCTTGATGCGAATAGTGGTTTTTGGCAGGTTCTTTTGTCAGAAGCATCTCAGAACTTGACAGTTTTTCTAACCCCTTTTGGCAGATATAAATGTCTTAGATTACCGTTTGGAATTACATTGGCTCCTGAGATTTTTAAAAAAAAAATTACAAAACTCTGAGGGCATGAAGAATTGTGTTGCTCACATGGATGATATTCTAATATGGGGTGAGACTATTGAAGAACATGATGAGTGTGTAGAGGCTGTACTCAAAAGAATAAGATCCATAGGGATGACGCTTAACAAAGCTGAGTAGCACCAAGGGTACATAATGACATTAGCACACATAAATCCGCTGGTCCTGGTGATATATGTATATTCCCTTCTTCTGAAAAGGTTTCCGCCAAGTTAAAAAAAAAAAAACTATAGCGTAAACCTTTTCATTAATCTTGCTCCTTAGGACTCTTCCAGTAGATAGAAAACAGCATTTCTTCAGTCCGACCCTGAAAAAGACGAATCTTCCAAATACCGAGCTATCCATTGCGCTTACATACGTCCCTTCTCTGCAGGGGAATCCAAACATTGATCAACACCTAGCTCATGAAATATCTAAGGACTCGAGAACTTACTGACCGGCAGCATCGTTTTCCTAGCAACAAGTACAATAGTGTGATGACATGTCTTATAATAAATGGAACCAAATCTTTACCAATCAAGCTAAACCGTGATAGTTGCACTTGTTATTCAATGACAATTTCCAGAGTTAGACATTAACCCATTTTGTCGAAGGTGCTAGCATTTGGAATCGATGAGTCTCTTCTTCAATGGATTTGAAATAATATTTCGAAGCGTACAACTTAATTTGTTTTGAGCAGTTCCAAATCTGATATCCACAAAATCCACAGGGCTCCATTTTGATGCCGAAACTTTTCCCAATTTTGATTAATGTTTTCTCATACAGTATACTCTTATTCATTTCCTAAAGACAGTTCTCTTTACTTTTGAAATTCGTTCCCGGACTCAAACCAGTTTCTTTCGGCTGTAGAATGGGAACGGCAGCTTATTAAATTCTGATATCAACGGCATAATAAATTGGTGAACCAGCAACTGAGAAGAAATCAGTGCTTCCAAAATACAATGCTGCCTGCTGTCTTTAAAGCAAAATTTAAGCACGAAGCCATTATCACCGAATGGCATTTGTATTTGTCGAAACCGGAAAACTGTCCACTTTCTGTATGTACAGTACCCAAGTTGAAATGCCAAAGTATTCTATATTCTAAATTACACAGAATGTCAGGGGAAATTCTCGTTTTCCTTGTATAATAGTTTTAACTTATAACCAGCAAACAATCAAAATCAACGTACTTTGTTACGTTTTATTTATGACTCTCTCGTTGGTCATAAATAAAAGGAATTCTACCTGAGTAACGCTTTGATCTTGGAGAATATATCGATTTTCAAATCTCCATCAAGTCCGTTCGATTCTCAACTGCAATCCCTGTATTAAACGAGAAGGTCTCAGAGCAACATAATGCATTCTACAATAGCCTAGCGGTATATTCCTCTCACTATGGCAGGAGTGGAATACCAAAGTGATACTTCCGCTCTACTTTCGATATTTCGAAATTCAAATCAAGGCGCTTTCAAATATACGAATAATTTCCATTTTATACGAATGTAACTCTAGAACTTCAACGTGCAGTTAGCCTGACAGCAGCTAAACTCTCAGAAGTTCCATATCCATCACCAATGTAACTGGTCACCTCATACAGATCTCTGTTATTTCCTCTTGTCCTATTCCGATTCCCTACTTTTGTCAAAGTTCAAACAGTAAGATTGAGATGAGAGATGAGGTTTCTACAGTGTTTTCCACAAAACCGTGCGTTTAATCACTTCTATTACTTTGCTCTAACACACATGTTTGCTCTAACACACATTATTTTCTTCCGAACAAAAAAAAGATGAAAAGTTTTTGCCACGCACCGTAAAACATCCAACAAAAGTTCATGTTTATGGATACTTCCCGATCAGAGGATTCACACAAAGTCTCCATGCACAATTCATGGTAAATTTATACCACAAGGTTTTGCTAAAGTCTGCATACAGTGATTGTATCGACCGAGAGGATAACGATCCAAAACATCGGAATCACCCCTGCACACGCTGGAAAGAGGGAAATGTTATAGAGACTTTGGATTAGCTGTCCCAAAGGCCTGATAAAACAACTTGCTCGGGTCTTGAAGCCAATTTGGAAAGGCCTAAGAATATACACAAAATTTAAGTGAAAGTTGCACTAGACGATGCCAAGCAATTATAATTTCGACTAATATAATTGCGCAATTCGATTTGATATATGCTTTAATAAAGAAAATATGATTTAATAAAATTGTAGCATTTTTCATTGGTTTTTCAGTCACACGTTTTTGTTAAACACACTGTAGAAAGTCTAAAGTCAATTTGGATTGATAAGACAGACTTTTAGTTTGATGTCTACAGTGGCGTTTTTGTTTGAGATTGCAGTGGAGTACAATTAAAAGAACAATTACAGCTGTAGCTGCCCAATATACATGTTACACTTATTTACTCTTAAGTTCATCTTTCTCGTTTCTTTTAAATAGCCGCGAACGAATTGGTAACAGCGTTCTGATTTGTTTCAAAAACCACGTTAGTGTTACATCATCAATGGACCAGGAGGCGTTCTCCATGTGGTGGTGGTGAGGGAGCTCTGTATACCTTGTTGACAATGACGGCCCTGATCTCCGAGTCTGATTCTTGTGAAATCAAAGGCTATGGCAGTCTCTTGCAATTGCAATCGTTCGTCATCAAATCCGGGGTGACCGTATTCGCATCTTGACTACAACAACGTAATGGTAATTGCCTATGTTTTCTAGGAACATTGTGGCATCCAGATTACTGGAGCTGTGCATTGCCCTGATCTCAAAGTGATCAATCTGGTTAACGATATTTAGATCAGGAGACTACCAGATTCCTTTGCGGATCCTGATTCTAGGGAATGCTCGTTGTTTATGATTACATTTCGCTCCGCCACAAACTAGATTAGCATAGTTTTAAGTTCGTTTATGAAGGTGCTACGATGCAGCCTTTGTTTTCCAATTCTGTCACCATGTATGTTTTAATGTCGTGTATATAAAACACTTATTCGCATATCCGGCCGAATTACCAAAGCGACTAAAGTCATGTGGGCTTGCCGTCGAATGTATGGTAAGAAATCGGAATTAACCGCAGAGGTCACGCCTCGACATCGCCAGTGTAATAACCCCACAGTGACTAAAGAAGCTTTCACTGGTTTAACGCCGCTCTACTATATGTCTTAATAAAAAAAGATGACAATTCGCATCACTGTCAGACTACTACAAACAGGAGAGAAAAATAACTCAAATCACATGGATCAAATGAATCTTCAGCCAGAAATACCAGGGCTTGACATGATCGGCGCTGTAAATGAACGGTAGGCTATGGTCGGTAGAAAGTTCAATATAGCGTTCCTAAGCCGATAACCATGGGACTACAAAAACCCAACCTCAAACCCTGAAAGCATTAAGTGGTATACGTATGAATCAAAGATGGACACCGTGGAGGGTGATATAATATATTTGGTCCAAACACCAGAATATCACAACCAATAGGAGAAAGTCCCAACATATTTCAAGTGGAAATACATGCCATTCAGGTGTGCGAAAATTTTATCCTCGATAAGGGAATGAAAAGTGTCCCCATCCATACAATAAAGGACAGACAAGCAGCTATTAAAGTATTTAGCTCTAACCTCACTAACTTCAAATCAGACTTGCACTGTTTCAATACACTAAAGGATCTTTCCCATAAGAGCAAACTAAAGCTTTGGTGGGTGCCTGGTCATAAAATATTGTCGGAATTGAAATACCCCACATACTGACTAAAAACGCCGCTCGGCTGATTCCTTCATCGGCCCTGAGCCGTTCTGTAATATTCCGAATTCAGCAATTAACTCAGCAATAAAGAGTTGGGAAAACCAAATGTGTATACCCATCTCAGGGAAAACATCTCAGGGCTTCCCCAGGCTAAAAGACTCATCAAACGCTTCCACAATAAATCTAAAGAATCCCTTACACTTGAAAAGGGATGATATCAGAAAACTGGTTGGATTTCTAAGTGGACACTGCACATACGACATCACGCACATAAAATAGATTTTATTTACGAAACTGAATGTCATCTTTGCAAGGAAGACGACGAAACTGCGGAACACATCTTATGTGAATGCACGACTCTAAGTGCCTTAAGGAGACGATACTTCCTTAGGGACATTTAAGGACTTAAATTTTTTGGGGAAATTTTCAAAATCTCCACCATCAAAAGAATTGAGCCTCTCTAGGCTTCTAAATACTGATTTTGTGGTACAAACGATCTTTTAGATCGCAGTGCCCTCGCACTTAGCGTATTAGATCCTTTAAAAGAAAATATGCATACATATACATGCTCAATGCTTTAAACTTCTCATCTAGGTCTTCTTCTAAAGAAGATCACGATTCGAATACAATAGAATTTAGATAGTGACTTGTGAGATTCAGAAACGTGACTTAGATACTATAAGTTAACACCAAAAATCTCCAAATAGAAATAACAACAACCAAAATTCTCACAGTGTCATTAGACACCCAACATGCGCAGCAGTATTATCATGTGCAGCCTGCACTAACAGGTGTCATCAAACACCTTGTTTTGCATACTGCAACGTTCGTGCACCGAACATGCGACATCGTCATGTTGCTGACTCGACATAACACGGCTGTGGGAAAATAATTCCCAAAAGAGGTTTCATAATATTGTTAAGGTAGCTTTCTAAGTTAGTTCTAAGTTGAATTCAATCGAATAAAGAGGCAAGGCTCCTCATAAGAAATATTTTTTATTTATTTTTAAACATCTAATGTTTTAATTTATATAACCCGCTTCCATAATTAATGAGATTTAGCAAATAACTTGTTCTACCAACAATAAATCTGTGGAATATCGTATTATAAATAGGCGATATTTCCTCTATCGCCTCGGGGCATAAAACAAGTTGAATGACCTTGAAATCTTTGTTTCTTCGATTTATTCGAACGACCGCTCCCGTTAGTCTCATAAGCCCATTAAGCAACACTCTCTTGCTCTGTATTGATTTTGAAAGCAAGCAGGCAATCCCAGGTAGAAATGGACTTCCAAGGCACTTTTACATCATTACAAAAATAATATAAAAACATGTACATGCATCAACAACATGCTGTACACTGCCATATGGTCCGGTTGACCCGTCTAGAACTTAAAATACTCATTAATATCAATTTTGTTGTCCTAATCGATTAAACACAAGTGCAGTCAAGGCACCAACATGTTTCTTAACTTAAAAAACCGGAAATCAAACAGTGTAATTATAAATCATTTCTTAAGGACTTCCCTGGCCATTAACCCTCGCAAATGTTTGTCTAACAGATAAATAGACCAACCTTCAACAATGTGATGACAGTCGGTGCAGCATTCACTTTCAGTCTTTTTCCCAATGCATCACCAAGGACCAGCGGCGGCTCTTCTTCAGCCATTCAATAATAAAAGGTCCCATCAATTAGAATCAATTTTGATATCATCATTTTTTAAGTATCCTCGATCCTTCTACTTCATCCGCGTCGACTTTCAAAATGACTCATTCAGTGGAGGAGACATCAAAATACTCTACTCAAACGGAGTACATCTCCTCGACTTGAATGATCCGATATAAAAGAAAGATTTAATGCGGTAGGTAGGTAGGTTGACGTCATTACGTAGCGCCGTGTCACATTAGCCGGCCTCCTACACCTTGCCATACGATCTCTGCCTCCTGCAATGTTTCATGATACGAGTATGTACATATATGTGGGTCCTACAAATTGACTGGAAAGAAAAGGAAGTAGAAGAGTGGCACTAATGACAACCACTGGCACCTCGTTTCATGTTGGTGTGGTCCTTAAAGATTGTTTTCGGCTGCACGACAATTTCCTGGTCGCTTTGTTTGTTTTATGCGGTCCGAGCATAGTCCGGCGGCGCGGCGGTGATCTTATCAAATTATTTGAAGGATAATGATCGAAAAGGAAAAAAAAAAAAAAAGAACATGAGGAGGAACATTTTTCAGAATCGAATTTTAAGTGGTAATAAGACAAATTGCGGTTAATTGGGATACAATTGGAGGCGGCCGGATACAAATTTGTATGAAGTTTCATTCGGAAGATAAAGGATGTGGGTTTTTTTTCTTGAAAACAGGTGACGCAAGTTGTTATCTAATTTAGTTGTAATAGATTTTTAAATATGTATGAGTGCGAATTGCTACAAAGTAGTTATTGTTTTTGGTGTTTTGGATCGCCGACGGTCGAAGTTACTTGGGTTAGCATTCTGCGTAACAGAAAGTGAGAAGGCTTGGCTAAGGCCTGATGTAACGATGATGAGTTTTCGTTACCATACCAGAACAAAGATTGATTTGTGAAATATTAGCCTGCTCCTGGACCTACAGACCGCTTCTATTAGCAACGACTCCCATAACAATCGTGTACTGTTTTGTTTGTTTTTTTTTGGAAACGAATTATAATTCTGCATTTTGGATCAAAATTGTACGCCCGAAAGGACCTGGGAGTCATCGATGGAATAAAGGGAGTTTTTGTTGTAAAAAAAAAAGATTTTGGTAGATTTCTATGTTGATACCATTTATGCAAAAAAATGCAATGAGACAGATTCTACTCTACAGTAAGAACTTATTTACTTACTTAGCTCAGGGTGAATCTGGGCCTCAACTAACAAACCTCTCCAGTTAGTCCGATCTTTCACTAGCTGCCTCCAGTTGTGCACCCCACGTCCGTGGAAGTCCTGTCCTATCTCATTCTGCGTTGTCTATTCGCTCTACATCTCCTATCTTAGAAGACTGGCGCACAGTGTTCTGACTAGCTTAATGTGGCTGTTGAATTCGCATAATTCGCCGTTGAATCTTTTCCCCCAAAGCCCGTTAACACAAGAGGGACCAAATACTTCGCTAATGATTTTTCTCTCAAAACGAAGATATAATCATTATCCGCTTTCGATAGAGTCTATGCCTCAGCGCTATAAAGTAGGACTGGGGTGAAGAACTTTTTTATAAAGAGCCTCCTTAGTTTTCCGTGATAAGGCCTTACTACTCAACTGCCTTCTTAGCCCAAAGAAACACCGATTGGTAAGAGTGATTCTTCGTTTTATTTCTGCTGAAATGTTGTTGGTAGAACTTATAGCAAAGCCAAAGAACACAAAGTCCTTTAATGCCTCCAAATTATAGCTGTCGATTGTAACGTTCTGTCGAATTAGACGATCTTGTGTGTCCTTTCTTGTTGACAGGATATACTTGGTTTTGCTCTCATTTACCGATAAACTCATTTTGGTAGCTTCCGTTTCAATACTAGCGAACGCACCGGTGACAGCCAGCTAAGTTCTCCCAATTATGTTCATATCATCGGCGTACGGCAGTAGTTAAGACGGTGCTATTGAAAGATTGTCTCTCCAATTTTCACTGGTGAATACTGCACAATTCTTTCAAGTTATTAAAGAAGTCACATGACAGCGCGTCACCTTATTTCAAACCTTTTTTGACATCAAAGATCTCGGATAAGTCGTTACCGTTACCTTGACGTTTTTTGAGTTCTTTCCAGGATCTGCCGGATTGTCGATTGTGGACTTTGCTGGTCTGAAACCGCATTGATAGGAACTAATTAGGTTATTGGGGAAGGATTTCCGACGTTCACACAATATAGCCGATAAGATCTTGTATCCGATGTTGATGAGACTTATATCTCTATACCTGGCACAGTTGAGGGGGTCTCTTTTTTTGTGGATCGGACATACGATGATGAGATTTTATTCATCAGGCATACATTCATCTGAGAAGATCGGCGAAATGAATACCTCAGCCGGTAAGTCATCAGGTCCAGCTGATTTGTTGGATTACAGCTTAGATATTTTTAGCCTCACTTTATTTTGGGCAAATGGACGGAAGTTTTGGCTATAATCGCCTAAGTTGAATGGCGTAATCTGCCTGACGGTGGAATGTTCTGCTTCTTCGCTGTTGTACAGTCTGCAGAAAAGGTTTTTCCATGTTTTAAGCACCGACTATGGCTTTACTACAAAGTCTTAATTTCTTTTTCGTTTGACACGTTCTTCATACCTGTTGGTAGAACTTAAGTACATTATTCGTGGAGTACAGCCTCTTAATATCTTCGAAGGTGCGATTCTCTTGCTCTTTTTTCTTCCTCTGGAGAAACCGATGTTCTTCCCTTCTCTTCTCCTCGTAGAGCTCACGGGCAGCTCTCATCCTTCAGTTAGCGCCACTTTGTAGGCATTGTCACGGGTGGTACTTTGGCAGCGTTGCCGCTGGTTTTCGGTACTTGGTGCTGGCTTCATAGGAGTTGCTGAGCGATTTCCGGATACACGAAGATTCTGGCGGTCTGTTGTGATTATATCTTCTCACGGTAGTTCTTCTTTGTAGTGGCGCCGTGCACCGTGCACTCGCTATATTAATATTTCGTCCCGATCCAAAGTCAATAAGCCTAGGTCCGTTATCAGACGTCGTATTGGCTTTGCTTACCAACTGTCCTGCCAAAGACGTCCTCCTTTCCTATCCTGTCGTACTAGTACTTATTTAATGTCTTACTTCGCACTTTGCTCATATGTCTTGTCAAGGAGCTTTAAAAATTTGCTAGGGTTGCCATTAGTTGGTTCGTTACATATTGCAAAAAAAAGAACTTAAAACTCAAGTGAGTATGACTACACGTATGATGCCAAAGCATGTGTTAAGTTTTTCGGAAAATAGGACAGAAAGAGAAAGAAAGATGTGGCTATCTCGTTCCATGGGTGGCATCCAACATTTAATGGGGAGACTAAATTCTCCATTGTCCATTCATCTCATGAGATTCTTTCGGTCACTTCTGGTATTGAACCCCGAACCGCCCGATTGTGAAGCCAACATACTACCACTTGGGTCACGGCTACCCACAGGGTTGTGAACCCCATGACGGCATAGGCCAGTATAGTGATACTGGCCTTGCCATTTTAGAATGCATGTGTAAGGGTTTACTCAAGCAGTTACTGGAAAGGTAAAGCAAGCACTTCACTGCTAACTTGATTGTTTCGCTGCTGGCCCAATTCAAGTTATACTCGTAAGATAGTCAGCAGTTTCGCTATCAATCGCCACTGGAATAAGAAATATTACAATATGTAGTACAATTCTATCCCTTGCAAGTGATGGCAAAACAGAGAGGAATATTATAGCATGGAACGGAAATATCCTCGTCGTGATAGAAAATCAAAATACCCAGGCATCGGCATCTAGGACCTCAGACAAGGCTTCGAAGAACGAAATGCCAATGATGCACAATTTGTTCATAGAATTGTTTTTAAGGATATCTTATTCAGCGACAAGTCTTGAGATAAAACCAGGTATGTATCACACAAGTGGCAAGTAGGGAACCTGATCGAACAACCTTCTATAAGTCGCCATTTTAATTACTTGAAGTTGTCACGAAACCGCCATTTTACTGGTATACTTCGTTCAACATAAATAAAAAACAGACAGATTCAGGGAGAATCTCTCGGAAGGATTGGAGCCAGTCAACACCTTAACATAATTAAACCTCCCTAGAACATTGGAATGATGTAAAAAATGTTTTCACAATCGCCAGATACAATATATCGCTTTCTGAGCACTTCTGGAGACGGGAGCAAAAATATAAAAAAGTTCATCTTTCAGCAACCACTGCAGCAAGGAGGAACGTGCTCATGTCACATTACCGAGTGAACCAGATGAAGCATTAAACATGTTGCTTCTACAGTGGAATCGACAACAGAATCATAAAATAACTCAGGGCTGGCAGTATAAAAATTAGTCCGCAATAAAGAAAAGAACACCTCGATGACTTTCAGTGCAGACCACTTTCACACCATTGTCGATCGCCTCGATTCTTCGCTCAACTCTATCAACTCGATGTTCAATGATGATAATGATGTTTGCTCACTACATATTACATGGTAAGTCTAATGGACCCCCACACAATAAAACCTAAAATGGTGTGAAAAGGAATTTCTATCGGGCTAAAGATAAGCATAGTCCAAATACAAGTTATCAGCAAGGAACTACCGCATCCTCAAAAATTTAAACTATGCTGCATCTAGAAACTGCCATTAGGAAACGTTAATTCATAATTTGAGAAACGTTTTACGGATTTTTCGGGATTATAGCATTTCTACTTTCATTGCATATCATGCCACTTATATAAAAGAGTAGAATCGTTACCATGACTCACATTTCCAGAAGTCCTACACGATTAGTAGGGGTAGTGGAGCTCGCAAGAATTGTTCAAGTAAGCAGGACATAACTACTCGTAAGTAATTGAGTGAGAATGCTCATTATCAGTACGCAGATTAATGCCCAAAATTAAACCGCTATAACATATAATGTGTGTAATTTTAGAGGATTGGTTTTTGAATCGTGACACCTATTTCAGCGTATTTTGATTTTGCGAAATACACTTACGTTAGAATTGCACTAACAAAATGTGCAAATACATTGTGAAAATCGTGGTTTCCGAAACTGACCAGCGTGGCTCTACAGCCACTTTACAGTCGACATAATCGTCCATAAGTTGTAATTCGAATCGTTTTCGTACCGCGCATACTATAACACGCATCTGCGGAGACGTCATACAGTGTTCACTGAAGATGCTATTTCTAGAAAGAGCCCAATAATTCGCTTTGCCATCGTCCATACAATTTGTGGAATATTATGCGGAAAGATATTGGTTTACAATTTTACAAGGTCAAGCTCGTGCAAGAATTGAAGCCGCTGGATCATCGCATACGTTCTGTAGATAGGTCAAAAACCACATTGCCCTTATACTCTTTTGCAACACAAAATGCTGCTGAGTAATGACGCTATTTTTGGCTGGATGGCTACGTCAACAAGCAGCAAGTTCCGAATTGCCGCATATGGTATATTTAAAAAGTCACAGTTTGCTGTGCTTCATGAGCTGATGGAATCATTAGTCCATATCTGTATTAAAATATTATTGATAACATTAGTAATAAAATATGACATCATTCAAATGTCGTCTACTGAACCGCTTGTATGAATGGATACGCTGGGCCAAATTGTTCCTGATATTTACTCATACTCGTAATTAGGCCAATATTCCAGCTATTTCAAGCCGAATTCTCGACTTAAGTTGGCATAGACCAAACACTTAGTCTAAAAGTGTTAAAACAAAAGAGTGGGGCAGCCAATTGATGAGCTTATTTTTGATCATAAGATAATCACCGAACTCTCTTTGCTAAAATTTGATTGTGGAACATGCTGTATGGCAAGTGATACCATCCTGTTGAGACGGCGGTTGGGCTCATCTAAGGAAAAATCCTTTACATTCGTGAGACAAAATTGTCGAATATGAGTTGAAGAGGTATGACGAACACTTTCGGAAACCCCAGCGATGTTGAGTTGGTATAGGGGAGGTCCCAGGTGTCACTCAAGGACTTAAATAAATAATTGAGTAAGAGCGTCGTTTCATCTTTACACAGATTAATGCTCAAAATATATATATAGCTATTGTAACATTGTTTAGACTCAAAATTTGACAAACAGTAAAATACAAGACCCTAAATAACATGGCAACTCTCTGCTGGTCATGCTTGCTCTCATGAACATAAATTTTTTTGCATCTAAAAGTGCCAAATGTGTTTCCACATTTGAGGTGCGATGAAAATAGTGCTGATAAACATTATAAGTAGCAACGTAGTGAATATATAAAACTTAATCGTCCAGAACTTTAAAGGCTAAATTTGTGTTTTCTGTCAGAGTTTTTACAAATGGCAACAACTAAAATTAACCAAAACTCTGCAATCATAATACCAAATTACCCATAGAAAAATCAATAAACTGTTGTTCTTTTCCTTATTTTAATATCACAACACAACAAATGGTAAAAAAAATAAAACAACAAAGCTATTATCGTTAGACCAATTAAATTTCATTTCAATTAAGCCAACGTTTGACACGCTCTGTGATTTTCATTGCTCCTGCTACGGTTACCATGTACAGAAACGTTCACTTGCCAAGTACACAGCTGTGTACTGCATTCGTAATGTGTAATGTGCTACCGCTAGCTACAATCGCTTTGCCACCACATAACTTTCAAAATGGAGATAAAAATACAAAAAAAAAAAAATACAAGAATAGCACATTATGTCGCCCGGCAATGGATTTTAATTAAAGCTTCACAGAAATAAACATGGCAGCCGCCAAACTCGCAACTTCATATCTTCAACCGCCGCCGTCAGAGTCGCCATTATAAAGTCGTGCAATGGAATAATTCAGCTCCTTCTGTCAAAGTTAATCGGTTCCGTCCGACATCTGTGATGTGGTGCGTATTCACCTGCATGAAGATGCCAATCTCGCCTAATGATAATGAAGCACCTACTCGAAATGTGCTTCTGTACGTTGGATGAGTTCCACCAGAAACAATGGAATTACAAATGAATATGAGAGCCATTTTGAAATAACAATTACTCGTACCTTTTCAACTAAACGGGCATATTCGTTGAAGCTATTCGTACCTGTCATGCCACAGTTTCCGTGCAATTAGCTGTCAAGCGATAATTTGTAAAGCTGTCATTTGAAATTTGACAGCATTTGTCAACTGAAGCAAGAGGTAATATGCCATGACGTTTGGTTCGGTAACTATGTACCGAGTCGGGTAAATATTCGTTGAATTGCATGTGATTTTTTTTAAGTCGATTAACTTGTCAATGAACTTTTAACCCCCAGCTCAGATGATTTTAGAGAGGGCACAGTTGAATTATGTTCCAATTGAGTGCGAAATCTGGTCGAACATGGTCAAGCTATAAATTGAGGGGTGAATTTTAAAATGAACAACCCTCATCGATTGGTATTCTGTCTGCAGCTTGGAACATTAAAAATTTACTACAAACTTGCAAATGAAAGTCGTAGTCGTACTCGCATGTGAGCGGCATTTTCAAGAGGTCAATTAACTTTAAAAGTTTATTTCCGATTGTGAATGGAACGTGTTCTAATCCTTCCAAGAACCATCCAAGGACTACGTGCATGAGGTGCATACTTTCAGTGGCACTATTAATTTTGTTGTCTTTAAGGCAATTCCGACATCGGCAAAGTGGTCGTTGGCAAAAGAGCAAACCTCAACCATCGTGTCCTAATCCTGACCGCCCTCTTATTAGAAGAGACATTTCTAAGGAAGCGATATAATAATATAATTGGAGTGGCGTCTCATCTTGACCGGTGGTCACTTGGAGGTGCACATTCAGTAGCTGTTTCCGATACCTGCAGACCATTTGTTTGACTTAAATTAGACGACGGCGTTATTATCTGCAGGGTAGATGTTTATTGCTGATTGTAACTGAAAGGTGTTTTAAGATTGGACAACAATGAGCGGAAATTAGTAGATATTGTTATTGCTCTTTATAGTAAAACGGAAATTCGTTCATATATGTATGTGTGTGTATACTTGTCATACGTGCAAATACCACATGTCGTACGATGGTTTATTATTAAGGAAATAATGTTTACAGGAGATCACAGGACACATCCACTTACTTACAGTTTTCTTGACACCTGAAAGTTGACTGAGAATGACTAGTTTCCGACTCAGATCGAAAAATACGAAAGTTGTAATGAGAAATCAATGAGTCTTGTTTGTTAGGAACTTACAAATTATCTAGCAAGGGATTTTGTATAGGGGCATTCAAGTGGGTTGCCTCATTATCCTTAATTGAATTCTCAAAAATTCAACAAGGATCAAAAATAACATCGATGGGTAAGGACTCGTACACTAAGTATGTATTGACAATTTTGTGTTGCAATTCAGTTTTGATGGGGACGAAGGGTCCATTTATTCGGCTTAATACAAGCTATACAATCCTAAGCTAACTTAAGTTAAACTCAAACTTAAACTTAAGCTTAAAACTAAGTTTGATTGGTGTGGTGACGGAGATCGGATTTGAGGCATTGAGTGGTGCGGTTAAAGTTTAGCTGGTTTTGATAAGGTGGCAGAGTAAAGGGCTCGTCCCAGGGCATACCTCGCAGAACAAATCGAAGAAAACGGCGGTGGCTGGTTTGAATGCTCGAGATATGAACAAGATGATATGGGTACCACACTTGACTCTAGAGGAGGGGGCGAACAAATGTAATATAAAGGGACCTGGTCACGTATGGTTTGGTGAATTCTTTGGGCCACCGTTTTACAAAACCTAGTAATGCGTTGTCTTTAAGGATTATCTCATCCATATGTTGACGGAAGTTGAGCTTCCTCTCACACAAAATGTCAAGGTCGCGAGCTGATTAAACGGAGAAGATAGGTTGGTTGTGGAAAATGTAGACTCGGGGGGAGATTAGTGCTGCTTGTGAGACACCAGATCTAAAAAGTCTCAAGGTCTCATTAAAGGAGGAAGAAGGTCTCATGGGGTGAGGAAATAGTTTTGAAAAATGTAATATCGTCGTTAAGGGAGGCAGACGAGGGTTTGATGATTCAATCGAGATCATTTATGGTTAATATAAAAAGAAGAGGGCCTAGATGGCTGCCTTTTGGAACTCCAGAGGTAACCTAAAATGAAGCCGGGCTGACCTAAAACGAACACTGTAAAAATGGTTACCCAGGTAAGAGTATACCCATTTTAACAGTACGGATTCAAAGCGGAGGGCATACAATTTGAATCGATGAGACATTTTATCGAAGGCCTTGCTAAAATCGATTGCAACTACATCGAATTCGTTACAATTCTCTAGGTCTAAGAGGGCAAACGATACGAATTCAAATGGATTTGTGGTGGTTGACCTACCCTTCAGGAAGCCATGTTGTCTAGGGGAAATAAGTGATTTGATTGGAAGCTTTGAGTTTCATACATAATACTTTCGGAGAGTTTGGGTATATGGGAGAGTTTAACGATGGGACGATAGACGGTTATTTCATTCTATGATCTCATTTTGTAGATCGGGGTTATGAAGGAGGTTTTCAACTTCCTCTGTCAATCGATGTCGAAAACATCAGGTGTGTAAGATACATATATTATTATTGAATAGCACCCGCAAAAGCAAGGAACCTCTGAGGATAGAATATTTAGCATCTTAAATTGTTGGGATTTTATATAGGTGCATGATGAATTTCGGTAGTTGTTCATTAACCCCAAGGTCGACGTTATCTATCTAACTGGGTGTACTAATAATGTAAGGGTTATCTACTTATTCGTGGTTATCAGATTGGTCGATTGCGACAGGAATTGTACCTCTGATTACTGGTTTATAAAGGTATATAAAGAGAAAATGAGTCTGGAAGTGATCTACAGGTCAAACAATCATATAGATTTCTCGCCCGTGATGAGCATTTTAACAACCATGTCACGCAAGTTGATTTTTTCTACTTGAAAGCAACCCACTTCCCCAAAAATGAATCCCTTACTCTTCTCGACGTTTTCTTTATTGGCAATGTCGATAAAGCCCTATTTTATAGCAAACTAATAGCGGCAGGACTCTCGAAACACAATATTTTGTATATGACCTACGATATGCAAATGAAGAGCTAGAAACTTTCATAAGAAACAGGGATTTTAGAAACATCCAGTGCGAAAATTTACGGTTTATCGTTTCTGATATACATGCATTGGGAGTAAATTTATCACAAGGCGTCTGTAAAAAAACGGGTAGCATTCCTGAAAAATTATGTTAAAGCACTTTTCGCCCGCCATGTGCTTCTAAAGTCTAGAACAATTGGAAGTAGTTCTCCCTCTGGTTAAATAATAACATAATTGGACTTATTCATGAGAAAAATATTTCCTACTAACGTTGGAAGCAATATAAGCTGGACGAATTTTATGATATTTACCTATCACATCATGGAATTTTGTTGAATCCTGGCAATCAGTCTGCAAAAGCTCCCTCGCAAAACTTTCGGAAGGTCGGAAGAGGCAAACAACGGTTGCAAGTACTTACCGAACTAGATTGTAACAATTTTAATACTCGATTCGTACCCGTTTCTCTCCTATCAGCAGACAATTGGAATACCGGCTTTTCCTAGTTACCAACGACAACTAAAAAGCGCGGAAAGTGTTACTGTACCACTTTTTGATTACATTCCCCTTACTGATGAAGACGTAGTTAAAGCTTTTCTTTGCATCAAATCCAACGCAGCAGGTCTGAATGAAATAAGCGCTAAATCTCTAAAAATTCGCGTCCCCGAGGTCCTTAAATTCATAACCCACGAGTATCTCAGCTCATGGAAATTCGCTTGAATACTTCCCATAACGAAATCGCGAAATTGTAGGAGTGCTAAATACGCCCCTATTTTCAGCTGGATTGCATATTCATCGTTAGACTGTTATTGATTATATGTGAACGAGCTTCCTCGACTTCCCAATTGCTGCCAAGTCCATATGTTTGCAGACGACTTTCAGCTCTATGAGTAAGTCTCGGATTTGTACTTGTTCAAACCAAGATGTTGCTGATCAAGACACTTCTTTTACATGCCCTTTTGAAGCGAAGTCTTCTGCAGTGTTTATCACAATACAAGAGAAAGCTTAATATAGAGTAATGTACAATATGTATATTATAATATCTTCGCAAGATACATTTTTAATAAAAGATACTTCGATAGTTTATCTATGTACCCGAAATAAATAACGGGACTGACGATAAGCTACGCAACCTTAGGTTTTCGACTCAGTTACATAGCATTATGCCGTCGCGACCAGCTGGGTACCTGCTCAACAGGCTGACGTATACCAGTTCACTAAAAACCGCAGCACCAACTTAGGCGAGGCTTTCCTATACCTCCCTGGGTAGGAATCGATCGCTCTTCGGTCTGGAGATCTACATGTCCTAGGCTTCTCACTGACTAACTCGATTTCGCTGTATACCTCGTAGGGTTAATTGTAATACTCGTATTTCCGTCGCAAAAGCCACAATCGAAATCAGAAAAACATTGGACGGATCTTGAGGTCAATACGGCTCAGGATATCTGCGCCATAGAGCAGTATTGGGATGGTTATATAAAGTCTCCGTCTTGTTTTTTTTTAATAAGACCATACTACTTAATTGCCTTCTTAGGACAACGAAATAATGATTGGAAAGCGCAACTCTCCATCTGATTTCTGATGGGGAAATGACACAGAAAAAAAAATCCCCAACAGCATCAAAGGTTCATCTGCGTATTATGGCGGTCTGTCCTGTAGATATTGTGCAGCATTTCTAGTTGTGAACATATACTTCGTTTTATCCCCATTAACAGCTAGACCCATTTTTACCGCTTCTGTATCAGTATGTGCAAAGCAGCAGGGACAACTCGCTGCGTTCTCCCAATGATATCAATATCATCAGTTTATCCAAGTAGTTGCATAACCTTTTGGTTATTTGTTTTCCCAAATATGATATTAAAAAGTCCCGCGCTTAAACCTTTTTTTTGTATTAAAGGTCTCGGTGGGATAACCGTTTTGGCAAGGATTCCAAAACTAGTTGAGACTGTGTATAGCTCGCCACTATAGACTCTGTCATATATAAAAAAGTCTTGAATATCGTACGGCACTTCTTAGGTTTTCTCTAAAATCTGGAGATGTGGTGAACATTTGGTAAATTTTGGACTTACCCGTCCTAAAACCACATTGATAAAGCCGAATTTGATTGTTAATACCTGACAGCAGAGTTTCAAGAATACTTGACGTTTAACGGGCTGCAGAAGTAGTTTTAACATCTCATCAACGACTCTATAACTAGATTTCTTTCCTCATCTCTACAGATTTTGGTTTGGATCTGATTAGCTTACCATTTTTTTTTATCTTTTAGTAAAAGTTTCGAAGGTTTTTTTTCTCTAAAACTACATTGTAAGTATGAAACTACTTAGTAGTCCCAGTCTACATTGGCTGCTCGCAATATTCAAGTATTTGTAATACTGGAGGAGTGTCATGCCTCAATATCAACATGATCAATTTCGTTGACTGGTTTATGATCGGGTGGTCACCATGTTCTGTTGTAAATGTACAACAAGAAGATGTATCTACAGTAATATTCCATTCCGTCAAAGCAAAATCAATTAGCACTATTCCAAGAGCGGTGTCACTTGAAGCGGTTTTAATGTCATACTCATACTAGGGATTGCCCGTCGGTTTTGCTTAGAGCTCTTAAAGAGCAGTCTTCGCTCTATGCGTTTGATGAGTTTTTGCGAATTTGATGCTTCGAAAAATCAGTTAACTCCTAGGTGCTATCATAGAAGATCAACATCAAGAGAGATGTATCATATTGCCGTTGGAAACGTTTCGGCTGTGCCGAAATGCTTAGATGTTTTAAATTTAATAGTAACATTGTAACTAACCTTATTAAATCCGCAAAGCTGAGGTACTACAATAATAGATTTAATTCCAATCGTTCCTCAAAATTTCTGTGGAGTGAAATTCGGAATATTGGTGTGAATAAGCAACACTCCATAGTCTCGGATGACAATATTGATTTAGAAGAGTTGAATCGAAAGTTCTCTACCCCAAGCGCACCGCCTGACTAACCTAACGTCATCACAGGATGATAGAGAAAATGAATTTTCCTTGACTGCAGTTAACATATATAATGTGCGAAAAGCAATCTTCTCTATCAAAAGCAGGTCCGTCGGTCTAATATTCATCCTGATCTCATAAAAATTCTCCTTCCTCTTATACTTCCTTACATCACCCATATTCTTAACACCATTATTATGACATCTACCTACCCGTTAGTCTGGAAAAAGTCTAAAATCATACCGATTCCTAAAAAAGGTACAAACTCTGAATACCGAACTATAGCTATCCTCCCTTTTTTATCCAAAGCTTTTGAATCGATTATAAGCCACCAAATAAAAGAGTTTATTAAAGACAAACAGCTTCTTAATCCTCTGCAGTCAGGGTTCCGGTGCGGACATGGCTGTACATCAGCTTTACTTAAAGTTTCTGACGATGTAAGACAAGAAATAGACGCTGATTATACAACTGTGATAACGCTACTTGACTTTTCCGAATATTCTCTGTGATAAACTTACGACATATTTTAACTTCTCTGACACATCTAATAAATTAATTTATTCATATATGACTGATCGCCTGCAAGCTGTTTCGTGTAATAGTAAACTGTCTTCGTTTCTTCCTGTTAATCGTGGTGTTCCCCAAGGATCTATTCTTGGTCCATTATTGTTCTCCCTTCTTATAAATGATCTACCCTCCATTTCATTGCATTGTCAATATCATATATATGCTGACGATGTTCAATTGTACTTTAGTTTCCCTATTGGCATGATTGAAGATGCGATCTATGTTCTATTCTCGAGTGGTCAACACGTAATGGTCTAAAGCTGAATCCTGAAAAAACTAAAGCCATACCAATATCCAAACATCAACAGTATCTCCCTGATTTCCCCCCAATCCTTTTAAATTCCTCGCAAGTTGAGTACGTTAACCAGGTAAAAAACCTTGGAATAACCTTTAACAATAAGTTAACTTGGGATGTTCACATAAATTCTATAATCAATATATGCGTCTCTACGTGGATTATCCATTACAAAAACAATTTTACCTACTCAAGTCAAACTCAAATTGGTAAAGGCACTAATAATACCCATAATATCATACGGCTGTGAACTGTTTGTGGATTCTGACTCGTACTCGTTTCAAAAACTAAAAGTTGTTTTCAACTCAATTGCGCGGTATGTTTTCAATGTTCGTAGATTTGATCATATTTCTTCTGAAGCTCGTCAACTGCTTGGATGTGACTTAGAGACTTTTTTAAAATATCGTTGTTGTGCTTTGCTCTTCAAAACTATTCACGTGAAGGAACCTATCTACCTGTTTAACAAAATTCATTTATACTCATCAAATCGCTACATAGTCTTGCGTCCTGCCACATTCACCTGCTTAACATCACGCAGGTAATTTTTCATTTATGCTGTTAAGCTCTTGAATGGTCTACCCATTCGTGTGAAGTAATTAATCGAACGCCGTAAATTCCTAACAGCTTGTTTCGAATACCTCTCCAGTTTGAACTGATTTAACTTCTTGTTTTAATAAGTCCTTTTTCTTTCTCTCGTTCTTGGTTGCGCTTAATTTTTCTTTAACTCAAAAGTTTGTTTTCTTTTATTTATTACATGTATTTTCTTATTGTTCTCTTTAATTTTAAATAAGCATTCTTTTCTTTAAATGTTATATTATGTTATATTGTATCCTGTACTAATTATAAGTTTACCTTGATGTACAGTGTTGTTTTTGAACTAATAAACTAAACTAAACTAAACTGTCCCCATGGTTTGTTGCATCCTCAATCTATGAAAGCATGAAGGTTTTGATGTATTGGTGTATGTCAGCTTAGACTATGCGATGCCTTCTACCTTTGAACATGATACAAAGCTTAAAATCCAGATCTCTCTGGGATGCTGCAATTTATTGTAGTTTCCAAACACACCCTTCATTCTGTTTTAAGGTGTCCCTCGATTACTAAATATAGGCTTTCTTTATCTTTTTTGTACCTGTGCCTCGCAGTTACAATAAAATGTTTTTACAATTTCCAATAGTCGTCCTAATATAAAACCACATCATTTGGCACGTGGCATGATAGATCGTCATCTTTTGGATTTCATAAAGCATTTGCTGTAAAGATTTATTTTGCTTTTAGTACAATATTTTATTATTTTATTTTATTATAGTAATTAAAGTAAAGGGATGCTATTTCAAAAAACAAAAACCGTTAAAATTCTAATACACTACATATACAAAAAGAACAAAAAAACCCTTACAACTTTTCAAAAAAGGTAAGATGAAGGTACCTGTAATTTCGGCATGGTACTCTTTGAAGCACGTTGCACACAGTGGTGGCTTATCAACGCCAGAATCGTACTGTAGGTTAGTTTTGCGGAAGTTCACGAATAAAAGCATCTGTAAAGCCCGAGAACCTACTGCAGTTTTTTATTTAAATAATCAAAATATATATTGACATTATCTTCGAATCTCTTTTTTATGCAAGTTTTATGTCTTTGCCTTTATACTCGTACTTACTTACTTAGGTGGCGCTACAGTATTGGGTGAACCTCGGCTTCAACTGACAAGCATCTCCAATTAATCCGGTCTTTGTCTAACTGCCTCTAGATTCGCACTCTAAGTCGGTTGAGATCTCCTTCTACTTGTGCGCGCAACTAAGGTGAGGTCTCCCTCTACTGCGTTGCCCCTCCGGGTTGGATTCGAAGACTTTGCGGGCCGAAACATTGGTGTCCATTCGCTGCACACGTCCGAGTCATTTCAAGCAACTGATGCTCAGTTTTCTGACTACGTCAGTGTTGTTGTATAGCTCGTATTCTTCGTCGTTGAATCTTCTCCTCCACAACCCGCCAACGCAAATGGGACCGAATATCTTGCGAAGAAATAATTTCTCGATACCACCGCTTCCGATAGAGTCTATGCTTCAGCGCCATAAAGTAGGACTGGGATGATCAAGGTCTTATATAGAGTCCCCTTAGTTTTTGGGGATAGGGCGTTACTACTCAAATAATCAAATGTTTTTTTAGCCCAAAGACACAGCGATTGTCAAGGGTGATTCTTCATTTTATTTCTTCTGAGGTGTTGTTGCCAGAATTTATAGCAGAGTCAAGATAGACAAAGTCCTTTACTACTTCGGAATTATAGATGTAGACTGCGATGTTTTGTTTTGCCCTCATTTCCCATTAAACCCATTTTACCAGTTTCCGAACGCACCGGTGACAATCCGCTGTGTTATCTCAAATATGGTAATATCATCGCCATTCTCTACTAGTTCCACAGACTTTGAAAGATTCTCCCTCCAGTACACGCTTTTGAGTTCCACACAATCCTTTCAAGTATGATATTAAAGAAGTCACATTCTAGCGCGTGACCTTATCTAAAACCATTGTTGACATCAAAAGTCTCGGTTAAGTCGACGGAGTAGCGAGCACCTTTAAGGCACCTTTACTGCTACAAAGTTATAAAGATATTTTTTGTGAAATCCGGGTATTATGCAGCTAGAGTGCACGATAGTGCACAATCGATTGTATTCCCATCAATAGTTTCAAAAGTTTAAATTGGTTTAAATTATAAATTGATAAGTACTTTCGTCACTTGTCTTGCAGAAGACAATAGATTGTACTCAGCTATTCCTTTCAAAAAATTTAATGCTTATTTACAATTTGATAAAATTTATTTTTTACTGAATATTATATTGAAGTTTCTTGAATGAAATAAAGAAAAAAAAATAAAAAACCACTAGACGTGGTTCTATATAGCTCGTCTCTATAAATACTGTCATATGTATGCGGCCTTAAAATCGATGAAAAGTTTGTGGGTATCTATTTGTACTACTTGTACTTGACAAACGATGTTGAGTTCCATTCATTGGGAATATCTTGACGACGGCTCTAGCTGCGTTGTTCTGTTTCAGTTTAGATATTGCTATCCTTACTTCCTTTTGGTCACGTGGACGGAAGTTTTGGCTATCATCGCCTAAGTTCAATGGCCTATTCCGTCTGTAGGCAGGATGTTGAGGTTCTTCGCCGTAATACAGTCTGCAGAAAAAGTTATTCCATATTCTCAGTACCGAATATATCTGCGTTTTTTGCTCGTAGAATTCAAAAGCCTTTCCAATCCTTTGCTGCAGATCCACCTTGTAGGCTTCTTGTTTAACTTTTCTATTATGGCGTCTTACTTGGGACATTGCTCATATGTCTTGTCGAGCAGATTGTGGAAACATTCTTTGGTGGCGTCGTCCTTGTCTCTGTAGGGGCATGGGCACATATCATATTTTCGAGAATTTAATCTTGATCCGGATTGTCATACGGTGCTCACTCACATGTCGAAAGCTCAAGACTTCTTTCCCAAAACTGTCGTATTTGGCAAATTCCCACAGGAATAAGAACTTTTTTTTTGTAGCAATCACCCTAGTACTCGTAAATGGTGTTTTCTTAGAGGTTTAGTTTTTAAACTGGCAACACTCTTTCTACAGATTGTCAGTTCGAGAGCTGAAAGTTTATTTGTAGTTAGTATGTTTTGCCATTTTATGATGAATAGGTTGACGCCAGAACAACGGGTACAAATTATGCAAACTTATTTTGAAAATCATGGTTCGGTTCGCCAAACTGATCATGCGTACGTACGTCCATTTTACGGTCGACATAATCGTCCATCTGAACAAGTTATTCAGCACACGATGAATCGTTTTCGCAACACGTACGCTCTGGTGGATAAAACGCATCCTCAAAGACGACAAACGGTGTGAACAGAAGAAGTTATTGCCGTTGTGGAGCGCAGTGTTGAGGAGAATCCGAATGAGCCGATTCGCCATCGTGCACAGCAATTGGAGCTATGCCCATTCTTTTTGTGGAAGGTTTTACGGAAAGATCTTGGCTTAAAAGCTTATAAGATCCAGCTTGTGCAAGAGTTGAAACCGCGTGACCATTATACGCGTCGTAGGTTCGGTGAATGGGCCGAAAACATGATTCAGCTTGATCCTCATTTTCAACGCAAAATTTTGTTCTCCAATGAGGCCCATTTTTGGTTAAATGGATATGTAAACAAGCAAAATTGCCGAATTTGGAGTGGAGAAAACCCAGAAGACTTTATCGAGACCCTTAAAACCATTAAAACTAACTGTTTGATGTGCTTTATAGGCTGGTGAAATCATTGGCCCATATTTTTTTAAGGACGATGCCGGCCAGCATGTTACCGTCAATGGAGAGCGCTATAAAAACATGATTTCTGACTTCTTTGTTAATCAGTTGAATTGCATTGACGTGACAGAGCTTTGGTTTCAACAAAATGGCGCAACATGCCACACGGCGCCCGACACCATCAATTTATTGTGGGAAACATTTGCTGAGCGCAGAATTTCGGGTAATGGACCTGTAAACTGGCCTCCATTATCCTGTGATCTCACAACCTTTAGATTACTTTCTTTGGGGTATGTAAAGTCACTAGCCTGTGGCGATAAACCGGAGACGTTGAACGATTTGGAAGTCAAAATTCGCCGTGTTATTGCTGATATACCGTCCCAATTGCTCTATAAAGTTGTCGAAAATTGGACTTAACGATTGCCCTTCATTCGGGCTAGGCGTGGCGAGCATATGCCTGATATCATATTTAAATACTAATGGCATAAAATCTATTAAATAAAGCGAATATCATAGACATTAACATTAACTTCAAGTGTTTTATTTCATATTAAATTTGTATACCTGGGAAAAAAACACCCTTTATATATATCATATGTTTTCATCCTCCTTATTTGTGCAGCTGAACGTGGCATGGTAAGGGTCCGAACATTCCACGTGCAGATCCGAAGGTCGTTGTCCTTTAAGCATTTGCTGGGGTCTTTCAACAGCGAGTTCATTTTTATCCGTTGACATTAGTTGCTTCGTGACATTATTTTAATCTTCTCCGTATAAGGTTGTGAGTTGTATGCCGACGTAGGCCAGGATAATGGTACTGGCTTGGCATGTCCTTGCCATTTTAGCCTTTAAGGACTTGCCTTTATAAAGCTCTATATCCAGAGCATACCCATCTGGATTATAAGTTCATAAAAGTGTAGCCCGTACTTTGTTGTTTTATTCTTTAAGTATTGCCGAAAATGGAAGCGACATCGAAAAGGCAATAATGGTTCATCTAAGCATATGTTTTGATGCGGCTTTTACGGCTTTTGAATTACTTTGTTAATTATTGGTATACCTGTCGTGAACATCGGGATTTGAACCGAAACACCTCAATATTTGGTCAAACCGACAATCAGACATAAAGTTTGTAAAAATTGGATGGAAATATAGAAATGATTTCTATGAAAAGACTGCCGAATTCTCGGGGACTTTATGTGCACTTGCTGAAATTTGCTTGTTTCTTGTCCATAAGCGTTTGTAGATATTACCAGCAATTCTATAATCTCATATTAATATGTATACATTAATTTAAATACTTCTTTGGGCGTAGCATTCGAATTTCCAGGTACCTGAATTCCAGTGTTGCTTTTGCAAAAATTAAATTATAATATTGGTCTCACTTGACTATACCAATTTTTGTCTGATCGTAGAGCTTTTTCGTGTGAAACTGCTTTAGCTACTGTTCAATTAGGGGCTGACCTATTGGTCCTGCTGCTGCTGCCACTATCTGTTTCCTCTGTATTATATTCGAACTCGCTGTCGCCACTAAAATGCTTCTCCTTCTTCTGTTGTATCCGTGTCGCAATCCTAAACCAACCGTAACAACCGACTTTGCTGCTTGGCATCCATGTCACCTGGATTTATATAGTGTACATATTCTATACCATATTTGCGATACTTATAAATTCAATTCAAATTATTATTTTTAGCAAAATTTACATCCGCTCTCAATGACACTTGAAACTGAGCACGTTAATTTTGCAAGAAACAAATAATGTGCATGATCAAATTGTGTCTGAACAAGTCCTTACGCATCGAACTCTAGAACAAAAAACGCCAATAATATCGCCTTCTCTTTTTAAACTTCAGGATATTGCGTATCTGTATTCGGTGCAAGAAATATCCAAGTTTTGGGATTGACAAAGAGGCTAGAACCAACATGTGCAAGTGTAAATATTGTAGTTTTACATCTTTTGACCTAATAACATCAAAAGTCAATGACCTGCTAAAAAGCATTTCTTAAACACTCACACCCTTCCGCCATTTGACAAATAGTTACAATTCATTCGCATGTTCACGTGTTAGTAATCCTTTTTAATGAAACACTCAATTCCAAGTGCCCTGTCAAATGTTCCGCAGTCACCTTCTTCAAATTGAATAAAAAAAAGTTCTTTCCACGTTTATCATACACCACTGGCAATCATCAAAATATCTTGTAATCCTTGTTGCAAATAAACGAGGAGTAATTTACAAAACATTTCCCACTCCTCCTTCAAACTTATCTTTCGAAGGGTTGTTCCGAAAATTAATCACAAAAATGAATATGTTTGCTCCTTGCGTCAGGAGCAACACTATCTCATTCACAGCTGAAGCGCTCACTACTTCATTCATCCCTGTATCATTCAGCCAGCAATCGTAACCGAATGAAGATCCTTTTGGATATTTGAATTCATAACAAGATAATCGATCCTTTGGGGGAAGAACGCGCCTACCATACGTACAGGGACCGCCGGGAATACACATCCGGAATTTATCGTTTAATCGTCATGAATCTTCAGGCACAACGACGCAGTCCATATACGAGTATTTCGAAGCACACGCCCAGAGAGCAATGGGATAAAGAGGACTGGATAAAAAGCCAACTTCTGAGGTGGTTCCCAGTTTTTGTTTTGTTTTGTTTTTTTTTTTTCTTTTTTGCTTTGTTATCCTTTGGCAGGTTGTCGTCGTTTCCCGCCGATGGTCTTTTGCATTGTTGCCACTTGATTATAATTGCATTACAATGCAATTAAGGGCTGTGTTCGTTGTTGGAACTGGAAAAGCGGAACGATTGACTATAGCACGGGTACGGCGATGTGTGAGTATAGTCCAACCATAGTAGACCAACGACGACTGACGAGGACGAGGATGCACGTGTTTATTAATGCGCTTCAACATCAATCGAAGAGTTCCATCAATGTAATGGATTTCCAGTGAAACAGGGGTTCTCGTTTGCACCAGTGCGAGTACTAGTACATGCACTTGTCGCGGTTTTAATAAAATGAGTTTTATGCTGCGCTCAGTATCTTTTATTATGATTGGAATGACAAAGTTTGCGAATAATATGGCGCGGTGTTGTCGGTATTATGATTAAGAACAAAGAAAATTTCTTCTGAGGCAATTATTTTGAGTGGAGGGAATGGTTTTTCTCTCTTCGATGAGGCAATTAAATTAGATTTGCTTATGTTTCGTAGATATAAAATCACCTGAAGGAACACCATGTGCGGTAATAAAATATATTTTTAATACAAAAGTTCAGTTGGCTTATGTTAATGTAATTTTAAGAATGCTTGCTTGAGAAGGATCTACTTCCGTTTTAAGTATTATTTATAGCTTGAAAGACTGTTAAGCTTGCTTTATGCATATGTACCAATATTTTGTGGAGGTTGGAGCCCTTACTGCCTAACAAGAGCACAAAGTTGGAATGTCTTGCAAATTTTTAGAAACGGATTCAGATTTACAGAAGAAAATTTAGGAATCATGCAAGAAAGGCATCATTGTATTCCAAATTTGCCGGCGAGCTTGATTGTGGTTAGGAGAGCAACAACGTTTAAACAAAAAAGCAGATTGCCATGAGAGGTTAAATGAACACAATTAAGGCAACAGAGTACGTGAAAAGTTGTGGCAAACGTGACCAGTTGCTGGCAACTCTAAAGAGGATCGTCACTGCTAGTCTGGCACTTGCACACACACCAAGAAACCCTGGCGTTAGAGTAGGAACACGCAAAATCGACGAATCGGACAGAACTTCACAGCAGACAGCTATAAGTTTGAGGTAGTCAGGGACTACATACATATACCCCTCTTCTACTGTTTATAATGTAGGGATTATTTTTCAAGGACAAAAGCAAACCGACGATCCATTGCAAGACAATTTCTAGGTTAGTCCTGTTTGCGTTGAAGCCAAGTGCAGTATTATTTGATTAGGAATTCTTAGTTCAATACAGAGATACGGACATATGTACAAAGTCTGGCATGCATATCCCTCATCCTTGAAAGATTGCTGACCCGCGCGAAAACAGAGTTGCAAAAGTTGTGCGAAGAAAAAACGACTTCGGCAATCGGTCACAAACCCAGAAAAAGGCTGATAGAATAAAACAGGGACGATATACGAAAATCAGCGGATGAAGATGGATCTATGTACATATATCAGACGAAGAAAGAAAAGGGCATGCAATCAATGAAAAATTTACAACCACAAAAAACACGTCCACATCTTGAGGAAATTTGTAAAGCCCTATTAAGCTTTAAAGATGTAGAGGATTCGTTCTAAAATTTCTCTTGGTCAGTAGTAAAATGGATTACAAATTTCAGAAAAATGATTTACGATAAAAGATTACTGACATGCGCAACCAAAGAGTACATAACCAACAATGCGGTCATCAGATTCAAACAGGGAGTTTACGCACGCCATGGCCGAAATTGCGGAGCAAGGGAATATCGGATGCTGGTGACTACACATCCGAGCGTTGATAATGCCTTTGAGTGGGGACCCTAAAGAAATAAACACAATAAAAACAACAACAACAACAACAACACCAAACACCCAGAAACAAATAAGTAGACAGAAAACGGGGACAACTATGAAAATCCGTTCCAAAGAAACGCGATAATGCAAAGATCTCCTGCCGCACCGGCAACATCCCATACTCCAGTAAGTGTCGGTCTACCGGAGACGAATCCAGCAATAATGGAAGGAACCCCAGGCCAACCAGCTTTCCTTAAACTAGGAGAGCAAATAAGGGAGTTGATCGGAATGCTGGATGACGGCAAAAGGCGTTCTATATACCAACCGATGAGGGACACAATTGAAAGCATACGCGCTCTCTATGAGCTCTCAGCTATACAGATGCAGGATGAGAAGGCGAAAGCGGTTATTAGAAAGAGCATCGCCTCACAAACATCCCCATGGCTTCGACCACTAACCGAGCTAAAACGAAAGTCGACTCCTGAAGAAAAGCAATAGAGCCGTCGCGTAAGCAACGGAAAACGGAAAAAACGAACAAGAAAGAATTTTCAAAAGATACGCGACCGGAAACGGACAAAACAAAAAAAGGAGAAGGCGCAAAGAAACGTGCCGGGCTCACGCAAATGAAACAGCCATCATCGAGGAACCAGCCTGGACTAAAGTAACCAAAAATACCACCAGGAAATAAATAGTCGTTGAGAAAGCCAAACCTGACGCAATTGTAATTGAGTCCAAGGGAGAAGCCACATACGCGGAAATACTCCGTAACATAAAAGCAGATCCCAAACTAGAACAAGTTGGTAGATCAGTGACGAGGATCAGAAGGACACACAAGGGAGAACTGCTAATACAGCTCAGCACATTGGATTCGAACAGATAACGATAGTCGACATCAGATCGCTACGACAGATGTATGAACACACACAGAGTGCACTACTTAGCCTCCCTGTAGGAATCGGAAAAAAGATGCTAGAAGCAGGAAGACTAAAGGTAGGCTGGGTAAACTGAAGGGTCCGCCAAAAAAAGATGCTGAAGAAGTGTTTAAAATGCCTAGAATTTGGACACGTAGCAAGAAGATGTGAATGCCTAGAAAACCGCTCCAAACTATACAGGACGTGCGGCACAGAAGGCTACATAGCAAAAAATTGCAGCGAGGAGAAGTCATGCAGTTCTGCAGGGAAAATGATCCGAAGAACGCAAAACACAGCCAGTGGAAAGTGCTCAGTCTTCAAGAAAGCCATGACTAGCATACAATGATGAACCTCATTCAAAAAAAATTTAATCACTGTGAGATAGCTCAGGATATCCTGAAACAAACAGGAAGAGAAGAGAAAGCTGATGTGGTCCTGATAAGCGAACCATATAAAACTCTCGACAGCAGTATGTGGCCGCAATATGGATATGCGGGAACCACGCCTTTCAAGACATCGATGGTGATGCGGAAGGATTTGTATGCGCAAAAGTAAATGACATCAACTTCTACAGCGGCTACGCGCGACCTAGTTGGACACTCAACCAATACCAAGCAATGCTAGACAGATGTGATCATTGGAAGATGACCAAAAGAACCCCGCAGTGACAAAAAACTAGGGGCCCACAATGGAAGGACAGCCTTTTCAACAAGGATACATTCGAGGAGATGCTGAATAGCTCTACCATAGATACAAGCGGATCAGCCGAAAACTTGTCGCATCAACTTACAGAAAATATCGTAGCGGCTTGTGATGCGGCAATGTCCAGAAAAAAGCTAGACGTTAAGTCCAAAGGTCTAGAGGGAGAGATGACTTCCAACAACACCTAGAAGGCATTAAACAGACAAGACGGGTGTTTACAAAGGCGATCAAAGAGAGCTCTTAATCGAATAGGAGACAAAAAGAGGATTCGACCCGATGGTATTCTGAACACAGCATTAAAGGCTGTTGCCGGAATAAAACCAGATCTTTTCTTCGCAACATTGCAAACGTGTCTCGAGGAGGGGGTGTTCCCAGAACCGTGGAAGTTGCAACACTTAGTGCTGCTACCCAAAGGAAGTAAACCACCAGGAGAACCATCGCCTTATCGCCCAATATGTCTTCTAGACATAATGGGAAAGATCCTTGAGCGTATAATATACGACAGACTGCTGACTGTAGCAGAGAAGAAGGGAGCCCTCTTAAACCACCAGTTTGGATTTCGAAAGTCACGCTCCACGGTCGATGTTATCCAAACAGTAGTCGACATTGCGTCTGCAGCCATAGAAGAGCATTATTGGTGGTGGGGCTCAAAAAAGTACTGTGCGGTGGTGACACTAGAGGTCAAAAACGAGTGCAACACTGCCGACTGGTTCCAAATACGGCGATCACTTGCAAGGATGGAAACATCTGCTAAAGATAACCGCCAACTATTTCACGAACAGGAAGTTACGATATGACACGGATGAAGGGGTTAAATACTACACCATCTCCGCTGGGATCAGTGTTAGGCCCACTCCTGTGGAACCTAATGTACGACGGAGTGTTGCGACTAAGGCTGCCCGTAGGAGTCAGTATCATCGGATTCGCAGACGATATAATAAATAAAGCAGTGGCTCGAATCCGCGGGTCTCGAACTGGCGGAACAAAAAACAGAAGCCATTCTTATTACGAGCAGGAAGATCGTGGTATATCAATATTCAAGTCGGTAACCAGAACATCCGATCGAAGGAAGCGGTAAAGTACCTAGGAGTGATGTTAGACAACCGGCTACGGTTCGAAAAACATGTGGACTACGTGAGGAAAAATGCGTCAGAGCTACAAGCGGCACTCTCCAGAATACTGCCGAATATTGGTGGACCTGGATACGCACAAAGATCCTCCTAGCTAAACTGGTCAGCTCGGTTATTCTGTACGCGGCACCAGTCCGGGCAGATACGCTGAGAAGGAAAGAAACAGGCCGGAAACTGTCAGCGGTATACCGACTCGTTGCACAAAGGACAATAAGCGGCTATAGGACGATCTCGGACGAAGCCGCATTTGTCATCGCTGGAATGATTCCCGTCGACATCCTCGCGGACGAGATGAGGAGAATTTACAGCAAGAAAACCACAATGCCAAATGATGCCAAGGCAATGAGAAAAATGAAAGAGGAAGAAAGGGTACGTTCTATAGCCCTATGGCAATCACGATGGGATAATGCCACAAAGGGCAGATGGACTCATACCTTGATTCCAAAAATCGATGTACGGATGAAAAGAGCCCAAGGAAACTGCAACTATCACCTTACGCAGTTCATCTCTGGTCATGGCGAATACCGAAAGTATCTATACAGATTTGGCCATGACAGCTCCCCCTTTTGTCCCGAGTGTCCAAATCAGGAGGAGGACGTGAAGCACACAATTTTCCTTTGCGGACTGTTCGGGGAATGGAGAGAAAATCTACCAGACCCCCCAGAGGTAATTAAGAGAATGGTGGAGTCGGAAGAATACTGGGTAAATATCAGCGGACCGAGCTACGGAGAATAGAAGCTACGGAGAAAAGAAGAGCGGCAGAACCAGCCGAACAAATAGAAACACCGGATTAGCATGAATTGCTTGCCAGCCCCGCGCATTGATACCTAGCGGTAGTTCCGTGAGAAGAGTGGTAGAAGTGTGAAGGGTGTGGTTTAGGACGTAGGTGCGAAGAAAAAGGAGAATAATATTCCGTGAATCGTTCATGCTGGTAACACGGGTTATCAGTATCTTGAAGAAGATTCCACATCCATTGGCGCAAACCATAAAAAAAAACAAAAACTGAATATCGGAGAGTAGCCACCAAGTGGGTTTTTATGAGATCGGGACCTCACTAAGCTAAAATCGAAATTAGTTACAGACATATGAGCGAGTGAGAAACAAAGTTTAATATAAAAAATCAGGGTCGGACACCAGCAACACCGTGGACACGACGGATCGCAAATCAAATGAACAAGCGTTTCGCTGTTTTAACTGTGGTGCATCTGGGTATCCATCTAAAGAGTGCCCCAAATTATTGCAAATCTCTTCTCTATTTTTTTTAGCCAAGCCATCTATTCCTCAGAGCGAGCCCATTCTTACTTTTCCTAATTAAATAGCTGCCCACAGACAACTGTGGGATCTGTGTCTACAACTTTAGAGCAAGTTAAAGATAAAGTAATAAACCTCAAACATGATTATTCTGCTGGACTTGATGATCTTCCACCTAAATTTTTAAAGAAATGTGAAATGCATCTAGCCCACCGGCTCTCTTTCAGCTTTATATCACCCAGGGATTATTTCCCTTAACCCGGAAAAGGGCTTTTATTATTCCCCTATGTAAAAGGTCTTTTCGAGAGCATTATTTATGACATAATGCTTTTCCATTGTAAATCGATTTTTTCTCAAAACCAATACGGATTGCTCAAAGGTAGATGTACGACCACCAAGCTAACGAAATTCGTATCAAGCATTTTATGTGCACTAGAATCTAGGAATGAAGTTGACGTAATTGCCACCGATTTCAGCAAAACCTTTAATAGAATTTCTCAATATGTAATCCATCTAAAATTAAAGTCTCCTGGTTTCCAAATGAGCCTTATAACATGGGTTCAATCCTATTAGAGTTAACATTACCATGTTCTATTTAGGTCCATGGTTTCTGACCCAATTAAAGCCTCCTCTGGTGTCCCTAAAGGCAGCCACCTTAGTCCCTTATTATTTATTCTGACTATTAATGGCATTGATTGTATCATTAAAAATTCATACATATACTCGTATGTTTAAACAGTTGTTACGAGGGTAGTCCCAAAAGTAACCGACCTAGCAAAGAAAACACAAAAGATTGGGGAAAAATATGTTTATTTCTCTACGTAGTCTCCTTTTAGTTCAACACAGTTTTCAAAGCTTCGATACCCTGTTTATAGTGTTTATAGTGAGAATCGTCGAGCTCCTTAAAATAGCCGTCAACCGCAGACTCCACCTCTTTACTGTTGGAAAATCTTTTACCAACGAGACATTTTTCCAAATTCGGAAATAGAGAGGGCTAAATCTGGCGAATAGGGTGCATGAGGAAGCAACTCGAACTTTAACTCATTGATTTTGGCTACCGCGATGACAGATGAGTGAACTGGTGCATTGTCTTGATGAAACAAAACTTTTTTCTTCGCCAAATTCGGCCGTTTTTTCCCGATTTCATCTTTCAAACGCTGCAATGAGTTCGCATAATACACGCCGTTGATTGTTTTTCCTTTCTGAAGATAATCAATAAAAATTATCCCACACTGCTGCTATTACTTTGCCTGCAGATGGAACTGTCTTCGCCTTCTTCGGAGCCGATTCTCCCCTTTGAGCCCATTGTTTTGACTATTCCTTCGTCTCGGGTGTGAAGTGATGGACCCATGTTTCATCCGTGGTAATGAATCGACGAAAAAACTTGCCTTTACTTCGCCAAACACTAATGTAATCACGACGGTGTTTTTGTTCCGTTGTGAGTAATCGCGGCACCCATCTTGCGCACAGCTTTCTCATGTCCAATTTTTCAAACTTTCAATCAACGGTCATCCAGTACCATTTTGTGGATTTTTTTCAACATTTCTCGTGAACTCACTTCATTTGGTCGACCACTGCGATATTCGCAATATTTTATTGTTGTAAACGAAGGAGCAGACTCACCCAGAGTAGAATTTTGAGCTCAGTATCAGAAGAATTTCCTTGAGATTAACGTCAATAAATGTCAGGCTATAACTTTTACCCGTAAGCGGGCTCCTACTTTACCTCGGTGCTATCTAATCTTTAATCTGCATGTTCCCTTAGTGAATGAGTTGCATGATTTAGGTGTTATCTGTGATAATCAAATCAATTTCCGTTCTCACAAAGCACAAAAAGATATCCACTCGGTGGGATTTGCAGCCTCTAATTAAACTTTGGCGATATTTTTGAACCTTTATTGATTTTGTACCTTTATTGGTTTGATCCTGTGCAGCTGAACGAATGGCAAATATTTCTGCGTGAAAGATACTACATTTTTCCGGAATCTTGAAGGAGTCTTGGAGCTGTAGCACTCCATAGCAGACTCCTGCTCCAGTACCTTTTTTTATTTAGGAGCCGTCCGTGTAGAGGTGGAGTTTTCCATTATTAGTAGCAGTGTTAGTTAACCAATCGTGTCTCCGAAGAAATGATGTGGAGAAACTTCTATCAAATACCACGCTTGGCACCATGTAGTACTATAGTACTCTTCCCCATTTTTTTTTGTACTTCTGTGTTGTATCCTAAATTTCGGTGCGTTTACAGCACTGATTCTTTTAATCTGATCGAGCTTTTGGAAGCCGTGCATTTAAGGAATTCGTCTAAAGGAAGGAGGTGGAATTTTATTTCTAGTGCAGCTTGAAGAGTAGACCTTAACGCTCCTGTTACTGCAACACACGATAGTCTTTGAACTTGCGTGAGAGTTTTGAGATAACTTCCCTTCCGCGGCTTCCCACCGGTATCACCGCACCATAGGTACCCGTAAGAATATGTCTAACAGTATATTATATATATTTTGTCTTAGTCCTCAATGTCTATCAAGGGTTTTTTGGTTCTCTCTTTGATGTTACGCTTTCAACTAAGGTTGCTATCTAGGATGATTCCTAGATACATATTTAGCTTCGGATGCAAGTTGTACACTTGCACCGTTGATTGGGGAACGATTAAAATTTTCTAGCTTTTTTCATTTCTTGTGAACAACATTAGTTTGATTTTTGATGGATTTATCCCTAAACCGTTTTAAGTTGTCCATTCTGTGTTCAAGGTCAATGTCGTTAGTTCGCTGATCATTTTAAGATATTTTCCCTCCACTAAAATGACTATAATGTGGCCGTAAGCTACCCTTCTAGTTAAAAGTGGTAAGGATGTCATTCACATCAAGAAGCCACAGAAGGTAAGATATCACTTCTCCTCATGCAATCGTTTTCCTGACTTTGTTTCACCTAAATTCTGAATTGAAAATTTTGTTCTTTAGCATGTTCTCAATCCATTGCGCTATCGTTGCTTCTACAAGGACCTTTTCCAAGGCCATTCTTATACAATAGATCCAGTGTTTACATTATTAAATGCTCCTTCGATATCTAGGAAGGTAGCCGTGGTGTAGTTTTTGTAGTACATATTCTCTTCTATGGTAGCTATACCCTCGTGTAGTGCCGTCTTTAGCCCAGCCTATAGACAATGAATAAAGATAATTTTAAGCCAGGGATGTATGGAAGAGTGTGTTTCAAAATGGCCAGGATTAGCTCTTTGGTTCCCACCGATTTGCAGGGGTTGAGCGGTTTTATCGTCCATGTTATGTGCGATAATGCTAGAGATTATGGGTTTGTTGAGAGTTGATGCTGTGGCGCCATTGAATACCCGGGAAGTAAGTTTCCATAAGACCAATAATGATTTCCGGCTGTTGTCTCCCAGACTTCATTGAAGTCTTTCAGATATATCTAATACTTTAGACAGGACTTTCCCTAGCTTAGCGGATTCGTTGGAACTTTCTACGGCTTCGCAATAAAGAGCCCATGATTTTTTCTTGGCTATTCTTACGTTTCTTGTGTAGGAGTTAAGTTCTAACTTAAGGTCGAATTCTCTTCACTACACGTGCTTGGCTTCTCTATGAAGTTTTCTGACCTCTGTTTTGTGTATTTTTAGTTCGCTTGTCCACCTAGGAGATTAGTGGGACTTGCGATGACTAGAAGTGGGATAGTTCTTAATGAAATTTTCCTTAGGTTTGGTGCTCCATGATTTAGGGCAGAGTCAATGAAAAAGCGATCATCAAGGTACACTCCAATTGGAGTACGCGTCCAATTAGTTTCACTTGGATTTCAGAATTTATTTTGTATAGTCGGTTCACTGTCTATAGTGAAGAGGCTCTAAGGTGGTTCAAGAAAGAATCCTAAGTAGATACTGCCCAGTTATTGGCATATGTTTGAGCATACATGAATTTTTTTGAATTTTGAGTCTTCCTTTCTACATCAGTGGATAACGAAATGACAGGAAACACTCCGTACAAGTATCGAGATAAAAGAATAGAATATGATTCAAGGTAACCAAACAAATACAAAACCCATTACTAGTATCCGCAGGAAGATAATTCTTACCGACTAGAAACCTCGCAGATTCGCTCTAAATGAAAAAAAATTGATGGATATACAAATAAGAGATTGGTTAAAGGAGTACACAATTGGACCCAGTCGTAGTGAATCTTCTAGCCGCATACTCCAGGAACGCAGGGACGTAGCAAACATTCTTTTCATTCACCGACTCCTCTCAGGCTCCATCGATTGATCATCTCTTTATAACTGGATTTTCGTTTACTCTAACCCTTGAAATCTACGTTGCCCCCGTCGCCTTTGTCCACCGCACCACATATAGCTCTAACGAACCAATCTCCCGTATGCTGCGTAAGCTAAACTCCAACCTTTCCGTTTTGGATTTTAATCGCAGGACCCTTTCCCTCAAATTCGATCTCTTTCACCATCCCTAGCTTTGAAACCTTAATTATTATTAGTTTTTGGGTCCTAGTTTTTTAGCTTGAATTAAGTCAAATAAATGGGGGCTTTAGCGAAATAACACCTCGAATAGCAAGATGGGCTTTTTTCAGGGAAGGTTTTGAGTACGAGATAGGGCATCGCTCCGCTAATAAGATAAAATACGCCGACGCGCTTAGCAGAGCCCCAGTTTTGGTCTACACAAGCCATCTATACGAAGTTATAGCGGCAAAACAAGACGAGGACGAACTCTTTGCAGCTATCAAAAAAGTTTTGTAGAAGGAAGCATATGAGGACTACTTGCTAAAAGATAAGATGTTAATGGCGCAGAAAAGTTGCGCCGACAAATTGTGTGTTCCACGTTCAATGGAAAAAGAAATCATTCGATGGGTACAGGAAGCAGGTCACATGTTGGCAGGCAAATTAGAGGAAACTATTAATCTCGGATTTGACATCCCCAGACGGGTGAAGGTGAAACAATGTATTAGCTGCTATATTCCGTGTATTTTGGTAAACCGTAAACGAGAAAAGCTCGTTTCAAAACTATTCACATAGACCACTTGGACCCGACGGATGAGATAGCATTATTTTGTATCTGTATGCTTCTTTAACTTTTCCTACCTTTCATTGAGGATTACATAGTCAAAGTTCTTTAAACAGAAGAATTTAATTTGAGTGTTTTTTAAACGTTATCTCAGTCTTTAAATTAAGTTGGCTGCATCAATAATTCATTGAACAACAGAAAAGTAAAACAATTGGACCATTTTTCTACTGAGATTGGCCACCATCCATTCACAACCAGAACAGACGCAAACAACGAATACAATTGCTTTTACTTCGTATCTATTCATTTCATATTCATTTCTACACGCAGAAGAAGTAGCAATTTGTTCTGCCGCCTCCACACAAACCAATGGAATCATCTCAAATCCCGTGCTGTCCGGGAATAAAAAGTCCCAAACTGGCCCTTACGAATTTTCCCCTAAGAGGCGATACGTAACTAAAAACACACACACACACACACTTACGAGTATATCCTACCTAATTTTATTCGCATTTCATTTGTTTTCTTTTATTCTTTTACCTTCTCATCCTTTTTCAGTCAAATATCAATCTGGCTTGAGTCCTGAATTTCTTATGACTACCACCACTTGGATCCTTTCCGAATAATGGCCTTCTTTTTTTACTCTCCAAATTAAGTCTAATTTATTTAAAAAGGTGAGAAAGCGATTTCAACCCCAAAGGATCTAGAAAGGACTCTAGGAAAAATCTACAAAAAAACAACGGGAAAAAAAAACGAGAAAAGCCTTTAGTAGGGGTTAACAAATGTTCGATTGTAAAAGTAAATGACATTCGGACAATGAAATTGAACGACTGAGGCCTGTGAGACTTGGAGAAAACAGCAGGCATCCGAATCAACCTCAGTCCAAGCCCATGTATTCGTATTTAGATACTGCAATAGAAACGGTGGGAAGAATTTATTCAAAGCCAAGTTTTTTGCGCTCGTCCTTGTCGGACGAATCCCCAGAGACCTTGTGAGAGACATCAAAATATTCTTGTTCAAATCATTGGTAATAGATTAACTTGTTTCGTTGTTCTCGTTTGACTTGAGGGGTGAATAAAGTACCATCATTCGGAATGCAACACCCTTTCACCCTCCCTGGTGTTTCGTTTCAATTTAATAGACGCGCAAAATGTTTGTTTGGTTTTACAGGGATAACAATAAAAATACAAGAGTATGGTGCAAATCCAGGATGAGGTGGTGTATGAGCACAGAATCGGTTTCCGAGCTAATTGAGAGGGTGATTTGAGGCATAAGTGTGAGCACACAAGTTCCAGCTATGAACCTGTAAAAGACTAACGGGTAGCACGGCAAGTGCTGGTTACACGAGTATCCTGTTTCAATTCCAAATCACTTGACAATTGAATTGTTGTTTAAATGTGATTTAGGGGGTTGGTATTTTTATGCGCAGTGTATGTTTTACTGTAATTGATGAGTGTTGTCGTTTACGACAAAAAGGCAATTGTTTTCTATTTGTCCTGCTGGTGATCCAGTTTTATTTTTATCAAGTGCGAGAAGGAAGATGATGGACATACATAGTTTTATTAAGTGTCATTTCGTATTTGATGCGCCAGTAGGGGAATGATTTAGGGACGCAATTCTTAAGCATAGAGCAATTTTTTCGCTTCAAGGATCATAGGAGAAATTTGGACAAATGTCACTGCCATCAAGAAAGTCATGATTACACCTAGTGGTACATATTTCCCCACGTGCCTGCATTGCTGTTGCGCTGCTTATGATCTTGGCTAAACTTATCGACTTCAGAATCATTCACCAGGACACTGATCTAGTTATTTTCCTTATACCTATTCCTCGAACCCTTGCTTTTGGTACCGGATTTATTAACGAATTTCGTTGAACACGTACGAACCAGCTGATTTGCTTAGTTTGGACATTTGTCACTTTATGATTTTTCACTACCGCGAATGCGCGTTGTTATATCAGATCACATTCCTGGAATTCACGAAATTGTAATTCCTTTTATTTTTGCTTTATATCATCCAACATTCCGATGCGTATGTTAAAGCTGGACGAACAACTGTCGTATAAAGCAAATCCTAAAATTTAAGCCCAATCTTTCTGTCACAGCGGAGTTTTCGCCCCAATTAAGCTACCCCACACTGATTCTATGTGCGACATCGACATTGATATTTCGGTGGTGTATATATTATTCGCACTTTGGCATGATGAGTCCTTGTAAATAGATGTCAGAGATTGGGTTTGTAAATATTATATCATTGTATGCTTACGCCACCGCAAAACCAACAGCGAATAAGTGTCGAGTTGCACTGACTGCCCTGCACGAGACGGGCTTCGAAGCGTTAAACCACCCACCCTACAGTCCGGATCTGACCTCCAGAGATTTTCATCTCTTCCTAAAAATTAAAAAAAGAACAGCGTGGAGAGAAACTTACCAGCAATGAAAAAGTGAAGGACGCAATTTTTGAGCATTTTGCTAACAAGCCGAAACCATTCTACAACCAAACGCAAACTTACTTGCAAAACGTGGTCCAGTAATTTTTGCAAACACATAATTACATATGTACATACGTAGAAAAGTATTAGGCATTGGATTGTCGCCCACACTACTATTTATCGATTCTCTTTGGAGCAACACATTTTGGACAAATCACCTCATGGCAGATCATCGTACTGATAAGCAATCCGCTGCAACCTTTAATGGCTCGCACTACTATCCTATCAACTTTAAATCGATGTTCATCGCCACGATCATTAATTGACTGAACCTTTTTTTTGTAACTCATAAGGTCTGTTCGCGTACTTTCTGCACCAAAATTCGTAGTTGTCAAATTTCAAGGAGTTTTACCCCCACTCCACCTCTCTCAGAGAGAGATAAAATTACGAAAAAATAAACGAACGCGGAAACAACGAAATTGGCCCCCTTTTTCAAACGTCAAACGTCAAGTGTACGCGAAAGAAGTTTGTGGTTTATTTTTAGACGATATTAAATTTTTGTTGGATTGCACTGCACCATCGATAGAGATGACGAAATTTTAAATGAGAAATTGTGTGTGAGATTTTATGGAAGCAATAATTCCAAGATACACCGAAAAAGAATTCAGGACACATTTTCGAGTGAAAAAGTCACTATATGAAAGCCTCACAGAAAAGCTCGGCTCATCGGAGGTATATAAATACTCGTACTTACGCGCGGATAAAACATGCAGTGCTAGCAAACGTATCGCAGTTTTTTTATGGTTTGCTGGACATGAAGCGTGTAGCTTCAGAGATCTGGCCGATCGGTTTGATCTTTCGCTCTCCACAGTCTCACTAATGAAAGAGAGAACTACAATGTATATAAACAGCCTAAGACCAAATATCATAAAGTAGCCAAATGAGGAACAAACGCAGCGAAGTAGTAGCTTTTTCAAAAATAAATCGGGATTTTCTAAGGCAATTGGTAAGATGTACTCGTACATACATATTTCCCACTTACTGCTCCTTTAATTATTTTTGTTATCCTAGGTTGCATCGATGTGGCAAACATTGTGATTGATCCACCACCTGCATGTAAAGATGACTACATCGATCGAAAGGGAATTGTACGCCTTTGTTTGCAGGCTATTTGCAAACATTTAAATTAAAAAGTTTGTTGGATTCCCTGGGTCTTTGCATGATAAGCTGGGTGTTTCAGAATTCTCCTATTTATGACAAACTAAATACCACTTGTGGAGGTAATACTTCTTTTAATTTCTTAATATGCAATTATACTAATATGCGAACTATTATTACTTGCAGACTACTATCTGTTGGGCGATTCTGCGTATAAATGTACCAACTATCTAGTGACGCCATATACATAGAGATAATGGACGTTTGACGAGTGACCAAAAGGATTTCAATGTGAAATTGAGCTCCTCTCGTGTGGCCATAGAGCACTCTTTTGGCATCCTGGAGCAAAGATTTCGCCAATTGTATTGTATTATTGTAAGCTAAGGGGTATAGACAAGATATGCCACTTCGTGAGAGCTTGTTGCATCCTTCATAATGCGGATGAAGACGACCTTGATTTCTCACTAGAGAAACTACAATGGGAAATTCAGTAAGAAATGCGATCAGCCAAGAGTTGCAACTAAACTAAAATAGCTAAAGAAACCTTTTTATAAATGTATCAAATAAATCAGAAACAAAACAAAACTCCGCTTTCTCTCGTCCCATTTTGGCATTAACAAGACCTACAATAAGCTTAGAAGACGCTGCTATTGGATTGGTGCTAGACATGATGGTGTGTGATGCTAGAAAGGAGCCGAAGAGGAAAACAAAAGGACAATTAAAAATCTATCTATCTGGCTAGCTGTTTCAGTCGACATTTTGGGCTCTCTTAAGACCGAGTAATTGGCAACAAATAAGTCTTGGTGCTGATGGACTATTTAACCAAGTGGGCTGAAGTTTTGCCAATCCCGGACCAAACTGCATATACGGTGGCGAAGGCATTGGTGTCTCAGGTGTTTTCTCGTTTCGGAATTCCTCGTTAGTTGCACTCCAACCAGGGGCGCAACTTCGAATCCGAGGTATTTAAAAGCGTCGTGGAAATCCTAGGAGTACACAAAACCAGAACGACACCCCTCCATCACCAATCCGATGGGTTAATCGAAATATTAAATAAGACCATACTTGACTTCCTAGCAAAGTTTATATATGAACATCAATCGAATTGGGGTGAGCTGTTACCTTTGTTCGCTATCCTGTAGAGCAATGTCTCAAGATTCTATCAAAGAGTGTCCATACAAAATGCTTTTCGGGGGAGATATGCGACTACCACCCGATTTGCTATTTGTTGTGGCTCCAGAAAATGGTACTTCCGCTATTCGCTACGCAAAGGAACTTAAAGAAAAACTCCATAACGAAAAATCTCGCTGTGAGATAATTAAAGATGCTTACCGCGTAAAGAACAGATACGATTTATCATCAAATACTGTCAATTTCAAAGAAGGAGATCACGTGTGGTTTCACAATCCGAAGCCCAGAGTGGGCTACAATCGGGCTGGGAGGGTCCGTACAGAGGGCGGTACGTTACTAAGGTAACGCACTCCTCTTAGTTGTAAGTTAGATTAAGGATAGTTAGGGGGATCTCGTGGAAAGGCCACGTTCGTCAACATAAGGCGACGCCGCTGAGAAGTGACCTATGCTTTATGGCATTGGTTAAATCTCGGGGATGCTTGTGCACGATGTTGACGAATGCCAGGCGCCCGAAATCGCAATTGGTATTGCGACCACTCGGTGCGAGAGGCTACGAGTGCTCACCACCCCGATTATAGTTAAGGTAGGTTAAATAGCTTAGGTAGGTTAAGTAGAATAGGGACATAGTTTTAAGTTTTATAAAAAATTTAAAAGATGCGGTATCTAAGTTTTTCGAGAACCTTTTCTTAGAAATTTCATATTGTAATACTGATAGATAACATTAATTGTAAGATAGTTTTTAAGACCGAAAGGTATAATTTCAATGAGATTGTAAAGTTTAGAGCGCTCGGTAAGAGCCAGTAAGCTAGAATAAGTAACTGTTGTTGTCAAATTAGATTTAATCATTTTTGTCTAGAATGTAAGTAATGGTGTTGACTGACGTCACTTATAAAATTCAACGCACACCAAGGAAGGCTTGACTTGACTTGCACGTTGACAGACTTGCCAAATACCGAAGCAAAGCGGTTACCGTGCGAAATCAATCGAATAGTCAAGAAACCGGGGAGGTTTCAGTCTAGGTAGGGGAGAAAGTTACGGACACAAGTAATCAGGCCCTAAATTCACCAATCAACAACTTACCGACTCAACAGCCTAATAACTCAACAATTGTTAACTTGACAACTAAGCACCATACCAACGTCAAAAAGAGCTGAGCCTAAACCGTTTACAATAGAAGAGTATAAAAAAAGGGGGTGAGAACCAGAGAAAAATAAAACAGAAACCACGGAGAGAAGAAAAAGAGGCTATAAAACCGTGAAGCTGCGCCAGCAACGTGCAGAAATAGAATAATGCCTGTGAAGACCGACTAGCAGTTAAAGGAACAGTTGATAAACAAGCTCACAGCCCTCCCGGAGCTTATAAATTCGCGTTAGAACTCGAGGGTTCGCTGGGGCGCCAATATATTGTTTTTCAGAATAAACCCCGTATACCAAGCTGAGACGACCGAAAAGGAACCATAAAACGTAAAACGCAACATGAGATCGATATAATATACGTTCAAGATCCCAAGCAGCGAAATGTCAGAAACGTAGCTAGCTACTTATTAAGGAATGGAACAAAATATAATATATCCGTGTAGATTTAAACGGACACGCCGGGGAATTGAATTATGAATTCGAAGACTGCCATAGAGCAAACGGTTTTGGAATGCTAAGCTAAGAGGGTTATAACGAACTCATGAAAATCACACGTTGTTTCTATACTAAAAACGGTATTTAATAGGTGGCTAAAGTCCCGAGTCTAACATATAAAAACAAAATTTGTTTGCAAAGTTCAACTTTATTCATCAACATACTCGTAGTCTCCTGCTAGAGTGATACAATCATCCAAGTGTCGCTCTAACATTTCTATGCTTTTCTTATGGAACGATTTGTCCAACCCTTCAAAATGCACTTCAGTTTCGGCACTCACCTCTTCGTTGGAGCCATATCGCTGTCCGGCGGACTTTTTTGTGAGGAGTGCGAACCGATAACAGGATCCATATTTCAGCCATTCCCATCCCAGCATAAAAAAATTATTTTGATTTAGCTTAATCAGCTCCAAACAGCGCTCTGAATCATCAACATATTGCTGTTTTTGCTCCAAACGCGGTACCCACTTCGAGCAGAACTTTTGCATACCCAAATACTCGTGCAAAAAAATACAGTCTATTGGTATCTTTACGATATCAGCTATCTTACGTACATTAACTTTACGATTGTTCAAATCAGCCTCGCTTGGGCGCCCAGGGCGTACAGCATCATTTGTGTTTGCACGACTGCTTTTGAATTCAGCACACCAGACGACAAATGTTTGCATTTGACGCACCAGATTGCTTGTAATATTTTTCAATTGACTTTTAACGGTATTTTTTCTAATCAATCCGGTCAAATAACAGTTTTTACATCAACGTACGAAACTCGTTATTTACCATGACTTTGAAAATATCAAAAGACGAGTCAGTAGAACTTCAATATCTCGATCACTAATGGTCGAAATGCTATACGAGTTCGACATACAGCCATCTATGTATGTGTCAGTTTCGAGACTTTTCGAACTCTCTGTTATTAAGCAATAGCAGCGCTTGATTACATACTATAGCAGTGGACTACCAACTATGCTGGAATAACGCAACAGGTCGAGTAAAATATTCTAAAGCGATCTCGAGTGAACTACTAGCAAGTCGGCACAAGCTTTTGCTGAACGAATCGACATCTGTCAAAAAATCTGACGCAATTGAAACAAGGAGGTCAGTTCTGGGAACGAAATTTGCGAGGATGGCTGCTAAACCCTATAAACGAAGAAAAAGGAACAAGCGTACAAGGTCTGTAGAGCAACTTCGTAGAAAACTCCGGTCGGTTTACTACACGTAAATAAAGAAACAAAAGAATAAAAGTCAAGTCTCTGAGGCATAGACTAAGTGCAGCAGAAATATCCGGTAAGGTGCTTCTTGAGTCAGATTATGCCGCCAGCCTTCTTAAATATGAACGCAATGGCGACAAGAGAAATCGCATCAGCTACCGATCGGTGAAACTAATATCGAATGCTATGAAAATATATGATGGAGTTCTAGACAATCAAAACCAGAATATTTTTAAACCCCATGGCAGCCAATGCAACTTTGTGAGAGGTAGGTCGACGTTTGAAGCAATTCAAAGCTTACAAATACTGATGGAAAAACATCGCAAAGCTTCCAAGGATTTGAATATTGAGAAAAGAAAGAAGAGGATCCTCCGTAGAATTGACACTTCTAAAAAGATACTGAGCACCAATTATGTTAAGTATTTTGTTCTATTTGAAAACGATACACCATATCCATCGTTCATCCGCAACATTTCTTTACATATGTGGAGCTAGCAGAGTATTTGTACTTTCACTGAGGTGTTTGTTTAAGTTCCCACAAATGGAAAGCAATTTCTCCTTTTGGTATTTCGTTCCGTAATAGTAAATTTTGTACACTTTCGCTTGCAAGTTTAAGTATCGGGCCCTGCTGTCACATTTCACCAATTGCTTCTCGAACGCATAATAATATTATCGATCTTGTATTGATCTTGATCGCTCTACTGTCTTTTGGATTGTGTCTAGTGACTATCTGCTCTAAAGAACGGGCAGCCTTAGACGTAATCAATGATGAGTGCATTCGAAATGGGCTTTCAGTCAATCGTCTCAAAACTGAGCTTGTTGTCTTTACGAGAAGGAGGAAGCTGTATGGTCTGACTCATCTAGCGGTTACAGGCATCACCATCCAATTCTCCAAAGAAGATAAGTATTTGGGTGCCATCCTGGATAGAAAATTTCTATGTACTAAACATGTTACGTCAAAAGCCTCTAAGGCTCTGAGGAAGGTTCTTTGAATCTACCATAAGGCCAATTATATCCTATGCGTCGGTTGTCTGGTGGAATAAGCTCCCACGAAAACACATCCCTGCTGTTTTTACCATATTTCAAAGAACGGTCTGTTTCTTCTGCATCGGGACTTTCTGTAGCACACTTGGCTCAGCTCTAGGCACACAGATTGACATTCAAACCATGGGCTGCGCTCTCAAAGCCATCTTTCGTTTAAAAAGAAGTGACCTTTGGTACAACACGCGCTAGAGCTCTGATGACCTTGTGCTGCGGTGTTGTCTTTTGATACTGGTTTTATGGACATGCCATCTAATGCAGAACTCCTGACGTAGAAAAAACACGCAATCGACTGATTTCGGCCAGAATCTGAGCGAGGAGAGGAATGTAGTCAGATCTTCATAGATGCCTCCATAACTGTTATAGGATGCGGCTCTGGTATCTTTCTGTAAGACGACAACGCTAGATTTCACTTCTCGTTAGGAAAACTTGCGTCTGTCTTCCAAGCGAAGATATACGCAATCCTGTTGGCAACGAAGTATATTGTGTAGAACCAGTAGAGGGAAGCATTTGCATCTTTTGCGACATCCAAGCTGCGCTTAGAGCTTTGCTGAACCCTTTTACGACCTTCAAGCTAGTTCGAGAATGCAAGGTATCACTAAACGCAGTCGAAGGACTAAATTCACTGAGTCGTGTCTGAGTTCCGGGTCACAATGGGATCACGGAAAATGAAATCGCCGATATTGTTAGACAAGGCTCAGAGGAGAGTTTTTCAGGGCCAGAACGTACCTTAAGACTGGCTGCGTCGTCGGTTAAGGCTTCCATTGACAGTTCGGTTTCATATGAGCACAACTGCAGATGGCAGGACTCTTCAAGTTGCAGGCAGACTAAACGAATGCTTTCTGAGTCCAAAGAGGTCAGCGCATTTCCAGCAGACTGTAGGCTGCTTATTGTTGTCGTGATGGAGCACAACATACAACATCATGCGATGCTTGCTGTCAGAGTGATGACGACACTGCCGAGCACTATCTCTGTGAATGTCCGGCTTACGAACACATCAGGCTGCAGGTACTCGGCATTGACGTTGTGAGTGCACTTTATCACTGACGCACTTACTCATCTTTCTTCGAAAGACTGAAAGATTTCATTAAAAGGAACTTACAAGCAGTATAATGGACTAGTTCTTTGTCTGAATAACCTGTTCCGACAAGAAGAAAAATAAAAATAGAAATATCCATCTTACGCTGCTGTAATACGTTTCCTAGCTCGTTTCTGAAGTGCATTATATTGTTCGCCCACGGAAACCGTCGAGCTCCGACACGAATATTTCCATCCGCTCCAGGACCACTCCTCCACTGACCAGAAAAGTGTCTGGCGTATATTCATCCTTTCATGGCGTTATGTTTTGTATGTCGGACCTTTCTTTTGCCTCATCGGCAGTCTACATATGGTATGTATGTGCGAACCCAATCATGCGTACGGACTTCGGGTAGTCTCATATCATGTTAATCTGCCTCAGACTTATCTAAGGCGTAAAAGTCGCTTAAAATAGCTTTCGCCCATTTAGTCGGCTTTTATGACAAGCAGCGAAACGATCTGGTGCTGGTGATTAATATGAAATTGGAAAACAAAAGAAACAAGAATTTGGGGTCTACTGCACAAGTAAAATATTATGTTGTCCTTAACTCCAAATAATGCAACCACTGAAGGGAGTAACAACAGAAGCTAGCCGTCACCAAAGACGCCTTCCTATCGCAATCTACGTCGCATGTCGAAGTGCAAACGCCTTCATTCCTTTGAAGTTCCATTGCATGGCTATGAACTCACTCGTATATTCTCCAAGGTAATAATACCATGCGAACCATTCTGGATAAAAAGGCACTCCAAATTGATTTCAAATGGTCAGTTTGATTGATTATTGGACAAAGATGTGGACAGCCAATTGGCTGACCAATCTCTTTATGTCCAATTTACCTGCTTGGGCATTTTTGCCCACATCCATAGAATTGAAAGAGGGTAGGCATTCAATGCTAAGGGTAGACATAGCATGTCAAGGATAAAGCTTAACTGCTGATTACTTTCAAAATAGCCATAACACTAGGATAAACTTTGTGTTTGGACTTGTGTAAGAGAAAGCGCAAACGCACTTTGGCACATTGCCGTATCCTTACTTCGGTTGTCAAGACATGTCATGGGGACTTACTCGGATGGCTAACGTCCGACAAAACTTGTAAATTCCGGAAAATTTCTTCGATTTAATTTCATCAGGAAGTCACCATCTTTTTGAGAGATCATCAAATTTCATTTGGCTTCGGTTTTTGATGCTTCCTCAGTCCGAAGTTTGAATAGAAAACGCAATCAACCCCTAGGGATGAAAGTTCAAATTGATAGTTTTGTGATGTGTTGAGTGTAATTGCGACAATGGCAAGAGGCAAGGGGAACGGCAAAGGATGAAGGGGTCGTTTATGTTTTTTTTTCTTTTTTTTGAGGGTTTGCTGTTAGTGGAGAGTGTCCTCAGATAGATATACGAGTATACTGTCTGGTCTGACATTTGATTAGAAAAGACACTTGGGCGATGTGATGTGAAACGAACTAGGCTGAGGATATGGTTGGTTGATTCCAGAAGCATGTGGCGGTAGTGTGGCAATGTTCTTAAATTGGCAAAGTAATTTATTTCAACTGTTAAATTAATGTTAAGGGCTTGAGAGTGTGTTTAGGAAAGCGTTCAAGAGAAGTAATTTCATTAAAAATTCATGTGCGCAGTAATGTAGATTCATAACTCATTTATGTGTGCCATATTGTTAAACGTAAAGAAGAATTGTTGTGCTTGGTTAAAGCCTTAAGTAATGACTTCTTCTGTGTTAATAAGAAAGTTATTGTGGTTTTAGTACGTAGAAGTATCAAGTTGTATGTTAAGATGTGAACTTGATTCTCATTGCGAATATTTAGCAAAACAGGGCCCATCTTAGGGGTCGAGCAGGAAACGGGCACAGTATTGTAGACCATTGAAATGTGAATACATGGGTATATCTGTGGGTGACTATAGCAATCTTGATCGTATTTGGTCCGTGCTAACATACATAGCTGCCCATACACAATGACGTCAAACAATTCAGCTGTCATAAAAGCTTATTCACAGTTTGAAGATTTGAGTCCTCATTCTCGCTGAACTCTTTTCGGGTATGTTTTTTTGTTTAATAGATATTGTAGGGGAGAAAGGCCAGAAGGGATGCCTCAAGAAGACCTCGTGTGATCGTGAGTGCCAGTTTTCTAGGCGTTTGTCGTTTTACTCCATATTACCTAAAATCAAGCATAAGATTAGAAATGGAGAGATTGTAATGGAAAACCTTTCTGGAAGTGATTAGGCCTGAGTCAGTCAATTTTTGGGAGGTTTCATATAACAGAAGTTGGACTGTTGGACAGTCGTAGGAGGTTTGCATGGATCAATAACAACCTTCTCCTACTCAGTGCTTCCAAGTCATGGAAGATTGTGAATGGCACCTTTGCTTTTGCCTTTTAAACGTAGGTTCGTATTTATAAATGATTTGACAACTTAAATTCGAATATGAGCATGTTGAGAGCCCAGCGGATTGAATTCACGTCTGAAGGTATTATAAAGAGATGCATTTGGGAATCCTGTTGTTGCAATTTTTAATAATTACTATATTCAGTAGCCGGTTTGCCGGCAGGAATCAAACTTCAAAAATAAAGCAACACAGCAATCGCGAACCACACAGGTGGTGGTTATTTCGGTAATGGTGGACTACAACGCCAACAACGAAAAGAAAAAACAAAAAGGGGAAATTTGCAACAGGCAGCAGGTTGAGTGCTGCCACTTTCGGCTGCTCAGCTGTGGGTGGGTTTATGGTTAAAAAAACGGAAATAAAAATATACGAAAGTCGCAGATCTCAAAGAATAAAAATACACAAATGTGTCCGTAGGAGCCACGCAATCTTTTTAGGAAGGAATTGCGAAACCTTAAAACGATGGAAAAACACAACAAAAGTCGAAAGTCACGTTATAATGGGTACTTTATTGATCGGACTTTTTTTTTTTGAACAAAGGAATTGAGCGGTAGAAACGGTTTACAGAACAAGACAAGCGGCAGTTAAAACTACCATAGTAGAAACCGCTTAAGAGTAGGCCGCTATCGTCCGCCTTCCCGAACGATTGAAACTAATAACTTTCTTTGGTTGAGTAATAAATTTTTTCCACGTTGGCGAAAGCCTACCGGGATCTCACCATACGCTGTTACTACACAATACTTAGCTTTGCTTGGTATCCTTCTTTTCTCGTCTTTCCAGTTCTCCCTGTGGTTCCCTGATCCTGTCCTCTTTTCTTTTGACTTTGCACTTAAATGTTTTTTTTTTTTTGTTTTGTTGTTTAAGTTTTCCTTCTTTGTCACTTGGACCTAGATCTATTTATTTTTTTTTTTTGCAAAACCTCTATACCGTGTTGCGGTCAACCAAGAAGTGGCTGCCCTGATTCGACTTATGTCCACGTGGGTGGCCCTGGCTCAAGTGGTAGTGTGTTGGCTTCCCAATCGAACGGTTCGAACTTTTTTCAGGCAACTAAAATCTTCGTAAGATGAATGGTTGCCTAAATACAACATCAAGCCAATTTACACTAATAATTTAGTCTCCCCATTAAATGTTGGATGCCTCCCATTGAGCGAAGTAACCACTGAGCACAAAAATCTTTCTCTCTCTCTATCCAATTTTCCGAAAAACTTAACACGTGCTCCGGCATTTTAAGAGTAGTAGTAATACCCTCTTGAGTGTTAAGTTCCTTTTTTAAAAAAAATAAAAAAAAACTCAGACCATTGGTCACTCACCCACACATTCGTGCATTACTTCTACTCGGTTAGCGGATCCAATGTCTGGTATATGTGTACAGCGCCCCGCTACTTAGCTGGAGCGTGTAACCATGGCTTGGGGCACCGCTAGACCGCTCTTTCATACACTCAAGTGTGCCACTTTGACTACCCAGATCCTCGGGGAAATTTCCGAATACTGGGGATTTCCTTTGGCCTAAATTGTCTTGGGTTCAAATAACCCCTTCTTTCCCCGAATTTGATCCCTGAAGTAAGTCGAAGTGACAAAGAAAGTTCCTTTTCTATTCATTTGCGATTTCGAATGGAGAACTAAGTCAGGATCTAGGGATCTTAGCTTAAACTTTTGAAAGGAAACTTTTCTCGAATTAAATTCCCTAATGAAAGGTGGACCCGGTTGGCTGCCGTGCAGATTTTGGAAGGAGAGAAAAGGGAATATCAGATAGCGTCCCACTCTTTACATTAATTATGTTTTATTTTATTTTTAATTGTACAATTTGTTATTTGTTTTTTTTTTGTTTCTGTCTTCTGTTTCGTTTGCTGTGTTGTGTGGTGTATGTTGCAGAGAGTTGCAAGCAGTCCCCCTGGCTCTGGGCAACGTGTGCGGGTTGTAGATGTTTCATTTACACAGAGGGTTCCAGACCGCCCATCTGGCTCTAAGTGCATACTCCAAATAATATGGCCGTCCGCCATACCTATGTATGTTGTCCTTCCAAGATGCTGAGAAAGTGCACCGATGGCTGATGCGCCCATGGCTGCCCATCACTCTCTCAGAATTTTGGACGAACAACTGTTACAAAGGGAAAGGTTCGAAGGAGTGAAGCGAAGGTTTCAAGGAAAAAGAGTCCAGCTTGTTGTGGTAAATTTGACCGCAACACTGTTGAAGGAGATTGTATTGATGCTATTCTTTTTATAAAGACCAAATGTGCGTATGACAGGTCATCGAGAGTTCTTTTAAGACGTCCCGGTTATTGACTTAATCAGAAGGTGCTATCTACCCACATTTTGTTTGATTGAGTTGATGAATGTCTCCCCTATCCAAAATTGTAAGATTTATTCACATAAGAAAATTGGGTAGAGACTTGGCTCTTACTCGTATATGTATGATGGAAGCTTGCAGCACAACTCAAAATGGAATGGATCATCCGTAAGGTATTGTGATTGATTGTCGACTTCTATTTGTGGATACTCTCATCATAACAGCAACCAGTTCTGTAATAGGAAGACAGTTCATTCATATATTGATGAGAATGGTAACTCTAGGAAGGAATGATTGTTGTCCTATGCTGTTGAGTTGGTGAGGAAGCTATGTATTTTATCTTCGCAGATCCATAATGCTTGTATTAGGATGATGTCTATGTAAATTTGATTTATTAAACCTGCAATATACAGTCGATTTGCCAGAAACTTTGTTAAGCTAGTCATTGAAATTTGGAGGTTTAGGGTAGCTTTATAGTCGTTTACTTGATTTGTTGCTTGTTTGAAATCCATCTGAAAAATAGCCGTTAAGTTTGGCACGGTCTTAACCTCAGAGGATGTATTTAATTGACCTGCCTAAGGTAACGAAGTAGGTGGGTAGGATAAGAGGTAAAAGTAATTCTCACAGGTGGTAGGGACTAACTTTGATTCGATAGAATAGCGCTCCGCAAGGTTTCAACAAGGGAGTAAGGTAAAACGCTTTTTGAGAGAGGTTGTTAGCTTCTGTAGGGTTGAAGAACGACCGCTACAAATCATAAGTGTACTTTCGATTGTATCCTTTCTGAACACTCCATGTATTTTTGATTTACGAGAGAGATCATTGGGGTGTGATTTCTATTCCTCCACTATTCAGAATAAGCAAGATCTGCATTCTGAGCAGCCGCTGAATACGGATGAGGAGTTTAGAGGGAAGGGTATCACCAGACTTTAACTAGAGGAATTTTGTCCTCATTGTTAATCTGTAGATCCTTTTTCCAACCGCAAAACAGTTTATACCACAATTTCATAAGCGAATAATTGAAAACAATCCGAAAAGAAATGCTATCAAGCATTGAAGGAAAGTTAAGAACTTCAACACTTTACACAACCCCAACTGCAATAACGGATATTGACTTATCATTTTTATCATGTATATTTACTTACTTACTTAGGTGGACGGTCTTTAGCTAACTGACTCCAGTTGCGCACTCTAATTTGGTTGAGGCCTCTTCTACTTGTGCGCGCCACCTAAGGTGAGGTCCCTCTCTACTGCGTTGTTCCTCCGGATTAGATTTGAAGATTCTGCGGGCAGGAGCATTGATGCCCATTCGCCTTACATTTTTTAATCACCTCAACCAATTTATGCGCAGTTTTCTAACTAAGTCGATGTCGCTGTACAGCTCGAATAGTTCGTCGTTGGATCATCTCCTGAAAAGCCCATCAACGCTTCATGCCATAAAGTACGACTGGAATGATGAAGGTCTTATATACGAGTAGAATCTCTTTAGTTTCTTTAGTCGGGATAGGGCCTTACTATTCAGCTGCCTTCTTATCCCAAAAAAACAGTGATTGGCAAGAGTCATTCTTCGTTTTATTTCAGCTGATGTGTTGTTGGTAGAATTTATAGCAAAGTCCCTTACTGTCTCGAAATTATAGCTGTCGGCTGTGATGCTCTGTCTAATTCATTGATGTCGTGTGTCTCTAATTGTTGACAGCATATACTTGGTTTTGCCCTCATTTACCACCAAACCCATTTTGGCAGCTTCCGTTTCAACAGAATTGAACGTACCGGTGACAGTCCGCTAAGTTCTGGCAATTATGCCAATATCATCGGCGTACGCTGGTAGTTCACAGACTTTTGAAAGATTGTCCCTCTTATGTTCGCTTGTAAGTTCTCCACAATTCTTTCAAACTTGATGTTAAAGAACTCACAAGACAGCGCGTCACCTTGTCTAAAACCTTTTTGGATGCTAATGGTCTCGGTTAAGGAGATATCGACTTTGATGCAGAAGCGAGCATTCACCATCGCCATTCTGCAGAGGGTTTGTCAAGGATGCCAAAACCGGACATGACTGTCAATATATGCTGTCATATATAGCGTTTGAATCGATTAAGTCGATTTTGACTTTTTTTTTTAGTTAAGCTGGAATTTTTTCCAGGATCTGCTGGAGTGTGAGGATTTGGCCGATTGTGGACCTTCTTGGTCTGAAACCACACAGATAGGGACCAATCAGGTTGTTGGCGAAGGGTTTCAGACGTTTACACAATATGATCTTGAATGGGATGTTGAGGAGACTTATGCCTTTATAGTTAGCGCAGTTGAGGTGAACTCCTTCTTTGTGGTTCGGGGAAACGATACTGGGATTCCACTCATTACGCATACACTTTTCTGACCAGATCTGAGAAATGACTAGCTGTATGTCCTCCAGAAAGTCATTTCCAGCAGCTTTGAATACCTCGACCGGTTGGGCGTCACGTCCAGCTGATTTGTTGGATTTTAGGTTAAATATTTGTTATTCTTACTTCGTTTTGGTCTGGTGAACCCAGGTGAAATTTTGGGTATCATCATCTAAGTTGAACGATCTATTCTGCCTAACTGCGATATGTTGAACTTTGTCGCTCTTGTATTACAAGGTTTGCTTCTTCATCTTTACAGGTTTCTGTATGGGTCTTCTTGCTTTAACGCGTTCTTTTACCCTGTTGTTAAAATTTCCATACGGTGCCTCTGGAGTACAAACTTTCAGTACCTTTAAGCCTCTTGGCCTCTTTCTTCTTCTTTTGGAGAACCGATGTTCTTCCCGTCTCTTCTGCTCGTAGAGCTCACGAACGGCTCTAGTCCTTAGTTACAGCGCCACATTGTAGGGTTCTTGTTTAGCTGCATGTGCTCACCGGCATTCTTCATCAAGCCAGGGATTTCTTAGTGGTGGTCGTCGCTTGAAACCCAGCACATCAGCTGCGGCGTCTCTATAGGCACGTGGCAGCGTCTCCATTGATCTAGATGCAGGCAGCATAGGAGTTGTTGAGAGATTTCGAAAAACGCTTTCGGCGAAGATTCTGGCAGTTTCTTGCAATTGCAGCTATTCTACGTTATGTTTTCTCACTTCATATTTGTTGCGGTGTTTGGGAAATCGGCATTCCTACCTAGGCTGCAACAAGTGGTGAGTTAACGTTGGCTGACCGAAAGTTTCTGATGCTCAGATACTGGAGGCATGTCTTGCGTCGATCGCAATGTGATCAATCTGATTTAGCGTTTCATGATCCGGAGACTACTATGTCTCCTTGTGTATATTGAAATGAGGAAACTGTGTGCTTGATATATTGAAATTTCGTCCCATCAAGTCAATAAGCCTAAGTCTGTTACTAGTTGTTTTGTCGTGTAGGCTATTTTTACCAAAGTTGTCCTTCTTTCCTATTCTGGCTTTTAAACGTCATAATTAGGACATTGGTCATATGCCTTGTAGAAGAGGTCATAGGAACTTCGGTGGCGTCGTCGTTCCGTAGGGGCATGGGCGCTTATTAAGCTTATGTTGGCGAATCTAGCCTTGATGCGGATTGTCAGAAGACCCTCGCTCACGTGTCGGAAGCTCAAGACTTCTTTCCTGAGTCTGTCGTATATGGGAAATCCACATCAGAATAAGCACTGATTCTTTTCCCTACAGCAATCACCATAGAGTATATCAAAGTTTTTCATTCTCTTTTTGTCCGGCCCGTTCCATTGCCCTTCCTGGATGGCGGTGATATCTACGTGATAGCAGTCAAGGGCAATTGATAGTTGTTCGGCTGCACGAGAACTCATAAATGTCCTAACATTCCATGTGCAAATCGGAGGTCATTGACCTTTAAAGTTTCCAAGGGTCATCAACAGTGAACCCGTTTCAATCCGAGGCCAGTATCTGATTCGTCTCCATCTATTTAGTCCCTTCCGTATAAGCGGCGTACGACAGCATTGTGCTATTGGCCGAGCATGCACTTGCCATGTTAGCCTGCGGGAGTAAGCATTTATTCATGCATTTACGGGGTACCACCACTGGGAGGTAAGGCAAGCTCTACGCTACGAATTACACAGGTCTTCTCTTAATATAAACTATGGACTACAATCTCACGTTTTCATTGTCAGAATATAAATAGGAATCGATGGACACCAGATAAATGTGAGTAAAATAAAACGCATAGAATCTTCATATTTAAGCAAGAGGGGAGTGTATGTACAATAGGGCGACTTTATCTCTGATGATAGCAGGACCAATGCAACTGAAAAATGACTGTTAGTAGGATCACAATTTTCCTCAAGTCAGACAAGAATGTGGGAAGTTAAGCCAACAAGGTTTTTCTTAAAAAAGCGAAATGTATGTGTTGGGTATAACATATGGGCAATGCACCGTGTGACAACGGTTTGTTGCAGTGGGAGATTAAATGGTAAAAATATTTAATCATTCTAACATCTACAATGAGCCTGAGGCGCATTAACATCTAATGAGTCCACACGAAGTCTGATCGGTATCCCATACAAAGTACGTAGTGGCCACCATCTTCACCGCTGAACTTCTATGTGGATAAAATAGCAAGCGTACCGAAAATTAGCGGCCTACTGATTTTACTAGTTTAACCATGTTCGATGAAAATCGTCGATCCAAAAGGTGATAACAACTTAAGTCATGGCCACGGTTCGAAGAATAAGCATCAGTAAAGTAGACCCTCTCTGCGTCTTCTTGAGCAAAAGAGTAACCCACTTTGGGGATATGAGAGCTGCCGATGACGTATTAAGGGTTCAGCTACCTTATGGAGCTCTGCTCCAAATATACTTATGTTTATGTTTATATAAGGATCTGACACCACCATTTGATGAAGTCACATGAATTCATCCATCTTGACTTCGCTTCACGCCTGTCTTTAGTGACACAATACTCAGCCATTAGCTCAAATGAGGGAGCAAAAGAGAAATAATTGGGTCACTCAAATGCAAAAACATCAGCAAACCCTTAGCCTGACTAACAAAGTGATATAGAATAGTGCGGCATATGGAATTGTACTCAAGTCCACGAATTTGTTCAACCCTACAAGCGGTGCAGTAGCAATATGCAGATACATATGAGAAAATATATCGCAAGTAATCATAGAAATTATATACAATATTTCAACAGCCAATAAAGGAGGAAGAGGAACATGTATCAGATATATTATTTTGTATGTCGGCAATTTGGAAGACATAAATTCCTTGAAGAATACCCTAAAGCAGAAAGCCAATACCTACACACATATAATTCATTATAGACCTACTCGTACATATATGAATCTTAATTTATTTTATTTATGGATGAAATCTATTTCACACCTTTTGTCTTAAGTGGTTAGCTAGTGTCACTCAATGTAGACATCGCTAACAGCGTGGGAGGATTGCAATTTATTTTATGATTGTCTTTTAAATTTGCAAAACGTTTATGGACTATTAAAATGGAAATATTTATAACCTTTTAAATATGCAATTTATTTATACTGATGTCCAACGAAATTAATTGAATTGTTTAGTTCTTAATTTTGTGTACGAGTATATTTGCATTAAGATTCGTAATAAGTATTTTTCGGATTTTTCAATTTTTCCTGGTGATTTTTCTGACAGAAAACGGGGTAACTATTCGTAGCTAACGAGTTATTTTGTAAATATTTCAAGGGCATATTTTGGTCATTCATTTACACATGACCGGGCTTGAGTTTCTGATTTTTTAACTTAACTGAAGTTTCTTGCCCAAAATCCGAGTAAAACATAAACAACATTATACCGAAAAGACTTCTTTTGTTAATTGGAGCAAATTGGGGAAAGTTCCAAGTGCTAAGTCAACCTCACTTTAACTGCGCTTTCAAGGTTTACCCAAAATTCAATAAATTTATAAAAACAAAACATTTTTTTCGGCAAAATATAATTTTTGAAAATTGGTAAAAAGGAATTGTTCTTCTTCAAATTACCCTAAATAAAACAAATTATAAACCCTCATCAAATAAATAAAAATAAATCTGAACTGGTTCATCGCAAACAGATTGAATTATACTGCTACTTCTCCTCTGATCGCAGCCCTAATTGGACTTATAACATTTTTTTAAATACAGCGCATGTTTATTCCATTCCCTTCAAAGTAATCACCTTCGGATATAATGCACTTGTTCATGTTAGAATATTGTAATGTCGCCCTAATATAATATGTAAAATAATTGAATCCCGAATACATAGAGGGCACTTGAGATCTCCAATTTTTACCTATTTCCTTCCTTTTACTGACCGTAACTTTTCTTCTTGTATCAGCATTCGTAGAGGTAAGACGTTTTTAGTTCCCTATCTTAAAATAAAAAAAATAAAAAATTTGAATAACACAACGAATTTCTTTTTATTTCATTCGCCTTCGGCAATCCAACATTTGGTCCTACACGAGCGGATAAACAAGAAATTCATAAAACAGAAAATCACTACAAAATCAACACGCATTTATTTAATCGAAACGACAGCTAAAAGGAATCAAACACAATTGGACATCATCTACATACATATATACTAATCAGATATCATTTTCAATACACATGCTGATTACAACACTCCAACCCAAGAGTTCGCTCCATTCGTGAAGATTTTCATCAAAACATCATCTTTTACCATCATCATTATCATCAGTTATCACCAAGCTGTATTTTATGTTGAGCAGCATATCGCAGTTACAGTCCAACGTTCCATCATTAAACCACCAAACACGTGATCATTGAAGAGACCAGTCAAAAAAAATTAAATTGCAAAAAAGTACGTGTACATTAGATTATTTAATGCAATTTGTATTAGGTATCAATAAAATTTAATAAGGTGCTTTAAAACCGGGTGTTAGAAATTAGACGTACGCGATATAAAGTAGTCGTGAAGCTTGATATTTGTATGCTCGTACAGTTTAAGTTTACAGAAACAACAGTGTTCAACATGAATCATTTCATTTTTAATGCCGATTGTTTGGTTGAGTACGTTGCGAATTTCAAAGAAGTACTCGTACAAACCAACATCCTTTCGTTAAATTCCCTGCAAGCGCGAAAGATAGAATTAAAAGAACTATGGTCGGAAGTAAAGATTTCGTACTCAAATTGTGTGCGTGACAAAAACGAGCCTTTATCACAGGAAGATTTGATTGCGGTAAAATCGAAATACAAGTTCTCAACAGAGACGTATATAGGATGTCTAGAGTTAATAATGAGTTTATCAGATAAGTTTAGTTCGCCTACAAACGAGGTCAAACGTTCAGAAATTAAGGAAACCAGTCCTTCCAAAGTATCTAATCAAGAGCAAATTTCTTCTTTTGAAGTTAAAGATTTTGAACATCGTGCGTTTTCGCTTCCTCCATGTGATTGTGAATTATTTCACGGGGACTATCTGTCGTGGCCATCATTCCGCGATATGTTTTCGGCGGTTTATCTCAATCACACACGGCTAAGTCCCGTTCAAAAACTGTTTCACCTTCGTTCAAAGACAAGAGGAGATGCGTTTAATATAGTTTCAAAGTTTGCCTTGACTGATAGTAATTTTGATCTCGCTTGGAAAGCCCTTAGTGCACAGTATGAAAACAAAAGGATTTTAGTAAACTGTCACTTAAAAATTCTGTTTAACCTTCCCACGTTATCTGTTGAGACTGACAAATCCCTAAAGCAACTTCATCGAAATGTGAACGATTGTCTATGTGCTCTAACAACTCATGGAATCGATACTGATTCTTGGGATTCATTTCTAACTTTCTTTATTTCGAACCGTCTTCCAGAAAAAACACTCTCCCTATGGGAACAAAGTTTAGAAAAGCACTCAGAGATTCCAACATGGAGTGACATGAGCAACTTTATAGTCTCACGGTATAAAACTCTTGAAACCATTAGTGACATTCGACTTTCAACTAAACCTAAGCAAGCTGTCACACACGCACAAGGAAACAAAAAAGTAAACATAAATCATGCCAAAGCATATACTTGCGTTTTATGTCAACAAAATCACTCCTTACGAATTTGCCCTTCATTTACACAAATGCAAGTCCAAGAACGATCGCAAGCAGTTCAAGCTCATAGGCTATGCTCAAACTGTTTGGCTTCTAACCACACCACCCAATATGTCAGTTTCTTCTCATGTTCAATCTGACGAAACATCTCAACCGTTAATACAGTCCACTGTTCCACAATCTATGCACAAGGTCATTACCCACTTTTCAACATCGTCGAAGCAGATACTATTGGCAACAGACTTAATATCCATATACCACAGGGGCAGTAAACATATCTTACGTGCCGTCATTGATCCCGGGTCAGAAGTAACTCTGATAGCCAAAGCTGCACAAATCCGTTTAGGACTGCCTGTTACGCGGGTCAATGTCCAGATATCAGGTGTAAACAAAGCTTTGGCTACCACATCCAAAGGCTTATGCCACTTTTGCTTAGGTTCCAACTTAAGCCCAATTAAAATCTCTGCTCAAGCCCTAATCGTTGATAACCCAACGGGACAACTACCGTCCCAGTCGGTCAATTCCCTAGACTTGACAGAATTATCTGGATTCAAACTCGCTGATCCTCAATTTTATAAAACCTCTCGGGTAGATATACTCATTGGAGCTGATCTGTATGCCGACATTATTTTAGAAGGTGTTCAACGTAACATTTTTGGAAAACTGCTCGCTCAAAATACCATCTTCGGTTGGATAATATCAGGTCCACTTCCGACGAATCAGTCATCAACCTTTACCACATTTGTCTCATATTTCAATCAGGTCTCGCTGGATGATGAGATAAAACATTTCTGGGATTTAGAAGAGGTAATTGAACCGAAGCCGCTTTCCTATGAAGACCAGTTTTGTGAAAAGCTGTATTCTGAGTCGACATATCGAACAACAGATGGAAAATACGTCGTCGAGTTACCATTTATAATGCAATTTCCGCAAGATATCAGTCTAGGAAACTCACGCCGTATTAGTGAGAAACGTTTAATTTACTTAGAACGTCGTCTTAAGAGAGATCCTTTGCTGGAGTCCGAGTACTACGATATTATAAAAGAGTATGTCGATGTAGGTCACATGAAGTGCGTGAAAGGTGAAGAACTGATGGAGTCGAATAAAGTTATGTCTTATTACATGCCCATCATGCAGTAATTAAACCAGACAGCTCCACCACCAAAGTAAGGGTAGTTTTCAATGCATCAAGTCACTCCGAAAACGGAAAAAGTCTAAACGACGTGCTCTATACAGGTCCTGTGTTACAGCAGGATTTGATGATCTTAATACTCGAGTGGCGAAAGTACAAATTCGTTTTAAACGCGGACATAGCAAAGATGTATCGGCAGATTCGAATACATCCTAGGCACACCCCTTTTCAAAGGATTCTTTTTAGACCTTTTTCCGATAAGCCCATTCAAGATTTTGAGCTCCAAACAGTCACCTTTGGCGTAAAATGTTCACCTTACCTTGCAATACGTAATTTGTTACGGTTGGCTGAGGACGAGAAAGACAAGTACCCTATCGGAGCTTCCATGCTTCGCAATAACTTTTACGTTGATGACTTACTTGCAGGATTTCATTCTATTGAACAGGCATTGGAAGCGCAATCCGAAATAATAAGCATCTTAGATACAGCTGGATTTCAGTTGCGCAAGTGGAGCTAACAATTTCTTATTGTTGCAAGACATACCCAGGGAGAATGTTCTCAATGACCAATTTCTTAACATAAGTGATCAAAGTTCTGTTAAAACACTTGGTGTTTTTTGGAACGCTAAGTCAGATAAATTTCACTTCAAGCTCAATCCGATACCATTTTCAAGCCGTTGTACTAAGCGAGAAGTATTCTCCCACGTAGCAAAAATTTTCGATTCCGCTGGTTGGACGGCCCCCGTCCTTATCAAAGCTAAAATTCTTTTGCAAACCATCTGGAAAGATAAAACTCAGTGGGATGAGAATTTAACCTCTTCATCGTTAGCCACATGGAAAGCTTTTACTGAGAGTTTTGCAGAAATATCAAAGTTGAGAGTTCCTCGATGGATTGAAACATCTCCCCACAATATTATGCAAGTTCATGGATTTTGTGACTCTTCTGAACAAGCTTATGCTGCTGCTATTTATATCCGAGTCATCGATAGCTCAGAAACTGTCTCGAGTCTCTTATGTGCTAAGACAAAAGTTGCTCCAGTAGAGTTCGTTACCTTGCCACGTCTCGAGCTGTGTGGTGCAGTTTTGCTGTCAGTTTTGCTGTTTAAATTAAAGATTCTTCCAATGTTCAATTCACAAAATCCCTCGGTCTATTTATGGTCAGACTCGTCTATAGTTTTAGCTTGGCTTGCAAAACCGCCGTTCTCATGGCGAACCTTCGTTGCTAATCGCACTAGTAAAATCAGAAGCTACATTGGAGACTGTGAATGGAGACATGTGTCCTCTGACGACAATCCAGCTGACCTTGCAACAAGAGGATTGGGTACTAGTGAACTTATTAATAATGATTTATGGTGGCATGGCCCAAAATGGCTTTCCGCTTCAGAAGATCAGTGGCCTTCCTCCATTAAAGAAGCCTTTGAGGAAACCGATCTCGAATTAAAGCCTATCAAATCTTGCCATACACAATACAATGAGCGCGAAGATATTCTCACTAGATTTTCGTCATTGGCTCGAGCACTGCGAGTAATATCGTATGTGCTTCGATTTCTGCGTTTATCGAGTCCTCGTTTAAAGTTCAAGTTTTTTCATTCCACGCGAGATATCAGTAAAGAAGAAATTATTTACACAAAGAAAAAGTTAATCGTACTATCTCAAAAAATACATTTTCAATCAGAATATGAGTGCTTAAAAGCCAATCAACCGATCAAACGATCAAGTAAACTTCGAACCCTTAATCCAGTTCTTGACGCACATGAAATAATGCGAGTGAATGGTCGACTTGTCAATTCCAGTCTTTCATTTTCAGAGCGATATCCTATAATTTTAGCCTATGAATCACGGTATGCAAAGCTCCTTTTAGATTACATCCATAAGATATCGCTTCACGGAGGAAACCAACTAATGCTTACTCTAGTTCGCCAAGAGTATTGGATTCCTAAACTTAAAAACTTAATCAAAGCATGTGTAAACCGGTGCAAAGTTTGTGTTATTCATAAGAAAAATCTTCGCTCGCAGCTAATGGCAGCACTTCCCCCTGAAAGATCAAATTTTTCTAGATCCTTTTCTAAAACAGGCATGGATTTTGCCGGCCCCATTCAGATAAAGACATACGTTGCTAGAAACTGTCGTATAACGAAGGGATACGTCTGTTTATTTGGATGCTTTAGCACCAAAGCTATACATCTAGAAGGAACCACGGATCTTACTACCGCAGCATTCCTTGCAGCTTTCCATCGATTTGTGGCCAGAAGAGGTCTTCCGCAAGACGTCTACTCAGACAATGGAACGAATTTCGTTGGTTCTGATAGAGTCCTAAAGGAATCGTTTAAAAAGCATATGCGGGAAACTGCTTCTGAGATATCCCAATCTTACACCATGGGGTTATCTTGGCACTTTATTCCTCCGGGCTTACCTCATATGGGTGGACTCTGGGAGGCCGGAGTCAAGAGCTTCAAAACTCATTTCAACAAAACAGCAGGTGGAACCAAATACACATTCGAAGAGTTCATGACTCTCCTTTGTCGGATTGAAGCTTGTTTGAACTCTCGGCCAATCTCTGCTATATCCGAAAACTTAACCGATCCTCTTCCTCTTACACCGGGCAATTTCCATATCGGAGCTCCTCTACTATCTTTGCCGGAACCAATTCCGCATGAGACTTCAATTTCTCTTGTAAATCGATGGGAAAAGTTGAAGCTTCTTCATATTCAGTTTTGTAAAAGGTGGAAAGAGGAGTACCTTAAGGAAATGCATAAAAGGTTTAAATGGAAATTTCCGCAGCGGGATATAAAAATAGGTGATATCGTGGTTATCAGGAGGGAGAATCTTCCGTTGGCGGAAGGAATGGCGATTAGGCCGTGTTGCAAACGTTTTTCCGGGAAACGATGGAATGGTTCGTGTCGCGAGCATTAAAACCCAGCAGGGTGAAATCATCAGACCAGTAGTTAAACTGTGCGTCATTCCCTCAGAATGACATTGAATCATGGATACCTAAATACCTTCGCAGTTCTTTGTCTTTCAATAATTTATATTTGTTTGGATTTGGTTACAGATTGCATTAAACTACTCGTATCTAATTTACATGAATTTAAGCCAAGAAAATTTGAGTTACATATGTACCTATTATTTAAGCTTTATATTTACATAAAGGAAAGGAAGATATTTATTTGGACAGATTAGCTATCCCCTACTAACTATCCTTCCCCCCGAAGTGAGTGGAGCCCCTTCGGCGAAGTAAAAAGGTTCCCCATCTGAAACTATTTCAGATATAGGGCTTAGATTAGTCGAATTTAGTTTTAAGATAATCTTGCAGAACTGATATCTGCAAGGCGGGCTGCAATGTTCATGTTAGAATATTGTAATGTCGCCCTAATATAATATGTAAAATAATTGAATCCCGAATACATAGAGGGCACTTGAGATCTCCAATTTTTACCTATTTCCTTCCTTTTACTGACCATAACTTTTCTTCTTGTATCAGCATTCGTAGAGGTAAGACGTTTTTAGTTCCCTATCTTAAAATAAAAAAAATAAAAAATTTGAATAACACAACGAATTTCTTTTTATTTCATTCGCCTTCGGCAATCCAACACACTTATGGGAACGTTTTTCCGGAGTTCGAAACAGTTATTGAAGTCAATTACCAGAATTGCCTTCAAAACCTTCTTTGAATCGGCTTGTATCCCTTTAATCGAATTAAAGTGATATCCCCGATGCCGTTTTTTCAGTTTCGGGAATAAACAGAAGCTAGACGATATGGGTCAAACTTTTAACCAAAAAATCACATACAACAACCAATGTAGCGTAAGACGGCGCATTATCATGATGCAAAACCAATAGTTGTTTGCCCACAATTCTGGCCACTTCTGACGTATAGTCTGTAATGATTTCAGAGGTGTATGGATGGAGAATCGACACTTTGTTTGGTAGCAGCGGGTGGCACGCTTGCGGTTGCACGGCGTTTGCTCGTCGGAGGGGTAGGATCTTGCTGCTTCTCTCTGAAATTTACAAATTATCGTGCCATAAATAAAAGGTAAATGGATAAAGCTTGTAACTTAAGGTCGTAGACTATTGCAAATGTGAAAAGAATGTTATATGAACTTGCTTATAAGCTCATCGTGGTGTTTTAGGTGTTGTAACACCAAAAGGAACCCTCCCACAGAAATTGGCTGACCAATTACACCATGACTATTCCTTCCTATATCTATGTTGGAATAGTCCTTAACTACCGTATCCGAACAGTTCACTAGTCGATCATTCCAACGATCATAAAGGGCTTAGCACAACGTCATGTTTTAAAATAACACGTGTATAATCAATAAAGGTATTCAAAAATGTGTCTCAAAAAGACTATAGATCATTTTATTATAATTCGTTTTTGAATTTATAAGTATTCTGTATGTACGTATATCTATACATGTGGACAATACACTCGTGCACATAACTGATTGGTTAGCAAGTTAAGATAATTTAGTGTTTCAAATTACTTTGTTAAATTGTATATAGAAGATAACTATTTTATTGGATACTACGTCAAATTCAAATCTGATAGGATATACTCGTATGTCTCAAATTTTATTCAAAATGTGTCTTTAAATATTAAGTAAATGTTAAGAAGAGATATAAATAAGCCAATGAAAATAAAATTAAATGTTATGTACTCACTTTCATAACGAAGATCCAATTCGTTGAAATTTGTGCACAAAGTTCAGCAGGCGGATGTAATATTGAATAACTTTCTAATACAAAATGTAAAATAGTCACTTTTCTCTGGCTTTTAACACTACTTATTTAGATAAACGAAATTCAGGTAAATTAATTTATTTTTAAAGAAAAATCTACTTTTATATGATATGAAATTTATAGGAAAATCTAGTTTGATTATAGAGTATCCGTACAATTATTAATTTAACTGTTGTATGTGATCAACGACACTGAATTACATCTCAGGCATTTGATGTTGTAGGGCATGGTTTTTATGAGCTTGATGGAGTTGGTGCACAACCAATTTTGTCTTCATTTTGTATAGTTGCAAGTAATTGATTGAAGTAAATTGCTGTTTTGGTGGTTTGGGATAAATGATGGGTAAGTTCGAACTCAGGTGGATCCGATTGGGCTTTTGATGCTTGGAGGTTATCGTAACCGCGTGCTCGATATTTGTCTGTGCATTTGCATGGGTAGTCTGAACTTGTTTTTTTTTCTTTTCACCAGCGGGTCAATTTTACACACGACTCGTAAAAAAACAAAAACGAAATGAACCTTAGCAGAACAGGAGTAGGTTTTCTGCTGGTTAATGTATCTTTTAATGCTTCCTTTTGTGTGTGCACTATGTGCAGAATAACTAGGGTAGGTAGGTAGGTAAGAGTGGCTGTAGGATGAAACCAACCCACTTAGACCTAATGGCCCATTGTGATGCCACGTGGATCTATGATCCTCTTACTGATGGAACCAGTTTGAGCTTCTGACGAAGCGAAGGAGACTGTTTACGTCTGTATTTTTCAGATCGTTTAGGTCGTTGTAGAAGAAGGCTCCTAAGTGAAGTTTTCTTCTCTGGGAGAGAGCTGGACATGTACAGAGTAGGTGGAGGGTTGTCTCCTCCTCCTCCTCGTCTATGCAGCTTCTGCAGAAATCATTTGTAAAGGCGCCAAGCCTTCTTGCGTGCTTGCCTATAAGGCAGTGTCCAGTGATGACACCTATGATGGCGCTGAGATGTTCCTTATTTAGAAGGATCAGAGACTTAGAGCGATACAGATCCAGTTTTGGCCAGATTTGTTTGGTCGCTAGACATGTTGGTCCAACAGTCTACCTAAGGTCTGTTCTTTTATTGGCATCCAGCTTTAATATTAGTTTGCACGCAGCGATTGGGATACCTATGCTACCCCTTTCCGGTAGAATAGGTAAAGTGGTTCCAATTTTGGCGAGTTCATCGGCTCTACAATTCCCTGGAACGTCTCTGTGGCCCGGCACCCAACAGAGGTGAAGGTTGAACTGCTCTGCCATCTCCATAAGAGATGATCAGCAGTCAAGGGCGGTTTTAGAATTCAGTGAGACTGAGTCCAGGGATTTGATAGCGGCCTGACTATCCGAAAAGATGCGGATATCCTTTGCAGATATCACGTTTTTCTTCAACCAGGACAGAGCTTTTTTATTCGCCAAAATTTCCGCCTGGAACACGCTGCAGTGATTTGGAAGGCGGAAAGAAAGGCTTAGATTTAGCGTGTCTGAGAAAACACCGCCACCAACCCCGCTATTGGTTTTAGATCCATCTGTGTAGAGATGGATCGCCTTGTCCTCCATGAAAGCATCTTCCTCCCAGAAGGATCTAGAGGGGAAGCTTACATGGAAGTTTTTGTCAAACCAAAGTTCAGGTGTGGTGTAATTGATGTTCTCTGTGGGGATTCCTAATGTATTAAGAATATTGGCGTGGCCAAATGGATTATTAGTCCACTGTTTAGTCGCTTTAAGGCGTATAGCTGTAGTCGCAGCTATTTGTCTGCTGAAAATATCGAGGGGTGTTAGATGAAGCAGAATGTCTAATGACGCAGAGGGGGTGGACCGCAATGCTCCGCTTATGCATAGGCATGCTGTTCTTTAGACTCTGCTTAGCTTAATGCAGTTAACCGCACTTTCTAAGGCCGTCCACCAGACTATCACCCCGTAAGTAAGTATCGGTCTTATGACCGAGATGTACAGCCAGTGGGTAATCCGAGGTTGAAAGCCCCATTTATTTCCAATGGCTTTTTTGCAAGAGAATAAAGCTATTGTAGCTTTATTGACTCTTTCTTGAATGTTAGGTTTCCAGTTTAGTTTTCTGTCAAAAATAAGACCCAGATATTTTGCTGTATCGTTTATTGAGCGAGGGTCTATAATTAGAATTTAATATTTCCTGGAAAAGAGGACAAGATCAGTTTTATGGGGGTTTATTCCCAATCCACAGCGATCTGCCCAACGGGTTAATCTATTGAGATTTAGTTGAAGGAGTTCTTTAATGGTATTAAGATGCTTACCTGAGACGGCAATAGCAACGTCGTCTGCATAGGCAATCACCCTGCTACCTCCCGCTTCCAGGTATATCAGCAGTTCATTTACTACTAAGTTCCAGAGAAGGGGAGAGAGGACACCCCCTTGTGGCGTACCTCTGCTGACACATCTTTTGGCAGAAGTCTCACCCAGTTTGGAGTTGATTATCCTGCTTTTTAGCATAAGACTGCAGAGTTGACAGCGCAGTCGTGATTGCGGATGTGTTGACGTTGTTGAAGGCACCCTCTATATCCAGGAAAGCAAACATTGTGTACTCTTTATATTGTAGAGATCGTTCGATGTGGCTAGTCAGTGAATGCAGAGCAGTTTCTCTCTTGTGATCAGACCCTGGATTTGTCTGGAAAGTGGGTGTCCAGTAGCAGGTTGAGTGATTCATCACTTGAGGTAGTCCAAGAGCCATTGGTTTTTTTCAAACAGCTAGGCATCATAGGATTTGTGGAGAGGATTTTTCTTAGCCGTGATGCCTCGGAGGTTTCCGTGATTTTGTCGCAGAAGGACCTCCAGGATTGTCGCTTTGCCTTCCTCAGTTCTTTTTTGTATAATTTGAGGGATTCTTTGTATGAGTCCCAGTCAGTCACTTTCCTTGTGTTCTTTGCCAAGTTGAAAAGTTTTCTACAAGTGTTTCTGAGCAGTCCCAGTGCTGATGTCCACCAATGTGGCTTTTTCTTGCCTCAAGGTTGAATAAGAGGGCAGGAAGCGGCCGTAGCCTGATTGACAGCCAGAGTGAAATCCTTGACCTTCATGTCAAGCTCATTGGTGTCACGCGGGGGACTTGATAGTTCAGAGGATAGCGTTTCTGACAGTATTCCTCTGTATTTTGGCCAATCAGTTTTCCGGAAGTTCCGGAATGATGGTTGACTAGGAGGAGCATCATTCAGGCTGAATTGGATGTATCTGTGGTCTGAAAAAGAGTGTTCAAACGATACCATCCAGTTCATTAGCATTTGAGTGATGCTGTCGGAGACAAGAGTTATATCTAATACTTCCTGTCGGTTTCTGTTTATAAAAGTGAGCTCATTGCCAATATTGCAAATGCAGAGGTTAGTACTTATAATATAATCAAAAAGTGACTTACCTCTGTTATTGATGTCGGTGCTGCCCCATACCGTATGATGCGCGTTAGCGTCGCATCCGATGATGAGGTCAGTTTTTTTGTCTTCCAGCCTTCAGTACCACCCTTTCTAGGTTATCACCAGGGAGAGGGCCCACATGATCGTGGCCAAGGTATGCCGATGCTAGCCAGTAGGAGCCTTTGGCAGTCTCTAGTCTGGCAACGTTATGTCGGGGTCGCTGAGATTAGGGAGTAGAAATACATTAAGGCTACGTTTCACTAATATACAAGTTCTGATCTTACCTTTGTTTCTTGTACAGAGCGGAACGTATGCGGGTGTCCTAAGGATAATGTCTTCTGCGTTTTTTGAAATACGCAGAATGAGTGCGGCCGAAGCCTTTTTAGAGTGATGGAAATTAATCTGGAGAAACCGTATCATTGCTATAGTGTTCCGGAGTAGTCTCCACCACGGTGTTGTTGAGATCCTCCGATTCTGAAGATGTGCCCAAGAGCCCATCTTCTTCCTCTGATCGTATAGGACCTCGTTTTGTTTCGTCATCTGTTTCCATTTCCGACGTGGTGTCAGATAGTTAAACCGATGGCTTGCTTGTCACCTCGGATAGATTGGAGTCGTCGCTATCCATTTCTGGAAAAGATATCGACGCTCCAAGGTCTGAAGTTATGTTTATTGGTGTCTCCGTTAAAGGAGGAGGAGGTTGCTTATCAGCATCCAGTTCATCCTTTTTGTAAACCCTTAAATGGATTGACTCGAATCCGAACCGAATCATACATTTTGTCTGCGCTAGAGGATTAAGGGATTCTTTGTTGATCACGATCAGCGCGCATCTATAAGAACCCCTTAGTTCCTCCAGTTTCGCGACTTTCCAGTCATGAGTCGGAAGGGTCGGGTTACTGAGCCTGATGATCTCCAGGATGCTTTCTGGGGAGGAGGGTTCTGCTGGGATCCAGGTACGAGTTCGAGGTCTACTAGGGATGTCCTCCTTAGATACGATCTCGAGTTTTGCATCTGGCCAGATCTCTCCTAAACCAAATATGGCTTTTGTGAAGAGATCGAGAGATCTCTGATCTGCACATGCTATGAGCTTGACGTGGCCTTGATGCCAGCCAGAGTCGCTTGTGATAGGAGGTGGTCCGGGGTTTTCCGCATAAAAGCCAACAAGTTGCTCGAAAGCTTCAGCTTGGCCAGCTGCCACCGTTCAGGTGTTATGGAACCGTCGGTATCGCTCCTATCGATTACCGCGATTATTATGGCGTCCTTTAGGACTTCACTGAAAGACCTCAGAGATGTGTTGTTGGATGGCCCAGGGGTTTTTATGTTGTGGGTTTTAGACCTCTTGGAAACCGGCGCGGTTTCCTCCAACGATCTCTGGCGCTTGGAGGAGTCTTTAAGTGTTTTGGGAGCAGTGGAAGCAGTGGGCAATCCGTCTTTTAGGATGCTGTTAGCCCACTCAATCTTGCTCCTTATGTCCGCACTTCTCTCAACCTCCGGAATGGATCCGAAGGTTTTGATTATGCGTGAAGAATTTCGGCGTCTTACGTAGAGCGCCTTAGATTCCTCCTTGGGGGGAGGAGTTTTGGTAGCAGCGACAAGTCCGTGGCCTGCCACAAATTTGCTGCTGCTAGGGGTGGATTAAGTTGTAGGACTATGGCTTGCCATAGGGGGGGGGGGGGGGGGGGGAGAGGAGCATCCTGGAGAATTTCTCGAGATTCATTGACCCTACTCAGCCTCTACAACTCGGCAAATTCGATGCTCGTGGTAGAGGTGCAGAATAACTATAAACTTGGGAATATTTCCAAACTGCACCATACCAATAAATTGAAAGCAAAAATTTGTTTGGACAATGAATGTCCAAGGCTATGTGCTGTGCGTTAGTCCAAAGAAAGGAAAGCATGGGATGTTGCACTGCTTTAAATAACTTTCGGAAAACAATAGAAGTTTAGCCAACTGCAATCGGTGACAATACCAAAACGCAGATTGGTATAAGAGTTGGGTTTACACTAAGCCAACAGTTAAATTTTTAAAACCCAAAAAAATATTTTGGTAGTTCTCGACTTTCCAAAAGGATAATTGTCTACGGATCACGCCACAAGTCATATGCGCATAGAATATTCGTTCTTAACACTTTGGCGTAGCGCAAGGGATTCATAATGCGCCACACCACTATAATCGAAGATCACTTTCAACATCATCTTGATTTTCAACTTACTTTGGCGTAGTTTTTTTTAGTGTTAGCTCACCTTTGCCACGATATTCATTTGATTTGCTGGCTACATCCAGGTCGTTTTCGTAAATCGATTTCCAGCATTTTGGAAGCCGAAGTTCCCTTTTTGAAACAGAATTTGATGCAACATGTTTGCTGCACTTTTTCACTTATTTTAAAAATTGAAAAATGCACTTATTTTAGGTGAAAGTAAGCAAACGTATTTCATTAACTACTAAACATATTGACACGAAATTTGACATAGATGTCTGTTAAGATGCCAACTAAAAAAAAGAAAAAACTCGTTTGGATAAGCCTTAGAGATTTGGAAAAGTCTTACTACTCTTTGATCACAGTTAGTGCAATCAACTATAGTCTCCAAAGATCTCTTCAGCTGAGAATACAATGATCGAGGGCAATAAAATAAGCATATCGAGGAAATAAGCAATTAATCGTCTTAAATGGTTATTCAGTCCATTTATAAAGCCTGTAAAGATGTGTACTTTTGCAATACTGTATAAGGCAATTCACAACAAGTTCCTATTTGTGGGTCATGCAGGCCTGAAACTTCATCAACCATTGAACTAAGTATTGTGAACTTTCAAATATTGATACTTTATGTTTCAAACTCCTTTTACTCGTGATTACGGCCACTTTATGGGCAATCTTATAGCTAAATGTACTGACTTCTTCTTCTTCAAACTCCATGACTGTACTTAAAATATTCAACGGTGAGGATGTAGGAAATTAGCTGTTATTTGCAAACCCCATTTGGATCACCAAATACTTTTGAAACCAAAGCGGGAGCGAGGGACGGAAATGAAATCTCAGAGCATTTTGATACAAGTATCGGTATAAACAAGGTTGCCTAATCAGTCCATTGTTATTTGCTCAATTCCTCAATGATTTTCACTACTTCCTGGAGGTACCCTGCATATCGATGAAACACTAATTTTCTTCTTTCCTTATGGCGAATTTATCATCCGGAGTAGAAGGATCACAACCCTCTCCCTTTACTGCATCCCTACTGGGCCGCCTGTGGGATTCGCCGGTTTTACCTCAGGAACTTCGTCATACAAGGATGTTTTTGTAATTGTGTGATCCCGTTGTTTCTTGGTCTGCATTTTTTGCGCGATTGTACAGGAACGTTGATTGATATTGCCTTTTTGACGGGTTTCGAAGAAGCTCTCCTTTGAACTTGACAACACCAACTGAGCCGGTGGTGAACTATCTTGCTTATCATGGGTTCTTTTACATACAGGCTTCCTCGGATTATTGAACTTCTTATTATATCTAGCTTTGTTACTCCTTCCATTCCATCTCCGTAAGCAAATTATCCACTACTGCTTTATTTACAGAAGCCCCAAACTGGACAGCAATTCGACCTTTAACGAGTTTGATGCGCTGTCTGACTCCATTCAACGAATTTTATCTCTGTATCCTCATACTGACATTCTGGACAGACAACACCCGAGGGACGGTGTGTTGAGATCTTCGCTGCGAAAAACAAATTAACCCAGCTTGTAAATGAGCCCACGCGAATACCAGACGTTGATAGTCATACCGCCAACTCTCTGGACTTGTTTTTAACCTCTCATCCTGACAAATACAAGGTCAATGTGCTCTCCCCTCTAGGCTCGTCGGAACATATCAGCTAATTTCTTGTACACGGACCACACAGTTAGAGAAAAGATTCCTAAAAGAACAGTATGGTAATACGAGAAAGCGAACTGGAGCGGTCTTAACAGCTGCTTTAGGAATTTTAATTGGTCGTTATGTTTCCTCGACCAGCGGAAGCATCCAGCATCCAGCTGCTGACATGATCACAGACGCCATTCTCTTTGGAATGAGAAACTTTATCCCTCATCGGATGAAGAGTATCACACCAAAGCGTGGTACGACTAGAGCTGTAAAGAGGCTGTCAGGGTTAGAGAAGTGTTTTTTCGGTTTTAAAGATCAATCCGACAGAGGAAAACCGGAAAAAGTTTAAACGAGCCAGGAATGACTGCAACGTCAATACGACCAAAAATTGAGGCAGAAAATACTACAATGTCCCAAAATCTTTTGGTCATTTGTCAAAAACATCAGAAATTCTGCCTCATTCTCCATGCTCCACGCTCATTTAGAATGACATTCCAGCTGTCAGCTCTTTGGACAAGGCCAATCTGCTTGCTGCACACTTTGCGGCTAGCTCAACACTCCCAGATTGTGCTCTGTCTCCGCCTACACTTGAGTGCGTCGAATCTTCAATGGGACGAATCCACTTTCGCACTCGTGTAGTAGCAAGAGTACTTAAAGATCTCAACATACATAAATCCGCTGGTCCTGATGGTATATCTCCCTTCTCCTGAAGAGGTGTTCTTCCTCGCTGGCAAAACCACTGCGTAAGCTTTTTCATCAATCCTACTCTTAAGGACTCTTTCCGAGCAGATGGGAAACAGCATTTGTCCAGCCCATCCCTAAAAAAGGCGAGCAACAGGTCCACTGGTGATTTGATGGCATGTCTCACCAAAAAGTGGAACCAAAGCGTACATCAATCTGGCGAAAGCAAGATAGTTGCACTTGATATTTCTAAGGCATTTGACAGAGTTTGGCATCAGGCTTTTTTGTCGAAAATGTATGCTTTTGGAATCGACGACTCTCTTCGTCAATGGATTAGAAATTACCTTTCGGAACGTTCAATTCAAGTTCTCTTGGATGGTTTCAAGTCTGATATTCACAAAATAAATGTTGGTGTGCCCCAGGGCTCCGTTCTGTTTCCGACACTCTTTTTAATTTTTATCAGTGATCTCTTGTCTGCCACTTCTAGTCATATACATATTTGCTGACGACAGTACTTTCTGCTTTTCATATTTGTTTCCGGACTCACGTCCCTGTACTTCGGCTGAAGAACGATAACGGCAGCATATGTTAACGTCATTAAATTCTGATATTAGCAGGAGAACTAATTGGGGAACTATCAACATAGAATTTAATGCTTCCAAAACTCAATGCTGTCTGCTGTCATTAAAGCGAAATTCAAATACTCAGCCATTATCCATGAACGGTACTTGCATCATAGAAACTGATAAACTCTCCATTTTCTGTACGTGTGTCAGTGACAATTTACGTTGGAATGACCACATATTCGGTGTTGTCAAAGTGATGTAAGAAATATTTCACCCCCTCTGACCTGGCCCCAATAAATAAGGCATTTATCCACCCGAACAGCTCGCTTGTGGAATACCCTGCCGAGCTCTCTATTTCCTAGTCATTATAACATTCAGACATATAAAACCAACGTACATCGGTACCTATCCTTCTTTACTCCCTAAATTTCCTTCGTCCGCGCTGTGTGCAAACATTTTAAGGTAACCTTAACCCCTTGAGCGCGCTCTAGTTTATAAAAAAAAAAGCTGGAAACTTAAGTAGCTAAGCCAGATGATGGTAATTCCACCAGAAGAATACGAAGAATACTTCAAATCTGAATGCAACATCAAAATCTACGAGTACCTGATTCAAATAATTAAAGATGTTTGCTGGCTTTGGTGTCCTTTGTAAACTGCAGCTGCTGCATTCGTCCTTAGGTGATCACTGTTTAGCTTCGTATCCTGGAACATTATAAAATACTCGTAATTATAACAAGAAATGATAGAAGCCCACTTGCGCACATTTATAACATTGGATACAACTAAGCATTGCCAATTTGGTTGGCTAGTTAATTATTGTCAGATAATCAGGTTGCTGATCCCTGATTCCTGAAAGCAAGCCTCTTACTATTTTACTCAGGAGTGCTATATATGTTATTTAGGTGATCCAACATATAGATTTAAATTTAAACTCATAAGTCTGCGGAAGATTTTTAACATTAAATTCTCATGCTAAGAATTGGCGTCTCTTATGCAGCGGTAATATACTGCCGTGGGCTTTTGAATATATTCTTCCTTTGCATTCTGTTCTTTATTCGCTGAAATATATTTATACTAATTTATCTGCCAACGGTCGCGCCAAAGGGAAAGTAGATATCAGTTCTTACAGCATTTCCTGAGGCTGAAGTTCTTTTTCTGTTTTTGTGAAGAGTGAAAGATGACCCGATATTTAATACTAACAATAATCGCATTATTGATTATACTCATATCTCAAAATTCAAAAGAAATAAACATGTTCACATAATTCACTGTACAAATACAGCGTTACCCACACAAATTCATCAAAAAGAAATGATTCCTGAAACGTTGGTTATATTTACTTTCCAGACAGCCATGTCTATAAAAAGATGACTCCTAATCCACAACTGCAACATCCTTGCCACATGAACCACATCAACTGTAACACACAACTGAAAAATAATACTCCAACTCTTTCCGACTATGTATAGGAATAATAATTTATTTATCTCTTATCCTAAGTCCAGCCTCGTAATCCTACAATTGGGGGTTTTTTTTTTTAATATTTTTTTTAAGGAATTTTGAATTCCATTCACAATTTACAATACAATTCACAATAAATAATTTGAGGTAATTGCCAATATTAATAATTGAATGAATCGAAATAAAATTGTGCTGCTCAAGTAGAAGTACAGTACAAGTCGGTAGTTGAATTGAAGTACATAAATCTTGGAGTGAGTTGGCCTGAAGCATCCAGCATTGTCGTGGATCTCCAGTCCATAAGTGAGTCATTTATAATTCAAACGATAGATTGGGCGGTTGTGGCGACGATGGTAGCGATGTTGTCATGATTTCGGTTACTGGTTTGGCTTTCACAATTAATCCTTCAGTTGTGCTTCGTAGAGAATTCAGCAGGTTCCACAGATGCCAAATCTTCGAAAATTTCATTTGATTGATGACGGATGCTGCCACTGCCGCTACTGATGCCACCATTGCCGCTGGGGAATAGGTTACTGTTGCCGTTGGTATTAATGCTACTGGCACCGTATGATGGTCGGATTAGGAATGGATTATGGATGAAACGTTGTAATTGTACAATACATCTGTAAATAGAAGACAGAAGGAGCAAGGAGAATAGATAATCAGTTTGATTAAATTTTCGACTGGCGATTATGTGGAAGTTTAACCTCTCTAAGCGTCTCTCCGATTCGGGAAATTCGAATATTTCAGAGAGTGTTGGATCCTCGTGAAAGTGGGTCGATGACCGTTTGCCATTTGTCCAACCTCGGGAATATTGGAAAGTCTGTCCCATGCAGCTGATGACGATGGTAACCAAAACCAGGGGGTAGAGCATAAAACGGAGCATGGTGTTGGTAATTCTGTGAAATTTTGAAAGTGGTTAGTAGTGGCATCTATAGGTGGCTTTAAATCAGTTTGGTTGTGATATGAGATTAAATACGGGGTTGCAACTTGTGATGATTTTCAGTGATTCTCAAGTGGTGACGTGCAACTGTCACTCTCAAACTTTTTCTCTTTACAATTAATAGATTATATTTTCGCAAATTTTCTTTTATTAAAAAGATGACATAAAAAGAATTAAATTAACACTAATGCATGAATAATTCTAAGAACGTTGTAGAAAAATTCGACGGAAGTTTGCGCCAATCTTGTGTGATTTGGAAAATCAAAAAAAAAATTGTTGGACCGAGTTTGTCGTGTTTAAGGGGATTAAATGTTGAGATGACTCGTGAAGATTTAAATTTTGAGAATATGAGTCATTTTCCTTATTTAATCTCATAATTAGAGCCGCCTTCTTGAATTTTGTGCTTGAACCGAGCGGTTAAGGCCTTCCAACTACAAATCCTGTAACAGTTCATTAAGAGGAAACTTTGTACTAGTTTCCGTAAAAAATTTTCTTTTTTGCGACAAAAATTGCGTTCCTGCAATCACTTGTTTTCGTAGTGAAATTTTAGATTTTAGTTACTGTCATTCAGATCTATAGGCAGTATTTAAAGAACGCAATTTTTTAACATATTATTCACGTGTATGTTTACGTATAATAGATAGGATTGCCATGTTTCCAAATCTTGCTAGAGTTTTAAGGTATTTGTAAAATATCTGCAACTTTATGTCATGTCTAAGTGCTATTTTAGAAAAGAAACACTATCTCAAATTTAGTGCTCAGGTTTAAAAAAAATTGTTTAATCATTACTAGTAAAATAATTGTTAGCAACAACCGATTTATATTGTTTAGACATACAGATACGTTTAGTTTGGGTTAGAAGATATAATCGAAAAAGAAAACAGAATGAACCAAAGACACGTAGTCCAATCTAATGCACCTTTCAAAGCATGGGAGAAAATCAAAAATCCCAAATTTGAATGGCTGCAATTTTGCTAAAAATAAAAAGTGGAAGACGGTTGATTCCCCAACAAATGGAAAATCATGTTGAACAAACCAAAACTTGAACGAAACTTCAACATTTTCCAATTGCAATTGCACTATTTCAGACCGTTTACCGATTCGAGCAAGTTTAAGGCAATTTCTCGAATTTTTGTAATGTACACGATCGTCCATTTGACCAAATTATCTTTCAATAGATTTAATACTGACTTCATGATGCAATAATACCATCAGATCAAAATAATTTGTATTCGAACGAGAGTATCGTTGCTAGAACTGGAAAGTTGGGAAGAAATCCAAAGTTATGGTCGGTCGCTTCAATAATGGTTCTGTGCGTCCACTATGTGCACAATTCTGTGAAAGGATCTTGGCCCTTTCTTATAAAGTATCCAGTTGATGCAGAATAATAACCAAAGGACCATAGTCTGCATCACTCTGAAGCGAATCGAGCTTTGTACAAGGCAGCTGCAACTTAACACCTCGTCCTTACCTCGTTCTTTTTCGATCTTATCGAAAAAAAAAGATCACATACTGTGATCAATAATGGATGACGTGAAGCGCGACACAAGTCATGCGACGGTGCTTGCAACTTGATTTCGATAAATTGATCTGCTAAACGCTGTCCAAAATCTGTAAATGGTAACTGATAATTAGTAAATATCCTGATAAATCAGCAATAATTGACACCTCTGTAGCCTATAAGTTGTAGTCGCAATTATTCGTCAATTGGCCAGCATTATTAGAAGAACTTGCAAAAAATTTAAGGGTAAGAATAATTTGTGGCACGAACACCCGCCATACATTCGAAATATTTTACGTAAAGTAAATATATAATGTAATTTTTAAAATTCAAAATATTCGGTATTAACAATTTTACATATAATTCAATGGCAACACTTTTTTAGGTACAAAACCAAACGAAATGCGTTGAAAACGTGAATTCGGTTCATGAATTTAAAGCCCAAAAACCAGTTAACCATTACTTAGAAATTATTTACAAAATTTCACCATCGCCAACATAGTTTTTTCTTCAAATTTTCAATCACTTTACGCTTATCCTAACGAAAATTACCGTTAAAATCCTTTTGAAACCACAGAAATATTCCAGAAAACTAACTTTCACTTGTAAGATACGAACTCTGACTATGATTTCTTGTGTGCGGTTTAACCCTTTTATAGGACTCGTAGCATAACAAGTCGAAAAAACCCTTCGATAGTCCATAGAGTGGGTTGCAGCTTGTGTGGCCGCCTTAAGGGCGTGTTATGTAGATTAACAAGGATTATTAACACCTATTCTTAGTGAACGATGCTTATCAGACGAACGAGCAAAGTCAATGCATTTACTGATTAAAATTACCACTTTGGTGGGATGTAGATACTTGCTCAAGTACGTGTATAAAAAAGAAAGGTCTTGCTCTTATGGTTATGTTTCGAAAAGGATGTCTAGTTTGATTATGGAATCCCTTATAAGGAAGTAGAGGAGCTAACGCACATGTTTGTACTTGATATTATGTTTTTTTTTTGTTTTTCTTTAGATGAGTATCTATTGAATTTACGAGTTGAATGGGAGTTACTCGTATATTTAGATTTGCTGGAAGGATGCGAGGATACGATTTTATGCCGAATATATCATTAAACTGTTGCTTCAAGTGTGCGCAAATTCGTGACTTTTGTTTAACTCAAAGTAAATGGTAGATGGAAAGGTTAGTAAATGGAAAAGGATTTTCAAGGTTTTATTTTTATTTTCCGGCAACTGTGAACTTTAAAATAGACATGTAAGGGATCTTTCACTAACCCATTGAGTAAATATGTAGCACTATGAGGATATGACTATACGAAGTTATCATTTATTAAAGAGTTTGAATTTATACAGATTTCTTGGATTGAAATAATTACTTATGAACCAAACAAGATTAACTCTCGGGTATATTCTTCGGAAAGGGGGAATCGTGAAATGAAATCCAACAACGCACGAATATTTTTGAACGTGTTTGACAGCTTCTTAAGCTACCAAAATGTTTTTAAAATGACACTTCTTATGGCTCGTTGGGCAATCATTGCGAACTCCGATGAAACAAAAAAATAGCATGAAGTGATTCCGAACTCCTATGAAACGAAAAAACGACAGGAACAGAGGCAGTTCGGGCAGAATGAGATATGAGAGAGGAACGAATAGGCGACATATTCAGAGTAGGCAGCAAAAAGGGAGGGGGTAGCGCGTGTGGTGGGACACTAACTCGATCGGAATGAGCCGCGAGCGTGGTGTAGTCTCTGGCAACCATCTATAGCATGTCCCATCCTAAGACATGTGAAGCACAAACGGTGTTGTTTTACTTTCGGCCATCTCTCTGATACTACTGCAGCAATAAAAAGCTAGCACTCGATAACTTTATGCTGACTCTGGCATATAGGGCACTTAGGACTCGATTCACGTTGCTTCGCTGCGACATGCAAAATTGGTATTCGTCGTTTCGGCTCTCTGGTATCAATCTCTTGCACTGTGCAGATCAATTTCGCCATGTCACTTAACCAGTCGCTGAAGTGTAGAAGCGTCGCGTACGATTGGACTTGTATAGCGCGCCTAGCCCAGTCCAGTTTCTTGCTCATTGGTAGCTTAGAGACTAGTTTTTCCAGCAGCGTCGGATTGCTTAAGTTCTGATGGCCGTTCACGGATTGAGAAACACAACGAGGTTCATAACCTTCGTGGCAAATGGTATTATCCGAGCGGCTGCGCTTTCTTTAATTTGCACTATGTACGTACTTGATTCAGCTGGCTACGTATAAGCTGGTCTGGGCGTCCAAAACGAAAACGAAGTTGATACACAATAGCATCCACATTGTATGGGTGTATTAATAAGCATTTTACAGTTTCTCGGGCTTCCCCTGCTAAGTACTTCTGTAACCGTTGGTTGTTCTCCAGGTTACTATAGTTGTTGGCGATGGTTGACTGAACGAACGCACCATAAAAAATTGGCCAATCCTCTGGATGGCCACTAAACACTGACAGACCTTGAAGTTTTCTTGGGGTCATGACGTGTGTCGCGTATGGCTCGTTCGGGTGGCGAGCGGCACTGTAGGCTGAATTTGACGTTGGCACATATGTACAGTACATAGTAGCTAAATCTACCATCTGCAGTGGCACTGTTGTATGCATAACTTACTGGCGACGTAATTGTGTAACTCGATGGTATATAAGTTGCTTGCTGCATACTAACCCGTCGGTATGGATGTTGGCTTTGCCGAGATATGCATGACTGTTCTTGAAGGTCAGCCCAAGGACCAGCTAAAGATGAGGTAATTGTAGCTGAAGCTACTAGTGGCAATGCTGTCTGGTATGTGCTTTGTACAGCTAGTGGTGGCGGGTTTCTTAGTGCCAGTTTTAGCGCATGACACAGCGAATCGCTCTTGCTCAGCCTTACTTGTGTTAACTTCAGCTGGTTTTCTAACGCCGAAATTTGCTGTTGCATGGCAAACAAGACGTCGGCGTTGTTGGCGGTGCTCAGTTGAAGGCCATCTGGGGCAGAAGTTATGATTTCAATCCTCTAGCACTTGTGGTAGCACCTGACGGTGTTGCGGTGACGAAGTCGGTGGCAGTGGAGATGATGCATGTAATAGGACATGTTGCAAATGCAGCAAGCGGAGCACCCACTTGTGCTGCGGCGGCGTCGAAGTCTCTATTAGAAGCACTCGTCGTGGACGATATGGAAGTTGTTGTGCTGGCGAGCAGCAGTTGTTGTGATGCCTTTGTCTGATGCGACAATGGCAATGGTGACGGCGATGAAGGCGGTGATGATAGCAGCGATGATAACAGCAGTGACAACAACAATAACGGCAATGCTAGCGGCGAAGAAGGCTGCAATAAAGGCGGCAATGCAGGCAGAAATGTAGGCGGCAATGGGGGTTGCTAACGGCAATGCTAGCGGCGATGAAGACTGCAATAAAGGCGGCTATGATGGCGGCATCAATCGCAAGTATTGCGAAATAAAGTTGTTCGGAATTAAAGAGAACCGAAGACTCGAAATGAACAATTGGCTGTGATTTGCGATGTTTAAGATGTTTATGTCTAAGAAATTATATTTTTGGTATATATGGTATATTTTACAAATGACAATTGCTTACCGCATTTTGCACCTCCAGTCTAGTTGGGACAGTATTCCGAAATGTCAAAGGGCACATAAAGGGTGGAAACTGAAGTTAGCCGCAGTACTTAATATGTCGTGCCCCATCTATGTCGTTCGAATTCTACTTTGAAGTGCGTTCAGCAACACTGCGTTTAGAGAAAACTATTCAACTATAGATCAAATATTTGTACTTTGTAGTATTGTGGAGATATATCAGGAGAAACTAACGAATTTACACGCCCTCTTTGTAGACTTGCGCTCAGCATTTGATTCAATTGACCGTGACTCCCTATACTATAAACGGTTCATAATAGGAGTATCCATTCTTAATACGTTGAAAACTTTGTATGACGACAACACAGCGCTTGTGTGGGATGGTAAGTCCAGATCTGCAGGATTCCCAACTACAATGGGTGTAAAACAAGGATATATTCTTAGCGCAGTGTTATTCACCCTATGCATCAATGCCATCACAAATAGCATCAGAGACGGAATTGAAATTAACCAAACGAATATCCCTGCACTAATGTGTACAGATGACATTGTATTCCTTGTTGACATAGTTAATACTATGCAACTAATGATAAATACTCGTAGACTAGCAAGCCATTGTAACACCTGGAATCTGTCTGTAAAGGGTGGGTGGATGGGTGGAAATACTCGCGAAATGAAACATGGAATTATCAAGGTGAATGCATAGAAATTGTAAGAGACTACAAATATCTGGGAGTCCTGATTACAGCCGACCTAAACTGGGATGTGCTCTATAAATACACAACGACAACCGGAGACGAATAGTCGAAAGCGATACAAAACTAAAGGTTGGGAGCGTGTAAAGAAACTTAGGACGTAAGGCATAGGTGGAAATAAGAATGTTCTTGAGAGAGAGTTTGCTGAGATGATAGTCGAAGAGAGGCAGAATATCGTTAACTTCACGAAGCATTCTAGACATTGGCTCCAAGTGTCCGTAATTCGTTCTGTGAAGATTGAGCCGGAAAAGTAGCACAGACCTAAGATTGCGTGGGTTGGTGTTAAAAGAAATAAGTTGACGTAAGAAAAAAACATATCGATATTACCAACTAAGATCTGATGAATAAAGAGAATATCGGCAACTTCTCGACGTTTAGAAAGGGGTTATAAATTTATAAGACTCAGCCTGTCAGTATAAGGTGGTAAGTTTTGGCTATCATCCCAGGGAAGACCACGTAAATCAAATCGTAAAAACCTGCGTTGAACAGCTTCTATCCGGAAGATGTGAGTTCTGTAGTGACCAAACTTGGCTTGCATATTCAAGGAGAGGCCTAGCATTTGGTAACACAAGGATTGGAAAACTCCTTAGACCAGCACTTGATGAAGCCAAGGGCAGAGTGTGAGAACGGAAATTGAGTTCCTTATCACAGATAACCCCTAAATCGCACAACTCATTCACTAAGGGAATAGTCAGATTAAGGACTAGATAGCAGCGAGGTGAATTAGGGTATACGTTATAGCCTGGCACTTATTGACGTTAAGCTCAAGAAAATTATTCGGACACCAAGTGCAAGATCTGTCTAGATCTTCATGCAGTTTAAGGCTGTCTGAGGAAGATGATATATGTATATCAAAATATTTTCATATCATCTGTGTTACCGAACTCCGAATGTAACAGGTCTATAATCAAAAAGTAGCTAACTGGGAGAACTGCTACTTACGATTGGCGGAAACGTTGGTGGACCTAGATAGTTAACGAAAAATCATCGTCAAGTTGGTTTTTGGAAGCAGAGCTGCCGAGGCGGTTAGACGCGCACAAAAAACAAGGAAAAAAGAATTTTTAAGAAAAGAAAATTATCTAAAGTTTGTAAAAGAAAATTATATATGTATGTATGTTTAAGAAAATAAAAGTTAAGAATATTAAGAAAATAAATAATTCTAAAAAATTCGAATTGTTTTTCTGAATTGGTGGCCGAGCCAACCCCGCAACAATCTGCGTAAACAGATATGTTTGCATTTTTAATGATGCAATCAACATCATTAATGGTTAGAATAAATAAAAAGGGACCAAGGTGGCTGTCTTGCGGGATACCAGAGGAGGCTTTAATTGGATCAGAAACCATGGACCTAAACAGAACATAGTAATGCCGTTCATTCATATAGAATTGAACCCATATTATAAAGTTTGTTTGGAAACCAAGAGCCTTTAATTTCAGAAGGATCGTATCATAAGAAATCCTATGCAGGGCAGCATAGCAATTGGTCGATAGTTGGAAATATCATCTTTTCGGCCTTTTTTATGTAGGGGAATAATAAAAGATCTTTTCCAGGTTGAGGGAAATAAGTACTGGGTTGTGGGTTCAGATAAAAAGCTGAAAGAGAGCTATAAGAGGTTGGGCTAGGTGCATTTTACATTTCTTTAAAAATATAGGAGGAAGATCATCAGGGCCAGCAGAATAATCATCTTTGAGGTTTATTATTTTATCTTTGACTTGCTCTAAAGTTATAGACACAGATTCCAAAGTTGTTTGTGTACAGCTATTTAAGTAGGAAGAGTAAGAGTGGTCTGGCTCTTGGGAATGGATGGCGAACGCTTGGCTAAAAAGTATTGCGAAGAGATTTGCAATAATTTTGGGATCGCTCGAGGACTTATCAATGTAATTCAGAGATGATGGATAGTTATCCGATTTACTTTTAGTTTTAATGGACTGAAAGAATCGTTTGGGGTCGGAAGTGTGGTCCATTCGGTTTAAATAGTTGTCATAGAGAGTTTGGCAAAGTACAGAGAAATTTATTTGGGCAGACTGGTAGTAGAAGAAATCGGTGTCGGTACGCGATTTTAAGTAAGTATACCATCAGAAAATTTCGGTATGAAAGGATGTGAGAGCATCGTTAACTGTAAGGTTGGTATTATCGTAGATAAAGTTAAAATTGACCATGCCAAGGAGGGCGTAGTTAACCCTATGAAAATTAAAACTGTAAGAATACATATTAGTTTATATAACAAAATAGTATAATAAGTGACATCTATGTACCACTTTTGTTTATAACTTAATAGAATGACAAGCGACACCTATGTACCATTTGTGTGTTACTTAAAAGAAAAAATAAAAAGAAAGAAGAAAATAAAGATTAGTCGATTACGGAAAGTCAACGTGTTTTAATAGGTTATGGGCAAATTATCCATATTTTTGCAGTAATTTAAAGTTTTTTAATAGTAATTACACAAAAAATAGTTGAATCTTTCGTATAGATATGGCAGTTCATATTTAAAGTGTTCCGAAGCTGAAAGGCAGGGAAAATGATGATGAGTGGAGTTTTGCGGTTGAAAATTTGTTAGTACTCGAAGGCATGGCGAAATATATTAAATCAGAGCCGATGGCTATTTTCGAGGCAAAACCGACAGAAGATGAAAAAGGCAAGGCGAAGCTAGTTTTAACGATAGACCCCGATTTGTACGTACGTATTAAGGAGACAAGAACATCCTCCGATTTGTGGAAAAAATTTAAAACCATGTTCGATGATTCAGGATTTTAAAAGAAGATAACCTTACTACGACATCTAATCTCGTTGCAACGAGAAAATTTTAATTCCATGACTTCATATGTGACACAAGTGGTCGAGACACAGGATTTGCAATCATGGATGAATGGATCGGAGGATTACTATTAGCAGATTTGCCAGATAAATTTTCTCTAATGATTATGGCCATAGAGCACCCGGACATAAAGATTACCACAGACGCAATAAAGTCGAAGTTGATCGATATAGAAGTTTCGGATTCCAGCGGCGCTGCAAAAAAGTAAATTTGGCGGCACGTCAATACTAAAAGTGACAAGTGAAAAAAGTGTGACATACTACAGATATAACAAGTCGGTCATTTCAAAAACCAGTGTCCATTATTGCAGAAAAACAGGCAATCAAATGCTTTTAGTGTTCTATTTCTGAACGGAGAATATAGCAAAAGTGAATGGTACCTACGTCGACTCCGGCGCAAGTGCACATTTGACGGCAAATAAGGCGTGGGCAAACAACGCGAATTTTACACCAAGTTTATCACAGATCACAGTCGCGAACGATATGAAAGTGCCAGTTTTATGTTCCGGAAACGTACAGATATTGACTGATTGCAACTACGATATCACGGTTAAAAATGTTTTATGTGTGCCAAGCCTGACTACTAACTTGTTATCGGTAAGTGGGCTCATAAAAAATGAAAACAGTGTTGTTTTTGCAGCTAACCAATGTTATATGCGCAACAAGAGGAATGAACAAGGGAATCATTCACTAGAACACAAATGCATATTCCACTGACCAAAACGGCGCGGCGTTAGCGAACGAGCGAATTGGACTGTTGTTGAAAAGGCAAGATGTTTACTTTTTGATGCTAAGCTACAAAAGAAATTCTGGGCTGAAGCAGCAAATACAGCAGTGTATTTAAAAAACAGGTCTTTAACTTCAAGCTGAGTAAATAAAACACCATATGAATCATGGTATGGAAAGAAACCAGACTTAGGCCATATTCGCCTGTTTGGAAGTCCTGTAATGGTTCACGTTCCCAAAGAAAAACTATTGAAATGGGACAGAAAGGCTTCTCGTGGGTTATTCGGAAACAGTGAAAGGATATCATGTATATAATCCTAGGAAAAATATTGTAACTATGAAGAGAGATGTCATAGTGGTGGAAGATAAAATAAAAACATAAGAAAAAAATTATGAAGACAATGTGATCTGGATACATGATTGTTTAGAAAATAGTGAAGAGAAGCCTATTACACATGAATCGCCAACTACGAATGAAGATGGCAGAGATTCAGCTGGGGGTCTTCAGTTAATGAATGTCTGCATCATTCAAGTATACAGATCCACATAGTGAAACTAATGATGACACCCTAACTACCTTGAATTTCGAGACAGATGTTTCAAGCAGGGAACTGTTTCCAGCTCCAGTAGTTGATATGAGCAAGGTGTGAACAACATGTGCATCGTAGCTCCAGTAGTTGAAATGAGCAAGGTGTGAACAACATGTGCATCCTAGTTCAGAAGTCGAGCAGATAGTTTTCTTAGAAGCGCTGAATGGACCAATGGAGACGGGCCATGCGGGAGGAGTTACAGTCGTTCGAGGAAAATGATGCGTGGGAGCTTGTTGATGTTCCAAATGGTGGGTCAGTTCTGCAGTATAAGTGGGTATTGAATAAAAAGTTGGATGTGGATGATAAAGTGTGTTGTGACTTGTGACAAAAAGTCTTAAGCAGCGACATGGCATCCATTACAACGACACTTTCTCTCCTGTTGTAAAACATTCCACATTAAGAATGTTGTTTGCGCTCAGTGTACAGTGGGGCATGGACATTACATACCTGAACGTGACAACAGCCTTTTTAAATGGACATTTGAAGGAAAACATTTATATGTCAATTCCAAGAGGTTGTGAAAGACTGTTTATGTGATTTAGATTTCAAAATTAGCGAGTTTGAACCTTGCTTGTTTACAAAAACTTATGGTAATGTTAAAATTATTGTAACTATTTATGTTGATGATTTTTTAATATTCTCAAATTGTACTAAAGAGACAGAAAAATTTAAAATTGTATTGGGTTCTAAATTTAAATTAAAAGATCTAGGATCTGTAAAACGTTATTTAGGCATGAGAATTAATGTGGACAAGAAATGTAAGACTATAACAGTAGATCAGCAGGAATATATAGAGCAATTATTATCAATTATTATTATTATCAGATTGTAGAGCTATAGATACCCCCATTGAAACAAAATTCAACGTTGAGAAATCTGAAAAGTGTGCAGTCAGCATTCCATATCGAAGACTGATAGGAAGTCTAATGTATTTGGCTATTCTGACTACGCCTGATATACCATATTCCTTAAGTTATCTAAGTAAGTTTAATAACAGTTGTAATGAAAATCATTTTACTTATGCTAAACAAAAAACTAAACATTATTGTTTAAAATATAGTGAGGACAGTGTAGAGCTGACAGGTTTCGTTGATGCAGATTGGGCTAGTGATAGTCTAGATAGAAAATCATATACTGGGATTTGTTTTATAATGAATGGTTCTGTAATTTCATGGCAGAGTAAGAAACAGAAGGCCTTATCTAATACCGAGGCAGTAGAGAAGCATTTTATTTAAGAAATTTAATGTATGAGATTACTGGTAAAAAATGTGTAATACAATTAAAGTGTGATAATCAGAGTGCATTAAAACTGGCAACAAGTCATCAGACATATAATAGGTCGAAGCATATTGATGTTCGATTTCACTATGTGAAAGATGCAGTGAGAAGAAGTTAATTGATGTTGAATACACTTCGACCCAGGAAATGCATGCTGACCTTTTGACTAAACGTTTGTCGCCATCTAAGCATTATAATTTTATGGACTTGTTAGGAGTTAAGCCCAAATAAATAATTTTTTGGAATCTTACTCTTATTTTGTTAAGTGGGGATATTAGTTTATATAATAAATTACTATATATAATAAGTGACATCTATGTACTTTTTTGTTTATAACTTAATAGAAAAAATAGAAAGAAAGAAGAAAATACAGATTAGTCGATTACGGAAAGTCAGGGTGTTTTAATATTTCATACGCCAACGTAAGAGAAGGGGAGCGTTGTAAATACCAAACTTAGACAGAAGATGACTACTTTCTAAAACGACGCAGTTATCTGTATCAGTGGTGAAGACTAGGTCTGCCAATGTTATTAGTGACACCACTTAATTGATACAGACCAACTAACTAACTAGACCCGAGTATAGGCACATAGAGTCATGTCTGGCTTTGTATGATATGGCGAATTCTCATGAGAATTTACATGAGAATTAGTTATGTTGTATCCCTAGCACGTGTCATCAGTCGTACAGCATTTGTTGATTATCGAGTTTATATAGCACGTCGAAATTAGAATATGAAAATTACGTATAAGGAAGTGAGAAATACGCAAACATTAAAAATGGCTTCTTTTATCAAAGAAAGCCTTTATATAGCTTTCATTACAGGAGTTGAATTTCTGTATGAAGAAGTTTGATACTTTCATTGAGATCTTCAAATGCCAATAAATGTGATTTCTACCCAACGAGACATGCAAACTCTGTTTCTATTTTTTTGTTAAAATGAAGAAAATTCGCATAAATCAGTATCCTGGTCGATAGATATAAGAATTCAGGATGCAGTCGCAATTCCTGTATTTATTGTTCTTTGTTTACCCCGTAATTTCTGCATTTTTATTTATTTTTACCCTGCTGTATTATTTTTTTGTTGATATGTCGTCGCTGAACCTAAGATAAAACATTAGATATGAATGGAAAACAGCTTATTGAGACCTGCAACTCCTCTGATCGATGCCTATTAAACGACAGGAGTAAAAGTGAGCCAGATGGTGAGCTAACCTTTGTTAGTTTTGTTCTGTGAACGATTATGTGCTAATAAAATGCCAGTGGCATAATATTGTGAAGAATATGAAGGTCTCCGTCTCCATCGTTATCACAACAATTTAAGTGAGTACATTAGGACGCCGCCCTCCAAAGGTAGTCATGTTTTTCTATTCCCGATTGTTCTTCAAGAATTCCATCCACCCGAACAAAATGAAATGATGATAGCAATATCTAAACTGAAGGCGAGCAAGGCTGCCGGGTCGGATGGCCTACCCACCGAACTATTTAAGGCAGAAGGAGATGACTTGGTAGAGAGCATACACCAACTTATTTCCAATATTTGTTCGGATGAAGTATGCCTGATGAATGGAACCTCACCATCATTTGCCCGGTGCACAAAAAGGAAGACCCTCTAAACTGCGCCAACTATAGAGGTATCTGATTGGACCCTATGAGTGCGGCTTTAGGCCCGGTACCAAGAAGTTCAGATCGATGCTCACCACCTTTTTATCGAAATTAAAGCCGCATATAACAGCATCTACCGAGACGAGGTATACAGAGCCATGTCTAAATTAGGCATCCCTGCCAAGCTCGGCAGCTTGTGCAGGATGACGATGGAGAAAGCTCGCTGCTGCATCAAGGTCGATAACGTCCTAAGGAAGACGTTTGATGTCAATATAAGGATTAAGGCAAGGCGAAGCGCTGTCACCTGCCTTCTTTAACATCATACTTGAAAGAATTGTGCAAAACTGCAAGGTTAACACACGAGGTAAGATCTTTCAAAAGTCTGTTCAATTGCTTGCATACGCCGACGGTATTGATACTATTGGTAGAACACAGCGAGCTGTCACTAGTGCATTTGCGAGTATAGGAACAGAAGCGACAAAAATGAATCTAACGGTAAACGAGGGCAAAACAAAGTATATGCTGTCAACAAGAATGGACACCAAACATCGACGAATCGGCCAGAATGTCACAATCGACGGCAGTAACTCTGAGGTAGTAGGCGACATTGTCTACTTCGGCTCTGTTATCACATCAAAAAACGACATCTCTTCAGAAATCAAACGAAGAATAACGCGTTTCTTTGGGCTGAGAAGACAACTATGTAGTAAGGCCCCCTCCCGAACAACCAACGAAACTCTATATAAGACCTTGTAATCACAGTCCTGCTCTATGGTTCCGAAGCATGGATCCTTTCTAAAGCAGATGGAGATATCTTTGATCGTTTTGAGAGAAAAATTCTTCGTAAGATATTTGGTCCCGTATACATTGAGGGGTTCTGGGGGAGACGATTCAACGATGAACTCTACGACCTGTATGCGACATCGGTCTGGTCAAAAAATTGCGCATTGGGCGTTTGAGATGGCTAGCACATGTATGGCGAATGCACACCATTTCGACTCTAATCCGGAGGGCAACGCAGTAGAGGACGGCCTCCCCTTAGGTGGCGCGCAAAAGTGAAAGGGGACCTCGATCAACTTGGAGTGCGCAACTGAAGGCAGTTAGCCAAAGGCTGCGCTAATTGGAGAAGCTTATTGGTTGAGGCCCAGGTCCACCCGGACTGTAGCGTCGCCTAACTAAGTACGTTCGTGACTCTCTCCTAAGCCAAAAAGTGTTCAAACCTTGGATGTTTTGTTGAAGAAAAAAACTGTAAAAGTATTATAGTAAAATCTGCCACTTCAGGGATGTAAATATCGGTCAAATACAATAGGAATCGATTTTACTATGTCCAAAGATCTCTAAAACAAGTTTCTGCTAAGAAATGTCTAGATCTGTTTCTAATTTCCAAAAAAATACAAATAAAACAGCAACAAGTTATGACGTTATTTCAGTAAACAATCCATAATCGTAGAAAGGTGACATTCCGCATTGAATCGATAATAAAGTATATTTTAGTCAAAGTCATCGACATTTTAGTCAAAGTCATCGACCTAAGATATCCGTAAGTTCCAGTTATCTGTTGCTCATTGGTATGGCCTAATTCTCCACATAACGCACAAGGGGAACACTTTACTATATTGACACACAAATTTTTGTGGGCGTATAATCGATAAGCCCGCATTGATATTCTTGGTAGCTGGAGATACCCAAACGCGGATTAATTCATTCATCTATACTTGAGCCGGCGAGCGGTGAGATTCATCTGAATGATGGAATAAAACACCCAGATTAATTACTTCACTTTATTTGCAATTATCCATTTCTCTGGAACTTCTCTACACTGTGAATATTGGTCACTGAAGATCTCTAGACTCTAGAGATTCATAGCAGTTCGTGAGATGAATTCCATCAGCTCACTCGTTCGTAAGATTTTTTTCTCATTGTCCGAAACAGAGGCTGTTCTATCTCTATCTCTAATTAATTATAATTTCATTTTCGCGGCGAAACAGGTTTTCTGCCAAAAATAAAACACACATTTAGTAATCAACTAAAGCGATGGAATTTGATTCTTCGGATTCCAGTTTTTCCACTCCTCAAGCTAAGCGCAAAAAAAAATTAGTAGGAAGCAAGCTTAAGATCGTTTCGGAATTCCCTCGATGATTAGTTCTCCGAGATCTGTTGTCGATTAGAAATCATCGTTGACCGGGTAAAAGTTTGGCTAAAAAACGTAACACATCAACACGCCGCAGATATGGTAAACGTTACCGGAGATGTGCCTAAGGAGAAGGAGAACATCCTCAGGAAATTATGGGCCTACAGGAAGTACATCAACATCGAGCCCTTTATGTTTTTCTACATAATGCCGAGCATGTTCAATGCTATAGCAGTGCAGAACTTTCCCTTGGAAAAGGTTTGAATCAGAGCCGTATTTGAAGGTTGATTCTCATATTGATGTTCCTCTCCTCTTCTGTATGTAGGCGTGCAGGGTCAACTACAACTACAGCATGATTGTGTGTACGGCGACTTTAGATAAAGATGAGTTCGGCATCGATTGTGATGGATTCAATTTTGAAAATGTGACTGAAGTTGGCAGTGGAGATTTGTGGAACGTAACAGATTTGTCGCCAAACTTCAACTATACTGTCTGCAAGGCGGAACGTGATGCACAGATAGTTAGTGCCCAAGTTACAGGAATTCGTGCACCAATTGGTGAGTCAAGTGCAAGTACAAGTGCGCGATTAAAAAAATTGGCCATGAAATGGCAATTACTGGAAAAAAAATTAATCTCCAAACTGGTTAGAGTCAACCGGAATCAATTCCGGTAGTAATTGTTGTGTTTTGTTTGTTTTTAGTTATTTGGATAACTGTGTAAATTAATTCGATTTTTTTGCGGGAAGAAATCTCTGATTTAATGATTGAGTCATAACTAAGTGTTGTATCCTTGTGAATCTTGAATTTAGAAATCGGTGACAGCCAGTGAACTAACACAATTTCAAAGTGACCTTCGATTTAAATTTTTTACAGCGACGCCATGAGTTTTATTCAAATTCCAAAGAATATTATAACTAATAACACGTTAACATGCTGTGGGACAAAGCGGTGGCTAAAGGTCTTAATTTTGAATGTGAAAATGTCTAAGGTCAACATAATTTTGTGATTTTTGTGAAATTCATCAGGGAAATGATTTAAAGATAGAATCGCTTTCAGATTCTTTCGAATCGTAGTGACGCGGTGAGTTTGCTAACTGAGTAAACTATTTTTCTTCGTTTCTGTAAATTGTAAAGCCACTCTGCGGTATGTAATTTATTCATTTGTATATTTTTGGAGAAACTTGAGGAAAGCTATGAGTTGTAGTTGGTCTAGGCGTTTTAATTCATCTTGTACGAGCTTAAACCTGGAACTCCATACATTTTTAAAGCTGCATTCAGGACTTTCCATAATTTCTTTAGCCCGTTCAGTTAATTAATTAAATGAATTTATTCCTTATGTGGTACTAAAAAATAAACGGTCCACTTCACTCTTTCATAACTCTGCGGACCTCAATTAGACACAGGCAGCTTACCAATAGAATGATCTTTCTCTCATGCATAAAGTTTAGTTGATTAATTTTTCGTTTTCAGTCAGTTGACTGCTCATTCTATGTTCCAACTCAGAGACTCAACGAAAAGACGGATGTTGTGGCAATAGTCCAGGAAGTATCGAAAAACTTGCCCATCTCTTCTCTGATTACTATCCATATGCAACTTGACCATCAATTTGCGATTACTGTAAAGCGTTGAATTGTTGCTATCAGAATAAACATTGGCAACAAACCTACAATTGTTACGCCAATTGGAAAAGTCGTAAATATTAAAGTCTGCGGGAACTTTCTGCTTTGTAGGTCCGATTTATAGCTACCTGGCTACGAACTAGTACCATTATTCTCGCCATTTACGTGCGTAGTGATGCAGCTAACCAAAATCGGCAAGAGTACGATAACTTAGGCGCCAAGAAATAATAACGGTTTTTTGTATAACCGTTAGGAGGTACGGGCAATTTTAAAACAAAATTACATAAAATGAAAAAAAGTTATTGAAAAACAACGGCAACACTTAAAATGAAGTACTATACCGGTTTTGAAAGCCAGAAACCCCCCAAACTCCACCATAATGTGATCCATGTTCCAATCCGGAATTCAATTTCATGTGGTTCATTCGACCTTTATCGAGTTTGATAAGCTGTCTGACTCCATACAAACAATTGTATCCCTGTATCCTCATACTGAAATCGTGGTTACGGGCAATTTCAATATACACAATTCTGGTTGGCTTCGATATTCTGGACAGACAACACCCGAAGGACGGTGTGTTGAGATCTTCGCTGCGGAAAATAACTTGACCCAGCTTGTAAATGAGCCCACACGAATACCAAACGTTGATAGTCATACCGCCAACACCCTGGACTTGTTTTTAACTTCTCACCCTGATAAGTACTCCCCTCTAGGCTCGTCGGATCATTGTGCTTTTGGTCATTTGTCAAAAACATCAGAAATTCTGCCTCATCCTCCATCCCAACGCTCATTTACAATGACATTCCAGCTGTCAGCTTTTTGGGCAAGGCCAATCTGCTTGCTGCATACTTTGCGGCCAAATTGTGCTTTGTCTCCGCCTACACTTGAGTGCGTCGAATCTTCAATGGGGCGAATCCACTTTCACACTCGTGTGGTAGCAAGAGTACTTAAGGAACTCAACACACAAAAATCCGCTGGTCCAGGTGGTATATCTCCCCTTCTTCTGAAGAGTTGTTCTTCCTCGCTGGCAAAACCACTGCGAATAAGCTTTTCCATCAATCCTACTGTTTAGGACTCTTTCTGTGCAGATGGAAAACAGCATTTGTCCAGCTCGTCCCTAAAAAAGGCGAATCTTCTTCTCTCTCCTCCTACAGACCCATTGCACTCACGTTCCTTCTTTCCAAAATCATGAAAACGCTAATGAAATATCTCGAAAAACGAAAACTTCTCGATGACAGGCAATATGGTTTTCGTAGCAACAGGCCCACCGAAAAGTGGAACCAAAGCGTAAATCAATCTGGTAAAGCAAGATAGTTGCAGTTGATTTTCTAAGGCATTTGGCAAGGTTTGCCATCCGGCTCTTTTATCGAAATGCGTGCTTTTGAGATCGATGACTCTCTTTTTCAATGGATTACTAGATGGAGTGAAAAGTGACCCCCTTGGGAATTAAAAAAATTTTTTTTTAAAATGTTTTTTTTCTATATAGTCCTCTTTTAGTTTGATACACTTATTCCAGCGATTTTCCAACTTCTTGATCCCGCCCGAAAAGTAATTTTCCGGAAGGTCTGCAAAATACTCCTCCGTGGCGTCGATGATTTCCTCGCGTGAGCTGAATTTTTTTATTAATGAGCCATCTTTTGAGGTTTGGGAAGAGATAATAGTCCGAGGGATCCAAATCCAGTTACCAATCGACGCCAAAAGTCCGCCCGATTCCGCATCAGCAAGTCCAAACACTCTTTCGAAGTGCTCTCGCCTTCGTGTTTTTGGTCAAAAGTGAGCATACGCGGCACCCAGCGGCAGGATAACTTTTTCATATGCAGAATATTGCCCAAAATATGGCATGTACACTCAGTACTAATCTTTGTGGTATCTGCTAGCTCGCGCACCCTCACTTTCCGATCAGCCAACACCATTTCATGTATTTTTTTGACATTGTCCTCTGTAACCGCATCGGGGGGCCTGCCGCCGCGGACTTGATCGGTAGTGGAGTTGCGGACACCACAAAACTCTCGAAACCAATATTTGACGGTGTAATCTGACGGAGCATTAGCCCCATAATATTTATCCAACTTTTCTTTTGTTTCCTTCGCCGTTTGCCTCTCAAAAAATAATGTTTTATGAGAGAACGAAAATCGTTTTTGTGCATACTCAACATGATGCCAAACACGTCAACAACAATCAGCTGTCAAAACAAAACTAAAGACAGTATCGCACTGAAATTTGGCATGTCTGCCTAAATATGAACGGACTTGAACCTTTTTTGCAGTAGCAGCGCATTCTGACGGTCAAGAATGTCACTTTTCACCCCATCTAGTAGAAACTACCTTTTGTAACGTTCAATTCATGTTATCTTGGATGGTTTCAAGTCTTTTTATTCACAAAATGAATGCTGGTGTGCCCCAGGACTCCGTTCTGTCTCCGACACTCTTTTTAATTTTCATCAACGATCTCTTGTCTGCTACCTCTAATTCAATATATTCTATATACCCTCTGCTATTCATATTCGTTCACGGACTCACGTCCCTGCTCTTCGGCTGTAGAACAGAAACGCCAGTGTATGCAAAGCTCATTAAATTTTTATATTAAGAGCATATCTAATTGGGGAACCGTTAATAGAGTAGTGCTCGAAACCAAAAAACTTTCCAATCTCGGTATATATGTCGATGTACACATATTCGGTGTCGTCAAAAATGGTGCGAAATGTTTAGGTTTCCTCAAGCGATGTAAGCAATTATGAATCCCATCTGATCTGGCCCAAAATTGGAGTACAATGCCCACATCTGGACGGGTGTGCCCAAAATATCTCTACAAATGCTGGATAGGATTAAAAACCGTGCGATAAAAGTCATATGTGATATTAATATCATTCAGGCAATGGACACCCTCGAACACCGACGTGTCTCACTGTCTTTTATCGCTACCAGTACTCCACAAGAATCGCCAGTAACATTCCGCCACTTCAACCTTTTTCCGTTTTAATCAGTACACACTCAAGCCGACTTTCGGACGTACTTTAAAATATCGTGATGCATTCCTAAGCCGTACAACTCGCTAGTCATTACAACCATCAAACATTTTAAACCAACGTTCATCAGTACTTCGGTTTCTTTCCTCCCTGATTTTCCCTTGCCCGAGGGCACTCAAATACTTTGAGCGCACGCAAATTATGGAAAAAAAAATAAGAAAAACTTTTATAAAAAATTAACTAGTTCTTTACAATTTATTCAAAAAGACCGTTGAGTGGCACTACGTTGGCTTTATACTCTTTTGAGTGTTGAGTTGGATGGGTCACGACAAGACCTTCCTGATAAAGAGAACTTGTCCTATTCTCCCATTGATTTTGATATGTAGTATCCTGTTAGAATTTAGGACAAGTTAATTCGAACATGGTCAAAAACTGGCCTGACCGGTTAAGCTTGAAAGGTTTTGGTTAAGCTTAGAAAAAAAAGTGTCACAGGTTGATTTATCTCCTCTTTCCACTGAAGTTAACTGGAAAAAAGTTATAGAACTTTTAATACGTTATCGGTGCATGGGCTTCAGTTTGTTTTGGAACATTAGCTCGAAGTTTGTGTACAGTAACTTTTTCAGTCGCCTTTAGATTAAAGAAATGCATGGGAGATTGTAAGATTTGTAATTTGCTTTAGAAACATAAGACAGATGTTTCAGTGATGTGCTTTGTTTCAGTTCTTGTTCCAGTTAAAAAAAAATAATTCAATTTTGTTAAGAAGTTAAGGCCAGGTCTGGGATACTTTTGTTTCAACGAAATTGTAGTTTGAACCGCATTCGCAGCCCTAAATTTTCTATATTCCTTGCATAACTCAGTACTTCTGAACCACTGGTGATGTACCTGGGCCTCAACTAACAAGCCTCTGCAGTTAGTCTGGTCTTTAGCTAATTGCCTCTCGTTGCGCACTCCAAGTCGGTTAAAGTTAGCTTCTACTTGTGCGCGCCACCTAAGCTGAGGTCTTTCTCTGCTGCGTTGTTCTTCCGGGTTAGATTCGAAGACTCTGCGGCTCAATTCTCTCTCCATGTCCTAGCCATCTCAAACGACTGATGTGCAATTTTCTGACTAGGTCAATGTCGCTGTATTAGCTGGTAAAATTCGTTGTTGAATCTTCTGTTCCAAGACCCGTCAACACAAACGGGACCGAGTATTTTTCGAATCGACTGAGGATATCTTCATTCGCCTTTGATACAGTCCATGTTTCAGCGCCATAAAATAGGACTCGGATGATTAAGGTCATATATAGAGTCTTCCCAGTTCCTAGGGACCCTACTAATCAATTGCCTTCTTTCCCCAAAGAAACAACAATTGGCAAGAGTGATTCTTCGATTTACTTATGCTGATGTGTGGTTGGCAGAATCGATAGCAGAGCCCAGGTAGACAAAATCCATTATTACGTCGAAGTTATGTTGTGGACTGTGACAGTCTGTCCAATTCGTCGGTGTGACCTGTCGCTCATTGTCGGCAGCATATATTTGATTTTGCCCTCATTCACCACCAAACCCATTTTGGCAGCTTCCTTTTCAAAAGTATCGAACGTAAAGGTGACAGTCGGCTATTTGCAAATTATGCTAATACCGCTGCTCTATATACCTCGTCTCTATAAATGTTGTCATATGTGGCTTCAAAATCGATGAAAAGATGGTGGGTATCGATTTGGATTAAATCTACCGGAGTGTGAAGAATTGGTCGATTGTGAACTTTCCTGGTCTGAAACCGCGCCGAGGGAGACCAATCAGGTTGTTCGCGAAGCATTTCAGACGTTCACACAATATTGCAAGTAAGACCTTGTATCCGATATTGAGAAAACTTACAGTTTGCACAGTTGAGGGGGCCTTCTTTTTGTATCGATCGGGCCAACGATTATCAGATTCCATTCATCATGCATACACTTTTCTGACGGAATCTGAGAAATGAGTTGGAACATGCTCTCCACAAAGGCATTTCCAGCGGCTTTGAATACATCGGTCGGAAAGCCGTCATGTTTTAAGTGATAATGTTTACGGCCAACCGCGTAGTAGTAAAGGGACTACCAAAATTCCATTTGAACTAGTGAACTAGTATACTAAGATTAGATTTTTAAAACATGCTATGCCCTGCCAATTCTAACAGAAGTAAGCAACGTTGATTCTTATTTCTAATTTCTAAGCTTTCTGACAATTAACAGAAAGAAAGTCATTCCAAGCATACGAGTAGAAGAGCAACCAGATACCAATAGCTTCGCGGATAAAGTGTTTTAAAAAAGCTACTTTATCCAGTCAGTTTAGGGTCAAATATTTGAGTTATTAATGTCATCCAGATTAACTCTGTGTCATGCATATGTCACCGAAAAGGCAGCAATTGGTTTAAATTAGTAAATTAGAAGAAAATTTAAATTAGAAACTTAAATGAAAACATTTGGTATAATCTCGACCCACTTAACGAGTTTTTGACCTCAGGCGGTTTAAATTTTTAATAGTGATATATTATCGTGCTGCTGCTGAGTCCAATGAATTTTTTTTTGCTACTGTGCCCACATTTTTGAGCTTGATCTAATTTTTCAAGCATTTGTCAGTGCCATTGGTATAAGATTAGATGAACGAATTTACCCATTTCATAGACTTTTCTTCTGCACTTGAGTTGAATTTGTTAATTTTTTTATGTTTGTAAGTAGGGATTGCAATAATATTTAACCTTATTTTGTTTAACCTAACTACGATTAAATTTTTTCATTGATCTTTTTGATGGTATCCAGATTTTCGATGGCCTGTAGATAACAATCACATAAAGAGCCATGTGCGTTCCATATCTTTTCATCTATTCATGTTAGGAACGGATGCAGTAATGGCTTTTGGATTGAGTCGCAGAGTGCATATATGAAAGGCAAATCTGTAGAAACCGGCCTGTACCAAGTTGTGGGGAAAATAAGGATTCGGTGAGTTTGCCATGGCGACCTTCGTCGATATAGAAGGAGACTTCAATAACGTCAGTGCAGCGCCAATAAAAGCGCCGTAGTAGACGATAATATTGAACAGCGCAATACAAATTGGGTCCACAACATGCTCGCAAGTAGTAGTTTCGGACACGGCATGGTCCTATACTGCCAGGCAATCCAATTCTAACGCATGAAATTCCTTGCTTGAGCGACTTCGACATTCTGTATGATATAATATATTCGGAGAGGGAGGAATGGAAAAAAAAATGCAATGATCAGGTCAATTGAAATCACACTTTCCACGGTCGCGACGGTTCGAAAACAGCGGAAGGAATAGGTTCTGGCTGTCCTCAGGGCGGCTGAGCTAATGCAGATGAGATCAGTATCCGAAAGAGATATCGCTATAGATAGCCAGGCTACAAGGCAATGGAATCGACCAAGATCAATTCTGACATAGTCAGGGGCTATCCCACAGTGCTCAAAGGGTTATGTGATCAGAATCGGGTGAGACTGTGTTGGATGCCAGGTGAATGCGGTATAAAGGGAAATGAACAAGCGGATGAGCTTGCAAGAAGAGGAGGGCTACTCGACAATAGTGAGGTTGCTAACATCAAATCACCCCTTAGAATAGTAAGGGGCGCTAGCGAGGAAAAAATCATAAAGACTGCCAATCTAAGGTGGTCAAGTCTTGAAGGACACAGGGTATCCGAGTTTATCTGGCCACTTTTGAATTGCAAAAGATCTAGAGAGTTATCAAAATTAAACAGGGATAAGCTTAGGAGAATAATAGGAATCCTTACAGGATACTGTCACCTGCGGAAACTTGCAAAGAGATTCAAGTTCTCAGATACGGATATTTGCAAATTCTGCGGTGATCTGCATCTGTTAAGGACATACCACACATATTGTGTTTTTTTTTTTTTTTTTTTTTTTATAAGCTAGCGCGCGCTCAAGGGGTTGAGGTAACTTTAAAATGTTTGTACACAGCGCCGGCGAAAGAAATTTAGGGAGGAAAGAAGGTACCGATGTACGTTGGTTTTATATGTCTAAATGTTATAATGACTAGGAAATAGAGAGCTCGGCAGGGCACTCAACAAGCGAGTTGTTCGGCTTAGAAACGAACCACGATATTTCAGAGTACGTCGGAAAGTGGGCTTGAGGGTATACTGATGAGCTTTTATTGTGAGACGTGTGTTACGGTTAAAGGTTTTAAGGGGCGGAATGCTATTGGCGATTTCTATGGAGCACTGGTGGTGGAAATAGCGATAAAATAAAGTGAGACAGGAGACATTACGTCGGTGTTCGAGGGTGTCAATTGCCTGAGTGATATTGGCATCAGATCTGAGTCTTATCGTACGGTTTTGAACCCGGTCTTACAGATGCAGAGATGTTTTGGGCGCACCTGACCAGACGTGAGCATTGTATCCATCCAGTTTTGGCGGATAAATGCCTTATATGTATATTGAGGCCAAATCAGAAGGGGAAAAGTATCTCTTACATCGTTTGAGGATGCCTAGGCATTTCGCAGCATTTTTGGCAGCATCGAATATGCGGTCATTCCAACGTAAGTCGTCATTGACACACATACCGAGAATGGAAAGTTTTTCGGTTTCGACGATGTAAGTGTCATTCATGGATAACGGCTGGGTGTTGTTTTGGAACTGTTGATAGTTTCCCAATTGGTTATGATGTTGATATCGGAATTTAATGAGCTTAACACACGCTGCCATTCCCGTTCTACAGCCGAAGAGCAGGGACGTGAGTCCGGAAACGAATATGAAAAGCAGAGAGCACTGTCGTCAGCAAAGGAAGTGGCAGACAAGAGATCATTGATAAAAATTAAAAAGAGTGTCGGAGAGAGAACGGAGCCCTGGGGCACACCAGCATTTATTTTGTGAATATCAGACTTGAAACCATCCAAGACAACTAGAGTTGAACGTTCCGAAAAGGTAATTTCCAATCCATTGAAGAAGAGAGTTATCGATCCCAAATGCACCCATTTTCCACAAACGAGCCTGATGTCAAACTTTATCAAATGCCTTAGAAATATCAAGTGCAACTATCTTCCTTTCGCCAGATTGATGTAAGCTTTGGTTCCACCAGCGGACCTGTTGTTACGAAAACCATACTGCCAGTCATTAAGAAGTTTTCGTGCTTCGAGATATTTCATGAGCTGACGGTTTATCAGAGTTTCCATGACTTTGGAAAAAAGGGACGTAAGTGCAATAGGTTCTCCTTTTTTAGGCTGGACAAATGCTGTTTTCCATCTTCTCGGAAAGAGCCCTAAAGTGTAAGATTGATAAAAAAGCTTACGCAGTGGTTTTGTTAGCGTGGAAGAACACCTCTTCAGAAGAAGGGGAGATATACCATCTGGACCAGCGGGTTTATGCATGTTGAGATCTTTAAATACTCTTGCTACTAGACGAGTTCGAAAGTGGATGCATCCCATTGATGATTAGACGCACTCAAGTGTAGGCGGAGACAAAGCACAATCTGGGAGTGTTGAGCTGCCCGCAAAGTGAGCAAGCAGATTGGCCTTTTCCAAAGAGCTGACAGCTGGAATGTCATTGTAAATGAGCGTTGGGATGGAGGATGAGGCAGAATTTCTGATGTTTTTGACAAATGACCAAAAGCTTTTACTATTGTTGAAAATTATATCGTGACATAACTTGTATATATTTAAAGCTAAATAATTCATGGATTAACTTTGTCTCTTTCTTACTCTTACTATATATATGTATATGATACCTAATTGGAAGTTTTAACTACACATGTATTTGCATTAGTATTGTAGTATCATGCGTTTTTTGGGTAGTCAGTAGCTCTTTATATCTCGTACAAAGTGGACCAATAAATTATATATTTCTCACGTTTAAGTCTCGGTCTTTTTTTCTTAAAGTTTTCAGCCGGAGATTTCGCATAAATTTTGTTACATGGTGCCGAAACCCGGGACGAAAGTCGTTCAGAGATAGAGAAATATATTTAGCGTAAAAAAGAAAAAAAAAAGAGAAAAAGGAGTTCCAAAGTGAAAACATTAAAGCAAGTCAAGTTTGCCTCTGACTATTTAAATTCGCCTGAATCGCAGTTAAAAGATGAGGACAAATTCGACTATATTGAGGAAGAATTAATTTCCTATATCCAGCGTTTGACAGCAGCACACGAAAGTCTCCTCACTTCCAATCAGGAGGTTAGGAATAAAAGCCTACTCACAGATGAAGATCTAGACAAAGAGTTTGAAAAGGTTGCAGAGTACCAAGACTCTGCCATAGGAGCAGTTGCTAAATTAAATACACGCATAGCTAAACTTAGGCAGAAGCAGACACCTAAGACAGAAAACTGAACTGACTTATCTTTCAACGCATCTGGTGTCGTGCACAGTTTAGTTAAGCTGCCGGTGTTAACTTTAAAAAAGTTTGATGGAAACTTCCAGGAATGGCTACCGTTCTGGGACCAGTTCCGTACCAAAGTTCATGAAAACCTCGTCTGATAAATTTACTTATCTTGAGAGTGTATTGGTGGGTAACGCTAAAAAGGTGATCGAAGGTTTTTCTGCAACGGAGATGTGCTATGATGCGGCTGTCTCGCTTTTAAAAGAACAGTTTGGCGATACAGAGCGCCTAGTTGATAAGCACATGCAGCAGCTAATTGCTCTTCGACCTGTTAATTCACGAACAGATGTACTTGGCTTACGTCACCTATATAATTCGGCATGCAGTCGCACTCTCACTGTTTTACAAATTCCGTCTCACCAACACTTCGTCATGCTCAAGTCCATTTTACTCCGTTGCCTACCAGTGGAGCTCCGTGTCGACTACCACCGCACTGTTGAAAGAGATAAACATGAGGAACAAGATGAACTTGAACAATCAAGTAGTTCGACTCTTTCGCAAATTGGAGACAAACAGGTTCAGGGTATTATGCGATTTTGAAAGCGGGAAGTGGAATCGTTAGAGAGTCGTGTTGTCTCTATTTCTTCTATTAATGCAAAAAGTCCCTCTTCCACAACAGCTACTGCAACAAGTCTAGTTGCAATATACGAAAAGGAGCAATGTTTGTTTTGTGCGTCAAATAATCACAGTACGAAAGACTGCGATAGCGATATAAAAAGAGATTTGCTATGTAAAAACCATCGTTGTTTTCGTTGTACAAAAAGAGGACATTCTTCAAGAAATTGTAAAAGCGCAAAGTGGATTTTTTACAAAAAATTCAGAGGAAAGCATTCGACATCGATGTGCGACCCTTCTTTTGCCAAAACTAAAGTTATCGCAGCATCGATAGTGAACACAACAGATTGCGAAAATAAAAGTGCAATGAATTTATGCGCTAATTCTGTAATAGAAAATTCAACTGTCTTTCTGAAGACAGCTCGCGGCATTGCCACCACACCGAGCAAAGATAAAAGTGTATTAATTGGATTCAGAATTGACGGTGGCTTAAAAAACTTAACCTAACCTCATCGTGAATGACTGCCATGAAAGATCTCTGCATGGAGGGGTCAACACTGTTCTTTCGCAACTGCGAACTCGGTTTTGGATCCCTAAAGGACGACAACTTGTAAAGAAGCTAATCAATAGATGCGTCACTTGCAAAAAGTTATGGGGCAAACCAGCTTCACAGCCGTTTGGCTCTCTGCCCATCGAAAGACTAACCTTGTCAAGTCCGTTTGATGCTGTTGGGATAGACTTCGCGAGACCTTTGATAACGCTGCGGGAGAAATGACCAAAACATACCTCATGGTATTTACATGCGCCGCTATTCGTGCCGTCCATCAACCGAAAGTTGCTTGATGGATCTTAGGCGCTTCATTGCTAGGAGAGACATACCGTCGGTCATTTATTCCGATAACGCTCGAGCATTCCGCCGTGCTGCCCGGGAACTTGAGGACAACAATTTCATTTTTGAAGATGAGGCAATCCGTGATTTTGCATCAAGCAGACTAATCAACTGGAAATTTATAGTAGAACGTGCGCCATGGTGGGGCGGGTTCTGGGAACGTCTCATCCGGACTATAAAGAACATTCTCAAAGTCGTCATCGGTAAAGCAAAGTTCAATTTCGAACAATTAAGAACGATAATCATCGAAGCGGAAGGAATGGTCAACGCACGTCCCCTCACTTATATAAGCAATAATCCATTGGATTTCACGCCATTAACCCAAGGGGATTTCCTAACGAATCGTGGGGGATTTCTCAACCCGAGTGAGTCTGTTCCTGGCTCAAATGATATTCAACTTTTTTGGAAGCAAAGAATGCGGTATATAAACATATTATGGAAGCGATGGCGTTCGGAGTATATGCAACTTCTCCGTTCGTTCCACCATGGAAAGTATACTTCGTCAAATCAACTCAAGAAGAATGACGTTGTTCTTGATTTCGATTCTGGAAAACCACGAATCCACTGGAGGTTGGCTGTCGTAGAGGATGCCTTTACTGGTCGGGATGGCAAGGTGAGAGCTTGCGAGATACGATACTCGGATCGAACAAAAACTAGAAGGGCCATTCAGTTACTGTATCCCTTGGAGGTCGATTCTATTCCCTCGGTCGGAGGATGTTGAAAATTATATCGTGACATAACTTGTATATATTTAAAGCTAAATAATTCATGGATTAACTTTGTCTCTTTCTTACTCTTATTATATATATGTATATGGTACCTAATTGGAAGTTTTAACTACACATGTGTTTGCATTAGCATTGTAGTATCATGCGTTTTTTTGGGTAGTCAGTAGCTCTTTATATCTCGTACAAAGTGGTCCAATAAATTATATATTTCTCACGTTTAAGTCTCGGTCTTTTTTTCTTAAAGTTTTCAGCCGGAGATTTCGCATAAATTTTGTTACAACTATCTTTGGGACATTTTAGTATTTTTTGCCTCAACATTTGGTTATATTGAAATTTCACACGCTTGAAAACGACGTTGCAGTCATTCCTGGCTCGTTTAAACTTTTTTCGGTTTTCCTCTGTCGGATTGATCTTTAAAGACCGAAAAAACACTTCTCTAACCTTGACAGCCTCTTTGCACTTCGAGTCGTAATATGCCTTTTCGTTTGGTGAGGGATAATGGATCTCATTCCGAAGAGAATAGTGTCAGTGACCATATCAGCACCGGCATCCACGTCGTTATCGTCAAGTCCGCTTCAATTGGCTTTCTCGTATTGCCATACGGTTCTTTTAAAAATCTTTTCTCTAACTGTGTGGTCGGTATACGAGAAATTAGTTGATATGACACAATGCTCCGACGAGCCTAGAATGTAGAGCACATCAACGGAGTACTTATCAGGGTGAGAAGTTAAAAACAAATCCAAGGTGTTGGCAGTATGACTATCAACGTCTGGAATTCGCGTGGGTCCATTTGCAAGCTGCGCTTAGTAGTTTTCCGCAGCGAAGATCTCAACACACCGTCCTTCGTGTGTTGTAGGTGTTATGCCCTTGCAACAATAGAAAACAGTTCTCACTCACAACCCGCTATCCATCAGTTATTGTCTTTCTGGCAGTGACTGAGTGCAAGCAACAGTACTTACCACCAGGAGCGGGAGTGGTGGGATACCCGCACTGTTTAATATTTTTTTCCGTTCTTCACTGCACTACTTATTTTTGTTTTATCTAAAACCGCGCGCGGTTTTTTTTCACGAGTGCACTGATTGGCATGTGCACTCGGTGGTGGTCGACACGGCATACGACTATTGTGTGAATGCGAGGCAATATCGCGTATTCGAACAAATTTTTTAGGGAAATACTTTTTCGAAAACCTAGAGAAAATAGATTGCACGAACTTCAAAGACTTTTGCAGGAAAATGGGGTGTTTTACCAGGCAGATTGCTTAGGTTTTTGCCATTTAAATATAAATTCAACTGGTTCCACAGGCAGCGCAATGGGCCCGTTTTGGTGCCTAGGGTTTGTTGTTATGCATATCTATCACATTCCTGTTTTAACCTAACCTAACCTAACCTTGATCATCTTTGGCCTTTCACCATGACCAATTTCATCCCTGAAGGTCCTCGTTTCGTTCAACCCAAGAAAATTGTTACCTCATTGTGATTTGCATCCCCGTTATGATATGTATGCATCATCCATAATGCTTTTAACTTCCTGATAGGGAAGGTCTTACATTCACCTTGAAAATCGAAAATGGAAATTTTGCTGTATCTTTACGGTTTAAGGTCTCTACATGTGTTTTTAAACAATTTTTAACAAAATAGCTGTGTGTGTTCACGATAACTTGCCAACGAATGGTACAATACTATCGATTTGAATTTTTGTCTGATGATGCGTCTTCATACCGAATCCCGGCCATTAGATTTTGACCAAAATCCGCCTACTTTTAGTTATTAAAAAAAAATATGCACAAAATATAATTAATTTTTTCTTCGAAATGTTTGCAGTACCAGTCGAAATCTATTAATACAGCATGCATTTCTTGATCATCTTGAAGAAAATCGAACCAGAATTATCTGAGTTATTCAAGGATTTTCGATTCAACGATTTCGTTAATCTAGGAGTCGTATATCTGACTGGCTGAAATTTAAAGGGTAATAGGTTTTCTTATTCTAATAGGGCATGAAATAGCAGAAACCATTGGAGAATACTAGAAGCTCTCTTTATCAGGAAGTTCTTGGCGTAACTCATCGGTCGCATCCATTTCGGCTAGTTTATTGTTGTGATCAACCAATGTACCAAAGCGAGTTGATGTATTCAACACCAAACTGGCAAGACAAACCGTCTGAAGTTTTTGTTAAGAAGACACCTGAAGCTCGATGGTTATTTTATTTATCCCCTTATCCCTACTACTATACATAAGCTATATGCGTTTTGTGACATTTATGTGCATTACTAGTATGTACAATAGTTTCATGGCAGCATCAGTGAACATCCTGTTTTACCTGTAATTTTCTTAGCAATGAACTCTAAAAGCTGAAGTAAAGGCTTTTTTGAGGTACAGAAAAAATCTCAAAAATTGTCATATTTTCTTTAAGGTGGTGTATCACATTATGTTGTATACAAGACCTCAAGCATTTGGCCACTTCGGCTATTTTTGATGAAGCGGATCCCGATTTTCGAGCGATTTCAAAAAATCGCGCTGAATATTGGATTCTAAGGTCTGAATAGGTTGCAATTTCTCAGCATACACCAAAGACTTTATGTAGCCCCACAAGAAATAATCAAGTGGCGCCAAATCGCACGACACCAGTGGCCACTTCATTGGTTTATTTCCCGACATAATGTTGTCGTTGGATCAGGCCCTTAATATGTGAATCGTTTGGAAGGCAGTGTATCATTTAGCGCCATCCTACAGTTCCTGCACAAGATCTATCTTATACAAATGTTGACCGGGATCTTTTCGAGATTAAACACATAGTTGACAAACAAAGGACAAAAAGCTGCGCTTGACGCCGAATCGATAATGTGGTACGATATTTATCCTCAACACGACAGTTGGTCAATTATGAGCACCAAATCACGAATATCTTTTATATGTTTCACGAATCGAAGGCATATTTTCAAGTTTGGACGATAGGGCAGTGTTCTTCTGTATTGTATCCCCTGTAATAGAGATAAAATATCATCTTGAGAGCATGTTTACATAGCTCTTCCAAGATCGAATATTGTGAAATTTTTGCTGTAAGATGCTCGAAAAGGTAAAGAGAGATATTAATTTTTAGAAAACGTCTCTTCAATAGGGCTAACTTGGTGCGGCTAGACTTTCACCCTTAGTTTCATCGATTGATGTATAAATTGATATATCAAAGGACGTTCTATTAAGGTTAAATTTCGAATTTGGATATCACTACTTTATGTAATTTCCCTAGGTCGAAGTGAGACCCATTGGTCTAATTGGCATCCATACTTCCGGAATGTAGCTACATACATCCATCTTATGTATGTATGTTGTCACAAGCCATAATAAACTCTGTATTTTTATTTTTGATGAAAACAAGAACTTACTAGCGTGACACTAAAATTAAAATTCATTCAAACCCAAAATTAGAATATTGATAAAGATAGGAATAATTCTGAAATCATAAAGAGCTAGAGGCGGATAATCCATCACTAAAATGAATTAAATATTTTGTGTACATTAATTGTTTTCACGAAATGATAAGACTGAAAAAAAAAACGTATAAAGACAACTTAAAGAGACCGAACTAATTCTATTTTTAAGTAAATTTTTGGCTGTAGAATTACGAGTATCTTGATTAAAGAGTCATTTTTTAACTCTTGCCAGAAACAAAGTGCTTAAGTTTAATTTTGTTATTTCATATGAACTAGAGAATATATAAAAAAGTTTGAGAAGGGGGTTTTATCTGAATGAGGAATATTTACTAAGCCGCTTGTATTTACTCTTAAACCATAAACATTGCAACTTCTCCGTGGCGAACTAAATTATATCCATTAGGTCAGAAGAAGACTTTAACTACTTTATACAATAGACGTAAATATGTTTCATCGGTAAGACGCGCATGGAGTGAAACAATGGCCAACCCTATGACAATCTGTTTTTACTGAAAACAATTCTTACAATTGTTTGCAATTAACAATGGCTCAAAAAAGTTTGAATTCGTTACACGCCAACTTGATGTGCCATATTGCAACTTTGAATTAACAAGCCCGTTATACACCGCTGTTAGTAAATGTTCTGGGTAACTGAAAACACATATTTTTTAAGCTCACTAGCATGTGCTCCCCGGCTCTAATTTGCATCGATTCAATGTTAAAGCAACTATTTATACAAAACTCCTTTTGATAGTAATTAACTCTTCCACCAGAGTGCGCAGCTAAAAAAAAGTTGTTCACACGCCGTTTAGTGAAAGAATAAACCGCATTCTGTCGGAGCGGATTCTTTAGATTGCAAAGCATTAGTTTTATCACTCATGTCTGTAACATTACTTGTAAAACTTTGTTTGAAAATTTAATTTATATAGATAAGGAAAAGAGATGGAACCAAAACTGAACCTTGAGGTACGCCGATATCTAAAATCAAATCCTTACCAAAGACTTTAATCCTTCGGTGCCTTCCTGTTAAGTAGGTTAGGTTAGGTAAATGTGGGTGATGGACAGAGCAACCCACTTTGGCCTATTTTGATGGCACTTGAAACTGTGGTCCTCCCGCTTTTTGAACCAATTTGTGCTTATTATAGATCGTAGGAGACTGTTAACGTTTATATTGTTTAGATCGCTTAAGTCATTGAAGAAGAAAGCTGTAGTTTCCTTCTTTGGGAGTGAACTGGACATATAGAGCTGCTTCAGCACAAATCATTTGTAAAGACGCCAAGCCTTTTTGCATGCTTGCCTATATGGAAGTGTCCAGTGATGACACTTATGACACCGCTGAGATGTTTCCTATTTTGAAAGATCAAATTCTTAGAGCAATTTAGATCCAGCTTTGGCCAGATCTGTTTAGTCACTAGACATGAGAATCTAACAGTCCACCTAAGGTTTGTTATTTTGTTAGCATCCAGCTTTAATATTAGTTTGCAGGTAACGATTCTACCATTTTCCGGTAGAATGGGTAGAGTGGTTCCAAATTTGGCGAGTTCGTCGGCCATACCATTACCTGGAATGTCTCTGAGGGCCGGCACCCAACAAAGGTGAAGGTTGAACTGCCCTGCCATCTCCCTAAGAGCTGATCTGCAGTCAAGGGCAGTTCTAGAATTTAGTGAGACTGAGTCCAAAGACTTGATAGCAGCCTGACTATCCGAAAAGATGCGGATATTCCTGGCAGATATTACATTTTTCTTCAGACAGGACAGAATTTCTTTAATCGCCAAATTTGGAAGACGGGAGGATGGATAGCATGTTCTGTGAGTGAGAATTTTGTTAGTGCATTGTTTTCTATTGTACAACAATTGGATTCGGTAAGCCAACTCTGAATTTTCACTACGCAGCCTTGCTTAGCTTCGTCGGTGTTTGTATTTTTTGTGTTTGTTTTTATTTTCATATAATGACTCCGGAATTTTTGGTGGACATTTCGAATATACGCGGGCTAAAAAGTAATCACTTTTCAGCGTACGTCCACGTCTGTAAATATAGACCAGCTCTTTCGCCACTTAATGAAACACAGGTAGATCCTCGCCGACACCTCTCAGGTGACTCTGATCTGGAGCTATTTGGCTACAAACTAGTGCGATTATCTTCTCTCACCGCGGTGTCGCCATCTACGTGCGTAGTGATGCAGCTTACCAAACTCCTCCACAATGGAATCCCTGTTCGAATCCGGAATTCAGTTTCATGTGGTTAAAATTCCATCTCCGTAGCAAATTATCCACTACTGCTTTATTTACAGAAGCCCCAAACTGGACAGCAACTCGACTTTTAATGAGTTTGATGCGAGGTCTGACTCCATTCAAAGAATTGTATCCGTATCCTCATACTGAAATCGTTATTACGGGCGATTTCAAAATACACAATTCTGGGTGGCTCCGACATTCTGCACAGACAACACTCGAAGGACGGTGTGTTGAGATCTTCGCTGCGGAAAATAACTTTACCCAGCTTATAAATAAGCCCAAACGAATACTATACGTTGATAGTCATACCGCCAACACCTTGGACTTGGTTCTCACCCTGCAAATACAAGGTCAATGTGCTATCCCCTCTAGGCTCGTCGGACCACTTTGTCCTACCAGCTAATTTCTCGTACACCGACCACACAGTTGGAGAAATGACTCCTCAAAGAACCGTATGGCAATACAAGAACGCCAACTGGAGCGGTCTTAACAGCTTCTTTAGGAATTTTAACTGGCCGTTATGCTTCCTCGATAATGACGTTGATGCCGCTGCTGATATGACCACAGACACCATTCTCTTGGGAATGAGAAATTTTATCCCTTATCGGATAAAGAGTATCAGACCAAAAGAAAAGGCGTGGTACTACTCCAGCTGTAAAGAGGCTGTCAGGGTTAGAGAAATGTTGGTCTTTCAAGACCAACCCAACAGAGGAAAACCGAAAAAAGTTTAAACGAGACATGAGTGACTACAACGTCTTTCTTAAACGTGTGAAATTTCAATACGACGAAAAGTTGAAGCCAAAAATACTACAATGTCCCAAAGGTAGTAAAAATTGTTGGTCGTTCGTCAAAAATATTAGAACTTCTACCTCATCCTCCATCCCAACGCTCATTTACAATGACATTCCAGCTGTCAGCTCTTTGGACAAGGCTAATCTGCTTGCTGCACACTTTGCGGCCAGCTCAACACTCGCAGATTGTGCTTTGTCCCCGCCTACACTTGAGTGCGTCGAATCTTCAATGGTGCGAGTCCACTTTCGCACTCGTGTAGTAGCAAGAGTTCTTAAAGATCTTAACATTCACAAATCTGCTCTCCAGCTCTCCCCTGCTTCTGAAGAGGTGTTCTTGCTCGCTGGCAAAACCACTACGTAAGCTTTTTCACTAATTCTACTCCTTAGGACTCTTTCCGAGAAGATGGAAAACAGCATTTGTCCAGCCCGTCCCTAAAAAAAGCGAATCTTCCTCTCTCTCCTCCTACAGACCCATTGCACTTACGTCCCTTCTCAAAAAGGTCATGGAAACGCTGATAAATCGTCAGCTAATGAAATATCTCGAAACACGAAAACTTCTCAATTACAGGCAATACGGCTTTCGTAGCAACAGGTCCACCGGTGATTAGATGGCATGTCTCACCGAAAAGTTGAACCAAAGCGTACATCAATCTGGCGACAGCAAGATAGTTGCACTTGATATTTCTAAGGCATTTGACAGAGTTTGGCATCAGGTTCTTTTATCGAAATGCGTGCTTTTGGGATCGATCACTCTCTTCTTGAATGGATTAGAAATTACCTTTCGGAACGTTCAAACGTCCTGGACGGCTTCAAGTCTGATATTCACAAAATAAATGCTGGTGTGCCCCAGGGCTCCGTTCTGTCTCCGATACTATTTTTAATTTTCATTAACAATCTCTTGTCTGCTACTTCTAATCCAATATATTATTTTGCTGACGACAGTACTCTCTGCTTTTCATATTCGTTCCCGGACTCTCGTCCCTGCTCTTCGGCTCTAGAACGGGAACGGCAGCGTATGTTAAGTTCATTAAGTTCCGGTATTAACAGCATAACTAATTGGGGAAACACTAAAAGAGTAGTACTTAATGCTTCCAAAACACAATGCTGCCTTCTGACATTAAAGCGAAATTTAAACACCCAGTCATTATCCATGAATGGCACTTGCATTGCATCATCGTGGAAACCGATAAACTTTCCATTCTCGGTATGTGTGTCAATGACAACATACGTTGACCATGCCTCAATATATAAAGCGTTTATCCGCCTGAAATTGGAGTTCAATGCCCACATCGGGTCGGGTGTGCCCAAAACATCTCTGCACCTGCTAGATAGGATTCAAAACCGTCCGATAAAACTCATAGGTGATACTAATATCACTCAAACAATGGACACCCTCGAACACCGACGTAATGTCTTGTCTCTCACATAAGTTTTATCGCTATTTCCACCACCAGTGCTCCATAGAAACCACCAGTAGCATTCCGCCCCTTCAAACCTTTAACCCATCTCTCTATGAATGCTGATTAGTATACCCTCAAGCCCACTTTCGGGCGTACTCTAAAATATCATGATTCGTTCCTAAGCGGTACAACTGGCTTATGGAATGTCTAGCTCTTCATTTCCTAGTCATTATAACCTTCAAGCATTTAAAACCAACGTTCACCGGTACCTCTCTTTTAACCTATCTGACTTTCCTTCGCCCGCGCTGTGTGCAAACATTTTAAAGGTACGAGTACTTAATCCCTTGAGCGCGCGCAAATTATATAAAAAAAAAAGGCATTACTTCACACTCGTATGACTTTTTGGAAATACTACTGCATTGTAAGAATTATTACAATTGCCATATGTTTCAAAATCACGAATATTACACTCTGAAAATTTTTAGTTCTGCAGCCATATTTCAGTTAAAACTATGAAATCAGGATTTAAATTTAAACCACTTAAATGCGCTAAGAAAAAATTAAAATTGTTCCTCATACTTCGAATTTTTTGATGTAGAAACGATGTAGGCGTGTCATTAACAAACTTACTATAATATTTAATAATTTAACAATAATAAACAAATTCGTCATTCGAAATTATAGGTAGCTCTGATGTACTGACTGGCATTGAGAAGTCAGTTTTCTTTAATTGAGAGCTTTAAAGAATCTTTTTTCAAAAACTCAAACAACTTATGATCATAATACCATATACAGCATTATTTGGTGAAGATCGAATAAAGTGAGTAGTTTGTTTAATCCACGAGTAGTGCAAATGTACTTTTTGTATGATTTGCTGCAAAAAAAAAACAAACAAAATAAAATAAAACGTGCTAACGAATTAATTTATAATTTAACATACATGTTAACCATTTATAGCCGTGCGTTAGTTAAACAACCTGATGGCATTGCCTTTGAGACATGTTAGAGATAGAACGGAACTGGTTTCGGTATCTATTGAGACAAAAACGATGATGAGTTCGTTGAGAATTTACGATTTTTATTTTTCAGTAATTATGAATAATGACTACTTGAAGTAATTGAAGAATTTACAGCGGTGATGTTTCTATTTATAATTCTTGTTGACTTTGCAACATTGAAAGTTACTCGTAGGTGTGGGATTCTCTCAAAAGATAAACTTTTCTATTTCCACGAGGTCACTACTGTTTACATTTTTTTCAGAGAAACATAAATATAATTGGATCTTTTGTTTATTTCGGATATGTCGCATATTAATATAAACAAGAACGTGAAGGTAGTATCCCTATACAGAGTATTTCGGATAATACAAGATGTCGAAGACTTTAACATTTCGAGAAAAAATCGCAGAAAAGGGAGTGGGAATGCATCACAGCCGTACGCTGTGCTCAATGTTTAACTCCTACTTATTGAACATAATATATTTCCAATTTATGTGTGTATGGTAACAAATGGGGTGTACCCTAAAATTTATCTGTCAAAAGACATTGATCAAAACTGACTTTCGTAAACATCCGTATATTCATGGACAGACAAAACCCTCCAAAAACTATGCTCTAGGAACAAAAAAAAACTCTGGTGGGTTCCTGGTCATGAGGGCATTGATGTGAATCAAAAGGCTGAGAACTGGCCAGAAAGGGCATAGAAACTCCCTTTAATGGAGCTGAACCCTTCTACTGCACTCCTAAATCGGCAGTCAATTTAGCTATTACTACCTGGGAGCAGTCGAGATGCATCTCATATTGGGAGAATAGCTCAGGCTTAAGACAAGCCAAATGAGCCATCCTGCCCTTCAACAAAAATGCCAATGGATGTTTAAATCTAAGTCGTCACGATATCTAAAACTTAGTTGGTTACCTGACAGGACATTACGATTTAAGATATCACCTCAACAAAATGAAACTAATCGACTCTCTGGTGTGACGACTTTATCTAGAGGAAGGTGAAACAGCTGAGCATATCTTACGAGTTTGTGAATGCTCAGCCCACCACGGATTTAGACGGAAGATTTTCTTCAGGGAACAATTCTGCTCTAACGAACTAATTTTGAGGTATGGACCAAATCCTATCTAGAAGACCGAGAATACAGGGTCATCTTCAGATCTTCAATATCCGACCCCATTAAAGCAACATCTGGTGTCCCTCAGGGTAGTCACCTTGGACCAATCATCTTTATCCTAACGATTAACGACATAAATCTCATTTTAACGAATTGTAACATTCTATTTTCGCTAATGACATGAGAATTTCCAAAGTCATTTCATTGCCTTCTGACTCCCATTGCCTGCAAGATGACTTAAATAAGTTTTCAGTATGGTGCAAGCAAAACTTTTTGGAGCTTAATGTCAGCAAATGCCAAGCGATAACCTATTCCCGCAAACGTCTACCTCCCCTGTAAGAAACTACTTCATCTGCGATGAGCCCATTCCTTCCACTACCCAAGTACGGCATCTAGGAATAATTTATGAGAGAGAATTGAATTTCGACTCACATATTGACAGCATTATAAGTAAAGCTAACTCTACACATGGTTTTATCAAACGCGGGTCGAAAGAATTTTCCAACCCTTACGTTACAAAATCCCTGTACATTACTTTTGTAAGGCCTCTTCTCGAATATTGCAGCCAAGTTTGATCACCCTATAAACTAATCCACATTCAAAGAAGCAGTCCAACGCAGGTTTATCCGTTTCGCACTTCGTGGTCTACCCTGGGCCGACCCATATGGATTACCCCCCTATGAAAATAGGCTAAAACTAATTAGCATGCATACCCCAAAAAAACGTCGTGAAGTCGCTGATGTACCTTTTATCCATCGAGTGCTCGAGAATAACGCAAAATATTGCGTTCACTCCCAATTCCCGTAATCTAAGATCTGTCCCACTCTTTCTGATCCGAACGCGAAATAAAAAAAGCACTGCTCAATATACCTCTCCCTTAACATCTCCCTCGTCCACCATTTCTCCTCGCCCTGTTAGGTTAAGAATATCTTTGTTAGCTTTAAGTCTAGCTTTAAGTTTTTGCTTGTTAATAAACTTAATAAAGTTGTCCGGGGTAGACCCGGGCCAATAATAATAATTCCACTGCTAGTAGTCTTATCAACTTCATTCGGAAGGCAGAACACCTACTAGCCTGACTACAGTTCTGACTAAATGGTACAAAAGATCTTTTAGGTCAAAGTGCCTTACTTCGCAATTGGAGAGACCGATAATTTCTAGGCGCAGCCGATGGTAGGTACAGCAAAATTGGGATTTTAGGCAATCCGCTTACAGATGACGTTGTTCTCTTTACGAGAATGAGGAAGCCGACTAGTCCGACTCATCTAGTACATAAAAGCACCGTCATCTGCTTTTCCACAAAAACAAATAATTTGGCTTAATTCTTTGGACTAAACATGTCGAGTGAGAAGTGTGTAAGGTATTGTCGGCCTTCTAGCAGTATAATGGAGCTTTCATCAAGGCATGTGACTTGTCACCGAAAAAAGTCCTTTGGATCTCCATGGTTATGATGACACCAATCCTAACGTATTCCGGACTTATTTGGTGAAACAAGCTTGCTTTCTCAAACATTTTGCTTACATGTCGGGCTCTGCTCTTAACGCTATAATGTATGAACTTCCCTTGATATTTACAGCATGGGCGACACATTTTCTGTTTAGGGAGAAGTTGTTTTGGTGTAAGTCGTGTTGCGGCTTCGATGAACTTGCTCAGAAACTGCCTTTTAACTCTAGATACCCTATCTGCATCACTGACACTAGAATACGAAGTAGATTAACCCAGATTCGGGCAAAATTTGAGCACCAACCTTATGAAATTCCCCTTGGGGTAAACTGCGGTTTGTCTGTACAACATATGCAGTCCTGTTGGACATTGAAAATAAAATGCTCTTAAAGCTTACTAGACCCTCTCACCATTTGCAACCTAATTCGAAATTGCAAGATTTCTGTAAATCTGTTCAGAAGACTCAATGAATTTAGAGTCTTCCCAAATCACAATGCGATCGCAAAAAAAGAAACTTGCTACCAAGACTCAGGGGTTGACTTGGTGTTCTCCGTTAGGCTTAACAGTTCGGGTTTTTTTTTGGAGGTACCATGAGTTCACTGGAGGCAGGTAGTTAAAGCAAAGTCAACATCATTCATACAGTACCTCAGCAGAAAAGACTGTAGACTGGAAATAAGTGACACCACCTCCTGCGACGCTTGTTGTAAAAGTGATGACACCTCGGCAGAGAACTGCTTCTACGAATATCCGTGGTATTAGGGAGTAGGTGGTTTTTTTTTTTTTGTTATAATCAGCGCGCGCTCAAGGGGTTTTTGTACCCTTAAAATGTTTTTACACAGCGCGGGCGAAGGAAATTTAGGGAGGAAGAAAAGGCAGGTACCGATGTACATTGTTTTTAAATGTTTGTAAGTTATAACGGCCAGGAAACACAGAGATCGGCAGGGCATTCGATAAGCGAGTTGTACGGCTTAGGACAGAATCACGATATTTTAGAGTACGTCCGAAAATGGGTTTGAGGGTATACTGATGAGCATCCATAGCGAGACGGGTGTTACGGGATATTTGCAGGGATATTTTGGGAGCACTTGACCAGATGTGGGCATTGTACTCCAATTTTGGGCGGATGAATGCCTTATATATTGTGGCCAGATCAGAGGGGGTAAAATATTTCTTACATCGCTTGAGGAAACGTAGACATTTCGCAGCATTTTTAACGACTCCGAATATGTGGTCATTGCAACGTAAGTTGTCATTGACACATGTACAGAGAATGGAAAGTTTATCGGATTTTGACGATGTAAATGCCATTCATGGATAATGGCTGGGTATTCGAATTTCGCTTTAATGAAACAGCAGCATTGAGTTCTGGAAGTAATAAATTTCACTCTGTTAATAGTTCCCTAATTGGTTATGCTGTTAATATCGCCGTTGGTTACGCCGTTCCCGTTCTACAGCCGAAGATCAGGGACGTGAGTCCGGGAACGAATATGAAAAGCAGAGAGTACTGTCATCAGCAAAGGAATATATTGCATTAGAAGTGGCAGAAAAGAGATCGTTGATGAAAATTAAAAGGAGTGTCGGAGACAGAACGGAGCCCTGGGGCACACCAGCATTTATTTTGTGAATATTAGACTTGAAGCTGTCCAAGACAACTTGATTTGAACGTTACGAAAGGTAATTTCTAATCCATTGAAGAAGAGAGTCATCGATCCCAAAAGCACGCATTTTCGACAAAAGAGCCTGAAGCCAAACTCTGTCAAATGCTTGTTATCGTAGAAAGAACTGAGAAATATCATTAGGAGGAATACGCTAGAAATACAATGGATTAGTGCTTCGTCGGAGTGCTCTGTTACAAACAAAAGCATGTTGATGTAACTATTCCTTGTGGTGGAGGGTCCACTTATACATGCATACAGGTAGCTAACGTAGATAAAAGAGTCACATTGAATTTTTGAGAATTCAGAACAAGTTAAATGGCAATCCTCCGCTATGGAATCAACAATTTCACCATACTAAATCTTATCCTACCAATGGCCTCTCTTGGAAACACACTGGTTAAGCTAACTTAAAAATCTTTATCTTTTTACTTTATAGCTGCAATCTTCCCATTGATTGTGATCCTATTCGCTGGTGGCTGGAGTGATCGATATAACAAACGTAAGCCATGTATGATGTTCCCCCTGATCGGAGAAGGAATCTCATTTTTCTGTAAGAGAATTTTATTAAAGCGCTATGGTATCACATTTTCTTAAGGTGTAGCTTCCTTGTAGGTCTGTTTATCTCTGCCATATTTTACGATTCAATTCCTATGGAATTCGGTGCCTATGTTGAAGCAATTATTCCCGCAATGTTCGGTGGATTCACTTTCGTTCTTATGGCGGTGTATAGTTACATTACAGCGGCTACACCAGAACCAGATAGAGTATTCAGGTAGGTGCATACATACGAGTATATACTTTCTTAAAGACAAATATTTTTTCTCTTCACAGATTTGGTATATTTGCGATGTTCATAAATTGTGTACCTTTTATTGGCCTACCGGTGAGTGGGGTACTATTCCAGAAACTGGGTTATGTCTGTCAGTGAAAGACGTTTAACAAGATGAGTTGAAATTATGAGTAACAAATCTTTTCCATTAGATTCTTTCGCAATGAGCTGGGTCTTCCAAGTAATCGCTTTTTTGTATTTACTATTCTTTGTCGACGAAGCAAAGACCATATCGAAAAAGGACAAACCAGTAGAAGGCGTTGATAATACAGGATTTGAGGCAGTAGATATTTCAGAAACCAATGGAACTAGAGATGTCATTGCAGCCCTGGATGAGGCTATATCGTCGGATCTCGATCAGGATAAAAAGAAGAAATCATGCTTAGCCACTTTCTTCGATCCAACTTTGGCAATCGAGTGTCTGAAAATGCCACTAGAGAAGAGAGAAAATTATGGACAACCTCTGTTAATTGTGCTCATCCTTGCGTACTTCCTTACTACCGGTCCAGCGGCAGGTAAGATTTTATTTCTTTTAGAAATACGTACGTATGTTTGCTTATGCCCTAGTTCTGTAGGTGAGACTGACTATTGGTATAGATATACACTGGTCAAGTTAAATTGGAATGGCAACCAGTTCAGCTTTTATAACACGTTTTCCTCTGGGATGACAATTCTAGGCAAGTAGCCCGTATTAAATTCTGTAATGTTAATTGCGAAACACGTTGTCACTTTTTAGGAACCTTCATTGGAACTGCTGTTCTGAGCAAGATCTTAAAAATATCTGACCCAGTCATTGGTATTTTGTCGGCACTGTGCATAGTGGTCTCCAGACCGATGTTTGTAAGTAGAATTGAAAAACAAAAAAAATATATACATAGGACCAGTTGTCTAACACGTTAATAAGGCTTTTGCTAGTGATTCCATACTCTTCTACACCGCTGGTGTCATTGAGATGTTCGTCAGTTTACGTGTGATCGCCATTAAGACGGTCGGATCAAGTATAGTCGATGGAGATGAACTCAGTCGGATGTTTGCTATTTTTGGCGTGAGCGAGCCAATAGCTCAATTTATCTTCCCTCCACTATACAGTTATGTGTATGCGAACTCTGTAACCACATTCCCGGGAGCAATCTTCCTATTCGGTGAACTGTTCTTCATACCCAACGTCATAGTGTTTATGTAGGTCTTTCACGTAGAAGTTGTGAATTTCAAATAAACGATCTTTTTTTTAATTCCAGTATCTGCTACATCCTGCTGAAGAAGAAGGACAAAAAGGTGGAAGCGATAGAAGTTGGAGAGACGAACGGTGTCGGCAGAGATAACGCCGCAGATCCCCAAACTGAAATTACTAGCTTGTAATAAAAATTGTTATGCTTTATGTTACCTAGGTACTATTGTAAATAGAATTAATTAATTTGTTAATATTTGAAGTAAACTTACTTACGATATATGATCGTATTTTAGGTTAGGCCTCCATCTTCCTTTCTGCATTTTGCAAAAATCTACAATTGGATCTATTACAACTATAAGCTCCCAAAGAGAATCTATTGGTCTAGCGGATTCGAATCTAGGATAGTTAAGATATTCAAATGAAACCGCCACAAGAAAAGTGCGCACGGACGGTCAAAAGATCCAGGCTTCAGTTGGAATGTGTTGTCGATCCAATTTTTCTACAACTAATAGAAGCGATGGCATACTTTTAGGCGTACATCCACTATTAAAATATTTTCAATGGAATATACCCAATTCCATGACACACCTCGAGCAGTACCAAGTATTTTGGTCTCATCCTAAACAAGGTGAGGTGAAACTCTCTAACTCTAACTGCGGTCTGCTCATTCAAGTGGGCTGTAGGTTCAAGGTGGGGTCAACACCCTAAAGCTATGCATTGGATCTACATACATAGTACATCACGGTCGTGGAACCAAATCTCACTTATAAAATAACTGCTTTGCGGTCTGAATTGAGAAGACGAACTAACATCAAACCTAAGCAGTTCCTACGTAAACGCCAGTGGTGTGTTAAAAATCCCACCAACGTCACTTCTCCAAGCTTTGCTGCCTACAGACTTGTTTGATATGTAGAGTCCAACTAAATCTGTCCTAAGGTTGGCAGATACTCAGCAATGAAAATAGCTAACTTACTGTAGGATATGCAAGTCTACTCCCCAAGGGATAATTTTTTTAGTACCCTTAAAATGTTTGCACACAGCGCGGGCGAAGGAAAATCAGAGATGATGGACAGAGAGGTACCGGTGAACGGTGGTTTTAAATGTTTAAAAGTTATAATGACTAGGAAATAAAGAGCTAGGCAGGACATTCTATAAATTAGTTGTAGGGCTTAGGAAAGAATCACGATATTTTGGAGTACACTAATGAGCATTCATAGCGAGACGGGTGTTACGGTTAAAAGTTTGAATGGGCGGAATACTACTGGCGATTTCAATGGAGCACTGGTGGTGGAAATAGCGATAAAACGACATAAAGCGACATTACGTCGGTATTCGAGGGTGTCCATTGTTTGAGTGATATTAGTATCACCTATGAGTTTTATAGCACGGTTTTGGATTCTATCTAGCTGGTGCAGAGATGTTTTAGGAGCACACGACCTGTGGGCATTGTACTCCAATTTCGGGCGGATGAATGTCTTATACATACCACCTCGATCAAAAATTTTCCGGAATTTATTCAGAAAATTAAAAATACAAGTTTATTCATCTAAATCTATATTGTTCCCTTCAAAGTAATTCCCATCGACTGCAACATACTTCTGCCAGCGCTTGATCTAATCCTCGTAACTTTTTATATTCGGTTTTCGGTATGTCCATCAGTGCTTTCTGCGATTTTTCCATTATTTCCTCTCGGCTGCTGAAACGCGTTCCCCGTAATGGTTTTTTAACTGGCTTGAACAGAAAGAAGTCACAGGGAGCCAAATCAGGTGAATTCGGTGGCTGTTGGATGGTATTTGTTGCATTTTTTCGTCAAAAAATTACGAATAATGATGGCACTTTGCGACGGTGCTTTATCATGGTGCAAAATCCACGAGTTTTCTGCTCACAATTCTGGCCTCTTTCGGCGAATTGCTTCACGCAAATGTCTCATAATGCCCAAATACGAGTAATACTCTGTGTTTACTGTCTGACCTTCTGGTAAAAGTTCATGATGCACTACACCGTTGTAATCCATGAAAACCGTGAGCAATTCTTTCTTCTTTGACTGAAAACTCAGCTCATTTGGTGAACGCCATCCACTTGCCTGATGTCTGGATTGCGTGTCGTGCTCATAAACCCACGATCCGTCTCCAGTAATGTTCTTCCTTTTGATGAATGTGGGATCGGATTCAGCCTCGCAAATCATCTCTTTTGCGACGTCAGCGAGGTCTCTTTTTTGCATGAAATTGAGGTCTTTTGGCACCAACTATGCTGCTACACGACGGAAACCCAAATCATTAACCAAAATGTCTTGGACGGATCCATAGGCAATGTTCGAGTCCTCCGCTATCTCTCTGATGGTTAATTTGCCGTTATTGACCAACATTTCCTTTACTCGTACTTCATCAATGTTTTCGTCGGTTTTCGATGTCGATGGTCTGCCAGTTTCATCATCTTGGATTGACTCACGACCACTCGTGCCACTGGTAAACGACCGGTTTCTTTAGAGAATCGTTGCCGAAATACTTTTCCAACACTTTCAACGTTCGCGCACCATTAAATCCGTTTTTTCACGGAAAATTTACGAATAATACAAGTTCGTTGTTGCAAATTTAAATCCATTTCTAAAATTGTAAAAAATCGCCAACCCACACAGAGATAGATGTACTCTTGGCTACGTAACTTTTGCAAATGTCAAGCTATGACGCTAAGATTTAGAGAGAATGCCAACAACAGATTTACCAACTTAACAAAGTAAACAGAACTTAAATCGGAACAATGGGAGCGCCACACGGTGGTACCCCCCCGGGAACTTTTTGATCAAGGTGGTATATTGTGGCCAGATCAGAGGGGGTAAAGTATTTCTTGGTCATCCCAACGTAAGTTGTCTTTGACACACATACCGAGAAGGGAAAGTTTATCAATTTCGACGATGCAAGTGCCATCCATGGATAGTGGCTGGGTGTTTAAATTTCGCTTTAACGAAAGCAGACAGCATTGTGTTTTGGAAGCATTAAATTCTACTCTGTTAGTGGTTCCCCAATTAGTTATGCTGGTACCATCAGAATTTAATGAACTTAAGATACGCTGCCGTTCCCGTTCTACAGCCGAGGAGCAGAGACGTGAGTTCGGGAACGAATATGAAAAGCAGAGAGTACTGTCGTCTGCAAGGAGTATATTGGATTAGAAGTAGCAGACAAGAGATCGTTGATGAAAATTAAAAAGAGTGTCGGAGACAGAACGGAGCCCTGGGGCACACCAGCATTTATTTTGTGAATATCAGACTTGAAGCCGTCCAGGACAACTTGATTTGAACTTTCCGAAAGGTAATTTCTAATCCATTGAAGAAGAGAGTGATCGATCCTAAAAGCACGCATTTTCGACAAAAGAGCCTGAAGCCAAACTCTGTCAAATGCCTTAGAAATATCAAGTGCAACTATCTTACTTTCGCCAGATTGATGTAAGCTTTGAGTCCACTTTTCGGTGAGACATGCTATCAAATCACCAGTGGACCTGTTGCTACGAAAATCATATTGCCGGTCATTGAGAAGTTTTCGTGTTTCGAGATATTTCATTAGCTGACGGTTTATCAGCGTTTCCATGACCTTTTTGAGAAGGGACGTAAGTGCAATGGGTCTGAGGGGGAAAAGAGGAAGATTCGCCTTTTTTAGGGACGGGCTGGACAAATGCTGTTTTCCATCTTCTCGGAAAGAGTCCTAAGGAGTAGGATTAGTGAAAAAGCTTACGTAGTGGTTTTGCCAGCGAGCAAGAACACCTCTTCAGAAGCAGGGGAGAGCTGGAGAGCAGATTTGTGAATGTTAAGATCTTTAAGAACTCTTGCTACTACACGAGTGCGAAAGTGGACTCGCACCATTGAAGATTCGACGCACTCAAGTGTAGGCGGGGACAAAGCACAATCTGCGAGTGTTGAGCTGGCCGCAAAGTGTGCAGCAAGCAGATTGGCCTTGTCCAAAGAGCTGACAGCTGGAATGTAATTGTAAATGAGCGTTGGGATGGAGGATGAGGTAGAAGTTCTAATATTTTTGACGAACGACCAACAATTTTTACTACCTTTGGGACATTGTAGTATTTTTGGCTTCAACTTTTCGTCGTATTGAAATTTCACACGTTTAAGAAAGACGTTGTAGTCACTCATGTCTCGTTTAAACTTTTTTCGGTTTTCCTCTATTGGGTTGGTCTTGAAAGACCAACATTTCTCTAACCTTGACAGCCTCTTTACAGCTGGAGTAGTACCACGCCTTTTCTTTTGGTCTGATACTCTTTATCCGATAAGGGATAAAATTTCTCATTCCCAAGAGAATGGTGTCTGTGGTCATATCAGCAGCGGCATCAACGTCATTATCGAGGAAGCATAACGGCCAGTTAAAATTCCTAAAGAAGCTGTTAACACCGCTCCAGTTATCGTTCTTGTATTGCCATACGGTTCTTTGAGGAGTCATTTCTCCAACTGTGTGGTCGGTGTACGAGAAATTAGCTGGTAGGACAAAGTGGTCAGACGAGCCTAGAGGGGACAGCACATTGACCTTGTATATGCGGGGTGAGAAGTTAAAAACAAGTCCAAGGTGTTGGCGGTATAACTATCAACGTATAGTATTCGTTTGGGCTTATTTATAAGCTGGGTAAAGTTATTTTCCGCAGCGAAGATCTCAACACACCGTCCTTCGAGTGTTGTCTGTGCAGAATGTCGGAGCCACCCAGAATTGTGTATTTTGAAATCGCCCGTAATCACGATTTCAGTATGAGGATACAGGGATACAATTGTTTGTATGGAGTCAGACAGCGCATCAAACTCGTGAAAGGTCGAGTTGCTGTTCAGTTTGGGGCTTCTGTAAATAAAGCAGTAGTGGATAATTGCTTACGGAATTGAATTGAATTGAATTGAATTCCGGATTGCAACAGGGACTACATTGTGGTAGAATTTGGTAAGCTACATCACTACGCACGTAAATGGCAGGACCGCGTTGAGAGAAGAATAATGGCACTAGTTCGTAGCCTGGTAGCTTCAGATCAGAGTGATCTGAGAAGTGTGGGCGAGGATCTACCTGTGTTTCACTAAGTGCCAAAACAGCTGGTCTGTATTTGCAGACGTGGACGTACACAGAAAAGTGATTACTTTTTAGCCAGCGTATATTGGCAATATCCACTCTGAATTCCCGAGTCATTATAAAGAAAGACAAACACAAAAAACCCAAACACCGACGTTACTAAGCGCAAATGTTAAGTACAAATTCAGAGTTGGTTTACCGAATCAAATTGTTGTAGGTGTTATGCCCTTACAACAATACGAAATAGCACACCAACAAAATTCATACCACAGCCCGCTATCCATCGGTTGTTACATACACTCAGTCACTGCACGCGCTGTATGACAATGTAATACAGCAACGGCAGTGACCGAGTGAAGGCAACAGTAGTTACGACCGGGCCCCGGGCACAGTGAACTTTGTTTTTTTTGCACTCGCGCTCGATTTTTTTTTCTCTCCACGCACAGTGCACTTGTGCGTGCGTACTAGTCACTCGGTTTCACTCTTGGGTTTGTCGGATATTGGAATATATATTGACAATCAAGCACCGATCAAATCCCGGTCCGAACACCATCAATTCGACAGTAGTTAGAAACTACCGCCCATCTCTCAACGAGATGACTAAGCAGAACATGATCGCACTCTGTTGGGTTGCAAGATATTCGGTCGTCCCAGGAAAGTGCGTTGCGAATGAACTACTCAGACGCGGATCCATAAAAATAAGTACCAAGCCAAAAAACCTGGCATAATTTCAAGAGCTCTCTAAGGCGAGTCATCAAGTAGACTCATCTAGACAACTGGAAGCCATATAGACTAACATATTCCAAGAGCACACATAAGCAGTGTTGCTTGACATCGAAGGTGTATTCAACAGTGTCAACCTTCCCGCTATAAGTGGAAACATAGGAAATGCTTTAGTTCATATGGCATTAATGAACCTGATAATTTTTATGCTCCGAACCAGGAACATCAATGCAACACTAAGTAACGCGGTATTGACGGTCACCATCTCAAGGGGCACCAATCTAGGAAGAGCGATGTCACCTTCTGTGGATCCTAGTCGTTAATGAAATACTTGTGGATCTAAAAAGGTAAGGAATAAAAGTCACTACATACGCGGATGATGTGGTTCTTATTGGTCCTCCCCCCGATCACTGAAATTCGAATGCCCTTAGAATCCTTGGAAACTGGCCCAAGGTCTGTCGGTGGGAATCAACCCGCAAAGAGCTTGATGGATACACACATGAAAGCATAGTGTCACAATTTGACTTTCCTTCCATCGATAGGACAACCCTCCGACTATCCACCAGTGCTAAATACCTAGGTATCACACTAGATAGTAAACTGAGTCGGACGCTCAATGTTAGAGACTGTGTAAAGAAAGCAACGATCGTCTCCTACGCTTATAACGGCATATTTGGGAGATAATAAGGACCTAATCCCAAGACTATCCTATGGATGTACAATACACGGCTATCGTTAGACCCATATTAACCTACACTAGATGGTTCCAACCCACAAATAAAACTCGCAACCTTATTTTAATCACAAAAGTAGAGAGCTTTGCATGTAAGGCCACGACTAATGCTATTAGAACGACGCCAACCGCGCAGCGGGACTAGCAAATATAATTGACCGCTTGCCACTAGGTCTGTACATGCAAGAATCTGCAGCGAAAAGCGCTTTAGTCAGCTTAATGGGTGAAAACCAAACCCGAAAGGCTAAGTCTCGATCCTTACAAGTGAAATGGGTTTAAGGTCCAATACGGACTACATAATACTCCATCCCGACTTTGAAATACAATTCAGCTGCATTTTTCAAAGCAGAGAAGAATGGGACAGGAACGAAATTATACAAGACTCGATAACCATTTTCACGGATGGATCAAAGATATAGATAAGAACCGGCGCCGGGATCTCAATTGGACTTATGATTCTCATGACACCTGCCGGACTACAGCAGTGCCACAGGCTGAAATACTGGCTGTAGCAGAAGCAGCCAAACTTACGCAACAAAGCCAATATCCTACAAAAATGTTACAATATTTATTGACAGCCAGGCGGCCATTAAAGCCATCGTGGCAGTCAAAATCAAATCGAAGATCGTGAAGCGCTGTCGTGAAGAGCCTGAACTCAGCCAATCCAGAGCAAGTAGGATTTTCTTGAAAAACGGAGCTGTACCCTCTACACTTGTTGGATTACTCGCAGATCATAATCTTCTGGCGACGCAACATAAAGCTGGGCCTTATCGACGACGACCTCTAAAGAGACTGTGGGGACATAGGCTCACGGGCGGATATGCCCTACTTTTTATGCCACTGCCCCAGACTCAGTAATTTGAGGTAAGTGACTTAAGGAAGTTATTATTTCCATGACCTCTCAGAACTATCTGTAGCTTCACTTACATCTCTACAGATTCACGGATGCAACAAGACATCTTTTACTGAAATTGGACACTTTACATTCTTTAGTATGGTTCTTGCTTCTGACGAGCATACGAATACATAGAGTCTAAAAAAACCGGGGCGTAATACAATACCTCCGTGGAGGAGTTTTTGGCACAGGCTTGCATAGCAATTCAAGAGTTTGATGTGTACAGAACTTCAAGGGAACTCGTATCCTCCGCGTAAATGCGAACGTATAGTACTCTACTATGTCCTAGAGTTGAGCAATACAATTTGTGTTCCTAGCGTCATCTGCACTGTTATCCTTACCAGTCTTCACAAATTGAAGCGTCATAGAGGAGATTGCCGTATCCTTATATGTAAGCCGGCATCGTCCCCCATGGTGCAACATTAGCTGTTTGCAGCATTGGTTTCAGCCGGTATTTTGGTGGGGGAAGAGACATTGTCAGGTTGAGTTTGACCGCGTAAGCTTTGGTTTGACAAGAGTATTGGATCTCGGAACTACTAAAACTACTTAGTCTTTTTTTCCTTCTTTTTTGATTAACTGTTGAAATATATACTCGTATACTCGTACTACACCTTTCTACCAGATATTTGCATTACTTCTGCCCCGCTCATCGGATTTTCTAAAATTGCGTACCATAGAATCATTCCACATTCCATATTCCACACTATTTTTAATAATGAAAGATACTTACCGGAGTTAAAGCGGATAGTAACAATGCCTCCAGACCTACTTTTCCATGAAATCGATATCTTGTATGGGAAGCCGAAAACATGTGTCACTTTTGGAACAAATAAACTGTCAGCGTTGCCAAATTGTTAATAGTTAAAGCCGATAGCCGTTGGTTGGGCTATGAAAATTCAGTTGGCAATATTGAATCCGTTCTTTTTTGGACCTGCTCCGTAATAATATGGTTTGTATGCTGTTATGTATTGATTTTATGTTGCCGAAATGCGTTTCCTTGTTTGAAAATTTTACCCGTCATTGTGCCAACTTGTAGGCCTGCGATTCGCAATCCATTTTCTAAAAACACCTAAAAATCTGCGAACAGCACCATCTATATTTGAATGGCAGAAGACTCATCCTATGTAGGAATAATGGAAGCTCTTTGTCAACGAATTTTCCGGAAAAATGGAAAGTACAGAAAATTCTCGAAAGATGGCAGGAAGTATAAATACTGGCGTCGAACAGGGGTGAAACCAGATCTAAGATTCAACTTGAAAAGTGAATTACGAGTAGTGATAAAGTGGTGCAGGTAACGTAAAGTAAAAATGGTTGATAAAAGTGGTTGAATTATAAATTGTTGTTGTATTTTGATTCTGAATAAAGCGGTTGTGTTGAAAGAAATAATAATAATGTTTTTGTGTTTGCGTTAAAGCTGTCATGTGTCAAATCTGTCATGTCAAATCAGAATTAAACAAGAGAAAACTCAGCGGCAGTGGAGGAAAAACCGACTTAATGCGCCGACTTCGGGACGCTTTGAACAACAATTTCGCGTGCCTTCACTCGCCGATCGTCCAATATCATACCGTTGACTTTATCGCGGATTTTCTGGTGTAGTGACTTCAATTGGACGACCAGAATATTCGGCATCACTTGTGCTGGAGCGACCGTACCGAAATTGAGTAAAACAGTGGTGGATGGTTCCAATCGACGGTAGAGTGCCCCCATAATACTTTTCGAACTTTTGTTTGGTTTGCATGATGGTTATTTTGCGCATAAAATAGTGTTTAATGAGCACACGAAATTCACTTTTTCTCATTTTTACGAAAAGTCTCGCCGGCGTCTGTTTCAAATAGCTGCCATAACAAAACTATTTGACAGAACTGCCTGAAAATTTGGATACGTTCTTCTGAATGATGCTTCTTGACAAGCAAGATATTGGATTTGAGGTGACAACGCTATCAGTTCTATTTTCCAGGGACTTATTGACCCACGCCCTATCATGACCTACAAAATTTAAAATATTTGGAACAACTGCTGTGTCTGTCTTATTACACATACAATGAGCAAGTTTGATGATATAGCCATTATTCAGAAGTTGAAATATGTATTCTTTAAACTATCTTCAAAATTTCTAATATATGTATGCCCCTATTATATTGTAATGATTTTTACTTATTTAGATATGAATTTACTAATAAAAGGATTACAAGTACGTCCGATCCCAAACGCGGCTGCCACCAGTAAGAACAATCCAAAGATTTGATGACTGGAAAATGACGAAGTGACAGCCTACGCTCAAAATGGAGTTATGGTGAAAACATTATTTTATGGCTATGTCCACCTAATGTGCTATTTGTGTGTCTGGGGAGTTATTGTTGTGAAACTACCACAATATGATACATACTATATATCCACAATTCAATCTCCATAACTCCCTGAAATGCCAGTTAGAGAACTTCAAAAATTGTTCCGAACCATTGTGAACAAAACATGTGAATTCTTTGATGACTAAATCATCACAACACAGATGGATTTATAACACACTGCAATACGAACTTAAGAGGCAGGCGTCCTTTTTAAACAATTTCATTACAAAGACAGTTGGAGTTATGACGGGTGACCAGATAAGAACGATAGGAAAATAAATTTAAATAAAACAAAAACGGTGTGAGATCAAAAATTGGTTCTGGCTTTATGTTGAAGCTATGTTACGTTTATACCATTATGTGGAATAGCACATCATTCAAATGCCAGCCTCGGCTTCGCTGGCAGTGCTTCAAGCGGTCGATTTAATTTTTGATGACTCGGTCCAATATGTGCGGCATTGTTCCGGCATTAGCGTGTCGAATGCTGTCCTCGAACTCGTCCAAAGTGGTTGATTTGTTAGCGTAGACTTAGGACTTGACGTAGCCTCAGAGAAAATAATCGAGTGGTGTCAAATCGCAGGATCGCGGCGGCCAATTGATGAACGTTCGCCATGAGAAGACCCAGCCGCCAAATTTCTCCTTCATAGCTTCGAGCGTTACGTCGCTTGTATGGCATATAGCGCCGTCTTGTTGGAATCACAGCTCGGATATATCGATGTTCCCGAGATTTGACCATAAAAAGTCGGTTAAGATCGCTCTATATCTGAGACTACTGACGATAACGGTGTATACTTCCTCATTTCCGAAGAAATAAGGTTCGATGATGCCGCCATGCTATAAACCGCACCAAACAGTCAACCTTTGTTGATGCATTGACGCTTAGCCGAACACTTGTCTATTGTGTTCGCTCCAATAATGTCAATGTTGCTTGTTGCCATAGTCGCTGAGCCAGAAATGGGCTTCGCCCGAGAAGATGATTTTTTTTAATTTTGATTAACGAACTCACCGCATTGTCTACGGTCGTCCAGCTTCAATTCTGGCGTCAGCACAATCTTATACGGATGTAGGCCCAAAAACAAAATAAACCGGGATGCCCAGTTCAGCTGATCGGCGCCGAATCGGCATTTCTGGGTCTTCTTCGATACTGGCCGCTATATTTTCTTCATTTCGCACCAATCTCTGTCTGGTTAATGGCTTAAGACCGAAAGAGTGTACTTTCGCTCAAATTTCTCCACGGTGCGACGAATTGCCTGCACACTGACGCCATGATGACGACCGACCTCACTACGAAATTCGCGTTGCGCATTTACAGCTCAATATCTCGATAATATTTTTTAATAATTTCCGCACTTTCGACAAGCGTGAAACTATGCAGAATGAAATGGCAAACCTTACTGAATATTTTGACAGCTGGATGTCATTGGTAACTTTGACAGCTGCTGAAACCTAACAATTGGAAAACTAACATTGTTATATGATCACCATTTATTTGGAAGATCTGTCTGAAAATTTGAATGCGTTCTTTTGAGAGATGCCTCTTGACAAGCAAACTATTTAATTTGAGGTGGCTAACGCCATCTGTTTTGATTTTCAGAGGCTTATTGATCCACCGTCGTATTTCTCGTTAAGCTGTCGTTGTTTTTTTTTTTTTTGTTCTAGGGGAAGCTTAACAATTAATAAACTTTTTGTAATCAACAAGTGTAAAATAGCAATATATTCCAGCTCTGAAAGCGAACATTGAAGCCTCCATCGCCGAGATAAAGCCCCAATTATATGAAAGAGTGATTGAAAATTTCAACAAAAGAATGATGCCTGCATGCAGAGCCGATGCGGTCATTTAGAAGATATCGTGTTCCATAAATAATCCCCATGTGTCTACTTTATAAAGTAACAAAGAGATATCCCAATAATTGTTCGTTTTATTAAAAAACAACACATCTTGTTGAAACACCCTTTATATACTTCTATTCTAACTTTACCTGGGTCAATATTTTCGTATATTCACATACTTGGCGAAATAAATTTTAAAAAATCATATGACTTTTACCGCTTTATTATCGATTTATTCGACTATTTGATTTTCTAAAGTTATATTAAGTAACAATTTTTAACGTGATGTTAATAAACTTTATTTCGATAACATTCGATAGTCAACCATCTCTATGTCCATGTTAATGTAAATACGGCCACTCCGAAATCATCGCACTGCAGCGCCCCAATCGCACACCATCGCCATTCTACGCACCCCTCTCTTTTGTGTTTTGAATTGACAACCACGGCTGCCGAACAGAGACAGAGCGACGACAATTTCAATTCATAAGCCACAACCAAACGAAACGGGCTATGGCCGTGTGCGTTGTTATGTTACGGACGTGATTGTCGTTGTCGCAGTCGCTTTGCTTTGCTTTGCTTTGAGAATCGTTTTACGTACAATTGACCTCGGACGTAGAGAAAATTTCCATTTTCTATTGTTTTCCCTTCAAATTCTTTTATTTCACCACCACAAACAAATACACCGTAATTGCAGAAAATCAACAAAATAAAAATAAAAAATATAGAAAATTGATAAGAAAGAAAAATCGCAGCGATAATGCAGGCCGAATGAGTGAAATTCGTATTTTCCCAAAGTGTCGAGTGGTCGAGTGTCGACGTCGTCTTCATAGCCGTCGTGTGTTCAAGTCGAGAGCCGTAAGCTGTGACTCCGACTTTACGGAGTAAAGTGCTGTAAATCGCGAAATTTTCTGTGTGTTGTGCAAGTTTTTTGTTTTTTTTTTTTTATTTATTTTCAATTTTTTGTTGTTTTTCTCTGTGAGGAGTTTGTGATGCAAGTGATTGAAATTGAAAAACAAAAAAGTCTAGTGAACGTGGTAAAAGTGCAGAGTATTTGAAAAAAAGTAGTAGTCGAAACGAGAGAAATAAAAGTTGATTTGACGAAATCGAAATCTCGCGCGCGCTGATTATCGAGGAAAAGTGGAAAGAATTTCAGCGAACATAAGGAACGCACGGAGGAGCAAGCACCAAGGTCTGCGCTGCTGCAGTTGACGTCGTAGTCACCGTCGTCATCTTCCCTTGACGCCCCACAATGGATACCTTCCGAAAGTGGTTGTACAAACCGAAGGTAAATTTCGATTTCGTGGCAATTTACAAATACGAATTTTTGCTTGTTGTGTCCCCGAAAAAAAGAAAAAAAAACAATTCGCACCCCAAATTCCCGGAGCTCTAGAGATTCTGTATTCTCCGATCCTCTAGAGTAGTGCAGTTGTTGGAGTAGTAACCCGATAACCCAATTTGCAGGCGGATTCTGTAGTTTATCTCTCACGGAATTTCGTGTGCGAGAATTGTTTTTGTTTTTGTTTTTGGTTTTTCTGCTTCTTCAGAATGGAAATGAATATGTGAATGCGATGTGGAATTGGAATTTGGAATACCTGGGTCGGTTGACGCTACAACTCATGTATGCTCCGGTCGAATCGTGTGTAGTAGACTGTAGTAAAGAGGCGAGAGTGTAAACAGTGGGTGCAAAAAGTCGTCCAGCAGGTAGGGCTGAATGAAGGGAAAACGTGGTTTCCAATTGCCTTTTTCTTTTATATTGTCTTTCTGTAGTTTCTTTAGTTTCTTTAGTTTCTGCTGCCTCAGCTGCTGCTCGTGATGGCTTTTGTTTTGTTTGCGATTTACAGTAGAACCAGTGATTACCACGTCGAGGTGGAAAAAGTGAAATCTACGACGTAGAATGACTGAGACTGTGTGATTCATCCATCGAACGAAATGTTTGCTAAAATGTTCACACGATTTGTTTGAGACAATCAAAGCAATTAAAGTGGTTGAAGTGGAATACGTGGTACCTGTTAAACGATAAAGCGGTTTCGACTACGCATTTGTCAAACGACTCAAGGTCTTCCTAGAAAGGTTAAGAGCTTCAAAGCTTCAAAACCCCCAGATACGATAACAATGACCGATAAATTGCCCATAACACAATCTTGAACGAACATCAAGGACAAGTATAGACTTTGCCAAATCCAAAGAGCGACAGTACTACGAGTACTGCATGCTATGGAGGCTCTGTTATCAAGGTAACGTTAGATTTTCATTTAAGATATCCCTTCATGGTAAACATGTGACACTTATGACTCAAACCATTGTCCACTGACTAACGCTGTAACATTCCGGCCCTACTGACGTTTGGTCCCTCGACGTTTGCTGCTTTTTTAATGTCATAACGGTCATTGTGTTTGACCTTGATGACCTCGTAGGAACCCAGATATTCACAGTTTACGCCCAGCAACGAACTGCGTTCTCTTGATGGCAACGAGATCGCCCAATTTGTATCCGTGCTTGCCTCGACGCAATCATAATGGCGTTTGTAGGCCTGCTGGGCTCGCTCGATGTTGTATTTTGCTTCCTCGCGTAACTTTTGACGGTCTTTGTTAAACTGCGTGACCATTTCTTCGTTCAGCAGCTGCAATAATCGACTCTCGGCTTGATTATGCATCTCGGCGCTCTCTGAACTTGCGGTACATACTTGAACCACCTCGATGGCTCATCAGCTGACAGCTTTGCGATGATGGACAAAATCGAGCGATTAACGCGCTCGACTTGGCCATTGCCATCTGGCCACCCCTGTGGTTGTCCACACGTGTTCGACCTTATTTTCGTTCAGAAACTCTGCAAATGTGTTTGCCGTAAACGCTGCACCTCTGTCGCTTATGATGCGCTTGGGGAACCCAAACACGTTTGACCATTCGTTTAGCCTCTTGATGACTTCTTCTTGACCGGTAGACTCGGTTGGAAACAGCGAGACAAACTTTGAGAATCCATCAACCATAGCCAAGATTTATTTGTATTGCGTCCATTGGATCCAAATATGGATATATTACATATATAGCGGCGTGTCCCATTTAGCGATGCACTGCATTTTATGCAGTTAGAAATCTAATTGGATACCTTGCTTTCCAGATGCGAGATCCAATATTGTTGTTGAATGGAGTTCATCGTCTTGCGTGTCGAAAAATGACCAGCTTCGTGTGATTCTTGTATCACTTCTGTTCCCATCAGCTTCGGAACGACCAACAACTCATTGCCGTCAACCACTTTGTACAGCAGACCACCTTCCAACTTATAGTTCTCATACGGACGGTCTGTGAGTATTTCTACAATAGCTTTGATGTGGTCATCGGCGTGCTGCGCCTTATTCAATCGTGCTGAGATCTTTGCTGTTATGACCAGAACCGACTGCGGATAGCGGCTTAGGTAGTCAACGTATTTCATCTTTTCGTCTGCTCTGTGCTCCACTTCAAAGCTGAAGTCTTGCAGATACAGGATCCACTTCTCTCGGGACATCTTGTTTACTTGTTGTTTGCTTGAAAGCGGCATAATCCGTGACTAATTTAAAGCGGACTCCCAACATATAGTGCCGAAATTTCTTCAAGGCAAGATATGCTGTTTTGACTTCAAGGATGTAAGTGTGGCGTTGTGATTCTGCTTTCGACGTCTTCTTGCTCCAGAAATAGACCGGGTGAAGTCTACCATCGAATGCCTGGAGCAGTACTGCACCATAACCATCTTTGGAGGCATCAGTGTGCAACTCGGTTGGTGCCTCTCTTGAGTAGATGTGAAACATGGGTTCGCTTGTCAACGACTGCTTTAACTGCTGTAGCGATTGAAGTTTTGCGGGGCCAATGTTGAACTCAGCTCGGATCCAGTTAGCCCGAGGAAAGATTGAACGGCTTTGATGTTTTTAATTGTAGCGAACTGGCTCACGGCTACTGTCTTCTCCTTTCCGGGCCAGATTTTACCGTCTTTGACGACGGGGCTGTAGAAAACTGCACTTTTTCCACTTTATCTTTAAATTATACTGCTCCGTTGTCTCCAGAACTCTCTTCGTTTTCTCCAAGTGGCGGCAAACACAATGATGTCATCGATGTACACCTGCATTATGTCCTCATTAATGAGCTCCTGGAAAATGTGATTCAGGAAGCGAATAAAGGCAGCTGGAGAATTTCGGAACCCAAACGGCGTTTTGTTGAACTCGAACAGGCCTTCTTTGGTGACAAATGCTGTGTACGGTTTACTTCCTTCTTCCTCTGGTACATGGACAGTTCTCAAGGTCCATTGTGGTGACAAACTTAGCAGATTGTAACTTCTCTAAGACGTCTTCAAGAAGCGGTACAGAAAACTCTTGGTGTGTTGTCCCTCTTCTTTACAACAACTACTCGACGACGACGACTTGCGAACAACTCCTTGCTTCAGCCACTCGTCGACTTGGTTCTTAACAGCTTCGGCATCGTCTGCAGATAAACGGCTAGGTGATTGATGAAACGGCTTAACCACCGTCTTTTGAAGAATCTATCTGAAAGGCTCTCTGCACCCTGTGGCTATTTTCGATATCCGTAAGCCCTGAGTCGAACGAATCAATGAGCAATAGATACTTTAAGACCAACTTATCGCTTTTCCATCGCCTTGACGGCTTTAATTATGACCCAATGAGTCTACATTGCCTGAACCTTCCTTGGTGATGGTTTCTCGTCGTGTTTCCATTAAGAACTATACATTACAAGCACCCTTAGTGTGTTTTAGTTTGCCAATGTCTACTATTGTATATAGTTATGGTTCGGTACTCGAACGAGCAACGTCGGAGTCGGTGGCTTCAACTTTATGAGCTCTGCCGTCAATTTCTGGTCTCTACAATCGCTCCACCCGACTCGCAATTCTTATTTTGGTGCAAAAATTGAGTCTACATTGCAGTGAACAAATTTCCGAAAGAAATGCGAGAAGTATTGAAAACATTGAGGCCGTAAGTGCATCTCTTGGCAGCGATCCAAATTAATCCATTCCACGTCGTTCGCAGGAATTGGGCATCGCTTAACCAACATTGTGGCGAATTTTGCGATAGGTCTCGGCCTACACCCGTATGCTCGTAAGATCAAATTGACTCAAGGACTTAAGCCAGATGACCATTTGAAGCGTGGAACTTTCTCAAACTGGTTTCTGGAAATGGTTACAACCGATTCGGAATTTCATCGCACAATCATTTTTAGCGATGAAGTTCATTTCTTGCTAAATGGCTTTGTCAGCAAGCAAAGTATGTGCTATCGGGTGGGTGCAAACCCACATGTGCTAGATGAGACGCCACTACATTCTCAAAAATTGACTGTGTTGCGTGGTTTTCATGCCGGCGGCGTCATTGGTCCGTATTTTGTCTTTGGTGTTAGCGGCTGCCACGTTGCATTTAATGGAAATCGCACTTATGGAATATGCACTCAACATTGGTGAGATGTGGTTTCGACAGGACAGCGCCACTTTCCACATAGCAGACTAAACAGTCAAAGTTTGGTGAGCGTGTTATCTAAATTGTCAACTGGCCGCCTCGCTTGTGCGCGGAGGACTTTTTTTTTCTTTGGGGCTATGTCAAGTCTATGCGAACACGCCAGAGACGTTAGATGTGCTTGGAGCCAATATTGACTGCGAGATTGCCGGAATATCGGCCGAAAAGTTTTCGATATTTCAAATAGTTTGTGTTTTATTCAAAAAACAAAAATGTAAAGCCCTTAATGGGAAACACAATATTTGTTCCAAAACAATGTTGAAGAAGTCACACTACAGTGTGTCGTAGAGGTTCTAGTTCTAAATTTTCGGAAGCATCGGGTATTTTTGAATATTGAACAATCCTAAAATTAGTTATACAACCTGCAATGCAACTTGTCTGAGCTGGTCTCTGTATATGTTGAAGTGTTGTCCGACACTTAATTTTTCAAATCGATGATGGTAGGTATTGAAGTCCCCAATAACCTTTTTAAAATATGGATGGGCTCCGCGGTCGTGAAACTCCTTTTACTTATGATGCTCATATTGTTGATCTTTCTTTGAATGTAGATCACATCCGAACGATCATATATCGGCTTCAAATTGATGAATTTCTTTTTCTTATAGTGGGTTTCCTAGATTGCAACAATGACTGTCTCGCTAAGGTTAGGATGCTGTGTAGTTGTTGTTCCTCTCATAGCAAACATTTTTACGAAATAGGATTGTCAACTCTATGCATAACACCAAGGGACACTGAGAAAGCCATGCAAGGATGTGGCGTGAAGCCGTCATTCTGTTTATATTAGAGATCCCGAATTGCAAACGACGAATAGAGCCACATGCGGAGAAGTTTGAGAATTGATGTAAGCGCTGCAGAAGCCCTATCCTCATGGCAGTCCGAACGGCTCTTATGTAAATAGGATATATACCCGTAGACCTGGTAATCGAGCTATTGAACATGTATTCGTCTACTCTTACTTTGTTCTCGATTTGGTTACATTACTACAATACAACTTCTCCGCGTCCTTAAAACATCTAGTCTACCACTTACGAGTAGGTCATCAAAGGCGTTGTTTCTTCTTAGACGCTTCGTAGATGTAGATTCTTGCAATTCGGTGACTAGATTTGTCAAGTTAAGTCCCTCTCAACAAGCGAAGTGAGTTAAAAAAAAGGAACTGGCATAGATGTTTTACATAGCCCCCGCAGTATTTACAAAGCCTTTGATAATGGCTCGTGATTTTATTCACTGAAATGTGTAAAGGTACAAGAAAGTTTAACAATAAGCTAACGATGAAGCTAGTGTATATGGTGCAATGAAAATATACGAGAGCGAGTTCCTGATCGGCAACAACACGCTATAATTAACCTTTTGCCTATGTTGGAGGCAAGTCGATAAAGTCATGCAAGTCAAACCGGAGGATTCAGGAACACCAGGACGCGGCAAAAGATCTTCATCATCCACAGTGGCCCAGCAGACTTAACCATAAAACGGAGATAATCGGGAAATTCAGTTGCTAAAGTTGGAATACAGTGTTCAACTCTGATGCTTTCTTCAAGAAAGCAAACCTCGATGTCTGGTCCAGAACGTGTTTTCTTCTTTTCACCGATGACAGCGGTTCTAAGGACAACATTTAATAGTAAGATAAAGAAGCCAGAGGACAACGTTTGTCGAATCAGTAACTCAAAGACTAAATATCTACGCTTCCGTTTTTTTCGAATTTACAAATCCATACTCCAGCCAACTATTTAGAAGAACTTGTCGCCCCGAAGTGCGTTCAGTCGGAAACTATCAAGGGCTACTCTAATGGCTGTCAAGTTAGTGTGGAGTTCGACCAATAGAAAAACAATTGCATCGGTCAAATACAAAAAATCAGCCGTCTTTCAGTTTTGGTGGGGCGATAGTTTTATATGGGGTTTTCCATTAAGATGGAACTTTCTCAAGTTGGTCTCTGTAAATGGTTACAACCGATTCGGAATTTTATCATCTTCAGCGATGAAGCTCATTTCTGACTAAGTGCCCTTGTCAACAAGTGAAATATGCGCTATTAGACGGCTACAACCCGCATGTGCTTCATGAGGCGCCACTATATCCACACAAATTGACTGTTTGGCGTGGTTTTCAGATATAAAGCACATGTTTGTTCTGAGTATTCATGAAATTTATTAACATTTATCTCAAAACCACAGTCCAAGCACTCTTAGATGACATGAAATCGTTACGAAGCTCTAAATTAATGCCAGTTATTTCAGAGGATATTTCAGCGTTCCTAAAAAATTTACGAGCAATATTTCCATCATTCGTATTGCCTGTTTGCTGTTTCGGTATATCGATGAACAGGCCTAATTCCCTTCTAAGGCTGTCCTGGACAAGCTTCTTTTTTTCTGCTAGTTTTTGTTCGCTTTCCAGGCCATGAAGCTGCCATGTTTCAATGTCCAATCGATACGAAATGTGCTAAAAGGCGTTCAAAAAAACTTATCCACGGATGATAAGAAGTTGGTATTTACAGGCTTTTCTGAAATACATGTGGAATTATTCATTTCACTGGACTTTGCTCCCCACAAATAGAATCTTTGTGCTGAGGCACGAGACGAAACATCATTACATACTTTACCATCTACTCGTATCATCCATAATATCATTGTGGATTCAACAAAAACGTTTGTGTTGTTTAAGGACACTTTTGTTGGAGAGAGTCCGGCAATTTGGTTTTCAATATGCCTTACTTCTGAAATTATAACATCAATTGATTCTTTAGCAAATATAAATTTAATAGGACGACAGTGTCTAGTCGATGATGATGATGGGTTTTACCAAATATCTTCAGGTCGTCAGTGCCAGAGTACATATGTATAGGAACCATGGAAATGCTGAATAGGCTTTCGTCCGTGTGCTGCTCTTCAGAAAACCTTTGTCGATAACTTGATTGTTTTGCTCTAAATTCAAAGTTTGAAATACTTCCTTTTGAACTTCAAATGGTCGATAAGTTATTGGATCACTATTTCGGCAGATAATTATGTTACAATTATATCAGAGGGATAGCATAATTGCTTGGAATCTTGAGCTCTATTGTACGCAGTATAGTATTTATAATTCTATCTGATTTTCTACTGATGCGTTGAGAGATTAGCATCAGCTATAATAGGGTGCATGATTTACAGATAATTCTGCGGGCTTCTGGCAAAAAGACAGTGAGCTCTTTTTAAACTTGTACCTCCTTTAGGAGAAGCTACAGATAATTCTCTCACAATTGAAGCCGAATCTTTTTTTACCCTCGCTTTTTAGTATCATTTCGGTGGTCAACGACAATTCTTATCGATTTTTGTTTTGGAGAAGGTCTTGGACTTTTTGCCTCTTAGACCTATAACAACATCTATTAATGTATTTCTGAAGCCATACACTACAATATTATAGTGCAAAAGCGCTCTCATTGCCTGCCAACTTTGACCCATTTTGATTAAATTTTTTGGCACAAGCCTCTTATTTTTACTTTAATCTCTTGAAATGCTTCATCGGGTAGAGCTATATTATCAAATACTCCTTAAAAATGACCAATGACGGCATAAAATCGATTAGAGCTTGATTTCCGCTCCAAACATCACCAAACATCACCCGACGTTCTTTGGCTGTAATTTATTTTTATGAATGAAAAACTTTGGTTCTGCTTTTAGATTATGTTTTTTTGTGGTAAATTTTTTTCCATTAAGTCGAAGAAATGATATCGGCTAAGTGGCCGCCATCAGAATTCCTGACCATTCGGGCCCGATTTGTGGCATTTTCCATCACTCTTGCCAGAACTTCCGGCGATAGATCCTCGCATTCTTGACGGATATTTTTTCTGAGGTCTTCAAGAGCCTAACATTGTTGACATAGACTCCTGACTTTAAAAACACCATAAAAATAAGTCTGGAACAGATAAATCAGGCGATCTTGTCGGTCAGTGCAAATCGCCAAAACGAGAGATTAGTCGACCCGTAAATGCAGCCCTCAGAATTTCGGTTATGGCTCGTGCAGTATGTGCCGTTGTTTCATCCTGTTGGAACCGCATGTTCTCCAATCCCAATTCATCTAATTAAGGAAGAAAAAAGTCGTTGAGCATGAGTCTGTAGCCCTCGCCGTCGACAGTAGTCCTTTGGGGCACGAAAAAATAGGGCCCGATGATGCCTCCAGCGTAAACAGCACACCATGTAGTAACTGTAAGCGGGTGTAATTGCTCTTCGTGGGTTACACGCGGATTGTCGGTGCCCCAGAAGCGATAATTTTTCCTTATTCACATATCCACAGAGATAGAAATGGTCCTAGTCGCTCATTATGATTTTCGATGACAAGTAGTCTCCTTCACGGTCAAGATTTAGGATAGTAGAGCGTAAGTTACGCGCGCTTGGCGGTCAACAGCCAACAGCTGATGCACTGTCTGCACTTTGTAAGGGAAAATCTTACAGTCTTTCACCAAAATTCTCTGTTAAGACCGCTGATTGATGCCCAATTGCGTGGCACGTAGTCTGGTCGATACTTCGGGGTCCTCTGCGACATCTTCAATCTCAGCTGCAATATACTTAGCAGAACGACTGTTCCGTGGCCGGTCAAACCTGGCAGCATCTCGTGTTATCTTCTCGGCGAGCGGCTAAACGTCGTAGTGTTTTGTTTGCCCAGTTGGTGCCGGCCGACCGGGAAATCAGCGCCGAAATTCACGCTGCGTCAACACCACCGATGAGTTATTCTGCAAAAAAAAAATCGTAACAATTATTCCACATGCTTTAGGAGTATAGCGATTCATGTCTTATTGACGTGTATTTTGTATCTGTTTACTTCAGATATGTCAAAGTAGAATTGACATTTGCCGCCATTTGCAAAAATTATAGCATCTTCCGATAGGGTGATGACTTTTGCGCTACCTAGTACATTAGGATATTAAAGATCTAATATTTTGTAGAAACCATTTCGAAAATTGTATTTTGCCCACCTAAATTGGCCAAATTGCGCATTGTGCGTGCAAAATTGCGATGTTTGCCGCTACGTTACAGTTCAGGCAAATCGCCATTTAGAAATGTTGGACCGGCAATTGCGTGCACTTGGTGAGATGTAGTTTCAAAAGGACGGCGCCACTTGCCACACAGCGGGCCAAACAATCGAGCTATTGAAGTCAAAAGCAAAAATGTATATTTAGTCCTTAATGGAAAACACGAAAACATCGTTTAAGAACATAGTATCATCGGATATACGAAAACATAAGTTACACTCGGATAACCCTTCAAAACTATTATATTTTTCTCGTCTAAAATATTTGAGAATAAGAAGGTGAGTATGTAAAACAAGGATAAGACTGATAAAGAGGTAACTGCTTACTCGTATGTGGAGAAGCAAACTGTTTTTCTTATACAAGTTAGCGCAAAATTAATCATCCAGTTTTGTTTTTGAATTAGTTTTTTACTAAATAAGAAAACAAAGATTTTGTGTGATGGAAATCTTTATTTGGACCTTTACAGTTGTTTCTGTTAAGTGGAAAATATGATATCCGCCAAGTGGCTGGCGCCAGTGTTTATATACATTTGTGCCCGTTTTATCGCATTTACCATGGCTTTCCGCAAGATTTCTGGTGATAACTGTTCGCATTCTCCTTAAGGGCTGCGATTGTCTTCAAGTAGCCCCAAAGAAATAAGTCTGGGATGATTAAATCGGGCGATCTTGCTGGCCATGCCAAATCGCCAAAACGAGGGTTTACGCGACCAGGAAACGCTTCCTTCACAGCCACAATAGGCTCGTGCTCTGTATGCGGTTGCACCGTCTTATTAAAACCACATGTTCACCAAGCCCCGCTCATCCAATTCTGGCAGTAACAAGTCGTTTATCATGGCCCTGTAACAGTGACTGTATTGCCGATGGTGTCCTCAGAAAATACGGCCCAATCACTCCTCCCATGTGAAAGCCGCACCACACAGTGGCTTTGAGTGGATGTAATGGCTCTTCGTGAATCACACGCGGATTTTCAATGCCTCAAAAACGAAGATTTTGCTTACTGACGTAATCGCTTAAGTGGAAATGCGCCTTGTCGCTCATGATGATTTTCGACACAAAATCGTCCTCTTCGTTGTTGAGATTTACAGTAATTCACACGCGACTGACGGTCAGGAGGCATTAACTGATGCACTGTTTGCTTTTTGTACGGGAATATGTGTAAGTCTTTCATTAAAATTCGCTGTCCGTCTGGTAATGCCCAATTGCGTGGCCCGTCGTCTGGTTGATGTTTCTTCGTTCTCAGCAACATCGGCAGCCACAGCCGGCTGAACGACCAGTTCGGCGGCGGCTACGCCCTGCATGGTCTCCTGTGGTTCCACTCTGTTCGAGTCGAGTAGCTAAGCGCCGGAATGTTTGCCCAGTTGGCATGACACGATTAGGAAATCGACGTCGAAATTCACGCTGCGCTAACATCACCGACCGATTATTGATCAAAAACATCGACGCAATTATTCCACGCCATTGCGAAGTATGGAGCTTCATTGCTTGTCTGTTTATATACTGCAGCTGTCTAGTTCACAAATGTCAAATATTATTGACGTACGACGCCATTTTAAAAATTATACCATCTTCCGATAGGGTGATTAATTTTGCGCCACCTTGTATAACTCAAGATGTAACCGAATTGTAAGCTTCAATTCTAGTACTCGTATTACTTGATGGAAATATATTGTGTCATTACCTTTCGAAAGGCGCAGTTCATCACCGTCCTTTTCAAAATTGGCGATTTGTTTATATTGATCTAACCTCCTAATGGTCCAAATATTAACTTTAACTGCGATGTGCTGGAAACTGTTGCTTTTCACTGTTATTAAGTATTCGACTTTACTTTGCTTGTCTCTTGAATTATGCTGCGTTGCCCATGGTTTCTACTCATTGTAATTTCCAGTAATTACTGAACACTACACATACTGCTTCCGTGTTGTGTTTGCTTTCGGAAATGCCTTCTTCCTTTAACTTGATTCAGATTAGTAAATATCTACAGGGCGCCTTCCATTGTTGTCTATTGGCACTTTTGTCCCACACATGGGGGCTTTATCATTGAACTGTTCAAGGTGAGAGACAAACAAAGAAGTGGCCGATTAAATCAGTGTCTCCCATCCATTGTTTTCCAAAAGAAACCAGGGTCATCTTGACAGATTATTAACTACCCTGTCTTTGCTATTAATCACCGCTGACCTTTTTGATATCGCCTCCTGATAAGTAGAAGCTTTCTGTTTACATCTATCATTATGTTTACAAATAAAACAAAAGCGTGTTCCCATAATTTTCTACGCTACTGTACCTCCGGCTGGCATATTAATAACCGCTTGGCCTCGTTTAACATTGCCGTTGGCATCGTTCTAGTCGTACGAGTAATCGCAGTCTCTGTCGTTGTCGTTGGCGTTGCCGTTTTCGTCTGTCACACAGAGTCTTTTGTTTTGGTTGTACGCGCCCCTCTGCCAGTGTTGGCTCTATTTTGAGGTTTTTGTCTTTTCCCTTTAAAAATAGCAATGTCCCCCAAAAATAAAATCGAAAACGCTGCCTGTGATGTGACAGAAGCGAAACATATCAATGGGGGTATGTTCGTTTGTAGTATATTCGTAGCCATGCGAGTATAGCGGTGTAATAACGAGCACGAAGATTTCGAAAACGACTAAGAAGCCTAACAAATGCAACTTTCCTGTCGTTTTTTCGCTGTGCTCTTGTTGCTGTCTCTTACTATTCTCTGCGCTATCCTGACTTGTTTGTCTTGCTGTCGTCATTGTCGTCGAGCTGAGTGTGAGTTGTGCTATTTTTGTTGTTTTTGTTGGCGTTGTTGTTTCATCAGATAATTATTTGCGAACACAAGTGTCACCAAAGAGTGATTTAGCTATCATCTTAAAGAAGTTTGTTTTAATTAATTTAATTGAGTACGTGTACACATGATTAACTCCTTTGGGGACGCTTTGACATCTGAGTTTTGGACAAAAAAGGGGACTTGGGGCTTAATGAGTTCATCCAACAATTTTAGCCATAGAAGTTCAAAAGGATAAGTAAGGAAAGGTCGTCCGGTTCACAGATATTTTCAAAGCAAAAATGTTCTTCTGCTACTTTTTGTGAGATTAGAATAATTGTGTTTTAAATTTAAGGTTTTCATGGGACAAAAACAAAAACCTCGAGTCATGGGAATCGAAACTACTTTGAAATGCAAAAATGATGCTCTAGAGAACGATGGTCCTTACTGTTGTATTTATGAAAGGATGTGCTAGATGGTATTCCAAAAATGAGAGTAGAAATACAAATTCGAGGGACCTTTACAGTGAGATTGTCTGTCTTTTACGCCTCATCTTAAGTCTCAAGCCCTTTGTAAGCCTAAACTGGTACCTACTTGGGGTGGTGCATATTCTTTTCATATCTAGGATTTAAAGTCGTAACCTTAGACCACTTAGCATATGGTAATTTGGAAAAGTTAGCTGATGTTCGAATAAAATTGACGTGAAGTAGAATGCAAATATGGTACGCGAAATTGTACAGGTTGATCTTAGAACTTGTTAACTAATAACCGAGAATTATGAATAAAAAAACGCCCAACCAATAGTCGAGTGGATGATGAACGAAAATAAATAAGAAAAACATGTACAATAGTATTATTCAAAGTATTGCCCATCTGAAGCTATGACTTTTTTCCATCTTTCTGGCAATTTGTGGATCCCATCCCAGAAGAACTGCGCCGGCTTGGCAGCGAAGAATGAATCAAGCCAATTTTTGATATTCTGCTCTGATGTGAACCGTATTTCAGTGAGGGCGTTCTGCATCGACCGGAAAAAATGGTAGTCAGAAGGGGCAAGGTCTGGGCTATAAGGCGGGTGGGGTAAGACTTCCCATCCACTGTTTTCCAAATAGTTCTTAACCGGAATAGCCACGTGGGGCCGAGCGTTGTCATGATGGAAAATTATTGCCTAGTGTCTGGTCGCATATTCCGGGCGTTTTTCGGCCACTGCTCTCTTCAAACGGATTAATTGTGTTCGGTAGCGTTGTCCATTGATGGTTTCACCCGCTTTTAGCAGCCATAATACAGCACACCCATCTGATCCCACCAAATACAGGGCATTACCTTCGTGCCATGGATATTCGGCTTTGCCGTTGATTTGGCTGGTTGGCCGGGTTTTATATATGATTTTTTGCGCTTGGGGTTTTCCCATTTTTCATCACCAGTAACAATCCGATGCAAAAATGACTTCCTTTTGTGGCGTTCCAACAGCATTTCGGACATGCAAAACCGCCTTTCGACGTCTCTCGGCTTGAGTTCATGTGGAACCCATTTAAACGTTTTGAAATGGCTGCTTGAGTGACACCCAAAGATTCTGCGAGCTCTTTTTATGTTTGCAACAATCTTCATAGAGTAATGCTTCCAGTTCTTCATCTTCAAACTTTTTTGGCTGCCCAGGACGTTCATCGTCTTCCAAGCCAAAATCACCACTTTTAAATCGTGCAAACCACTTTTGGCACGTTCGCTCAGCTAGCGCATGTTCACCATAAACTTCCACCAAAATACGATGACTTTTCAGTAGCAGTTTTCTTCATACTAAAGTAATGAAGAAGAACTCCCCGCAAAAACACTTTTTCAGGCACAAAGTTCGAAATATTTGAGTGAAAAAAAATTATTGTAGTTTACGCTTCAAATGAATGAAATATACTGAAATGACGTACAATGACAGTAGCTTTTCAACGCATGTTCCAATGGGATAAGCAAAGTTATAGACTCAATAAATAAACGTTCAAATTTTGAAAAAAACTGCACGAGTTATATAGTAAACAAATTACAAGTTAAATGGAAAGGACATTGACCATATTACGTGAAAGGATTTACTGTAGAACATAAAATGACTTCATTCGACGTAAATTTCAACCCAGTCGTAGGTAAATTTGAACTATCTGAACCTTGGTTCTTCTGTCAGCGGCAATTCTTCTCCAAAAAGTCGTATGTTCAACGTTACGATATGGTTTTGTAGGGTGATTTTTGGTGTATCATACAAAAACTTTTCGCTCTGACGTCTTTAGGTCTAATGAGGAGCCATGATACGGACCTCTGATTCCGAGCAATTTCTGCCTATTTTCCGAAAACCTTTTTAAATTTTGATTTGTAATTTAATAGAGATCCTTATAGATCCGCTAATTATGGCCGATGTCAACTTTCGTCCACATTAGGCAATCTGTTTTGGGTTTTGGATTATTCAATGTAAAACTTGTATTAGGTTGTAGCATAAATATTGTTGGATTTTTGAATGTCTGTTTAATGCCAATTAATTTGCACCAAATGTCGTCACTAAACAAATTTTTTGAAATAGGCGGATGCACCATTTTTTCCCAATCGAACTCCTGTAACTATGTGCAGGTGGTCCTAGCTGTATGACGGCGAGTGCTATCCTCATGGGATAGAACACCCCTTCGGTTAACCAGATTTGTCCGTTTCTGCTCTAGTGCCGGCTTTAATCTGGACAGCTATTAGCAGTAAACTTCTGCTTACGAGGCAACAGAACAAAATGGATTATTCCCTCAGCATATGGTAGGGGAATAATCCAGGCTGTAACACCTTGAGCGGGTGAAGTCCATCGCTGAGATGTTGTGCTGGTCTGTCTTCAGTCTTGGTGGTGACTTTTAATGCTATTGTAAATAACCTATTTTTCATCTCCGGTAATGATCTGGTTCAAAAATGGTCCTCCATTTTGACGAAACAGAAGCGCAGTGCGAGCTTCGATTCTTTGCTGAAGATTATTTTACGATAGGTGGCGTAGTACCCATTTTCCCATATTTGTTAGGTGCCGATGGATGGTCATATGGCTTATGTAGGGTTCCCTCACCGTAACAGTGGGACTTCTTCCGACGGTGGATTAAAGGAGCTCATTTTCTAGCTCTTCTCGCCTACTCGAAAAAAAAATACACGGCTGAACTGAAAAAAAAAAAACGAAAGAAGAACAACAACAGTGCGGGTTTCCAAACTCTCCTGCCCCTGGTCAGAAAACTGTTGCTTTCCCTCAGTCACTGCCATTGTTGTATTACATTGTTACATGGCACGGACAATGAGTGTATGGTATGTAACAACTGATGGACAGTCGGTTGTGAGTGTGAATTTTGTTGGTGCACGGTTTGCTTTTGTTGTAAGAGCGTAACAATTTGATTCGGTAAACCAACATCAGAATTTTCATTTTGCAGCCTTTCTCAGCATCGTCGGGGTTTGCGCTTTTTGGGTTTTTTTTTTGTAATAATTCGTAAATATTTTTACGTCCACGTAAAAATAGCTGATTTGGGACTTAATGGAACAGGCTGATCTCTAACCACATCTCTCAGATGCTATCTGGCTATAAACTAGTGCCATTATTCTTTTCTCACCGAGGCCTCGCCATTTACGTGCGTAGTGATGTAGCTTACCAAATTCCACCACAATGTAATCCTTGTTCCAATCCGGAATTCAATTTCATGTGGTTAAAATTCTATCTCCGGAAGAAAATTATCCACAAGCAATTCGACTTTTAACAAGAAAAGAATTGTATCCCTGTATCCGCATACTAGATTCGTTATTATGGCGATTTTAATAAACACAATTCTGGGCGGCTTCGACATTCTGGACAGATAATACCCAAACGACGGTGAGCCTAGGCGACGCACGTTGACGTTGATAGTCACACCAGCAACACCCTGGAATTGGTTTTAACTTCTCATGATGTGCTATCCCCTCTACCCTCGTCGGACCATTGTATCATGGCATGTTTCCTCGATAACGACGTGGACGCAGCTGCTGATATGATGATGATCACTATTCCCTTTGGAATGAGATCCATTATTCCTCATGACCGTCATGAGTATCAAATCAAAAGAGGCGTGGTACGAGCTGTAAAGAGGCTGTCAGAGGCAGATCCTACAAGACTTACCAGAGGAAAACCGAAAAAAGTTGAAATGAGCTAGGAATGACTGCAAGGTCTTTCTTAAGCGTGTGAAATTTCAAAAACTAAGCCAAAAAATATTACGAATACTACTGCCTCAAAGGTAGTAAAAATTGTTGGTCGTTCGTCAAAAATATTAGAAATTCTGCCTCGTCCTCCATCCCATCAGCTCTTTGAACAGAGCTAATCTGATTGCTGTTCAGTTTGTAGACAGCTCAACACTTCCAGATTGTGCTTTGTCTCCGGCTACACTTGACTGCGTCGAATCTTCAATGGGACGAATCCACTTTCGCAATCGTGTAGAAGCAATAGTACTTAACGATCTTAACGTACACAAATCCGCTGGTTCTTCTTCTTCTGAAGAGGTTCTCCGCCACGTTGGCAAAACCACTGCTTAAGTCTTCCCATCAATCCTGCTGTTCAGGAATCTTTCCGAACAGATAGAAAATAGAATTTGTCCAGCCCGCCCCTAACAAAAGGCGAACAATCTTCTCTCTCCTCCTAAAGACCCATTACACTTATGTCCCTTCTCTCCAAGGTCATGGAAACGCTGTTGAATCGTCAGCTAATGAAATATCTCGAAACACGAAAACTTCTCAATGACCGGCAGTACGGTTTTCGTAGCAACAGGTCCACTGGTGATTTGATGACATGTCTCACCGAAAAGTGGAACCAAAGCGTACATCAATCTGCCAAAGCTAGATAGTTGCACTTGATATTTCCAAGGCATTGGACGTGTATTTGGGATCGACGAATCTCTTCTTCAATGGATTAAAAATTACCCCTCGCAACATTCAATTCAATTTGTCTTGGATGGTTTCAAGTCTGATATCAACAAAATAAATACTGTCACCCTTTTCATACTTCATCAATGATTTCTTGTCTGGTACTTCTAATTCAATATATTCATTTGCTGAGGACAGTCCTACTCTCTGCTTTTCATATTCGTTCCCGGACTCACGTCCCTGCTTCTTCGGCTGTAGAACAGGACGACAGCGTATGTTGAGCTCATTAAATTCCGATATTAACAGCATAACCAATTGGAGAACTATCAACAGAGAGGAATTTAATGCTGCTGTCGTTAAAAAGAAATTTAAGTACCCAGCCATTAACCATGAATGATGCTTGCATAGTCGAAACCGTAAAATGTTCCATTCTCAGTGTGTGTGTCAATGACAACTTACATTGGAATGACCACATATGTATTCGATGTCGCCAAAAATGCTGTGAAATATCTAGGTTTCCTCAAATGGTATAAGAAATACATTTCTCCCTCTGATCTGTCTTCAAGTAACCTCCTTGACCGCCAGAATGCGCGGCTACTGCAAAAAATGTTATGGTGCCTTGAAGTTCGTTCATATTTAGGCAGACATGCCAAATTTCATTGCGATACTGTCTTTAGTTTTGTTTTGACAGCTGATTGTTGTTGACGTGTTTGGTATCATGTTGAGTATGGACAAAAACGATTTTCGTTCTCTCATAAAACATTATTTTTTGAGAGGCAAAACGGCGAAGGATACAAAAGAAAAGTTGGATAAATATTATGGGGGATTACACCGTTAAACATTGGTTTCGAGAGTTTCGTGGTGGCCGCAACTCTGCTACCGATCAAGTCCGCAGCGGCAGGCCTTCCGATGCGGTTACAGAGGACAATGTCAAAAAAATACATGAAATTGTGTTGACTGACGGAACTAGGTGCGCGAGCTAGCAGATATCACAAAGATTAGTACTGCGCGCACACGCCATATTTTGGGCAATATTCTGCATATGAAAAAGTTATCCTGCCGCTGGGTGCCGTGCATGTTCACTCCTGACTAAAAACACGAAGGCGAGAGCACTTCGAAAGAGTGTTTGGACTTGCTGATGCGGAATCGGGCGGACTTTTGGCGTCGATTTGTAACTGGATTTGGATCCCTCGGACTATTATCTCTTCCCAAACCTCAAAAGATGGCTCATCAATAAAAAATTCAGCTCAAACGAAGAAATCATCGACGCCATGGAGGAGTATTTTGCAGACCTTCCGAAAAATTACTTTTCGGACGGGATCAAGAAGTTGGAAAATCGCTGGAATAAGTATATCGAACTAAAAGGGGTCTATATTGAATAATATAAAAAAACATTTAAAAAAAAAATTTTTTTTAATTCCCAAGGAGGTTACTTTTCGCCTCACCTAGTACTCGTATAAGCATTGGAGTAGAATGCCCACTTCTGGTCAGGTGCCTCCAAGACCTCTTTGCTCTTTGCAGATAAGATTCAAAACCATTTGAATCAATTGAAACGTTTGAAACGCTTGAATGCCGACGTAACGTCTCTTGCCTCACCTGATTCTATCGCTATTTTCGCCACCTGTGCTCCACCGAAGTTAACTGTGGCATTCCGCCCCTTTAAACTTTTAACCGTAACGCCCATCTAGTATGAATGCTCATCAGTATAGCCTCAAGCCCACTTTCGGACGTAGTCTTAAATATGGTTATTGTTATCTAAGCAGTACAACTCGATTATGGAATGCCCTGCTGAGCTCTTTATTTCCTGGTCGTTGTAACTTGCAAACATTTAAGACCAACGTACATCGGCACCCCTGTTTATTGCATCTCTAACTTTTCTTCGGCCGTGCTGTGTCCAAATATATTAAGGAGTACTATAGATCATCAAGAACGCCTATGCATGATAGTAATAATAGTGAAATATTGGTTTCTTCTATGGCAATGCATGTCAAGATTTTGGATATTTTTTTCTGTTTTCAGTTGCATTAATCTGCCAGATGCAAACGGCAACAGTTTTTACCAACCGGAACATAAGAAAAATTCGGGAACTTGAGCTGTGGCTCAAGTGGTAGTGGACTGGCTTCCAAATCGGAAGGTTCGGTGCCCGAATCCAAGCCTCGCCCGAGAGGCATATCATCCATTTTTTTCAGATAACGAAAATTAAGTAAGACGAGTAGTTGGCTAGAAATCAACATCAAGCCAACTTCCACTAAGAATTTAATCTCCCCATTAAATGTTGGATGGCACCCATGGAGCGAAATAACCACTGAGCCCAAACATATTTGTTTCTCTCTCTATCCCATTTTCCAAAAAGCTTAACACATGCTGAGGCATTATAAGTGTATTCATACCTACTTGAGTGTTAAGTTCTTTTTTAAAAAAAAAAAAAAAATCGTCTCCTGGCATTGCTAAGAGAACATATTTCGTGGTCAAAAGTCAGGGGTATGGAAGCGCTTTATGAGGATCAATTTAGGAATCCTTCTTTAGGAAAACGGTGCGAAACGGTGCGAAACGGTGCGAAACGGTTTGAAAACGTGTATACACCATTTTATCGATATTGCCTTCTGGGAAATTCCTTCAAAGTTGTATGTATTGAACGGATAGTCTCATCTGCATCGCCCTTTAATGCGAAAGTCCAAGTTTTGAGAGGTACTGTTTTCAATATTTGCACGAGATGGTATGCACTTCATGTAATGCAGATAACCCAGGGCCTGACAATTTTGGAAAACATTGTCTGCAGTAGTGATTGTATGTAGTCTCTGGTATGGGCCATCGACGATTATGTGAAATTTACTCTGGGTATTTGTGTTATTCAGATGGAAGAAACAGCAAATTCTGATGTCGTACAGTGCCAGGGTTTGTGTTAAAAAGCAGGAACAAGTTGTCGTCAAAATTAAATTTAAGATGTAAAGATGACTGTATTACGCAATGAGATCAGACGAGGGAACCTCTTTGTTGTAATTCCCCGGTTGGAATTATTACATAAACGGGCGGAGAATTTGTCGCCAGTGTAGTGTCTACGCATTTATTTTTCTCATTAAGGGCGTTTTCGAAAGTGCTATTAATTTATTAAATTGCTGAATTATTGCTTTTGAGAATAGTGCTGTACGTATTGAGTATTGGTGGGGGCTGAGAAGTGGGTGTGTTATTACCCTAAGATATATAGATATACGAGTATACAGTCTGTTTTCTTGTTTTTGGTGAGGGTGATGAGATTGCATTTTTTATCGAGTGCCCATCACCAGACTACCGAACCATAACTGTCTTGTACATCTAGTGTACCATTACTGGCTTAGACTTTTCTCCACGTGTTGAAGCCTATACAAGACTACACACAAATTTCGTAGAATTGTGATTCTATGAATCCCATGTATGACAGACAGGAAAATGTTAAACGAAATCGAGTTTTTGGAGCTCTGTTGTAAGGATGGATAATACACGATGAAACGTGGCTCCAACACTTGAAAGGATTATTATCGTATTATTATTATTATATTAAGCAAAATAAATTACATTAATAATACATGGAGTCAAGCACTAGCTACCACGGTTTTCGGCTGAAAAGATACACATGTACGAGTATATTCAAATACATGTATGGTAGTCAAGAAAGTATTGCTTTGATTAAATTTGTGTGAATCTGATTTGCATTTTTAAATAGATTTATTGATATTCAAATTTGTCAATAGCATAAAAACATATTTTAGATTATTTTCTGATGGAGGCCTTACAAGTTCAGTTAAGGCGATGCTGCAGTTGATGATTTTTAATGTGTCCCTGACATTTTGGCAGTTCATAAGATGTTCGTTCTGTGGATAGGACAGTATTATGGGAGTATAAGTGGAAGTTTGGTGGTTTGTGTTTTGGGAGTAAGTAAGTGCTTGTGGGTTAGAAATATTTCAAACATTTCTGGCCCAGCCGAAGACGGGGAAAACATGGGTGTTTCATTCTTTTAGTACAGCTTGCTTTACAAATCTATTGTGGTTATATTGTTTCCATTCATTTAGTCTTCTCAGAGGGAAGAGCCCTGTAATTTCTTTTCTAATATCACTCAGTTCTTGGGATTAAACATAATGAGTGGTTCATTGGTCTCCTCATTACCTCTGATTCCCATGTGACCAGGTACCCGCACTATTCATAATTGGTTCGAATTTTTTATCAGCTTATTTCGGATTGCCTCAATAACTGGGGACTTACTGTTGATATTCATGATGGAATTGATTGTGTAAAGGGTATCTGTACAGATCATTGTTCTTACTGCTGTGGTCAGCTTAGCAGCCTATAGTATGGCTGTCGCTTCAGCTGAGATAACTGATGAGAATTCTGGTAGAAATCCTCTGATTAGGGTTTTGTCATTTTCTTCCACTGCCGCGAAAGAGGTACCGTGTGCTGTCTTTGATCCATCAATGAAAATCAACTTTAATTTTTTTTTTATTTTGAAGTCGTCGCACAATTCTTTAAACATTGCCTGGATGCCGGTTTGGTAAGTTTCCAAAGGTCAGTGATGATGGAGAACTCCGAAATTAGCCACCGTGGGTAGAATGTTGTCTGTCGAAGGTGCAAGTGAAGAGAAATATCTTGGCGAGATGGGTAGAGTAGATGGCATTACAGATAGCCGACAGAACTTTGGAGGATTTCTTCCGGGCCAGGATTTTTTTTGGCGTCTTATTATTGACGATTTGGATGATGAGGCTATCGTTGGTATGAGAAGTGAGTTAAGATATTCGAGCTCTTGTACAATCATCGGGAGACCTCCTTCAGTTAGCATGTTTTTTACTGGTTTTGTTCTGAAAGCCCTTAGTCCGGCTCTAACCGCTGCATGGTATGAGTTTTGTTTTTTGAAATGCCATAGTCGATCTTTGACAGAACGATGGACTTGATGACTCATTGTGTTGGTATGTGATGTTAGATATGTGAGTATATTTACTCTAGTAGCTAGACTTTTTTAATACTACTACAATGCTCATTAAAGCTAAATTTACAATAAAAAATTATTCTCAGAATATTCAGTGAATCAACGTTACGTACGCCACAGTTATTAGAGTTTAGATTTAACGATTTTGTGCAATTAAATTTTTTTTACAAATGTGAAGGGCTTATTTTAGATGCAGAGGAAAGCCAATCATCTATGCCTGAGAGTATATTTAAGAATGTGGAGTTAACTGTTCCGCTGTCCTTACATTTTGAAAATACGATTAAGTCATTTTCATTTTAATTTTATTTCACTTAAATTATTGAATCGCTGTGGAACATCATTGGAGTGGCTATTATTCACTTGAATTCGAAATTTCCTATGCATTATGAATGACTTAATAAAGTTTAACATGTTACAACCCACCCTCCCCTGGACGAGTTTGTTGATTATTACATGAATTCCGATTCTGTCAAAGGTCAATTGACAAAATGGTTTTTCGACGAAAGAGCGGAAGATACAAGTTCATCTATGTGAAGTACATAGGCGAAGTAGTGCGTCAGTTGTATATCGACACCGTTTGAAGGTGACCTGCTTTATGTCGAAACAATTTTTCACGTTGTTTTATTTATGCAAGGTAAGAGGGAAATTGGGCGATATCCACGGACCGGACAGTCATTTCTTTTGTTTTGGTTTGGAGACTGGCACTACGCTTACAATTTTCCATATTTGTGGGATAATACAACTACGCGTTCTTTGGAAACTAATGGTGAATTTTTTAACATTGGATGTGAAATCTGATCAAATCCCGGGACAGTTTTCAAATTAATGTTAAATTAATGGGGAGTTCAGTTGAACCGACTGTTATTGAGCCCATGGAATAGTTTGACCAAGTTTTGGCCAAGTGATCAGCGATTTCGGCAGGGCCAAATGAGTTTTCCCATTTCAATTTTAAGTGTCTTTACGGTGCGTTGTGTATAGTTTCCCGTGGTTTAGGGTTTCGAATTGGTTCAACCCCAGTTATTAAGAATTGCCTTAAGGAATGTCATGCCATATTGTTGCTTATGATAGCGTATTTTTTGCAAAAAGAAGAGATGTCGCTCTGGACTTCTGGTCAATAGAAAATATTGCACAAAATTAAAACAGCGACGAACTTTGAACAGTGATCTGGTGTACTACAGCTTTAGCTTGAAATTCGGTGGTTATCCTGGCTGTGTATTTAACGTTTAACGTTAACGCATCTTCTAATAGCTATAGTTAAAGTGAGCTTCTTATTTGGATAATGTTCAGCTATTTTGTTCACCTCAATACCAAATTTAGTCCGGGTAGCTTTTCAAGAATTTCTAAATTCTCAGTGTCAGTGTTTTTTTTCAGCCGAAGAGTGAGAATAATCAACGAAGTTGAGATGGTACAGTATAATTTACTATATATTTATGTCACTGCCAATCCATTAAGTATGATAAATACAGTCCTCGACAACTGGTTGGGACGCCCCTCTGGTGTTTCCCGATAAATTTGTTCCGTACCAATTTCTAAGAAAATTCCAATCACCATAGATCTTTTTTTTGCCTTAACTTTCTTGGAATTTGCAATTCGTCCCGCTACAAATGGTTGAGACATATACTTTCAGTTGCGGATTTCATTCGCAGTGTGACTTGTTAGGGAGCTTTAGTGATTTGATTTAAAAGAAACAGGTCTTAGAAGTAAGAAGATTACAAATGGGATCTGGAAAGATGTTCAATCAAACGAAGATTCAAAACATTAAAAGAAGACGCCAAGAGCGATAGTTCAGTTATTTCAAACTATTTAAAAGATCCAGAAAACTACGGGAAAAGATTCGTACCTGGACGAAAATACAGCTTGCCACCAGCAGATCGACGATCCTTACTAAGAGAAGCGTCAAACAACAAGGGAGATCGCGGTATCAGCTGGGATTTCGAATGTGGAGGGAAAACTAAAGACTTGCCAGCGTGTGTTAGCTGAAGCTTTTGAAAAGAAAACCCGCTTTACTACAACGTCATCGAAACGCCCGTCTGACCTTTGCCAGAAATCGTTTAAGATGGAAGAAGCGTTGGAGAACTGTCAACTCCACCGATGAGAAACGCTTTTGCCTTGATAGACCTGACGGATTTCGTCATTATTTTCATGACTTGAAAAAGGGCGAGCTGTTTTTAAGATGACGACCACAAGGCGTCATGGAGTCGTGATTTGGATAGGAACAGCATACCAAAATAAGACTAATATCCGCTTCCTAAACAGCAGGATAAAAAGTGACGACTACCTTAAGATCATCATAACCAAAAAAAATTCGATAATGCAGCAATCCACACTGCTCGGAAGGTGAAAGGTGAAAGACTGACCAGTATTGTTTTCAGACCTTAACATAATTGAGAATATAAGGGGATATCTCTCCAGAGCTGTCTATCAAAGCGGACGACAATTCAATAACGTAGCAGACCTTAAGACGCCAATGAAACTGAATGGGACAAAATCCCACGAAAATTAATTAAAAAAAACTGTTTAAATCTCTTCCATCAAGAGAAACCCAATCCTGGCTCAACCACTTGTCGCGGGTAATTAGGGACAAATTGCAAATTCCAAGAAAGTTAAGGGAAAAAAAGGATTTATGGTGATTAGAATTTTCTTAGAAATTGCCTCCACAAACGTAATATTTGCAGCACATATGGAACAAAATTACCGCGAAACGCCGAAATTAGGGAGGTGTCTCAACCAGTAGTCGAGTAGTGGATTAGCATCACATACTCCGAAAGAAAAATTGTATTTCTTTTCTGACTCGCTAATAAGAGTCTCCAAGAGAAACTCCAGGCCATCATCTTAGGGAAGGCGAGTTGTGCATCTCATTAATGGCATCCTTGACTTCGCTGACACATTTGCGTTCTTTTGACGAAATTTGCAATCACGGTTGGGGATAAATGTTACTGGATTTAATGATACAACATCTAATCTCCTTCTTTAAGACCTGGTGGTTGGTGTCTTGTTGACACAATCTCTGAATTACAAAAAGACCCCAGAGAAAGAAGATTACAGAAGGTGTTTGCCGCTCAGACGAGAAATTACAGGACCACGTAATGTCGCCTGTAGTAATGAAATTGCTCCGCTACTTATGGGGCACCGCCCGGGCCTGCTATTTACTTTTAATATGTTTTTTATCTCGATTTAAACAAAATTGTTCAATAAAATTCTTACAAAACCAAAATAAGCGCCAATTAAATTATTCAAACTCAGAGGAGAGGTTAAGTCTATTAACCCAAAAGTGCCATAGATTATCTCAACAGTTGGTTTCATTGAATTAAACATTCAATTTCAGTTTATTCAGATTGTTATTTTTTCGAAATGACAACACTATAATAGACTGTCTGTCTCTAAACCTTCGGCCTGCTTTTGGAATATTGTTTAAGTGACACCCTTAAAATTGTTGACTTTAAGGCCATTCAAAGTTTTCCTGGTTCGATGTGTAATCCACTTTTTGTGGTCATTCAACTCATTTGTTATTTTCTTTTTATTTTCGAAAATAACTTGTTTACATATTACGATGAATCAGTGGAAATTTTATGGTGTCCTTGTTTACTGAAAGTGATTCAAATTGGTTAAACTACCGTCAAATTACAGTAAATTACAGCCAAAAGTTTTACAGTATTATTATCCGATTACCATTTACTCGTGGTGATGAATAATTGGTATCAATGTGGCTTTTAATATAAATCAATCAAATCAAGGAATAATCATACTCGTAAAATGTTATTCCTCACTTGTTAAGTCTGATGACTCAAGGTATTCCCGAAAAAGTTTAGTCGACGAAATGCCTCATCAATTATGTGTAATCTGGTGTAATTTGGAATTTTAATGTCTTTTCTTGCCCTTTATAATGCCGTGTTGAGGTCACTAAACAGGAGATTGGTAAATGATATGTAAAATAATCTTACACCCATTCATTAGCAGGTCAATGTTTTTAAAGTTAAAATGGTTTGTGACTGTCATTTCTAACTTTAAAATGTCTTTTTCTTACTCCTGTGAATATTGCTCTGATATTTCGACTTATGGTTCTAACATCTGCTCCAGACGTCAACAACACCCACGTTTCTCCTTGTTTTTGTTTTTTGTCAAATCGATTTAGTTTGTATTTGTATTGTTAATTTTGTAGACTTTTAGCCGGAAAAACACACGTCACTTCTGCTTTTAAGTAAATTAATTTCTCTTCGGATTCTGCTATTTACACACTATTTTGCAATCCGTTCAATCCGCCTACTACGAAGCATCCGTTCTGTAAGTCGAATAGGGAGCCTTCTTTCTACTTTCTTTGCTGCGAAGTCCGATATGAATCCGGCAATTTATTGTTTCCGACTAGTTGAATGTTGTTTATGTGATCTTGCTCTTCCCATTGTTATTTGGGCTATGGTTTGTGATTCTGTGTGGTTTTTTTTCGCGACTCTTAGTTCGCCTCACCCGAAATTGAACCCATAAGGTGAAATTAAAACGCAACCCACGTCTTTCTATCTGCTTTTTCGAACTGCAGGCGTGGGTAAACTGATACTTTGTAAATAGTTGCACATAGCGCGGGTTAAAGGTACATCTGGAGATGGAGAATGTGGATACCGGCTGGCCGTTGTAAATAATAAAAATTATTGAGGGTGCAACAGTCCGGTGTGGATCAAGGCCTACTCTTTCCACTCACTGTCCACTGTGAGACATTTTCGTGAGAGAGTGATCGACTTTAGATAGATTTATAAGACTTTATTTCATTTAAAAGGTTAACATAAAGAATAAGTTTCCTAGTCTTGATTGGTTTGGCATAACGCCGTCTACCAGATTAACAGCTGTTTGTGTTTTATTTTAAGGGAAGTGGAAAATGGAAATAAAGCTTAAAAATCTTCCTCGATGATACGCCTTCTGTAGCGGAAGGCATTTACAGTACATAGTAGTATAAAACATCCCAGCCTTGTTGTCCATTCAAAATATTAATAACTTCGCCATTAGACAGGACCTCGGGTCTGAAATATCTTTTGCGAAACTCCTTTAAAATTGGGCATTCTCCTAGGAAATGTAAGACGTCCTCTATCGCTCTCTGATTACAGAGACTGCACAAAATTGGAAGTTCGGGTTGGTGTGGGTCGTGGGATGAAATTTAAATGCAAAAGCTCCCCTCTCAATTTAAATATAAAACTTATTTTGTCAATTGAATTTTGGTTCAAGGAATAAGACTTATCCTGAAGATTGTAGCTCAATCGACTATAGTACAACCGATATTGGGAAGCTCGAGCCTCAGCAGCATATTTTTCGTAAGTGACTACACTAATTTTCTCCAATAAAGTGTCAAGCTGTCTTCTTAATGATATGGGCTCCTCTGCCGGTGTTAATAAAAGTTCATGTCCGCAGTTAAACGCTAGGTGCCTTCAATCTTAGGTGAGGTTTCCGTATGTTGTAAGGATATATGTAAGTACTATCCTGGGTAACCTTACTTCGTCCATCGCCATCACTTTAACGACATAGTCGAAATACTCCTTCAAAGTTTGTAAAACCAGTGGTTCCGTCCCGGTTTCGAAGTGCAGCTACATACTGGTGTGCTTATTGGCAACCGGAAAGTGCGCTTAAGAAAGTAACGAAGAAACTTCTCCACTTCATCGAATGAGCGGTATCCCCACACTTGAGCATCATACAAAAGAATTAAGGTAGCGGTTGAGGGAAATAATTTTTGCTTGGCGCTATGAGCTATGTATTTATTGTTGAAACACACACTTGAAATTGCTCGCTTAGCTGCAGCTAATTTACCTTCAAGATGCTTTCTCATGTTTAGGTTGGTCGCTATCAGGACTCTCATTTATTTATATTCACGAATTATTTCGACAGTTTCTCCTTGATACGTCCACGCTTCATTTCGAGAATATCTGCCTCCACTTCCTCTAAAAACCATAATTTTTGACTTCTCCAAGTTAACATTTAAGTTCCAACGTTTGCAATATGAGTCTAGTCTGTTCATCATAAGTTGCATGCCAGCAGATCTAGTGCTTCCGATATCGATGCCACCTCCTATGAACTCAGTTATATCATCGATGAACAGAATAAACAGCAAAGTACTTAAGATACAACCTTGTTTCACACCTATTGTTGTCAGAAATTCTTCGGATACTGTATCGTCATCCCATACGCATGCAACATTATTATCATGCAGTGCTCGCAATACTAGCTTGATCAAAAAGTTCCCGGAATGTATTCAGAAAATTGGAAATACAAGTTTATTCGTCTAAATCTATATTATCCCCTTCAAAGTAATCCCCACACTTATGCCAGCGCTTGATCCAATCCTCGAAACATTTTATATTCGGTTTTCGGTATGTCCATCAGTGCTTCCTGTTATTTTTCCATTACTTCCTCTCGGCTGCTGAAACGCGTTCCCCGTAGTGGTTTTTTAACTCGATTGAACAGAAAGAAGTCACATGGCTCCCTGTGATCAGGTGAATTCGGGGGCTGTTGGATGGTATCTGTTGCATTTTTCGTCAAAAAATTACGAATAATGATGGCACTGTGCGACCGCGACGGTGCGTTATCATGGTGCAAAATCCACGAATTTTCTGCCCACAATTCTGGTCTCTTTCGGCGAATTGCTTCACGCAAACGTCTCATAACGCCCAAATACTCGCAATACTCTTTGTTTACTGTCTGGCCTTCTGGCAAAAATTCATGATGCACTACATCGTTGTAATCCATGAAAACCGTGAGCATTGCCTTCTTTTTTGACTGAAAACGACGTGTTTTCTTTGGTCTCGGCTCATTGGGTGAACGCCATTCACTTGCCTGATGTCTGGATTGCGTGTCGTACTCATAAATCCACGTCTCGTCTCCAGTAATGATCCTTTAGATGAATGTGGCATCGGATTCAGCCTCGCAAATCATCTCTTTTGCAACGTCAACACGGTCTCTTTTTTGCACGAAATTGAGGTCTTTTGGCACCAATTTTGCCGCTACACGACGGAAACCCAAATTATTAACCAACATGTCTTAGACGGATCCATAGGCATTGTTCAAGTCCTCCGCTATCTCTCTGATGGTTAATTTGCTGTTATTGACCAACATTTCTTTTACGAGTACTTCATCAATGTTTTCGTCGGTTTTGGATGTCGTTGGTCTGCCACTGCGTTCATTATCTTCGATTGACTCACGACCACTTTTGAAGCGCTCGTGCCACTGGTAAACGACCGTTCTCTGTAGAGAATCGTTGCCGAAACACCTTTCCAACATTTCCAACGTTCGCGCACCATTAAATCCGTTTTTTACGCAAAATTTAATGCAAGTTAGTTGTTGCAAATTGAAATCCATTTGTAAAATTGTAAAAATCGCCAACACACACAGAGATAGGTGTACTCTTGGCTACGTAACTTTTGCAAATGTCAAGCTATTACGCTAAGATTTAGAGGGAATGTCAACAGCAGATTTACCAACTTAACGAAAAAAAAACAACTCAAATCGGAACAATGGGAGCGCCACACGGTGATTATTCCGGGAAGTTGGTAGTCTGCCAAAGAACTTATAGTTTCCTTGACCCGAATTTCATATGTTCATGCATTTGCCATACATATGTAAATGTTAAATCCCATCTGTATATAAAAACTAAACTAACAACTTGAATAATTCCTTTTCCTCAAGCTCAACACCTCGACAAGCAATCGATCAGGCGAAGATACGTCAAGGAAATTGCCAACAGTCGTTGTATTGTATTTACAGCGTTTTTCAATTATATTATTTCTTCCTTTTAAAATCGATCTGATCTGATTAATATCTGAGTGAACTGCTTCAAAATAAATACGTTACACTTAATTAGATAATTGAAAAACGCTGCCATGGAACGTCCTTCAAAAACCATCGACCTACATAGGGGGATCGGCATTATTGATCGGCGGCTACTTCAAACGACATTTTGATATTTCAACTTTTCCACTAACCCACTACACTCATATGTATGTAACCTTCAGCATTGGCATTAAATCAAAAACAAAAAAACAAACAAACTTCCCAAAACTAGGTACTGCACTACTCGTATTTCAATCATTCCTTTAATATCAAACAGAGGCAAGAAAATATCATTTCAAACTTCTGACAGAAAAACCTCCTTTAAAATGATTCTTTTCAATTTTATTTGATAACATAACCCGTAAAGGGGAAACCACAGATCCCCCACTCCTCGTTCATGAATGAGAAAATTAGAAATCACTGTAAAAAGTCACGTTTGTGATTTTGCTCCCAAGGTTTTTCCCTCGAGGTTTTTCCAACTTTCAACTTTTTTTCTATCATTTTCTCTGATATTCCTCTGCTTGTTCTCGGTTTTATTAACTTTTTTTTTGTTGGCAACAAATTAAGATTCTATTTCAGCTGAGTGTTGCTCCCCCAAACTTCTGCTAACAAATAGTCACACTGGTATCGGTAGTTATCAGAGTATTGAGTATTGACCATTAGAGTTACCACCTAAGTTTAGTTCGAAAAGATTATCATTTAGGTTGTTTACTAATTACCAAATTGACCGTAAGCTAGTAAGAGGGGTTCAACAATTCTATGAGCCTAAAATTTAAGAACTTCAATAACATTGGACCCTTGTAAATAATGTTTTGGTGGAATGGAAAATGTTATTGGAAAATGGCAATCGAGGTTGAGCTGAGGACGCCTGGACACTGATCGGAGAACGGGAAGTTCAAAGGGCTCGTCTTGCCCTAGAGTAGAACGATAAACTCGGCTATATACTGGCTAAACATGCCAGAAGTATGCGTAGTGTGAGACGTGACAAACGCATTTACACCAATGTGATGGTCTGGGAGGCAGAAGGAGCTGGAAATAGGAGTAAAAGCAGAACGGTCCACAAAATTTTTAAAGAGTTAAATGGCGGTTACAGCTCTAGATAGTATCCAGTGAAAGCTTTGGAGGGTTGCTTGCTCTTCTTCGATGAGAAGCAGCTCTAGAGATGTGCGGAATATTTCGCTTCGGTTTTTAACCGAGTATTCGCGAGCTGTTCCATATAACAAAGTCAGGAGGAGATATCTGAAGCAACTATTCCTTGTATTCGCACCCGGCTTCCAGCAAGCGCGAGATCCCTCCCATAATAAAAGTACTGAAGAACAACCGGGCATTAGGGCTTGATGCATTCCATGCAGCGTCAACAGCATCTTCTACACTAATTATCGTCAAGCGTAACTGGAATGTGTGCTGTCTGTAGTTGCCAAAATAACAGTTAAGAGGATTCCCTCGTGTGACGGCCTGTTTTTTAAAGCATTTTTTGACGTCTAATGAAAAGATCGAACTTTGAGTTTTTTACCATTTATTTATTACTATTTCAAGAGTACGTAAAACAAATCTCAAGTAAAAATCTTCATTAAAAAAACGCCAGTTGTACCACTTCGAAAACACCCAAGAAAAAACTAACCAGTGTTTTAATCTGTAAGCCTAATGCCATCGAGTGACCTAGAATCATTTGAAAATTGGGTTTTTGGCAGACTTTTGAAAAAAAGTTTCAAATTTCATGATTTTTTATTATGTTTTCGGTACGAAAAAATAGAAATACTCGGAATTTTAGGATGATTCTAGATCAACATTCGCTGCTGATGCCCTATAAATTTTAAGTGAATCGGTCAAGCCGTTTTCGAGATATGATGGAGGCAAATTTGAAAAACACAGTTTTGAGAGAAGCGCGTTTAAAGTTGCAATCTGCGATGCGAAGTTTGACAAAACAAGTACAGGTGCACATTTGTATAGAAGGGTCCCAGGTATCAAGCCGACACGTCACAATAGGCCCGACCTCCTACTACTCAACTGAGCGCTCCGAACATCTGCTTCTTCTAACTGCTGTATCTTTATAACGACTTCAAAATTTAAAAAAAAAATCACTTTACCGGCAGATTCCACCACATGTTAAGGAATTAATTTATACAACAAAAAATCGATTTTTTCCATCCATCACAAGGGTGAACCCGATAAAGTAATTTATTCGAGCACTAGACAAGCAGGTTTTCGATTAAGATCCTGGCTTATTGAACACATCACCACCCTGCGGATCTTCATCGCACAGTGTGTGGATGGATTATCGAGTTCCACAAAAATTACTATTTATTGATTTTGAAAATACGTTCGAAATCATCAAAAGAAAATTTATCTGATTTGAAACTGAGTAACAAGGATTTAAATATCAAATTCTGCATACGAGTAAGGGGACGCTGTGGCCTCCTCCCAATATTATTTCCATTAGTGATAGGCGATGTACTTCACGCTGTTCTATCGACGAGAAGTAGAGCAATTTGATGGACACTGACATCAAAACTGCTTTATCTAGATTAGGCTGATGACTTTCGTTTGGTATCACATAGGATTGTGGACCTCTACCAAATATGTCGTTCCAAATCCTAAGCCCGTGGTGTTGTATGGGCGCATGACCTAGAATATGTCCGCGACTATCACAAGGAGATTGCAAACGTTTTTGAATTGGTATCTGGGAAAGCCTTAACGATTTTTGGCCACACCGCGTCTTCAATTTGATGATCCATTAAAGATGACAGTGGGTTGGATATACATACTTTAAGAAAATGTGATTCCTTCATTGCTTGTCATGCTCAGCTGCGAAATACGATATCCCGCGACGGAAAAAGAGCCTCTCTTATTAAAATTGATTTCCTCTTACCTGCTAAACCGATATTTTAGTGTTCGGTTTAGATCCGCCCTTTCTGTTTCATTCCTGGCCTCATCTGGAGTTCCACAAGGCAGTCATCTTGACCCTCTTCTCTTCATACTTACTATCAACGATGTTGAGAGGGTCATTAAATACTCCTCCCTCTCCCTTCACGCTGACGACACGAAATTTTTTAAAACTATTTCCTTTCCCCATGGCTCTGCCATTCTTCAAGAATACCTTGATCGGTTTTCAATCTAGTGCCTGAAAAACTGCCTAGAACTTAATATAGCCAAATGTCAATCTATAACCTTCTCACGTAAATGCAACCCGTCTCCTCTCCGACTTTATTTTCTCCATGGTCAACCAATTCCCCTGGTTCAATCTTTCCAAGACCTTGGCATAGTATTCGACTGTGAGCTTAATTCCCGTTCGCATATCGATAAGATGATCCTCAAAGCCAACTCATCGCTTGGCTTTATTAAACGGTGGTCCAAGGAATTTTCCAACCCGTGTGTAACCGGGTCTCTCTATGCTACCTTTGTTCGCCCCCTGCTTGAGTATGCCAGTCAACCGGGTTCATGTTTCCCGAATCGAGGTATTCAACGTCGATTCCTCAGATTTGCTCTCCGTAGTCTGTCGTGGAACGACCCTTTAATCTTACCTCCCTATCAGGACCGCCTCAAACTTCTAAATATGAATTCGTTAGAAGATCGTATTAATATTGCTGACATTCTTTTCATTCATCGACTTCTCTCAGGTTCCATCGACTGTACATCCATTTTGAACTCCATTTCCTTCAATACCAACCCCCGCAATCTACGTTGTCCTCGTCTATTCTATCTACCGGTTCACCGCACCTCTTGTGGCTCCAACGAACCAATCTCCCGAATGCTCCGAAAGGTCAACTCAAACCTCTCCCTTTTTGATTTCCACCTGAGCACTCCTCGTCTTAAACAAGATCTCCTCCATCACTTCCTCGGTCCCTAGCTCTTAAGTCTTTCTGTTAGTTTTTAAGTCAGCTTAAGCTTGTATTAAGCCAATAAATGCGGGCCTCAGCCCAGAGTTGGGATGGTTAAAGAGCCAAAATAATTCGGGAAGATAACTGAAAGGTTTACTCATGTTCAAAACAAAATTTACTTTGCCCATGACCCAAACCATTATCAAAACATTGCTAGTTTAGGTGTTTTTTTTAAATTTGACAAGGGTAAAACTGCTTCCAATTTGAAATTTCAAATCTCACTGGGATGGCAACTCTATTCTACTGGTGACTATGCAAAACTGAGTAATAATTCACAGACCCACAATCATAAGTATCGCCATACCACGAACACCATTTACCATGAATCAGTATGACGTCATGTGAAATAAAACAGTGTCTTTTGTTGTTAATTCTTGGCATACGAATAGTAGAGATTTTCCTAACTGGACTTTTGTTATATTTCAATGTAACTGTGTAACAGCTGTTAATTATCATTGCCGATACTCTTGTTGTTCAGAAATGGAAAATAAAAAATTGACAAAAAGCCAGCGAAACCAGAAAAAATACCTCCCAAGGTGGGACTTAATTACAGTACTAAAATATTTCAACCCAAATTCGTTTGGTTTTGAGACACCCGTACTGTACGAGTGAATATCTGTGGGGTATTCAAGGTTGCCACTGACTTTGGGTGCAGATACAGGCAATTTGGTCGTTTGGTCGATTACGCTTTTGGGTAAGTAAACATGATTCTCCCGGGGGGGATTTTCCGATAGAGAAGAGTGCAACATGCAACCAACTGCAGCTGACAGTTGGTCGGTAGAGATGGCAAGAGGATAGATAGCAATGTCCGAATGAGGCCAAGTCGGCTTGGGTGTGTTAGTTGGTTGAGGTTGAAACGTAAAATCAGAAGAAGAAGAAGAAGAAGAAACAGAAACGAAGAAAGAGCTTACGCAAATAACAACAATACCATTCCGGCGGGTATGGCGACGGGTAATGCGATGGTAATGTGCCGCCATCATACTGTTTGTTGGCTTGGGTCTTTGGTGGCGTGAAAGGTATTTTGTAAGCCACAACGATGATCTCCAGAAGTGGCACACAGCCACATGAGCAGGCAAAAAACGAACAGCAAACAGCGAACAGGATTTACTGCTAACGTGGAATATAACAATCCGTGCGGGACATGTTAATTTTTCATTTGTGGGGTTTTGCCATTGAAAATTGTCTCTTTCTTGGTTGACTGAAAAGTGGAGAATTGAGAATGGGCAACGAATAATGAATGAATGTACCTAACATAATGTATATTATAAATACCTTAATTGATTATTCGCTTTTTAAGGCTGTGTGTCAGACTGTCGGAACCAGAGCTGTATACGCAAATTGCTTTTCATTAAAAAGTCACGATTTATTGAACAAGATCATTTTTAGAATTACTAGTAAGTGGAAATGACGTCAGAAGTCCCTTAAAATTAAATAAAGAGGGTTTGTAATGGCTTAATATGCTCATCACGTTTTTATTTATAGGTCTTTTACGTACACAGATAATCTTTGTTTAAAATCATTTTTTTCGTTGGATAAGTAGTGGCTTTGAACCTTAAAATTGGCACTATGAACTGAAAAAGAAAAAAAACTTTAGTTTGTCGCTAAATAAGGTGATTTTTTTTATAAAACGGAATCAGTTGACTAAGACCGTTTGTTGAGACGGATGAGGCTATTAAAAATGCTGAAACCGAAAGCGTTTATTTACCTAGTAGGGACAAATACTGTTGCACAGAAAAATCAGCGCCAAATGAAAACGAATTAATACTTAAACAAATTTGTTTTTGTTTTTATTGGATTATTCAATGGCTACAAATCTTAGAAGAACTTATTCGAAATGACTTCCATTTGTCTTCCTTAAGACGATGTGGCAACTCATCGATTGCGAGACGCACTTCACGCATGGGGAAATTGTCCACTGAACGGACAAGGGCTCGATTCAACGACTCAATATTTGATTGTCGAGTAGAGCAAGCCATGCCCTCGGACCAAAACTTGTAATCCAACAGGTTGAGGTCTGGACTACTAGCTGGCCAATCATCCGTTAATATGAAGTCCAAAACGTTGTTTTTGAGCCACAGTTGAGTCGTTTTTGCTTTGTGAGCTGGAGCAGAGTTTTGCTGGAAAGTCCATGGCTTGTTGTTGAATATTGATTGGTTGAGAGACTTCACAATGGGTTCCGAGACGGTCGATTGATATACTTTGGCCGATGTTTTCACTCCTTTCTCGCAAAAATGGAGCTTGGCAACGCCATTGTAGCACACTCCCCACCATACCATTACAAACGCGGGATGGTGGCCTCTTTGAACCCTCGGGATGAGTTGGGATGCTTCTCTTCATGACCGAGCATACACACGATCGTTCTGCTTACTGAACGATTCTTCTACGGTGAAGATTTTCTCGTCAGTAAACAGAATTTGTCTGTGAGCGTTCTTCGCGTACCGGCTGAGTAACGCTTTCGATCTTCGCTTGCGTTTTTCCTTCAATGCAGCCGTGAGCAGGTGTCCAGTGTGTCTTGTACGCGCTGAATCCTAAATCTTCTTTGATAATGCGAGACATGGATTTTTGCGAAATTTGCATTTTCCGCGACAAGATTTTCTGTTTTCGCAGCGGTTTTCGGTCGATTCGTTTTTTCACGGCTTTGATCGTTTTCGGAGTTCTCACAGTGCGCGGACAGCCGGATCTTTGACAGTCTCGTACTCCACCAGATTCTCAACCAACTTCACACCACGATACACAAAATTGCGAGTGATTCCAAGCGGTCGCAACGTCCTAATGATATCGCCTTTTTCCATGTTGCATTTAAGTAGGCCAACTACAACAATACGATTTTCGATGTCGCCCCATTCCATGATTGCAAGCAATTAATGTCAAAAACTTTTTACGTCACAATGAAGCATAAACATCAACTGTCAAATCGTGTGAGTTCAGTTGTGTACCAGTATTTATGCCTTGACTAGGTAGTTATCCTACAAAAAGGTACAGACAAGCTGCTGGTAACTGTGAAGAAAATCTTCGTTGCTAGCCTGACGCTTGTCTTTTATATGATTAATCACATTCGTTTTCAATGTGATATTTATGCAAAGTTCTCGTTTAAAAGGCTTTTGCAGTCAGTTGTTTGTAATCATGGAATGGGGCTCGTTCGAAAATCGTCTTGTCGTAATTGCTCTGCAAAAATGCGAAATCTTTCGGATGTTGAGGCCATTGAAAATCACATGAAAATTTGTGTATCGTACCGTGAAGATATTTGAGGATACTGGAAGAATAGTTGACCGCCGAAATCATATGTCGAGAGACGATATCAGCAAGAGCAGCATGTCGCGCATCGTACTAGATGGAGTTAAAAGAGGTCACTTGGGAATTAAAAAAAAAATTTTTTTAAATGTTTTTTTTTTTATATTATTCAATAGTCCTCTTTTAGTTTGATACACTTATTCCAGCGATTTTCCAACTTCTTGATCCCGTCTGAAAAGTAATTTTTCGGAAAGTCTGCAAAATACTCCTCCGTGCCGTCGATGATTTCCTCGCGTGAGCTGAATTTTTTTTATTGATGAGCCATCTTTTGAGGTTTGGGAAGAGATAATAGTCCGAGGGATCCAAATCCAGTTACCAATCGACGCCATAAGTCCGCCCGATTCCGCATCAGAAAGTCCAAACACTCTTTCGAAGTGCTCTCGCGTTTGTGTTTTTGGTCAGGAGTGAGCATGCGCGGCACCCAGCGGCAGGATAACTTTTTCATATGCAGAATATTGCCCAAAATATGGCGTGTGCGCTCAGTACTAATCTTTGTGGTATCTGCTAGCTGGCGCACTTTCAATTTCCGGTCAGCCAACACCATTTCAAGTATTTTTTTGACATTGTCCTCTGTAACCGCATCGGAGGGCTTGCCGCTGCGGACTTTATCGGTAGTGGAGTTGCGGCAACCACGAAACTCTCGAAACCAATATTTGACGGTGTAATCTGACGAAGCATTAGCCCCATAATATTTATCCAACTTTTCTTTTGTTTCCGTCGCCGTTTTGCCTCTCAAAAAATAACGTTTTATGAGAGAACGAAAATCGTTTTTGTGTATACACAACATGATGCCAAACACGTCAACAACAATCAGCTGTCAAAACAAAACTAAAGACAGTATCGCACTGAAATTTCAAGGCACCATAACCCTTTTTGCAGTAGCAGCGCATTCTGGCGGTCAAGGAGGTCACTTTTCACTCCATCTAGTATTTAGAATACGAAAAGATCCGGCCGTCCACGCTCTGTGAGGACTCCGGGAGCCACCGACGCCGTGCAGTCTCGGATCAGACGCAAAGCATTGAGAAAGCAAAAGATCTTGTCGCGGGGAATGAGCATTTCGCAAAAATCAATGTCTTACATCATCAAAGAAGACTTGAGACCTGATGCCTACAAAAGAAACACTGGGCATCTGCTAATAGTCGTATTGAAGCAAAAACGTAAGTAAGAATCAAAAGCTCCCTTAAGGCGGAACACTCTTACCGTCGAAGAAACATTTAATAAGCAAAATGGTCTAGTTTATGTTCAGACGCTTCAGAGGGGTTGAAAGAGGCTACCATCAATCCGCAAATATGATGGGGAGTGAGCAACGATGGCATAACTAACTTCCATTGTTGTGAAAAGGAAGTTAAGACTTCGGCGAAAGTTTACCAAACCACTGTTTTGGAGGACATCGTTTAGCCGCTAAGCCGAACAATGCTCGCAAACTAGCACTGGACATTCCAACAAGATTTTGCTTCATATCACAATCCGAAATCCACCGGATGATTGGCAAGCTGGTAGTCCGGACCTCAACCCTTTGGATTACAAGTTGTGGCCTATTGAGTTGGAGAGACTAGCCTGCTTTGAGTCTTTGAAGAGAGCCCTTATCCGCGCTGTCGACATCTTTCCGATGAATGAGCTCCGTAATGCGATTAATGATTGACCAGTACGCCTCAGGTCGTACTTTAAGGTAAATGGCGGCCATTTCGAATGCAGTCTTCCACGACTTGCATCTAGGATTTTAACAAATAGAAAGTATATTTTTTTTTTAAATTTCAACGCGTTTTCATTTGGTATAAGCTTTTATTTATGTTAGTATTTATGACTAGGTACTCTAGGAATATAACCTTTGCGTTATGCAGTCCTTCAGTCGTTCATGACGTCATAAAGGCTAAAAACGTATAAGTCTTACTGTAACTGGCAAGATACCTACGAGTATGTATTTAGCTGAATATTCGCTGCTGATATCTCTGAATAGTCTAGCATCCAGTATGGTATGTGATTGATTTAGCTACAGATGAATTGAAAGATCATCTTTGAAGACGATTTCATGCGGCAACTTGGCACTGATGACATGTTTCGAGCCCCAGAAATATCGATATTTCTTTTCCTGTATGCAGGATTTTCCTTCTCATCTGTCTACCAAATACGGACCACTTTTTAAACTTTGCTAATATACAATTACATATCTGGCATTGTGTGGCTGTTCGGGAGGAACTCTACCATTGACGGCTTCGTCTTTCAACTGTGTAAAGTAAATCTTATCACAAATCCGCCCGAACTTTGTAAAGTGGCTAACGAGGGAAATTGTTATTGTTTATGTCAGAAGAATAAACCTTTCGCCAAATTCTGCCTTTTTACAACAAATCTACATATCCGGTTGCCTTTGAATGCATTTGGGAGCCGTTGAATGTTTTCGTCCTGTTTTTGGTGCTACTCGTAATCAATAGACATCCGCAGTTTCTTTTCATAGTTTTATAAGACACATTACAGATAATCTTTTCCTTCATTTTCATAGATGCATGACCATTAGCATGAATAGGAATATGTTTTAAGCAAGGGAATGAAATATGTTTCAATTATTTGTATTTGCCACAATTCCTTCATTGTAACAGAAAACGCAGAACTGATACAATCAATTTCAGACGTAGGCATCTCATTTGAACATTACACGGATCAAGAAATAATTAGCTCAGAACTTCTAATGAAAATTGGAGTAGGGCCAGCAAACAGTGCAGCATGCCTGTGTGCATAATATTACCTTTGCTTTCGTCGTAATTTACTGAGATTTAATCCCCTTAATTACGCGAATTTGTAATTCAAAGACAATGTCATAGAGCAACATCCGCTTACGTTATATGTATATACATATATATGTTACAAGTATGTTTAAGTGCTTTGTATAGTGGATGAAATCATCGAAGCATTCACATTCCGATTAAAATTACTGTCAACACCCAAATGCAATTTCACCATAACAAGCGTTCTTGAATCGTTATCGAACATCATGCAAATAGCACGCCCAATTCGGTATATCAAGGCTGGCGCAGAGTACAATAACACTTTGCATCAAACTAACCAAGTGGGCTGGAGTATTTTCTGTCGGTCGCGTCACTTCAAAATTTGAAGTCTCTGTCATCAAAGACGTAATCATTTGCTCTTGTCTTTTCGTTCCGACGAACCCATCTGAAAAATTTAGTTAAAATGGAAACACAGTATGTACACACACATACATAATCAAACAACGCACACTACCAATATCTTGGGTAGCTCTGAAATATGTAATGTACTTCTAGAATTGGAAAACTTGCAAGAATTGGAAAAGATGTGTTTACCGAATTTTATTACCTTACGCAATCTTTCTTAGGTAAACAATTCGTGAGCTGTATGTTTGGAAACAGTGTACTCGTCCGTGCGTACTTCGTACTCGTGCTGCAACCTCACCTCCTACAGTTTCCTATTAAAACTCGATAACCAAGTACTAGGATTTTCGATTTGATAAAAGAATTAAGTATCCATAGCTACGAGTACGTACGAATACGTGTACGTATTGCTAGTTGTCGAGTGAATTGCAATTTATTTTTTAATTCGATCTAGGTGTGTTGAGAGGCTTTCCGCAGGTCTTTTGCACTTGGTAGCGGAATCGGATTAACTATTGTATCTACATAAGAGAATTTATAAATCTTAACATCAAGGCGGGTAGCTTTATTAAAATTGTTAACATCATGGAGCAGCAAACATCTTGTGATACCAAAAGGAATCAAGGGCATGAGATATATTACTTTGTGCTCAACCTAGACTTTCAATTCAATGATAATAGCCAGGCACACAGTAAAATAATAGGCAAGTTTACTATTTTAAGTTTTATGCGACGTTGTTGAAATGAAATCATTGCCTTTGTTTCAGGGTCAGGCTTACAATTTAAGCGCATTGGTTAAGCGACCTTAGGTTATGAGGTAGATTACTCGTATGTTGCCATAAACGGTAAGCGTTTAAATTGAATTGTATAAAGTAACAAGTTCTTTTATAGGAGTCATGACCATTCTTTGACGTCTTTAACAAGACTCACAAAATGCACTGCGGGTTCGATCGAATGATCATCTAAGATTTATAAGTAAATACAAGTATCTGAAAAAACATGAAAATTAAATAATTAAATAAATAAAATCAAATTTAAAAAAATAAGATCTAAAGAGCAAAAGTGGTTTGATAGTGAGATGCTTCTTTTGCATTTCTTAGATTACTGCTATCTAGTGATTCCGCTTCATTTAAAGTTCTCTGCGCGGCGGCTAACAAGTATTAAGAACATCTTTGCTTTTCGAAAAAACAGGCCTACTATCTGCGAAGTATAGACACATTGAATGCAGCGAAAACCTCAGCGGCCCCAGGTTTGCAAGGAAACATGCTCAGATACTTTCTCCATCATTCTACTACGCACCTCCTTTGATTTTAAATAATTCTTAGATCCTCCGATCACACTATACAAAGCTCAAAGTGCAATGAGGAATGCGAAAATGTATAAACCTCCAGGGGAGGACCGTATGACCTTCGAATTCTACAAGAACTGTATCTCGGAATACCTAACATCGAATCTTCGATACTGCGGATGTTCCAGAGCACGAGGACCCAGCGAATTTGGGGGAATATCGTTCCTGAGTGCGTCGTCCAAGCTATTTGCTACAGGAATTTTCAATATCCCTACCGCATGGGTTGATATTGAAGCAAGTTACAGAAAAAAGTTTTCAACTATTGACCAAAATTTTTCATTTGTGAAGCTAATGTATTTTCCATAAACTTCCGAGCAGCTTTTGTACCGCGGTAGGCCCTTTTTTACTCCTCTCCTTGGTATAACAGAAGACTTCGCTCTTTGCGAAATAAAAGAAATAAATTATGGCCAGTTTTTCTTCGCACCAATTCTTATTTTGACTACTCTAACTATTTAACCTACCTCCAATTTACCCAGCTCTATAACTGCCTCTATCAGCGCTTTCTCGACGCAGCGCAGACCAACCTTATCAATGATCCTAAGACATTTTATCAATTTGTCAACTACAAAAGAAAATCAGACGGTTATCCCGCCTCTCCCTCGCTTTAGATCAGTCTTCTCAACCTCGTTTTTAGCCACTTATGGTGTTCCACAAGGCAGCCATCTAGATCCCCTCTTTTTCATTTTAACTATAAACGCTCTTGACAGGATTAATAAATAGGCTCCCTATCCATTTACGCCGACGACACTAGGTTCTCTAAGACTATTTCTTCAGCCCAAGACTTTATTCTCCTTCAAGAAGACCTCGATAGGTTTTCCACTTGGTGTATAAAAAATTGCTTTGAGCTTAATGTCTCCAAATGCCAGAACCTATGACTTTGTCTCGTAGTTCCAGTCAATCTTCCCCTCGATTTTGGGCCAACCTGTACCCAGGTTCAATCCCTTCGCGACCTTGGAATATTATACGATAGAGAGTTAAATTTCCGTTCACATATATGTAGACGAGATAATCCTTAAAGCCAACTCATCACTCGGTTTTATCAAACCGAGGAATTTTGTAACAAGTTTGGTCCATCTTTCAGCGAGATCATATATACGGAATCGAGAACACTTAGCGTCACTTTCTTCGATTTACCCTTCGTGGACTACCCTGGGATGATCTCTTTATTTTATCTCCCTACCGTGACCGCCTCAAGCTCCTTCACCTGAATACCCTCGAAAAACGGAGAGACGTAGCTGACATTCCCTTCATTCATCGACTGCTCTCTGGTTCTTTGGATTGCGCTGCCCTTTATAATTCCATTTCCGTCAACACAAACCCTCGTAATTTGCGCTGTCCTCGTCTCTTCTATATACCAACCCACCGCACCTCTTATGGTTCCAACGAACCAATCTCCCGCAAGATCAACTCAGATCTCTCCCTTTTTGATTTTTACCTGAGCACTTCTCGTCTTAAACTTGATTTCCTCCACCACTCCATTACTTCCTAACCTTTAACTGTTGTTAGTTTTTAAGTTAGTCTTAGCTTGTATTAAGCGATATAAATTGGGGGCCTCAGCTCCCACCAAATAACAAGCTGATTTCGGCCTCGAAAACCGACCACGTGGGATGCCGGAAACCTTAGTCGACGATGATGTTTTAAGAGCAACGGTGGATGCGGACCAAACGAAATCGGTGCGGGAGATTGCACAAAGCATAGGAGTAATCCCAATGACAATAAGTCGACACCTTTCTCTCATAGGAAAGGTAAAGAAACTCGATAAGTGGGTACCCCATGAACTGAACGAATCCCAAAAACTACGGCGCCTGGAAATCTGCGCATCGCTTATATTAAGAAACAAAGCTGAACCGTCTTGGCACCGGATAGTCACCTGTGAGGAAAAGTGGATACTGTATGATAATCGTAAAAGATCTGGGCAGTGATTGGATGCAGATGAAAAACCAAAATACACCCCCAAGCTCGATGTTTACCCAAAAAAGGTTATGGTGACAATTTGGTGGACATGGAAAGGACCAATCAACTTTTCATTTCTTCAACTCGGAATAACGATAAACGACGCTATAAAATATTGTGAGGAAATCGTTATATTGCATGCGTTGGTCAATAAGCACGGTCCGATCGTTTTGCATGACAATGCTAGATCCTATACCTCACAAGTAAAGGTGCAAAAACTGCTGCAGTTGGGATTTTAAATTATTCCGCATTCACCGTACTCTCCTGATATTTCCCCAGTGGATTATCATCTTGTCCGCAATCTGGATTCATTTTGCCGGCAGAAGGTTTTCTGAAACCAAGCAAAGGTCATAAAAGTCTTTGAAGATTTCATTGCCTCAAAAAGTCAGCACTTCTACGAAAAAGGAATATACGGTATGTACCGACGGGAATGTGGCTGTTGTGAGTGTTTGGCTCAATCCATCGACTCGCCATTGATCTCAACAACTCAACATTCCACCAACCAGCCTGATGAGAATTTTGCACAACGATCTCGGATTATTCCCTTGCAAAGTCCAATTGAGTGAGTAGCAATTGAAGGCAAACGTTATCGTTATAGCTTCTCAGTTTGGGCCTTACAGCAGCTCGAATTAGACATCGAATATGGCCGAAGAATCATTTTTTCTGACGAGGCGGATTTCCGTCTCGACTATGTTAACTAAAAATTGCCGCATCTGGGTATCGGGAAACCGGCTCGTGATTGTTGTGATGCATCCGCAAAGTGTGACAGTTTGGTCCGGATTTTGCTGGAAACGCCATTTCGCTTGGGTGAGTGCTATAGAGCCATGACTACCGAATTTTTATGGTCTGGAATTGAAGACATGGACTCGGAAGATCTTTGGTCTCAGCACGATAGCACGCCAAGCCACACAGCCCATCAAATATTCGATGTTGTGTGCGCTAAGTTCGGTAATCGTGTTATCAGCCGCCTTGGCGATGTCAAGTTAATGTTGCTAGATCATATATGTATTCTTCCAATAGAATGATCCCATTCAGCCGCAGATAAGTTTCCATAACGTTCAACTTCTAGGCGGTCGAAAGACTTTAAGCCGCTTAGATTTTGCGACTATGGGTGGTATGGATGGTCATTCTCAATGACATAATTTTTCATACACATTTCAGAATGGGCTTGGTTTTAAAATTAAAACCGACGATTGAAGTACACCAAGATTCCGAGCTAAACACGATTTTGCTATATTTTTTTCATTTAGATATTAAAGATCTAAGAATGGTTTAAATGAAAGGCATTCAAACGGATTAAATTTTTATTGGTTAAACCAAGTATCCAGTCTACCACAAATTTTAAAAACAATTTAAATTTGTAGGTCAGGTTTGATAACGTACATATATCAAGAAGAACTCTATGAAGATATATAGCGATTTCCCAAATTTTATTTTGTGCACAATGACAACGGCCGTTATGGCCCCTTGTCGTATGGGCTTGAAAACATCCCGATAAAGTCTGCCACTGCTAGAGAGACTTATCATTTCACCTTGAAATGTGGAGCTGACCTTCGCCTACAAATAAGATGTAGCACTTTATTAAAACAACGAAGATAAGATAAGCATAGAAAGAATGTACGTAGGTACATACATATATGGAATGTTATGATATTTTGGTGTCTTATGCCCATACAGCAGAATTTATAACGAATGATAACATGTTAGAGAAGATCATGAATGCTTAGGACAAACATAGCCAACACCAATTATTTGAGACGAAATATTAGGTATTATAAATGAATTAGAAGAGCATACATGTAGGTATAGGTACCAAGTTAACAATTTAATAATACACTATACCGTTAAATCACTTGGCACGAAACAAAGCAACTACCTTGGATTTCGTAACAATGAAATCCCAGTTTATTTCCCATAAAAAAGCAAAAAAAAAAAAAAAACACAATAGTTGGCATAGATGACATTCCGGCGAGATTCCTTCAAGCTGCTTTTAACTTACAGCCACTCATGAATTAAGCCTGGGAAACGGATTAATTGACAAATTGCCGAAGAAGAGAATGTGCACACTAGAGCGTTTCCGCATGCTTTCAGATGTCGTAAAATTAAAATAATAGTTAGAATAATATTGAATTGAGTCACAGAGCACCTTGATTAGGCTCTTGATAACAAATAGCCGGACTATCATTGAATTTATCTCTGAGGCATTTGTTATTCACCAATGGAGCACAAACGCTTCCACCGCTTCGTTGTCGTCGAAACGCTGGTCTCTAAGCGGCAGTCACAAGGCGGCAAGCCTGTACTATAGGGTGGGTGGATGTTCCCGCTGTTCTCATCCTAATTCATCCAATTTTTGAATTGTAGCGTTAGTCGCAAGAGACATGGTGTTGTCATGAAGAAGAATGACACTTCTGGTCGTTAGCTGTTTCCTTTTCCTTCGAAATGCTGCGACGATAGTGGGAAAAATCAACCTGAAAAGCAGGAGAGTTTTCTCAGGACCCGAACCTGCGTTAGGTATGTGTTGTAGTTGGGTCTCATGTGAGAACAATTGAAGGTGTTATGAGTCTCCAGGATGCCGACAGAGTACTTCCCGACACCTCTAAGAGATCAGCGGCTTCCTGCTGCCCCTCAGCGGGAAAGGCACCTTACTAAAGTCGTGACAAGGCATTACGCTTTTTCTAAGCACTTAAGCCTGTTTGAAATAACTGATGACGACACCGTCGAGCACTACCTCTGTGAATATCCGACCTACACTCGCATCAGGCTTACGTGGTGGGTGCTGGTAATGTAGGAATTTTATTACTGATGTGCTCCTTCTTCGAAGGACTGAGAGATTTCAGTAAAATGAACTTAAAAAGTGTGCAATGGACTAGGTCCTTGTCTGGGTGCTCTGTTCCGACGGAGGAAAAAAAACTGCTTCCTCAGTTAGGACTTTCCTTGGTTCTTCTGAGCACAACTGTAAGCGGTATGATTCTCTAGCTTGCGGGTAGACCAAATGAATGCCTCAAGGTATGTTTTAAAAGTTCAGCGTTCTTCTTTTCTATACCTAATTACGTTTAAGCCGACACCTCCTATTTGACCGTAGGAAGGGTCAAGAAAGAATTTCCCATTGCGGAAAACAAATATATCACTGGAAATATATAGTCAAAGACTTTAAGGATCAGTGCTTGAGTATTGAGTAAGTCCCTTCAGTATTTTAAAATGATACATAGTGGGATATTTCCGACCCCTTCTTCATTGATAGTGTTTTCGAAACGACGCACAAATCCAGATGCAGTCGTCTACTCTTACTCCAAAGTGTAGGCATCACGTATATCAGACATTTTGGCATAGGAGCGGCCTCAGGGGTCAGGAATAATAAAAATAAGATAATATCACATACAACTTTGTGTTCACTTAAAATCTGTTCAAATAGCCTGATAGTTCTGCTGGTGTTCTTGTAGTGTAGTACTTGAACTCAGCTATCTCTAACGCTTATGTACGTGCTCACTTCCTTAAGCGGCGTTATATTTCGGAATGGACTAAGGGCTCCGAGAACAGATATCTGTACATATTTTGCAGGTTCTTGCGCTAATCACTTCACCAAGTTTGTTGAGGTTCCTTTCCAATTAAACGAGGTCTTCCTTGGTCGAGTCCCTCTATGCTATGGGTACTATTGGTCTCAAAGACTCCATAATTGGAACTCAGTCAGAAAAATCTGCGTGTGAAGGCATAACACTGACACGTAGATTTGGCTGTTTTAGGGCTTTCAAGCACAAAACAACCGTTAAAATTCACAACCTCACAATCCGAGAGAAGAAAAATCTCTCCATCCTATTCGGACTCCCACCCCTTGAGAGTCAATATCGAAACCAAACACACCTGAGTTTCAAACCACTACATCACAACAATGCTTTCCTTTCTCCTCCTTCTATCTTTCCGCCCGCGGCCTGGTAACAGTAAAAGGGTATCATAACCCCTTAGGCGCGCGTAAAAAAAAAAAAATTATCCACCCTTCTAGGTGCGACTGCGATCCCACTGTTAATTTGCCTTGTTCATCATTGCAGGCTTGGGATCGAGCTTTGTAGTCTCAACACGTTTAGTTTACCTCTTTTCCGAATCTCATTCATTCAAATGACATTCTACTCGGTGAGCAGTCAAAAGTATCGAGACATGGATTGGAAAGAGCATGTATGTCTAAATTAATCTGCAAAATATGGTTGGATGATAGTACGTGTATACGCGCTGAATTTCAACAAAAGAGGGGACACCCCTTAAGCTACGTATAGTACTATAAGTTACCTCAGTATAGTACACAACATCCTATCTGCTACATTTTGTGAGCGTCTTTGAAGCTCTTTATCAACAAACATGCCGGCCTCGATCTATTGGTCTATAAACTCAAAGGATGAATAGATCTTGGCGATCACTGTGTCTATGGGTTAAGAAATGTGATAGCTGTTATCGTTGACACCATCGGTGGCAGAGGTCTTAATCGATAAAAACAAAACTGTTGCCATTACCTTTCCCGCCTTTGCCTTCACCGGTGCCCTCTCTCCGTTATTTTTCTATTCCATAATTGCGTGTTTCGACTCCGGCGTAAACTGGTGCACCCAAGTTTCGTTACAGGTGATGATGTAATTCAAGAAGGCCCATATTCTTGCTGGAATCGATTGAAGAGTCGCTGCGAAACCTCCAGTTGACGTCGCTTATTATCTATCCTCCGATGACAGACGTGGAACTTTACGAAATGGCAAGTCATCTGTCACGATCCGTTGGATACTCCCGTAACTGATTCAATTCCTCAACGATTTCGAAGAGAGTTATGCTCCGATTTCCCTCTATAAGATGTCGAACCGCCTCAATGTTGGCCTCGGTAACAGTCGTCCTTAGGCGGCGATCGTTGCTCTCGTTCTCGATCTTTCCACGCCCACCAGAAAATTCTTTGTGCCAAGCAAACACACGGGTTCTCGACAGATTGATATCTCCTAACTGTGGGCCCCCGCTCAATTACCAAGGCTTCGCCCATCAATGACGTTGTCTAATAAAACGCGGGGGCAGAGCATATTACTGGTCTTATCGTAAACATCTTCAGATGACGCCACCGAAGGTTGCTGCGATTTGACGAGTTACAAGTTGCCGGGCATAGGTCTTGTTGGCGGCAAGACCACAGGCAGTCCCTGCCAGGACTTAAATCACGGTACCATGGGAGTCAGGACCCCCCGGGTTTCGGTCCGGGTCTGACTTGTTGAGGTAGGCCGTCTTGTGGGAGCGTCATGGTGGCTGTGGTTTAAACCCAAATCGCGGGAAGGGTCTTCCTGTTAGTGTGACCCATTGTAGAGTTGCAAATAATTACTGTGTGCTGTGACCCTAAGAGCAGTAAGAGGTCTTAGATTCGCCTCGACTCATATCAAGGGTGGAACTTGTGCCTCCAACACAGTTCCGAATTGGTATCAAAGGATTGACGGAGAGCGATGGCAAGGCGTATCCTTGCTCCCATGGATGTATGGGCATCCCGTAAACATGAGTCTACATAACAGGTGGTTTACGTTAAAAAAAAAAACCAGAGACTATCCCCGAACTGTGCCTGTAATCGTTAAAAAATTTCGGTTGGCCAAAAACTTGATGATAATCCACTGCTCTACGGAGACATGCACTTATTTCTCGTTTATGGTTTGATACTATTGTAAAAGAACCCGAGAGAGTTACGATCGCCTCTCCATTCCTTCTGACGGCACAGACTACCTTCACATCAACCCGTTCGGAATTTTTTTTAAAAAAATCAGTCCCGTCTACATTTGATACACTCTCGCAGTAAGGTGCCAAATGAATTCGAAGTTCGCAGCGGGGTGTGTGTAGGGCGCAATCATTCGGCTTTGGTCTTATTTTGTGTAATCATGGAGTTAAGATGCGGTATCTCAGCGATTTCGTTGATGACATTTAACTCACCGAATCATATCATAACATAGCATCAGCTTTCAAATTAACGTAGTCGGAGAGCGAGTAAACGACTTTTATTTCTTTATAATGGTATCGGATGATAGTGCAATCGGATTAGATGTATGTTAGACAAAATAGTTCGTTAAGCAAAACTACCAAAATCTGGGAAAGAAATGCTTTCACCACCTAACCTAACTTGGGACTGTTTCAATCAAACACGTTTAATCCGTTCTACTTTATGAGCAAAGCAACTGGAAAGTAACCAGTGTCGTCACAAAAAAGTTGCAAAACTTCATTAATATATGTTTTTGGAGCATCTTCTAGTCGAACGGTAATTAAAACGACCGACGACAAAGGCCCCGAACAGACAGAGGTGTTCCAAGAAAAAATAGATTGTTTGGTGCGGCTTTCATGGCCGAGGTGTTATTGGGTCATATTTCTTGCGATGCAGTCAATGGAAATTTCTTCAGGTCCATGGTAACCAATTTTTTTTGGGATATATTGGATCTGAAAAACTTACATATTCCGTGCAACAATCGACTGATTAAAGACGATGTTCGATGATTTCAGAGCACCCCGTTCGTTTTATTTTTTCGTTTAACACTTTTAGACTCTTCTTTGGGGCTATATTAAGTCTCTGGTCTATGCTAACAGGCCAAACATGTTGAAAACTTGGAAATTGCTGGAATTATACGAAAAAAGCATGGAAAGTTGGGTGCAGCGCATGCACTCATGCAAGCTGTTCCGTAAACGATACTTGAATGATGTCATATTTCATAACTTATAGTGAAAATAAAAAAGATAAGTCTTCTTAATTAAAAAACAAGTTTCGGTGCATCTAATGAAAAACGCTGAAGTTATTCAAATACGGACGATGAAGTGGTAGTGGCGCAAACTGCACCTTGAAGTGGAATCAACTACAATGTAACCCAATCACACAGGTAGAGGAGGACGGTTGAAGAATCTCAAACTCTGGGGATGAGATAAAGGGGAATTACATCAATGGAATACAGAGCTTGGAACACAATGGCACATACGAGTATGTGGGTGTTAACATCATACACTTCAGAAAGGGTCTCAGAGTTTTTAATACGAATTTATCGGTAAAATTGTTCAAGTTCCCTGAACTGATGTGTGCATTCCTTTCTTCATATGGAGATCTTCATTTTGCCGTATCCTTTTTTCCGCAACTCAAATCTCATATTTTGGATCATGCCCATTATCACCCTTCAACGCATTCGAAATCAGTTTGGGTGAGCTTCATAGCTGCCGGCTTGGACTGTAATTTAGATCAGTATCTCTAATTTATCTTGCACATTTATGAAATCTTTGAATTCCAAAAACCTTCCATCAAAATGCGTCAATGTATCGCTATCCACATTGGTCAAGCTGGTGTCCAGATTGTACTGCTTGGAGCATGGAAGCCAACCTGATGGTCAGATGCCATCAGGCAAGACTGTCGGAGGAGGTGATGATTCATTCAACACTTCCTTCGGCGAGACTGGTGCTGGCAAGCATGTGCCCCGTGCCGTTTTCGTCGATTTGGAACCAACTGTAGTCGATGAAGTCCATACCGGAACCTACCGCCAACTGTTCCATCCAGAGAAATTAATCACCGGCAAGGAAGAAGCTGCCGACAACTACGATCGTGGTCATTGGCAATGAAATCGTTGACTTGGTCTTGGACAGAATCCATAAAATGGCTGATCAATGTACCGGACTCCACGGTTTCCTGATCTTCCACTCCTTCGGTCTTGGTACCGGTTCAGGATTCACCTCCCTCTTGATGGAACGTCTCTCTGTGGATTACGGAAAGAAATCTAAATTGGAATTCGCCATCTACCCAGCACCACAAGTGTTGACTGCCTTGAACCCTACAACTCTATCTTGACTACCCACACAACATTGAAACATTCCGACTGCGCCCTCATAGTCGACAATGAAGCCATCTACGATATCTGCCGCAGGAACTTGGACATTGAACGACCAACCTACACCAACTTAAATCGTTTGATTGGCCAGATTGTATCATCCATCACTGCTTCATTGCATTTCGATGGTGCATTGAACGTCGACTTGACAGAATTCCAAAATAACTTGGTACCATGCCCACGTATCCACTTCCCTCTGGTCACCTACTCGTATGTTCCAGTCATCTCCGCCGAGAAGGCGTACCACGAGCAATTGTCGGTTGCCAAAATCACCAACGCCTGTTTCGAACCAGCCAACCAGATAGTTAAGTGCGATCCTCGTCATGGCAAATACATGGCTTGCTGCATGTTTTACCGTGGTGATGTTGTGCCCAAGGATGTCAGCGCTGCCATTGCTACCATCAAAATCAAACGACTGGTGTCCAACTGGCTTCAAGGTCGGTATCAACTACCAGCCCCCAACTGTTGTACCTGGTGGTGATTTGGCCAAGGTTGGTTCAACGCGCTGTCTGCATGTTGTCCAACACCACAGCCATCGCAGAAACCTGGGCACGTCTTGATCACAAGTTCGATTTGATATATGCCAAGCGTGCTTTCGTTCATTGGTATGTCGGCCAAGGTATGGAAGAAGGTGACTTCTCAGAGGCCCGTGAAAATTTGGCCCCTCTCGAGAAGGATTACGAAGAAATCGGCATGGACTCCGGTGATGGCGAAGGCGAGGGTGCCGAAGAATATTAAGCCTGTTCCTCAAATTGCGGGAATTCATTAACATAAAAGTGAAGACGCCCACATGAATCTTTAGAATCATGAGATTGAAACAAAGGAACACAGGCGTAATGTCTTCCTCTGCTTAGTTTTTGATAGAACCATGATACCTCTGATAGTTTTAATAGTTCACGGTATGTGCCTCTGCCTTCCATTCAAAGGACTAACAGTCGACAACGTTTTGCTAGGAAGCTACAAAATACGAACAAGATCCCTGGGTTTGGAAGTGCTAGAACACAGGAGCTTCATCAATTTTGTTCTGTGACTGGCGCTTGCTTTAGCTAAGCGAAATGGAGGTAGTATGAGTTTTCCCTTGTATTCAGGATGCTACAGTCTATGTGGAATTCTTAAACTAAATTTCATGAAGTTGAGAGCCACCACGAAGTATCATAAATGACTTGCAGCCTATTCAATACGGTGCCAGTTTAGCAATCACACTGCTACCACCCGTTTCCAGGTATATCAGCAGTTCATTAATCACTAAGTTCAAGACAAGGGGAGAGAGAACACCGCCTTGCAGCGTACCTCTGCTGGCACATCTTTTAACAAAAGCGCCACCCAATTTGGAGTTGATTATCCTGCTGTTTAGCATAAGACTGATCAACTCCCCAAGTGAGTCGTCTACCTGCAGAGCTGATTGCGGATGTGTTGACGTAGTTAAAGGCACCCTCTATGCCCAGGAAAGCAACCATTGTATACTCTCTATGTATATTGTAGTCAGTGCATGCAGAGCCGTTTCCACCGACTTTCCTTTATAGCAGGCATTGTGAGCCGTTGACAAATGTCTTGAATCAATGTCTTGATGTCAATGAGCCGTTCTAGAGTTTTCAGAAGGATAGATGATAGACTCATAGGCCTGAGGTCCTTTGGGACGATATGAAAGCATTTTCCGGCTTTAGGAAACTACATTGACTTCTCTCCATGACAGTGGAATGTGAATCAGTTCTACACAGCACCTCATAATATTTTTTTGCGTAGGCAGGATAATATATGTGGACCTCTGTAGCTCGGCAGGTATTATACCGTCCGGACCAGCAGACTTGTATGGTTTAAAGCTATGCAGCGCCCAGAGCAGTTTGTCTCTTGTAATCAGACCATGAATTTTGGTCCCGGTTGCAGTAGTCCTGTTTGGGTTGCCACTGGCCGCGAATTGGGAGCTACCTGGAAAGTGGGTGTCTAGTAGCAGGTTGAGTGATTCATCACTAGAGGTTGTCCAAGAGCCATCGGTTTTTTTCAAACAGCTAGGCATCATAGGATTTGTAGAGAGGATTTTTCTTAGCCGCGATGCTTCAGAGGTTTCCGTGATTTTGTCACAGAATGACCTCCAGGTTCTCAGTTCGCTTTGCCTTCTTCAGTTCTTTTTTGTATAACTTGAGCGATTCTTTGTATGAGTCCTAGTCAGTCACTTTTCTTGTGCTTTTTGCTAGCTTGGAAAGTTTTCTGCAAGTGGTTCTAAGCAGTTCCAGTGCTGATGCCCACCAGTGCGGTTTTTTTTTTGCCTCTTGCTTGAATCAGAGGGCAGGAAGCGGCCATAGCCCGATTGAGAGCCTGGGTGAATTCCCTGAATTTAATTTCAAGCTCATTGGTGTCACGCAGGAGACTTGAGAGTTCAGAGGATATTGTTTCTGACAGTATTCTCCGATAATTCCGGAATGCTGATTGGCTGGGAGGAGCATCACTCAGGCTGAATTGTATGTATCTGTGGTCTGAAAAAGAGTGTTTAGACGATATCATCCAGTTCGTTAGCATTTGAGTGATGCTGTTGGAGACAAGAGTGACTCTAGCACATCTTGCTATAAGAGTGTGCTCATTGCCAATGTTGCAGAGAATGAGGTTAGTACTTAAAATATATAGTCGTGTCTGCATATAGTGAACACCCGATATAGTGAACACCTCGATATAGTGAACACCTAAATTTTTACATGGAGTACGCTAAATAGTGAACAATCGAAAACCACCAAATAGCGAACAAAATTTTGAGACAAACTTCAAGCAGAAAGCAACAAAAAACACACCAAGGGATCACAAATGAAAGCGGATATTCCCGTAAATGGCACTTATGGTGTTGATTGCTACAAAGTGCAAACCGTTTGTGGGCGAAAGCGTACAATTTTATGTGTATTTAAAAGTTTCTGAAGCCTAATAAATTGATAGTGCGATCATGTCTCCGACGATATTTCTTTCGTTAAAGGAAAAATCTGAAATTGTTGAAAAAATTGGAAAAGGCGTTAGTGTTTCATCTTTGGCAAAAATATATGGAGTAGTTAAATCAACAATTTCGGCAATAAACAAAAAGAAACGGAATCTATCTCTCAGCAGGCAATTGGAGCATCTAAGAGGAAGACTCTTAGAAAAGCTACTGAAACTATTGAAAGTTTCGATAAAGCTATCGCATGGGCTGAGAGTGAGACCATCACTGGCGTACTAGCATTGCAAAGTCTACTCGTAAAATCGGAACAAAAGTCAATTTCTGAAAGCAAGAAGCAAACATCTTTCGATAAACACCTATGTGCATTTTCCTAAAAATGTATTCAAATGAACTCATGCACTTATTGTATTGTCAATCTTGATATGCGAACAACCTGGATACTATGAACAGGCCTTGTAAAAATTAGTTCACTAGTATCTCAACTCTATCGTTGATATCGGTAGTGCTCCATACCGTGTGATGTGCGCTAGCGGCCAGTTTTTTGCATTCCAGCTTCCAGTACCACCCTTTCTAGGTTATCACCAGGGAGAGGGCCCACATGATCGTGGATGTCTTGGCCGATGCCAGCAAGTAGGACCTCAACACAGTCTAAGCTTTATAGATGTTTAACAATTATAAGACTTTATACATTTATATTAAACAAACAAATTCATTGAATGTCAATTACTTGGATGCAGTAATTAATCAACGTTAAACAAAATTAACAAATTCGTTTGTATTAATTGGGCCAACTGATATTGACTAATAATTAGTCGGTAATCTCTTTTCGAAAATTGATCTCGTTCCAATCGAAAATACACCACGCTGGCCCCAAAAAAGCATCAGAAAATAAGAAAATAAAATTAAAATTGACCGCATTGATGATGTTGATGATGACGTAAAGACCGCAACACTGAGTTACTTTCGGCCCTCTTATCTAGACATTCATACATTCGACCAATAAACCAACAGCAGACCGATCGTTTTAATTTTAAAATATTTATGTTGTCTGTAGTCTGTACACAATCCGGATCCAGTGCAGACCCACTGACACAAAAAATCGCATCTTTTTCTTTCTCCATGGACTGCCAGCAGCCAGGCGGCTATAGATTTTGTGTAGCGTATGACTACCCGATTGACCGCGTAGACCTGCTTAACATTGCTTCTCTCATTAAGAGCACAAGATGAATTTATTATATTGTAGCTGTATTCATGCTTATCTCCTGTTGATGTATTTATTTTTATATTTATATATTTTGCTTCGACATAATTTTCAATGTGTGCGAGCGAGTGTATCTATGATGATGATGATGCCAAGAAAATTAAAACAACGGCAATTTCAATGTCATCCGCCAGTAGCAGCATAAAAGCGCGTGTAAAGCAATGGCATACCAAATACGAATATCAAAAGCAATAGCAACAGCAACAGCAACAGCAAGAGCAACAGAAATAGCGGTGCGGTTCCGATTTGGTTCAAAGAAGGTGCCCTCATTAGCGCAATTCTTTTGGGCTATACTGTTGTAAGATGAATCATTAAAATTACACGAAAATGAAGAAGAATTTAAAGAATATACAACAACGATGCACACAAAGGAAAAATGGAAAAAAAACGAAGAAAGAAGAAACATCAAACTTTTACAACGAGTTTCATAAGTAGATGGTGCAATGAGTCAGTGGGTTAATTGTGAGTAGTTTTTCTTAAGCCCTATGCCATGTAGGGTGCCCTGAATGTCATGAGTAATCTGTCGAGATATGGTATGTAATAATAGAAGAAGCAACTGAACTAAACCAAAGCATTAAGATTCAGATGTATATACCGTTAAGTAGTTTAAAGTGCCTAAAGCAAGCACAGATTGCATGGAAGTCATTAAGAGGCGACCACAAAAACTACGATTAAGAAGGGCGACCTTATGAACAACTCTGACATAAAGAACTTGTTTGATACACTTTTTAAGTAATCACAATATTAAGGCCAATTATTATGACACCGCTTTATGTTCACTTTTTATTTACTTTTTATGTTTTCTTTTTTAAATTCTGTTCAAAGAAGTGGAAGAGTCGGATTGTGCAAAAAAACATCACGCCAGGTATGATGGTTTTTAATGGAACTTCCAGTGAATGAGCTAATTGGTCGTCTTCTTTGAAACGTGATGAAAAGAAACCGAAAACTGTATAATGCATGTATGCCATGGTAATAGATAGCATAGAAAGCCTGTTTCCGGCCTGGAAAGTAAAGATGTTTCCCAAGTATATACGAGTACCTACAAATTGGGGCCGCATTGATTTTTGCCTGTATTGCGCTAAAAGATTGCAGCGTTTCCGCGAAATGATAAAATATTGGATTGCAAAAAGTACTGAAGCATCTGTATACATATTACCCACAGGTGAAACACTGGTAGATCCCCGCCCACATCTCTCAGATCACTGTGATCTGAAGCTACCTGGCTACGAACTAGTGCCACTATTCTTTCCCCATTGCGGTCTCGCCATTTATGTGCGTAGTGATGTAGCTTACCAAGTCATACCGCAAACACCCTGCACTTGTTTTTAACTACTCACCCATAAGCACTGCGTTGATGTGCTCTCCCCTCTAGGCTCGTCGGGACATTGCGTCATATCAGCTAAATTCTCGTACACCCACCACACAGTTAGAGAAAAGATTCCGAAAAGAACCGTATGGCAATACGAGAAAGCCAATTGGAGAGGACTTAACAACTTCTTTAGTAATTTTAACTGGTCGTTATGTTCCCTCGATAACGACGTGAATGCCGCTGCTGACATGATCACAGAAACTATTCGCCTTGGAATGAGATGCTTTATCCCTCATCGGATGAAGAGTATCAAACCAAAAGAAAAGGCATGGTACGACTCGAGCTGTAAAGAGGCTGTCAGGGTTAGAGAATTATTTTTTCCTTCCTACAAGATCAACCCGACAGAGGAAAACCGAAGTTCAAACGAGCCAGAAATAACTGCAACGTCTTCCTCATGTCTCATAGGTAGTACACGTTTTTGGTCGTTCGTCAAAAATGTTAGAAATTCTGCCTCATCCTCCATCCCAACGCTCATTTACAATGACATTCCAGCTGTCAGCTCTTTGGACAAGGCCAATGTGCTTGCTGCACACTTTGCGGCTAGCTCAAAACTCTCAGATTGTGCTTTGTCCCTGCCTACACTTGAGTGCGTCGAATCTTCAATGGGACTAATCCACTTTCGCACTCGTGTAGTAGCAAGAGTACTCAAAGATCTCAACATATATCTCCCCTTCTTCTGAAGAGGTGCTCTTCCTCGCTCGCAAAACCACTGTGTAAGCTTTTTCATCAATTCTACTCTTTAGGACTCTCCGAGCAGATGGAAAACAGAATTTGTCCCATTGCACTTACGAAAACTTCTCAATGACCGGCAGTACGGTTTTCGTAGCAACAGGACCACTGGTGACCTGATGGCATGTCTCACGGAAAAGTGGAAGCAAAGCGTACATCAATCTGGCGAAAGCAAAATAGTTGCACTTGATATTTCAAAGACATTTGACAGAGTTTGGCATCAGGCTCTTTTGTCGAAAATGCGTGCTTCTTTCCTCCTCTTCAATGGATTAGAAATTACTTTTCGGAACGATTAATTCAAGTTGTCTGGGACGGTTTCAAGTCTGATATTCACAAAATAAATGCTGGTGTGCCCCAGGGCTCCGTTCTGTCTCCGACACTCTTTTTAATTTTCATCAATGGTCTCTTGTGTGCTACTTCAAATCCAATATATTCGTTTGCTGACGACAGTACTTTCTGCTTTTCATATTCGTTCCCGGACTCACGTCCCTGCTCTTCGGCTGTTGAACGGGAATGGCAGCGTATGTTAAGCTCATTAAATTCTGATATTACCAGCATAACTAATTGGGGAACCATTAACAGAGTAGAATTTAATGCTTCCAAAACACAATGCTGTCTGCTGTCATTAAAGCGAAATTCAAATACTCAGCCATTATCCATGAATGGCACTTGCATCGTCGAAATCGATAAGCTTTCCATTCTCGGTATGTGTGTCAGTGACAACTTACGTTGGAATGACCACATATTCGATGTCGCCAAAAATGCTGCAAAATGTCTAAGTTTCCTCAAGCGATGTAAGAAATATTTTACCCCCTCTGATCAGGCCACAATATATAACTCATTCATCCGCCCAAAATTGGAGTACAATGCCCACATCTGATCAGGTGCTCCTAAAACATATCTCCACCTGCTAGATAGGATTCAAAATCGTGCGATAAAACTCATTAGTGATACTAATATCAGTCAATCAATTGACACCCTCGAACACCGACGTAATGTCTCGTGCCTCACTCTGTTTTATTGCCCTTTCCACCACCAGTGCTCCATTGAAATCGGCAGTAGCATTCCGCCCATTCAAACTTTCAACCGTAACACCCGTGTCTCTATGAATGCTCATCAGTATACCCTCAAGCCCATTTTCGGACGTACTCTAAAATATCGTGATTCTTCCCTTAGCCGAACAACTCGCTTGTTGAATGCCCTACCGAGCTCTCTATTTCCTAGTCATTATAACATACAGACATATAAAACCAGCGTACATCGGTACCTATCCTTCTTTCCTCCCTAAATTTCCTTTGCCCCCGCTGTGTACAAACATTTTAAGGGTACAAAAACCCCTTGAGACAAAAATAACAAAAAAAAACCTTGTACTAGGACTTACAAATTAGCAAAAAGACATTCGAGCTAGGAACCAATGGAATGGACATATGGTAGACGGATGAGACGAGGGCAACGTAAATTTCGTTGGTTGGTATAGAAGGAAATAGAGTTATAAACGGATGCGTAGTCGGTGGAACCTGATAGCAGTCGATGAATGAAAAGAATGTCAACTGTATTCCTAAATTAAAGGGTTGTTCCAGGTCAGACCACGGAGAGCAAATCGGGGGAATCAACGTTGAATACCGTCGATCCGGGAAGCAATGACTCGGCGAAAGGGCGACCAAGCTTGACTGGCATACGCAAGCAGGGCTCGAACAAAGGTAACATAAAGAGATCTGGTTACGTACGGGTTCGAAAATTCCTTGGCCCACCGTTTAATGAAGTCAAGATATGAGTTGGCTTTAAGAAAAATCTTATCGGAATGCGAATGAAAATTAAGCTCCCTCCCACGGTCTTGAAACGATTAAGCCAAGCGAACTGGTTGACCATAGAGGAAATAAAGTCGAGGAGCAGACGGGTTGTATATAATACCTGAGAAGGTTGTAGGTTGGCATTTGCCTATATTAAGTTGTAAGCAGTGTTTGAGGAACCACATTGAAAACCGATCGGGGCCTTCTTGAAGAAGGGCGGACTCATGGGGAGAAAAAATAGTTTTAAAAAGATGTTGTGTCGTCAGCATAATGGGAGAGGGAGGAGTGTATAATGGCCCTTTCAAGATTGTTAATATAAGTCTGAAGGGATGGGGACCAATATGGCTGCCTTAGGGAACCCCAGAGGAGGTCAGAAAAGGAACTGAAATGCTGGATCTACAATAAAGCTAACACTATAACATAGACAATTAGAAGAAGATCAATTGATGACATATTTTATCAGAATCCGAATCGTGGAATCGATTGCGATAACATCGATTTCTTTGCCATTTTCTAAGGCTGAGAGAGCAAAAGACACGAATTCAACTAGCTTTCTTCTAGTTGATTTGCTTTTTAAAAAAACCATGTTGTCTCTCGAAATAAAAGACTTGTGTTCAAAGCTCAAGGCTTCGTAGAAAATGCTTTTAACATAAACAGTTTGAGAGAGTTTAACAATAGGACGATAATTGGTAGCTTAATTTTTTGATCCCTTTTTGTGTTTCAGGATCCTTGTGTAAGGGATAGAGGAAAGAGGTAGAAAAGAGGAAAAGAGAGATTGAACGAACATTTTTTTCAGAAAAACGGCGAGAAGACCATCTGCAGTAGGTAAACATTCATCTTCAAAGTTTTGTAACTTTTTTCAATTACGGCTGGGTCGAAATTTCGAGTGAGAAAGGGACCAACGGGAAACTCGGGAGGTCATTGAAGTAAGAGGGATCTGGTGCGACGGAGTTGGTGGCGGATGATTGTTTGAAAAATGTAAGATTGTTTGAAATTAGTGTTTGCACACTAATTAAGTAGCGTTGATAAAGAGAGTTGTAGAATAGAATAGTTGGAAAAAGAGTAGGTGCGGAGGAATACCGCCCATAACTCGTTTCTTTTATTTCGTAAAGTAGCGGAGTCTACGATTATATCAAGTAGGGGATGTAGAAGACAAATGTCTTGGAATGGCCAGAATATGGGACATGAAGCGAAATGGATTTAATTATTTTTCGATCAAATATGGACAGGTCATCGAGATAGTATGGTAAACTCGAAAGGAGCTCTGCGTAGAGACTCGTGAGTTGTGAGAGGCTAAAATTACCGAGGGAGAATTGTGGGAAAATTAAAGAAGAAGAGGAGGATAAAAGTTATCAATAGTTGAAAGTGATAGGGGACAACAGTATACTGGGGAGCTAATTGGATCAGCTGTGAAAATAAGGCCTAATTGCCTTGCAATATATTGTACTTGACATAGACTAGAATCTGTCAATGGATCTAAAAAGTCCATTTCAGCTGAGGCAGATTAAAATCGCCGAAGATTATGATATCATCAAACTAGTCCGATAAGTAAATCAAATAGTCAATTGCATCAGTAGCAAGTTGGTAGGGTTCTATAGTTTATGCCGGAAGAATGTAGCAACACATAACGTACAAGGATCTAGGCGTAAGTGTTACTTTAACTGATAAAAAGTAGAGCTTACGAGAAGACGAAGAGGCAATAAGAGAGGAGTCCGAGCTGTTGTCAATGGCCAATAGGACACCTCGAAAAGGATCAAACGGGGTTTGCGGTTACCATCCTGAGAAACATTGAATGAAAGAGGGAATAACACCTAGATCGACACAAAACGGTATGGGTTTTAGAACGCAGTCCTCTTATGTTCTTGTAATAGAAGGTGAAAAGAAGGTTTTGACAATAAGTCGATTGCGTTGGAGGTGTGAGACTCTGTTAGAGTGCACATAGTTGCGAAGAGCGGCGAAATCGTCTGCGACTTTTTGAGAAGGCGTATTAAGAATCTCGTGAAACTTTGTATAAAGTTCTCTGAGACTGGTAACATTGATACGGAGGACTTCCTATTAGATGAAAACCATAATCCTAGTTTTTGTTTTACCCTCGTAATACACCGAGTTAGATTTATCGAGTAGATAAGCGAAATATAGACGTACATTCACGTACATCTCTTTGCCCATAAGCCTAAAGAGCCCATAGCGAAATTCGGTGGTATCGCTAGTTTGCTGCGTTACTTGAACAGTCCTCGGCGAAAGGGGGTCAATAGAAGAGAGAAAGATTCTTGAAGAAGGTTTGATGACGCAACACACGTGATCTCAGATGTGAGTGTAAAAGGACTTAACTACTTAACTAAGCAATTGTTAGTTTAATATTTAAGAAAAACCCACGTGCTATGGGAGAAGTTGTAGAGTAGTATTTCAATCCGGTGTGCGGTAATTACTCTTCAAAATGAACGGAAATCGGAGGGTGAAGTTGCCCCTCAGGACAAGATTTGGTCAGGAAGGCCGAGAATTGCCACTAGTCGTGACGCCATTCAAGCATGATGGTGGTCCCATGATGGTTCTGCCTGGATCGATCTAACAATGAAGACGGGGGGAATACGAACCCATCTCAAGGGAACATACTTTGACATCTGGTTTAAATTTAATGAAAGATTCCAAATGCATCAGAAAAACTATCCCAAGCATGTTCTACGAGTAAGTCGCCATTTTTTGAATGAAAAGAAGCCGAACGAGTCTTGGAATGAATCATCTAATCCTAATCAATTTGAATTTCTTCTTCGTTCAAATCATGTTTAACACTTCATTGCTGAGTTTCTGAAATTCCCTACTGCAAGATACAAATCATAAATGTATGGGAAGGGTTCCGCGAATAGTAAAACCAAAAGTAAATGGGTATAAAGCTGGGTTGATTGGTCAGATTAAGAAGGTACTTTTTGTAATATTCATTTAATAACTTACTTAACTTATTATAAAATCACAAAACTTAGGTAGTTCCTCTTGCAATAGGTTCTTCTTTATGTATTCATAATATTCTAGTCATTCGGAGGATTTTATTAAGCAATAGTAAAGTGTGCTTCAGTGTATTAAGTGGGACTGAAATTTTGTAATCAAAAATCTCTTGGAATAATCTTTTATCTTACGGAGCGTTGATGATTACTCAATTAATTATCTTCAATAATTTTTTCCTTATGTTTTTATTTTAAATATAATTTTATTCTAAACAGTTACCGTCATATTAATAAAAATATCTTTTGTTTCTTTTCAGGTAAGTGTCACAAGAAATATACAACAAAGAAGAAAGTATGAAATATGCATGTATAAACCAGAGCAGCACTTAATCATCTAATCATGCCGCTAGACGAGAGAAACTCTTGAAACGAGTATCTACTGTTGTTTTTTTGTCTTAAGATTATTTCGATGAATCAAAATATGGTATACATTTTGGTTATATTTTAGGATAGAGACTTTGACTTAGGTGACAATTGGGAAAGCTTGTTACAAGTTCGTTGTGTTGTTATTCGGCGTTCTTCTACCTATCGAGAATTAATTTAATTAAGCCGCTCTACCGATGCATCCTCTACCCGATACATTTTCAAATCAACTTCATTAAAATATACAGCAGGATGGTTCTACTTCTGACGGCTTGACTCATAAAACCAAAAATCCTGAGTGGGATCTAGAGAACACGACGTCCAAGCTAGATCGAGGCTAAATTCACTGAATATCGTCTGGATCCCAGGTCACAATGGGATGGGAAATTAAATTTTTAATGAACTTCCTAGTTAAAGAGAATAGTTTTTCAGGACCCGAACCAACATTAGGTCTGTCGCCTTCTCGGTTAGGGCCTCTATTGATACGAGTATTTGGGTCTCATGTGAGCGCAACTGCAGATGACATAACTCTCCAGGTTGCCGGTAGGCTAAAGGAATTCTTCCCGACGTCTCTAAGAGGACAAGGGCTCACCCGCTGTTCCTCAGTAGGAAAGACAACAGGTTGCTTGCTGTCGTCGCGAAGGCGGCCACCGCCCAATTATCAAGGCTACGGCCATCAATGACGCCCTTATAATAAACGGGGGTAGACCAATACTGGTTTTATTTTATAATGGTTTTCAGGTTCTTACTCCACTGAAGATTGCTATGATTTGAGCAATTACAAGCGGCCCTACTAGGACTTAAAACTCTGCAGCATTTTAGTCAGGCCCCCCGGATTTCGGTCCGGGCCTGACTTGAAAGAGGTATGCCTTCTAGTGGGAACGTCTGTTGGGTGTGGTTTAGATCCAAAACCGCAGGACAAATCTTCCACAAGTTCGTTGACCCGATGTAGAGCTGCAATAAGTAGGTACTGAGTGCCGTGACACTAAGATTGGGAAGAGGTTTTAGGTCGGGCTCGCCTCAAACCAAGTGTGAAGCCTTTTGGGCTCAACACAGATTCAAACTTGGTACTACTGAAACACGTAAGCGCTGGCCAGGCGTCTATATCCGGGGCCCCATGGATATGTGGGCATCCCGTGAAATTAGGTCATTCTATGACAAGTTTTCACTTAAAACGCATGAGATGTTCTGTCGTCGTGATGGAGCATTATGCTTTTGTTATGTACTTAAGTGTGCTAAGTATATGTGATACACCATCCTATAACGCTTGCTGTGAAAGTAAAGACGACACCGCGTTGCACTACCTCTGTGAATGTCCGGCCTGCACTCGCATCAGGTTGCAGGTACTCGGTCCTGATGTGTTGTGTGCTGCTTTTTTTTGGCACCTTATCACTAAACGGCTTACTCGTACTTCTTCGAAAAACAGAAATTTCAGTCAAAAGAAATAAAATGAACTAGTTCTTTGTCTGAGTGCTCTGCTCCGATAGAAATATAGAAAATAAAACATTTGAGTCGGGGCGCGAAGGCTAAGGTAGTAAAGCTGCATTCTCAATGCCATCTTCCGGTTAAAATAAAATGGTTTTTGGTACAATTTGCGTTGGAATTTTCCCAAATGTCTTTTAACTCTGACGTCCCAATGACATGAGAAGTTCGGATATTTCGAAAATTCGAAGTGGAAGGTCGTTTGTACAGGGAGACCTTGGTCAAGTCAGGAAAGAATTATAGTAGAATTGTCAGAGATGAGTCCAAAAATATTTATGGATGCGCCGGCAACATTTTGGGAAACGCGATACCCTTAAACTTCACTCGCAAAAGAATTATCTACATATTTTTAAAGCGTTCGTCGAAGTTGGAGGGCTTAGTCTTCTGTCAATTCCAGGATCTTCAGCAGCTGCAAAGTTAATTCCTTAGAAGTTTCCTTGTGTTTCTAGTTGAATAGTTAGAGATGAAAGTAATAGAGAAATTGGCAGAGAAATTGCCACAATCTTAATTAGTTGAAACTTGTTGCATCTTAACTGCCATTTTTTTTTTATAATGAAATACATTGGATTTATATTGTGACTCAAGAAATTCAGAGAAGTTAACACATATAGACGTATACGTTGATGACATTGCTCTTTTATTTGACCATCTTGGACTATATTTGCGAATGAAGGTCTTAGAATTTAAAGGCCATTGGAGAAGTCATTATTTTAAAATCATCAAGAAGTCATTGAATAGGGATCGGCATATTCTCGTGTTTGACATGTAGGCCTCAACAAAGATATCCTTTTTAAAGAATGAAAATAACATTGCCCGAGTGGGGTTTTAGGGCGATGATATTGATCTTGTCAACAACAGGTTCTCGCACTGGATGGATGAAACATACGTCCTGTGCAGTGGTTTAAAGGTTCAGAATGGCTGTTAGTTTCACAAACTTCTTTAGCTCCTCTCTTTTTCTTTAACTCTTGTGATAAGTAGACATATATCTACGAAGGTTTGCGGCATTTGAGTGACTGTATCAGTTATTCATAATACGATAATACAGGGTGAATGACTCGAACTCCAACTTTTTAAAATGCTATAATTTTTTTATTTTTTGATAAATTTTATTGTGCCAAAGCAAAAAATGTTGGAAAATACATCAATTTTCAAATTGTATCAGTATGTCCACCTTTGGCGCGAATAATGCCCTTGAAAGCATCGCACGCTGCACGCAAGTGGCTCTGCGATATTTTCGCCCATTCCCGGCGAAGTGCTTGTTTGAGGTGGTCCAAACTTTGGTATTTTTTAGTGCCAATCTTCGCCCTCAAAATGCCCCAGACAGAGAAATCCAACGGATTTGCATCCGGAGAATTTTCAATCCATTGTGTCGAAGAAATGAAGTGTGAAACATTGTTTTTTAACCAATCTTGGTTGACGTGCGCTTTGTGAGACGATGCTGACTCTGGCTGAAATGTCCACGGTCTCCGATCGAAATGATTATTTGCCCAAGGCTTCAATACTGCCTCTAAGACAGTTTCACGGTATACGATCGCATTAATTTTGACGCCACGGTCCAAAAATACGAGCGGAGAACGACCATCGGCGGTTATGGCGGCCCAAACCATCATCATCGGTGCTGCCTGCTTTCTGGTGGCCGTCCGAAGGTGTACATTTTCGAAGGACCTCTCTGGCAAGTTAGCTCGGTCATTTTGTTTGTTGACATATTGCTCGATAAGAAATGGCGACTCATCGGAAAAAACCAAATTCGGCAACTCACCACTGTCGTGCAAGCTTAGCAACTGCTTCGCTTTTTCGACTCTAACTTTTTTCTGTTGCGGTGTAAGATCTTGTGCTTTTCGGAATTTCAATGGCTTGAGCCCAAGTTCATTTTTCAGTATGTGTTGCATCCGTTCCAACGATATGTTGAGCTCACGAGCCATTTTTCTTCAACTTCGACGCGGATTTCGCTTAATTCGAGCCTTCACTTTCCGAATCATCTCTGCCGATGTTGACCACCTCCATGGCGTTTTGCAACGCCGCCAGTATCACGGTAACGACCTATGGTTCGAGACACAAATGATTTATTCACGTTAAGGTGCTGGAGGGCTCTAACGATAGCTACTTGTGGTTTTCCAGCCAAATATAAAGCAATCACACTATCACGTTTGAATTCCATCGCGGATAAACTGAGACGCAAATCGTTTAAAAGGCTTGTAAATAATAAAATTATCTGTCATGCGTCAAAATTTGAGCTCACTATCATGTACGGTTTGGAAATTATGGCAGTCTGAAGTTGGTTGCAGTTCAAATAAGAGCGTAAATAAGGAAAACAGTAAACTTTCTCGACCTCGTATTCAGCGATTTTAGGTTCCGTGAAAGGCTAAGGTCCCTTTTTTTTTAACGATTTTTTGTTCATTTACACTCTACATGCCTCGGGTTCATTTCACCTGATGAAAGTCTAAAATTCAGAAAGGTATCGTCCCAATGTTTTAGGTAGCATGCCATTACAATTTATATTCTTCTGCTTAATTGTAATACTCCTGACTTTAACGTTGCTTCTTTTCCTTATTAAAATTTCAAATGAGTTTGACATATTTACATACGCCACATTGTATACCTCTAGATGCAGTCTAAATGGTCAGAACTTGCTATTTCTCGCAAAACTACTAAAACGAAATCACGATCTACAAGCCTTTGTAGACTCCATAAAATGTCGGTAAAGCGAAGATTTGTTCTCACAGCAATACTGAATAATAATCCAAAAGGTATTAATATTGTCGACTAAGGAATATTCTCAGAAAGTGTGCCTGTTTGGCATCGAGAATTAAATCCGTGTGTTTTTCGATCCTGTCCATGACAAGAGCGGCCAGTTGCTGCGATCCAGCAGAGTGATATTCTTTTGAAAATTTAACCTATTTTTGGGAAACCTCTCATTTTTCGATGAATGGTTCCAATTGCTATGTCGTTGGTCCTATCGCAGTTTGAGAAAGTCCTTTAGAGATGCCTTCTAGAATAAGAAAATGTTATCGAGTGATGAAGGGTACTCATCTGCATTAACTTCCTCCATGATGATTGGTTTTCGCATTCGCCAAAGCTCATCGATAATGTGAATCTGCCCCCCCATTGAATTCTTACGGTGTGTATTGGAGGGCTATATCCAACAGAAACTTATTCTATTTTTTATTTTTTTTTGTACAGGAACCTCGGCAGTCCTCTTTATTTCATAATGTCGGAAGAAATTTTTAGACGCTGCAAAAAGTATGGCTTGCTATCAGAATTGCATGGTGTGGTATATGGTATTTATGGTGATTAAAATATTTTTTAAACGAGCGTGGGTATTATTGATAAAGAAGAACACAGTCCAGAACAGTTCTACATATGTGAATATGTGACCTAACAAGCATAAATGTACACATGCACGCCTTGCGAATTTGGGTATACATTTCCAACTAAAAAGCATTTAATGCATCTTGATTAGGAAACCACTACCACTCTATGGTGCACTACGAGCACCAGAATTTATTAATTAATGATATCGTAAAACAACATTTCTCAGCTACGATTACAATAAATATGAATATCTTTGCAACTGACCGCTGATATCTGGGACAATTCAGTTTAACTACAAACCCGCTGAAGCAAGCAATTTCCTAGAAAAAACATTACAAAATACGAGTATCATGCGATTGTGAAACACTTCACCGGATTCCGTCTGATTCTGATTTTTATTTTCGCAATGGATTTTCCTTTGTAACCACAAAACGAAATAAAAGCAACTCCAACCCAATAAAGAGTTCCTAGTTTCTCTGCAATTGACGCGAAAAAATTGTCTTTGGAGGTTTTTTTTTTTTATTATTATTTCGCGGAAAAATGTCGCAGCTATCATCATCGTCTGGCTCCAGTGGACAGTAAACAAATTGCCGCCAAGTTGACACAATTTTCCCTCGATTTTTTTCTCACCTAACCGACATTCCTAAGCATGTAGAAATATTTGATGAAGTTTGTAAAAAAAAAAGAAAAATAAAAAGAAAAAGTATGTAACAATAGTATAAAGCTATAACAAAAGAGATCATGAAAGTCCCATTGCCTAGCCTTAAGTGTCCTTGTCGATTTGCATGTAACCACCTTTCGTTTAGGACGTCGTAAAAGTTTGTGGCGCCAGGCTTACACGCACGCCAAGTGGGTGGTTTCTCACCACCAAAAGAACAGTCATCTAATGATGTCAGCCACATGCCCAGCAAGGGTGGAAGTTGCCTACTCACACCACACGTTGAAAGTAGGACGGTGGACAATATGTAATTATTTTTAGTCAACTGGGGACTGCATTAGCAGTGTATTATAGTGTGTATACTGTATATGTATTTAATTTTTTATAAAATGGCTGTGTCATGTCCTTATCGCAAGTAGTAGCCGTTTTCGTCCTTGAAATTTCAAATGCAGTTGGTTGGTAAAATTAATTTGAATTGAAAAAAACAGTAAGGCCAAGGCAGTTGAAAGGAACAGCGAAACCGTCAGAAGGTGGACTCGAGTTCAAGGCAACACCACAAACTTGTGTGCTCGAAATGGTAAAGTGGCATTGATTTGGAAATCAATACAAACTTCATATCGATGAATGGAGTGTGAATTGTTCTCTTCCATGGTTAGAAGTTTTTTTTTTGTTTGAAAAAAGTCAGTCTGTCTCATGCAGCTTGACTTGGCCACTATTGGGTTTTTTGTTTTTGTAGAGGAGTGAATCATCCGGATATCCTTAAAGCGCTAACTTTCTTAAACATACAATCTAATGTATTTATTCATTGCGATTTGTAATTTTTAAATTTGAATGCTCTGTGCGATGGAATCCGTTAATGTCTGCAAACTTTTACAGTGTAACTTTTTAACTTTTTAGTGAAAACCTCTACAAACTGGACCCAACAAACCAGTTGCACTCAATATGCGAGAACGCCCGCAAAGGGCTGTTTTCTAAGCTCATGTCCATAACTCACTTTTCTGCTATGCTCTCCTCATCCTTTAATGCATTATTATTTAGGATAGCTGATTATTCAAATTGAAAGTTGCAATTTTTCTAACTTATTCAAGGTTATAAGAGTTTAGCAGGCGCAGGCTTTCCCGAAATACGTTGGTACAGCAGAGCCTCGATAATCCGAACCCCCAAAATTTACACCCTGTTCGGACTAGCGAATCGTTCGGATTATACGAGTAGTATGCAGACATTTTGAAGGCATTTTTCGAAACAAAACAAAGTTTTTCGTAATTTAAAATATAGTTTAACAATGTAAAAAATGTTATATATGTAATCAACTTCATCCGTCCATTCTAAGCAAGTATTTAAGGCAGACACAGCTTGGGTATGTAGAATCCTGGCAACTGGTTCCGATGACTCCAATTCTTTTTCGCTTTCGATGTCCTGCTGATTCATTACTTGTCGGCTCCTGGCAGTCAATGTCATCACTGCTTAACAAGAAATTGTTCGTGCCTACCTCTGAAAAGCCTCTGTTACGAAAAATGCTTAATGGGAGATCATCTCCATGATCAAAATCATCTACATCTTGGCTAGACATTTCCTCTGATTCGAACAACAAAGGCCACAGAGGCTCCAAAGACTTTTTAAACAAATTTGAAAATAATTGCTGCCAACTTTGAGCCAATGTAAACACTGCATCTTTCATTGTGGTCTTTTTAAGCAGTTCAGATACTGCGCATTCTGGATCAACTTCTTGCTGGCCAAAAATTTGCAATAGGTGTTCTTTCTTGTATGTCACTTTAATGTTTTGAATCACATTTTGGTCCATGGGTTGAATAAGAGCTCTGCAATTAATTAGGTGGCATGTACAAAACAGTGAAATTTTCGTCAATCGATTGCAGATCTTCTTCAAGTGGATGCGCTGGTGCATTATCAGGAAATAAAAGTGCTATTAGCGGCATGTCTTTTTTTTCAATAAAAATTTCTTTACTTCGGGAATGAAATGTTTTAGCCACTCTAAAAATATTGGTCTTGAAACCTAAGCATTTCTTTGACCTGTGTAATGGACTGGTAACTTTTTGGCTGTTGCAAATGCACGTGGCCGTTGTGCTTTGACAACAACCAGCAAAGGCAGTTTGTGCGTTCCGGTTGCGTTTGCGCATGGCATAAATGTGATCATCTCCTTCGATACTTTGGAACCTGGGGCCCTACTCTCCGACCCAGACTCCAGCGTTTTGTCTGGTATCATTTTCCATAATGTTAGCATTATAGATTTGATCTGCAATCAGATCTTTTTCCATAAATTTTTCCTGAAATGGCTTCACAGCTGCTTCATTATTCGACAATTTCTCACCGGTTAGTTTTAGTTGGCGTATACCACGCATTTTCTTAAAATTATTTAACCATCCTCTACTGGCAACAAACTTACCTTTTTCAAGTCTTTCTTGGAAAAATTTGGCCTTTTCCATTAATACTTCACCTGACAAAGGGACGTTCTTTCTTCGGTGCTCTAAAAACTACGTAAAAAAAGCGTTTTCAAGCTGGGAGTTTTCAGGAATTTTTAAGGTTTTCTGGTGCCTGGACCCTTTTCTGTGTTTATTACAAATGATTTAATTTTTTCCTCCTTGCTCGTAACGTCGAAAATAGTGGGTTTCCCAACGTTATACTGCATTGCAAGAACTGATACGAGATACCTTGCTTAATGTTGTCCAAAATCTCGAACTTTCGTGATATTGTTAATGTGATATGTTTCCTTTTCTTCGATGTTGAACCCCTAATTTAAAAAGCACACGAAATGGTCGAAGAAACACCACGCAACAGTGTTAAATAAAACAAAACTGCGCGACAAACCGACTGTAAAAAATGTGAGCCGGATTCAATAAATAAATAAAACAGTTTTTACTGACTTCACTTTTAAGGACAATTGATAACTGATGACTTATGACTTAAGATCCTCCCTATTTATACTCAGTCATCTCGTTGCAACTGTCCACTCTGAAGATACGCAGTTTCGCCTACGTAGTTAGCCTGTGGTCATCCCTTTGGCCTACTGCGCAACCAAAAATGTAGGACCCCCCTTTGTTGTTAACGATGATGATTGACAGCTAAAGGGTTGTAATAGTACTGGATTGAGATGTTATCTTCCAGGGTTTATGATCCAAATATTTGTATCTGCGTATTATTGGGATTGTTGATGTGAAGTGATACCATTCTTCGTCATCGTTCTCCGGTACATCTGCTTACTCTGCGCGTCAACTTAAAGTTACTGTGAAAAGTAAGGACCGGTGCACATAAGCTGCAAAATAGATAGGATGATATACGTTGCAGCTCATGTGCACCGGGCCCAAGGGAACAGACTTAGTATTGCGTGGTGTGTGTGGCACTGTGAGTGACAGTAGACCCAAGTTAAATCAATTCTTCGAATTTTCGCTCTCGTTCCTGGACCCAAGGGGGGTCGTTCGGATTAGCGAGTGTTCGGATTATAAAATAAAAACTTGGTTTCACTATTTTGCTGATTTGCCTTTCAGCGCACTTAATCCTTCATTTACGAGTGTAGTCCCAGAAGTACCCGACCTAACAAAGGAAATACAAAAAAATTGGGGAAAAATATGTTTATTTCTCTACGTAGTCTCCTTTTAGTTTAATAGCTTCGATATCATGTTTGTTGTGAGAATCGTCGAGCTCCTTAAAATAGCTATCAACCGCAGACTCCACCTCTTTACTGTTGGCAAATCTTTTAACACTGAGCCATATTTTCAAATTCGGAAATAGAAAATAATCCGAGAGGGCTATATATGGCGAACAGGAAGCAATTCGAACTTTAACTAATTGATTTTGGCCATCGCAATGACGGTGCATTATCTTGATGAAACAAAACTTTTTTCCTCACCAAATGCGGCCGTTTTTTCTAGATTTCATCTTTCAAACGCTGCAATAAGTTCGCATAATACACGCTGTTGATTGTTTTTCCTTTGTGAAGATGATCAATAAAAATTATCCCATGCGCGTCCCAAAAAACTGAAAGATATTTGGGCTCAGTAGTTTTTTGGCTCCATGGGTGGCCCCCATTAAATGGGGAGAGTAAATTCTTATTGTTGATTTCTAGTCACTCAACTTACTTGATTTTCGTTAACTAAAAAAAAATGAATGTCTTTCGGGCGAGGCTGGGGCTCGAACATCGAACCTTCCGATTTGGAAGCCAGTCCAGTACCACCTAAGCCACGGCCATCACCTTGCCTGTGAATGGAACTGTCATCGCCTTCTTTGGAGCCGATTCTTCCCTTTGAGCCCATTCTTTTGACTGTTCCTTCGTCTCGGGTGTGAAGTGATGGACCCATGTTTTATCCATGGCTATGAATCGACCCAAAAACTCGGCTTTATTGCTATGACACTTCGAAAAACGCTCGATTGCAACATCCTCACGGCACTGTTTTTTTTTCCATTGTGAGTAATCGCGACATCCATCTTACGCACAGCTTTTTCATGTCCAAGTTTTCAGTCAACATGCGATGTACAGCGCTTTTTGAAATGCCTACCATATCTGATAGTTTACACACTTTCAATCGACGGTCATCCAATACCATTTTGTGGACTTTTTCAACATTTCTGGTGAACTCACCTCATTTAGTCGATCATTGCTTAAACTCTGCGACCCACCAACGAAGGAACAGACTCACCCAGAGTGGAATCCAGTTCCGTTTTGATGTTGGTTGGATTGAAGACTCAAATGAAAGTATTGTATCACATAACGATGGCCAATTTTTTCCATATTTAAAAATTCATTGATAACCTTCATTATTGTTGGCTGTCGAACAAATATGTTACTATCGTTGTCCAACTTCAAATTTAAGCTTTATAATGTTGGTACTTTCTACAATTGTCATTCTTTTTAAACAACAACCGCGATCTATACGTCAGGTTGAGTACTTGTGGGACAACCCTCGTATAATGAGGTTTTTCAGTTTTACAAAAACTCACACTCTTATTCATCGAACACAATCATTTTACTTACATGTGCCAACACCATGGGTTTGGATTACAGAGATACAATCTTGGTGGCGATTTTCACTGTCACTGAATTTAGTTTTGCAGGAACGCGTCATTCTTATGTGGAAAACCAAGCCTCTGGCAGCTTGAGACGGGGACCGGTGCCCCCATAACATCAACAGGGGTCTGTAACTGTTGTTGTAAAGAGCTTTAATTTCCAACTTCGTCTGGAGTTAAAATTAGGAGATCCTCAACAATGTTTTGTTTACGGTTCACTTACTAGAAATGAGAATATAAGGAAAAGAATTTTTTATAACATTTGATGATGATTGATGAAGCTCTTTCCATTTAAAAATGTTCGTGAACAAACAAAAGTTGCCATACATAGGATATACTCGTAGCTCGATTCAAATTAGTTGGCCAACGGCCACATGCGCAAAAATTTAAATCAGAGATTGCATGGGTGTGAACGTGCTCTTCCATATTTTGTTTCTTTTTTCGCGATCATTTGCGTATATTTTGTGTAGTAGCGTTCCCTTTGTTTTTTTTTGTAAAAAAAAAAATTGGATTTTTGTGAGAACAAATTTAAGAGACATGCAGCAGATTGGACAACGGATTTAAATCGAGTTGTACTGAGAACCCATGATTGATTCATCAGCGACTCAATTAAGTGCACCGTCTGGCATTGTATTACTTCAGAAAATGTTAATGGGGTCAATTTTCTTTGAAAACGATGCCGCCTATTTTCTAACCATATTCAGGCTACGAATGAATATTTTTTGAGGCCAACGATTGTTGGCAGTCCTGAGATGCAACTACATAAGGACATTTTTGGGCACTGAATAATTTACAAAAAAAAAAAAACAGGGTTTGACAGTCCCAGTCTTTTTTCCATGGGGATATTTGAAAGAAAAAGTGTACGTAAATAAATCCAAAACTATTTCGTCGTTGTCTTGCGAAATGTTAAGGATAACGCTCTAGAAAAGCCTTTTTTTGTGAGGCTGACACTCAGCATTAATTCCACATCAGCCGGTTATTTTACCATATCCAATTATACACTGTCTGCAGATGATCTGCAGTCAGCATTCGAAAAGAACTTTTTAATATTTCAAAAATTCCTACAAAACTTCCAAAACCTACATTATTGTCGAACCTTATTTAGAAACTGTCGCTAAATATTCCCTATAATAAAATTTTAATAGAGCCCTCCCATACTCAATTCGAAATCTCAGACCTTTTGAAGACCTGATATGTGTTTTTCAAAGTTTCATTTTTGAAGGTATGGTGTTTCCAGTAAATTCGTGGAGTCAAGAGAGTCAGTTTATCTGAATGAATGCGATACAGATAAATACCTCAATATTGAGGGCTATCCATTTTCCAACTTCAGGATTTGTTTTTTTTTTTTAATAAAATACAATTTAATGTTTGGACGATACCGTTTTATATGAAACACAATATATTAGTCTAATGACTGTTTTCTACATATATTTCTGGCTGCATTAGAAATTCTCCAACATCTAAGGAACTACGGCATTGCGCCAACCCTATATGTACATCCACAAAAAGTCCAGTGGCGATAAATTGGCGGCCACTTATGTAACCAAAACGTGAGATGATACAGTCATATAATTTTTCACGCAAATTATCTTGTTGCGTGCTGCGTAGCATACGAGTATGACACCATCCTGTTGGAATCACATGTCCTCCAAAACGAAATTATCGATTTTGTGCTGGAAAATCGGTTGAATTGCGCTTATAACGCAGGCCCAAAACCGTAACTCTTTGGCTTTTTAGTTATCAAAATATCAAGAACCGACCGGGTTGCCTGACGGCAGTATGCACTAAACAGTGACTGCTTGTTCAAGGAAAAATCACCGGAGGATTACGGGGGCGGGTCAATAAGTCCGTGACTTTTGGATTAAAACACATTTTTTGATAAAAAAATAATTTTATTTTTCAACGTAGTCTCCCTTGAGCTCTATACACTTTGTCCAACGCTTCTCCAATTTTTTTATCCCTTCCAAAAAAAATGATTTGTCGAGGTCCTCAAAATGACGAGATGACTTCATCATTGGAGTCAAATCTTTTTCCACCAAGCCATTTCTTCAGGTTTGGGAACAAGAAGTAGTCGCTCGGAGCCAAATCTGGAGAATAGGGTGGATGAGGGAGCAATTCATAGCCCAATTCATGGATTTTTGCCATGGCAACTGCACATGTGTGCACCCTTGCATTGTCTTGGTGGAAAAGAACTTTTTTCTTGGCCAAATGAGGTCGTTTTTTTTTCAAATCGTCATTGAATCGGTCCAATAAGTTGGCATAATATTCCCCATTGATTGTTCTTCCCTTTTGAAGGTAGTCAATGTTGATTATCCCGCGTGCATCCCAAAAAACAGTCGCCATAACTTTATTGGCTGACAAACCCACCTTGGCCTTCTTTGGCGCCGATTCACCCTTAGAAACCCACTGTTTTGACTGTTGTTTGTTCTCTGGTGTGTTGTGATGGATCCATGTTTCGTCCACGGTTACAAAACGGCGCAAAAACTCCTCCATATTGCGATTAAACAACGCCAAACCTTCCTGTGAAGTTGTTACACGATTGCGTTTGTGGTCGACTATGAGCAAACGCGGCACCCATCTTGCGGAAAGCTTTCTCATGCCCAAGTGATCATTCAAAATTGAAACCACTGAGCCATGCGAGATCCCTACGGCTTCCACAATCTCTCGCACTTTCAATCTTCGGTCGGCCAACACCATATCGTGAATTTTTTCGATTGTTTCGGGTGTAGAGACCTCAACTGGGCGTCCAGGACGTTCGGCATCTTCAGTGCTTGTACGGCCACAACGAAATTCAGTAAACCACTTTTTTACCATTGAAATCGATGGTGCAGAGTCCCCATAGTATTTATCAAGCTTAGCCTTGGTCTCGGTAATGGTTTTTTTTCGCAAGAAATAATGCTTAATAAGCACACGAAATTCACTTTTTTCCATTTTCTCCTCAAATTAGTGAGTAGTCTGATAAAAATAGCTGTCAAACACAAACTAACTGACGCAGCAAGTTTAAATTTTGACAGGAGTCAACTGACAAATGCCTGTTGACAGGAGCAGTGTTACTGTTTCAGTAAAGAGGTTAGAAATTCAAAAAGTCACGGAATTATTGACCCGCCCTCGTATTATCTCCCCACATACAACAGGTCTATGTTATTTACTAGGATTAGTATATCGAAAAGGTTGAAAATTTGCCTCATTGTTAACAATTTTTTCGACAAAACAATTGTCTCTTGGTCAAAGTTGAATGCATTCTGAGTATGTTTTGTGCTTTACAAAGCCTCTGGGCTTGTTCTTGCGTTGACTTTCTTAGCCAAATTGCCAATTGACAATTCGAGCTATCCACACTATTGTAATAACACTCCGCATCCAGTCGCTTAGTGTTTAGTTACTACAAAACTAGTACATTAGGAATTGCTTGTTGTTTTAGTAGTATAACCAACACGTAGATTACGCCGCACAGGCACCATGGAATTGTACAATTTAACAATTTCTGTTCTTTATTCGGTTGAAAACGGATTCACGAGATTGACGTGCGCAAAAATATTTATAGCTGTCAAAATGGCAGCTCTGTGAAACACTAGATCTCAAAATGAATAACCCGCTGTGTGTAAACATGCATTTGAAGATATCAGTCCACAATAATCACATCATACGTGCGGTTTTGAGTTTGCTCATATTGTTGAGCTGACTTTCTTCAGCATCTTTTTCGAATCTTGAGGCCGGCTGGTTAAAATTCAAAGTTCAGTTGGTTTTTAGGCGGGATTTTTCGATAACCTTCTTTGAGTATTTTTAAAATCAGCTGATTCTTATTGAAACAGCTTTTATTCATTGGGACTGGTGATGAAACGTGGTGTTTTTAAAAACGATCTAGAAATCAAGTGCCAAGTGGAAAGCGCCAAACGAGTCAAAACCTAAAAAATCTCGTTTGGAGAAGTCAAAAGTGAAGACAATGCAAATCTACATTGCGATTCCAAGGGCATTGTCCCCAAAGAGTTGGTTTCACCGGGCCAAATAGTTAATGTACAATTCAATCTTTTTTTTTTATTTCATAAAGCAGCGCGCGCTCAAGGGGTTAAGGTACCCTTAAAACTGGTTTTTTAAATGTCTAAATGTTATAATGAGTATGAAATAGAGAGCTTGGCAGGGCATTCCACAAGCGAGTTTTTCGGCTTAGAAACGAATCACGATATTTCAGAGTACGTCCGAAAGTAGACTTGAGGGTATACTGATGAGCATTCATAGCGAGACGGGTGTTACGGTTGAAAGTTTGAATGGGCGGAATGCTACTGGCGATTTCTATGGAGCACTGGTGGTGGAAATAGCGATAAAACAAAGTGGGACACTAGACATTTCATAGGTGTTCGAGGGTGTCCATGACTGAGTGATATTGGTATCAGCTATGAGTTTTATTGCACGGTTTTGAACCGGTCTAACAGATGCAGATATGTTTTAGGCGCACCTGACCAGATGTGAGCATTGTACTCCAATTTTGGGCGAATGAATGCCAAATGAATGATCTAAGGCCAGATCAGAAGGAGAAAAGTATTTCTTACATCGTTTGAGGAGACATAGGCATTTCGCAGCATTTTTGGCGACATCGAATATGTGGTCATTCCAACGTAAGTTGTCATTGAAACACCTACCGAGAATGTAAATGCCATTCGAGAAAAATGGCTGGGTATTTAAATTTCGCTTTAACGACTACAGACAGAATTGTGTTTCCTGAACTGGTTATGCTGTTGATATCGGAAGGCTGCCGTTCCCGTTCTACAGCCGAAGAGCAGGGACGTGTGTCCGAAAACGAATATGAAAAGCAGTGAATACTGCCGTCAGCAAAGCATTATATTGGATTAGAAGTGGCAGACAAGAGTTCATTGATAAAAATTAAAAAGAATGTCGGAGACAGAACGGAGCCTTGTGGCATTTTTGTTTTTTTTGTGAATATCAGACTTGAAACCGTCCGAGACAACTTGAATTGAACGCTCCGAAAGGCAATTTCTAATCCATTGAAAAAGAGAGTCATCGATCCCAAAAGCACGCATTTTCGACAAAAGAGCCTGATGCCAAACTCTGTCCAATGCCTTAGAACTATCAAGTGCAACTATCTTCCTTTCGCCAGAGTGATGTACGCTTTGGTTCCACTTTTCGATGAGACATGGCATCAAGTCACCAGTGGACCTGTTGCTATAAAAATCGTACTGCCGGTCTTTAAGAAGTTTTCGTGTTTCGAGATATTTCATGAGCTGACGGTTTGTCAGCGTTTCCATGACCTTGGGAAGAATGGACGTAAGTGCATTGGGTTTGTAAGAGGAGAAGAAGAAGATTCGCCTTTTTTACGGACGGGGTGGACAAATGCTGTTTTCCATTTGCTCGGAAAGAGTCGTAAAGAATAGGATTGATGAAAAAGCTTACGCAGTTTTTCCTGTTCCTGAACACCTGTTCTGAAAAAGGGGAGATATACTATCCGGGCCAGTGGATTTGTGAATGTTAAGATCTTTAAGTACTCTTGCTTCTACACGAGTGCGAAAGTGGATACGTCTAATTGAAGATTCGACGCACTTAAATGTAAGCGGATCAATGCACAATCTGAAAGTGTTGTGACCGATTTTTTGGGTAAAAATCGCATTTTATCTGTATTGGCATGATTTGTCACCGTACAACTTTTACTTGTTCGGAAAAATGCATTTCCCGATGAAAGGAAAGCGTTTTGTGGACGTAGAAGCCACCCAAGAGACTTGTCGGTACAAGTCTTGAAGCACATCCCGCCCGAGGATCTAAAACACTCATTGGAAATGCTTTTAGGCCGTGCAAATCACTGTATTGAGTCGGAAGCAGACTAACTTGTATAAAACAGAACATAAAAATAAATCGGTTTTGCCAAAAAAAGAACTTTTTGTTGTTCTTATTTTTAAAAAGTTTTGTTTACTTTGGAACCAACCTTGTATATAATTTTCGTGACCCTTTTCCTTTTTTTTTAGCATAAAATAACCAAAACGCATCGTTATTATAGTTGTTGCTGTCTTTACATTCTTTTAGTAGCGAATGTGTAATATTACCTGTTTATCTTATACCCTTTGTAACTAATCCTCACAAATTTCGGATTTTTAAATCACATTGACAGATATGTATTTGTTATTTCGACAAAGTCTATTCAACAAGTGTCCTTTGGATGTTAGAAAAAATTTCTATTCATACAAACACATGTTTTGATGGCATAAATTTTGTCAAATTGGATTGATGCCAAGTTCTAAAACGGAAAAACAAATCCGAATGGCGGGATGCGTAAAAAAATATTTGTACCCAGTAATAAGGGCAAATTGCCAGACTTTGGTTAGATCTCTGCACCGGGAGGGGTTTTATTCGGAATTTCTCTCTTATATTAATGTGACCATTATACTTCAAGATATATAATGGGGACGACTATTATCAGATTTTGTTGCAAATGTGTTTGTTTGAAGGTAGCTTCAGTTTTCAGTAATGTGATTTAGCAAGGCAACTATCTCGCCTTAACTTGGCCTGCTATGCGGGATATATACAATATTTGTGTGTGTTCAATCACCTCTGTCACCTATGTGCAACAATATGACTTGATTATAAACAAACAAACTAAAATGTTTTACATGAGCATTCACATAATAACAGTCTCCGTTTAAAAATAGAACCAGAATATTATTAGCTATATTGTCTAAACAACAAAGCGACTTTGATTAGATCGTTTTCAACTGATTGCTTTAACCTTGAATATTGATTCAACTAAAAGCGATTAGTAATAAAAGGTGATTCTTTTGCTGTTTGATTTTTCAGTGTTCTATTTTTGACAGCTCACGCATGATTCGTGACATGTGTCAAAGTCAAACATGCCATTTCATCATGGAAAGACTTACACCAGAACAACGCATACAAATTGAATTGAATTTTATTATCAAAACTCGTGCTCTGTGAAAAAGTTTTTCGCGCACTTCGGCCATATTAAGGTCGTCCTAATCGGCCTACTGAACAAGCAATTCCAGCCATAGTGATCAAATTTCGCGCCAATTTCACGCTATTGAACATGAAGTGCGTACAGAGGAAATTATTGCTGCTTTATCCGCCAGTGTTAATGAAGGCCATGATTTGTCTATTCGTCGCCGTTCGCAGTAATTGGGATTATGTAACTCGACTACGTGGAAGATTTTACGCAAGGATCTTGGTCTGAAACCTTACAAAACGCTGCTGGGGCAAGAACTGAAGCCAAACCGCCTGCCACAGCGTTGAATTTTCAGCCAAGCTGGAGGAAGATTCGCTTTTTTATCGAAAAGTCGTCTTCAGCGACGAAGCTCATTTGTGGTTGAATGGGTATGTTAATAAACAAAACTGTATTTCGTCCGGCGAGCAACTTCAGGCAATACGAGAGCTGCCGATCCACCCGGAAAAATGCACTGTTTTTTGCGACTTATGGTCCGGCGGAATATTGGCCCGTATTTTTTCAAAGATGACCATGAGAACGAGGTTACCGTCAATGGCGCCCGCTATCATGCAATGATTTCGGACGTTTTTTTTTGCCCAAAATGCTCAAGCTGAACCTGGTCGACATATGACGTTAAGACGGCACTACATGCCGCATTGCACGCGAATCGATGGACCAACTGAGAAATGAGTTCGGTGAGCAATTTGTCTCTCGTTTTAGACCGGTGATTTGGCCGGCTAGATCGTGTCCCTCAGGGTTAGATTCGAACACTCTGCGGCCGGGACATTGGTATCCATTCGCTGTACACCTCCTAGCCATCTCAGATGACTGATGTGCAGTTTTCTGACTAGATCGATGTCGCTGTACAGCTCGTATCGTTCGTCGTTAAATCTTCTCCTCCAAAGCCCGTCACCGCAAACGGGACGAAGGATTTTTCTCTCGAAACGACTGAGGATATCTTCATCCGCTTTCAATAGAGTTCATTCTTCAGGGTGGCATAAGGTAGGACTGGGATGACAGCGCGTCGCCTTGTCTAAAACTTCTTTTGACATTAAAGGTCTCGGTTAAGTCGTCACCAAGCTTGACGGAATTTGTCATTATGCACAAACGAACGAGCTTGGCAGGTATACCAAAACTAGACATGGCTCTATATAACTCGTCGCTATAAATGCAGTCATATGCGATACCATATGGTGGGTATCGATTTGGACTTCTTGAGCTGGTTGATTGTGGACTTTCTTGGCCTGAAACCGCACAGATAGGGGCCTATCAGATTGTTTACGAAGGGTTTTATACGCGAAGGGTTCACGCAATATGGCAGGTGCGATGTATGAGGAGACTTATGCCTCTATAGTTGGGGCAGTTGAGGGGGTATCCTTTTTTGTGGATCGGGAAAACCGTACTAAGATCCCATTGTTCAGGCACGCACCTTCTGAACAGGCCTGAGAAATGAATTGCTCTCCACAAAGCGAATTCCAGCATATATGAATACCTCTGCCAGTAAGCCATCAGGTCCAGTTGCTCTCTTGGATTTCAGCTTAGAACTTCGTATCTTTACTTCATTTGGGCTATGTAGACGGATAAATGGAGATATCAGTAGAGTTCTTATTCCCACTTCGTACCTCTTTGAAGAGGGAAACATTAAAGGGAAATCTTGGTCCTTCTGTCATCATCTGAAATATAGAGGGGAAAACATGGATTAAATCCGGAAACACTCCTTGCCTGCCTCTCTGGTGACCAAATAAACTTTTCGGTGTAATATATCGACCTCCAGATGGTCGTTCTCCAACTCTTTTTTTATTCGTTTTGCTTTCAACATAATGCAAGGAATTCGAAAAACCCAGACCGTTTTAACAATTTCAATTATAACTCCGAGTATTTTGTGAAAGAAAATCCTGCTTAAAGTTAGGGGTTTGGTATACACTGCAGTTGTTGACTTAGCTTTAAGATGAGTGCGTGCCTTAATTTTGGCCGATGCACGCGGAATATAAGGGAAAAGTTTCAGCGACTGACGAGGTGATCCAAAATAGAGCGATCTGTAGAATGGCGCTATAGGCAGCAAATTAAGCCAACCAGATGCATGGTATAAATAACATATGTATCATAGTTATAATTATGCGAGTTTAATTTGTCAATGTTTCATATCATAAAAGAAGAAGTTCTTTCAAATTGCGTCTATGCAAACGAAACCGCTCACTACCTTAAGTTTCTTAGCAAAAAGCAAACTAGGACGACAAGGGTCGTAGCCAAAGTGGGCAAGGTCTTGATGGGCACAATTTTTTAAAGTACAATACTATATAATGTTGATGAAATGACTTGACAGCTTTATTTTTGACATCAAAGGTGTCGGCGGTATTAAAATTTACCTTTATGGAGTAGCGAGCGTTTTCTATTATCATCTTCATCATCACCGCTTTGCATGGATGTCAAAATTAGATGTCTATATATTTTGTTTCTTTAAATTATGGCCATTGTGGCCTTACAATCGATTGACAGACAGTGAATCGGTTTGAAGTTACGATTTCCTATATACCATATATCTGGTCGATAGTGGACTTACCAAGCATAAAAACATACCGATGGCACATTGTTGGCTAAGGGGCTTATAGAGTTTATGGAGTGTGATGGATAAAATCGTATACGCAATGTTAAGGAGACTAATCGCTCTGGAGTTGGTGCACTTTAGCATACGAATCTGAAATTTCATTCATTTGGCCATGTGTTTCGAATGAGTTGGTATGTGCTCTCTGCTTATACTTGCTTTGTTTGGCAGTTGGCACTGCTGTTCTTTCGAAATCCTAGTTTGGATATTACTTTCCAAAACCCTTGCAAAGGTTTGGGATCGCTGTTAACCTTTATTTGTTTATTCTGGTTAACAGCGAAGTGTAGGTCAAGATAGCCCTTAAACAAGCAAAAGTCAGAAGAAAAAATTCTTCATCAGCAATATACAATTCCTCTAGATTTTCAAAACCGACTGCAGCTATTACTACATTTTTATCTGCAAACTTCTGCTGTTTTGTGTCCTTTGGAAGGAACTGATATTTTTTTCTTCCCATTTTCCCGCCGTCTTCATAGAATTTGTGGTGAGTTTTCGTCTTTCTCTTGAGTGCTGCTTCATACGCCTTCTGTTTCTGTATATCGATTGTCGTCACTCTTCATCTAATCAGGGTTTCGTTGTTGTAGTCAGATGAAACTCAGCACATTAAATACGACGTCTCTGATGGCTCCCCTATAATGCTGAACTCTTACTGCTGCCGGTATCAGAGTTCTTGAATTAGTCGATCAGAAAAGTTTTTAATAATTACTCGCGATTGCAGCCGTCTAAGTCAGGGTTTCTAACAGTACTTACTTCTTCGGGAGTTTTTTTTTGATCTTGATTTCAGTCGGTTTCAGGATAACTCCCCGCGTACACACGATTCATGCTCACTTCAAGATGCGTGGGTCAATGTTGACTCCTTAAAACGATGGGGCATCGACAATATGTACTAAAGTTGTGCCTTCCGTCAATTGCAATCTCCTTGACTGTTTTTTTTTTTTGTAGTCAATCATCTTGAATCCGTTTCCGATGCTGGTTGGGTACGGTTTGTATTCCAAATGTCATATTTTGGAGATGCTGGCATATGAGTGTAAGAACATTGAACATTGCTTCTAGGATGTCGCCTTTCTCCTCTCTGTGCCATGAGCCTTACATGCAGCTTATGTTAGCAAAACATTCATACTATGCCTTGCTTGAACCAAGCTTAAGGACTGAATATCACCTATACACTTAGCGAAATTCAACGAAAGGCAGTCAAGGTAAAATAAAAACAGAAGAAATTTCAGTATAATAAATAAGGTAAAATTTCTAACTTAATAGTGAGTCCAACTGCCAGACTTGGTTATAAGTTCCAGCATCCGACTTGGCATCGGATTAACCATGTTTTTGAACTCCTGCAATTAGAGCCCATTCCGTTGTAGCGGCCTTGCGTAAATCCTCCACCGAAGCAAATTTGCGCCCGCCAGCATAAACACGACGAGACAGATTTACCCACTTGTTTTCGATCGGGTTTAAGTCCGGTGAACGTGCTAGCCACTCTAAAAGTTGAATTTCTTGCTGGAAAATTGTATTTGAATCCGACTGATGGTCCAAAAAGTCTACCAAAACATCTTCCAACAGAGTAATATAAATTTCTGCTTTGATTCGTCCATAAATTTTGCATATTGGAGTCCTGCAATGAAAGCTCCAAAGTTTCGCTTAATAGAGAAGCTCACAGAGCTTTTTATATCATGCCAATAATAATTAAAACCGACTGGGGCATCAAGGTTAAACGTCTTTTCGTCCGAAAAGATCACGCTTTTCCACTGTTTAGACCATGTGTTCTTTGGCAAAGTATAGTCAGACACCTTTATGTGCTTCTGTAAGAATTGGTTTTGACTGCATTTTTTTTCAAACCGGTCAGTTACTGGCAGCTAAAATTTGTTGTGCACGCCGTTTAGATATCGGCAACTTTAAATCTGAAATAATTTTAGGAGCAGTAGCATTTTTTTTGCAATCCAGCTCGGATAATGGCCGATTTCTGCCCTGGTGAAAATTTTGAGTGTTTTTGTTTCTCCGGTTCGCGTTGTAATTTAATAATATTATCGATTGCGGAAGCCGATCGATTTAATTTAATGGAAATTTGGCGCTTGGACAAACCGGTATCCTTATACGCGTGGATTTTGGCGGTTTCCTCATCCGAGAGCGTTTTTCCTTTTCCCATTCTGACTTGCGGCCAATAATCATCGAAATCCAAAACTTCTAAATGAAGAAAAAATATTTTCAATTGTTTTCACCAAAAAAAAAAAACCTGATTTCGTTTCCAACTTACAGCTTTTCAACATAAACAAGAAATTGTATGAGCGGGAGTAACGGTACTTTCAAAACATACGTTGAAGACAAGGCAAAAACAAAATAAAAGAAACAAATTGGACATAAATACTCGTATTCGTTTAAACTACGAACACATTTTCTGGACAAAAGTGCATCTGCCTTTAATTAAATATCGCTGAGTGTAGGTATGTGCTTGCGCTGGTTTAAGTATTTGAGTGGTTAAGTGTGAGCATTCGGCGGCTTTATCTTGCGTTTTAAACCGGGCTTGGCTGTGGATTGGTGTCAGAGGCATTCAGGAAAAGAACAAATTGAGAAACACAGGAAAATAACAGAAAAATTCTATCGTTTTCGATTCAACTAATCCCACAATCCTCGTTATATCTCCTCCACTCATATTTATTACGCCTCCTTAATAACATATGTCAACCTACCATAATTTAAAGGTCAAATTATTGTCCTTTACAAGTAATCAACCAAAGAACATCCTCCAATGATAATTCCAGGTCATTTCGTATTACGAATACACATTCGTTTCCTATCTATTACAGGGTGACGGTTTCCGATTTAATTGGAAAATATGAGTATCTCTGTGAAAAGATTACAGGCTTTTACTTAAGTGGTCCAGCGTGTGTAGTAAAGTCTATCTGTCAGGACTACAGCATGTGCGTGATTTATGTTAGAGAAGCGAAATCACCCAGTTCTTCTTGCCGCCAATACGAACGTGTGCTCACAAAATAACCACTCGTGAGTCGGGTGAATGAATGTTCCCTCCAAAACAACAAGAAGGCGGTTATTTTTGAAGTATTGGTATTTTTACATAAAATAAAGCTTGTTTCCATCGGAATCGATTTAAGGTGATTCCATTTGTCCCATAATCGTTACAAAATGTATATCTGGTATCTGATTACTTTTTCAAGTGCGACACGTGTTTGAATTTTTAACACGCCCGCGTAAATCTTGGTAATCCGGCGGAACCCCCAACCGAAATACATGTGCTCTTCCACAACTGAGAGCCGGAAGAAAAAAAAACTAAAGAAAAATTGTAGCTCGTTGAAATCTTTTTATTTTTATTTTTTTTTGAAAGATTTAATTGAACATTACGCTAATGTGAGAACATAAACGCTGGTTCAATGACGAAACGTGCCCGATTTATCGTTATTCCTCACATAAATTTCGACAAGAGCTTTCCTCGAGAATCCGAAATTGGGAAAATGACGAGGGTTCGCGGTTTCTGTGATATTTTTGGTTTTAATTAAAAATTGGCATTGCTGACGTTTAAGAGATATTGCTAAAAATAAATTGAAAATAAAGATTTGGCTAATTAGTGGGCAACGTCTAAATCCAAAGGATTTTTGGCAAACGTCTTTATAGAGAATGATTTTTTGTTTTTTCTTTTGGAATATTCTTTTTAAATTTTAAACGCTGAATCAACAGATGGTTTTGATAGTGTCTTGTCAAAATTGTTTGGTTTTCCCGCTTGACTGTTGGTTCAAGTTGTCAAGTTTGTGGGCAAAATGATTCACGAATGTGTCTTTTTGAATATTATTGATTGAGGGAACAGTGTGAATATGGTAAATATGGCTAAGGAAAACAAATGGGGATAAACAAAGAGATATTTGCAATGAGATTTTAGGTTTTAGTAGCGTTGCCATTCAAATTTTTTTTTTTTAAGGTTTTGTGGAATGGTATCATTGTTAGATTTAGTAGGCAGACAGGACTAAGAGCATTGTTGTCAATGGTGCAAAAGAAATCTTGCGCAATTAGTTTTATTTTATATTCACTGCGGTGAATCTCAAATACAGAAAGCGTTTGCCTTTTATCCTCCCTCATTTTCTAGATCCGGGATATGCTCTGTGTCTGATCGTCTTGGAAGCTGTGACTTGAAAATCCTCTCGACTTAGTTAGTATTTACAGTGCTGGCCAAAACTAAAACAACTAAAATTGCAAATCCGTGTTTTGCGATACATTTCACATATGTAAATTAAGTTCAAAGTTTAAAAAAAGATTTCCCAATAGCTTGGAGTATTCTTGAATAATTTATAAAATCAATGAGCAGCAATTTTACGGCATTAAAAAAAAATACAGACATCCGGAATTTATTCAGAAAATTAAAAATTCTAGTTTACTCATCTAAATCTATGTATATTGTCCCCTTCAAAGTAATCCCCACCGACTGCAACACACTTATGCCAGCGCTTGATGCAATCCTCGAAACATTTTTTATATTCGGTTTTCGGTATGTCCATCAGTGCTTCCTGCGATTTTTCCATTACTTCCTCTCGGCTGCCGAAACGCGTTCCCCGTAGTGGTTGTTTAACTCGATTGGACAGAAAGAAGCCACAGGGAGCCAAATCAAGTGAATTCGGTGGCTGTTGGATAGTATTTGTTGCAAGTACGAATAATGATGGCACTGTACAACCGCGACGGTGCGTTATCATAGTGCAAAATCCACGAGTTTTCTGCCCACAATTATGGTCTTTTTCGGCGAATTGCTTCACGCAAACGTTTCATAACGCCCAAATGATACGAGTACTCTTTGTTTACTGTCTGGCCTTCTGGCAAAAATTCATGATGCACTACACCGTTGTAATCCATGAAAACCGTGAGCATTGCCTTCTTTTTTGACTGAAAACGACGTGTTTTTTTGGTCTGGGCTCATTAGGTGAACGCCATTCACTTGCCTGATGTCTGGATTGCATGTCGTACTCATAAACCCACGTCTAGTCTCTAGTAATGATCCTTTTGATGAATGTGGGATCGGATTCAGCCTCGCAAATCATCTCTTTTGCGACGTCAACACGGTCTCTTTTTTGCATGAAATTGAGGTCTTTTGGCACCAACTTTGCTGCTACACGACGGAAACCCAAATCATTAACCAAAATGTCTTGGACGGATCCATAGGCAATGTTCAAGTCCTCTGCTATCTTTCTGATGTTTAATTTGCAGTTATTGACCAACATTTCTTTTACTCGTACTTCATCAATGCTTTCGTCGGTTTTCTATGTCGATGGTCTGCCAATGCGTTTATCATCTTCGATTGACTCACGACCACTTTTGAACCGTTGAAGCAACTGGTAAACGACCGTTTTCTTTAGAGAATCGTTGCCGAAACACTTTTCCAACATTTCCAACTTTCGCGCACCATTAAATCCGTTTTTTGCGCAAAATTGAATACAAGTTCGTTGTTGCAAATTTATATCCATTTCTAAAATTGTAAAATTGTACACAGAGATAGATGTACTCTTGGCTACGTAACTTTTGCAAATGTCAAGCTATGACGCTAAGATTTAGAGGGAATGTCAACGACACATTTACCAACTTAACAAAAAAAAAACAGAACTCAAATCGGAACACGGTGGTGTGGTGCGGGAACTTTTAGATCAAGGTGGAATGCTTGCAATAGTTTTAAGGAGGACTATTTACACCGAGTCGTACATTAAGTTTAAACGAGCCAGAAATGACTGCGACGTCTTTCTCAAGCGTGTGAAATTCCAATACGACCAAAAACTGAGGTAAAAAATACTGCAATGTCCCAAAGGCAGTAAAAATTGTTGGTCGTTCGTCAAAAACATTAGAAATTCTGCTTCATCCTCCTTCCCAACGTTCATTTACAATGGCATTCGTTCTGTCAGCTCTTTGGACAAGGCCAATCTGTTTGCTGCACACTTTGCGGCCAGCTCAACACTCTCAGATTGTGCTTTGTCTCCGCCTGCACTGGAGTGCGTCGAATTTCCAAAGGGACAAATCCAAGTTTCGCATTCGTGTAGTACCTACAAGAGTACTTCAAGATCTTAACATTCACAAATCTGCTGGTCCAGATGGTATATCTCCCCTTCTTCTGAAGAGATGTCCTTCCCCATTGGAAAAATGACTGCGTGAGCTTTTCCATCAATCCTACGCTTTAGGACTCTTTCCGAGCAGATGGAAACAGCATTTGTCCAGCCCGTCCCTAAAAAAGGCGAATCTTCTTCCCTCAACCATTCTGCCGGTCATTAAGAAGTTTTCGTGTTTCGAGATATTTCATTAGCTGACGGTTTATCAGCGTTTCCATGACCATGGGTCTCTAGGAAGAGAGGTGCAATTTTATTTCTATTCCACGGGGATCGCGAGAGAAGGTGATGATGCGATTTGCTGTGTCTTGGCGTTGTGTGGAAATGTAAAATTGGGATAATATTGAGTGCAAATAGGTTAGATGTGCAACGAAAAGACTCAGCTCTTCATTCAGTAAAGAATTTTTAATGGCTCCCTGATGTGCTAACTGTTTTATGTGTTTTTCTTGGCTTTTTGTTTTTAGCGGACCAGAGCACTCATACAAAAAACTTGTCCTTGTATGTTCCTTTCACTCGAATTTCTCAGTCTTTCATAGAAAGATAAGCAAACGCTTTAACTATAAAGTGCCTATAGTACCAGTCGCAGCAAATCACTGCCGAATATCTCCAGCTTGATATGAGCGTAGGCCGGACACTCCGCGGTGTCCTCGTCATCACTGTCACAACAAACGCCGCAGAATATCGTGTAACTTATGCCTTGCAAACATAGGTGCTTACCAATTTCATAGTTCCCCGTTATGACACGTTGAGCAGACTATAGCCTTCCCTATGAGCTACATTAGAGACCTCGGCGTCCTGTTTACATGAAACCGAGGTGATGATGTAAGCCCTAACACAGGATGCAGGAAATCTTAACAGAGTTTCGGGTACTGAAAAACTCTCCTCTCCAGCCTTGCTAAGCAAGTTAATCAGCGATCTCATTCTCGGGGAAGATCCCATTGTGATCTCAGACCCAAACAAAGCTCAGTGAATTCAGGCTCTCGAATGCGTACAGAGAAGAGTTACGTTCTCAAACTCGCTGGGTAGTGGAAGGCCTTAAACGCTACATAGTCCCCTCCTCTGATTCTTCAGAGTATATTTCATTGCCACCAGCACTGGATACATCTTCATATAGAAGACAGGCGCAAGGAATCGAACATTGTCGCGCTCTAAGAAGAGATCAGTGCCGCATTCTTCTGGCGGCATTCTAGCTCAGATTCTGACTGAAACCATTCCCAGGCACAGAGAAAGCAGTTTATAAGACTGGAGTCCACAGACAGCGGTGAATAATCATCAAAATACCTTGGTCGAGACGACCATGTGAATTATCGCAATTGCCAGCACCAACTTCAGTATACGAGTATTCATGTGGGGTCACACATTTAACGTCTAGTCCGGATGTCTTTGGCACTTGGTTCGACGTCTCTCTTTGTGTCTGAAATTTGCTACAACGGTAAGCCAACCAAATGAAAGAAAGTGGTCACAGAATTTAAAATGTCTCTACGACCCTTGAGTTCACTTATCTGCCTGAATGGTTTGAATTTTCCATTAGCAACGAATTCGTGTCGTATAAAATATCGGCTTTCAGGTGACTGTATCTAACGAGGCAGTTTGGGATCACTGATTGGGGGTGTGATTGACACCGATAGCCCTAGCGACTAAAAATGATCGATTAATTTAAGAATTCTCTTTTATCGGAAACATTGAAACTTGAAATGTCAGCACAATAAAATTCTTATCTTCCATTGTTCGGAATATTCCATCACCTTCTAAAATCCATTACCTTCAATAAGACTACGATCCCCAACTCGGGTGTACGAGTGTACGAGTAATGCTCGTATAACGATTTGCGACCGCAGACATATTCGTATTCGTATTTGATGTATTTTTGTATTTTCAAAACTTTATATCTTATCTCATATACTGACACCAATCTGATAATTAAATAAAACGACACAAGCCTACATATTGCCAACTACTGACATTACTCCGTTGCCAAATTTAAAATCCAAAATCTTGTCGTTTTTCACCTTACAGTACAAACAAGCAGACAATATTTTGTTCAACAAAAAAATAATAAAAAAATTCCATTAAACATATACAGGGTGTTCCGGATAATGTGTCGAAGACCATAAGAGGAGATCCCGTGATATACATATGTATTTTGTGGAAAAAAAGTTGTATGGCTGGGGAAAGGTGTCGGAAGTCCCTCCGAAATACAGCGGTTTTAGGCAAAGATTTACGCTGCCCTGTTTTGACTCGCATTGAAAATAACGTCTTTCAAATTTATGCCTGCATGGTATCGGGGTATCCTTGAACTTGTCATTATGAGTAACTTGAAATTTTGACTTTGCCATAATTATTTCCGGAGAAATACAGTGCTGTGAAAAAATATAGACGCAGACCAAAATTTCAATTTTTTTTTTTAAACTTTTGGAAATAAGATTGCTTAAAGTGATTTCTGGTATATTATTCCACGCTTCAACAATTCTTTGTTTGAGTTGTTTCACATTTTGAATTTCTGGCTTTCCCTGATCATAAACCGCCCTTGCCAGGATGCCCCACAGGTCTTCAATGGGGTTTAGGACTGCACTTAAGGCTGGCCAATCTAGAAGTTTAATTCCATATTCTTGAAACCACGTTATTGTAGTCCGTGCTCTATGGATAGGAGCCCTGTCTTGTTGAAAAATTACATCATTGTCCTCAGTTATCGTTATTAGGGGAAGAAGGTGTTTCTCCAACACTTCTTGGTATTTCTTGGCGTCAGTTCTTCCGGAAATCAAGACAATTTCTGGTTTTAGATTACTGAAAGCTGCCCAAAGAATAACACCTCCTCATTCTAAAGGAGTGCGTCACATGATTTTTGGTTCTTTCCTAAGATCATGCCAATAGTATTTGCAGCCGTAGGGGACGTCGAGGTTGAATTTCTTCTCATCACTAGAGATTACATGTGATCACATTTCACCGTGTTGGACATGTGTTTCAGCAAATTCAAGACGTGCTTCTTTATGCCGCTGTTTAAGTGGAGGTTTAATCAAGCATTTTCAAGGCTAGAATCCCAGTCCAAATTAAAATGTCGGACCATTTGGGATGAAGAAGCTCCTGTGTGTGACATTTCACGTAAAACAGATCGTTTAGCTGTTGGTGCAATTTTCATTGGTCGTCGCTTATTTGTTCCATAATTTTCAATTCCGGTTTGCGGAAAATTCTTTACTACACCTTGAGAGCGATTTATTTCAGTGGCAATTTGTCGCTGCGTCATTCCATTATTTTTTAAATCGACTATTCTTTGTTTTTCAATGTCGGTTAATTGCTTACTACATGGCATTTTTAAAACTTCCAAGAAAATCACTTTTAAAAAAAAAAAATTTTATTATCACTGCAGGAGGTTTGTACTGTTTTTTTTAAACAGTAGTGAGCACACCAATCTTCGCTTAACAACTAAGCATGCCGTCGAATAAAATCTGAATTGGTATTGTTTGGCAATATTTTAGGACAAAAAAAAAATATAAAAAAAAATTAATTTTACAGAAAATGTAAAAAAAAAAAATTAAATTTTGGTTTGAGTCTATAATTTTTCACAGCACTGTATGTATTTAACCCCCACTTTTCGCAACTTTGAAACGTGTACCTAGTATTGTATTTACAAACATAAAAAATGTCAGATCATTATATCTCAAGTCAGTGGTTTTCAAGATACGACGCAACTTGTGCAAACTACAAAACTGAAAAATGTGGCATTCTTTTACAAATTATAAAATTAACTCGTTAACCGTAGCAAAATTATATGCATAACCACTACAAAACGGGATATTGATATTTAAATTATAGTACCCTCGATAATGGACATTTCCACACAGGAGTACACGGACATGGTTAATGACTACGGTTTCTGCAATTGTTACGGTCAACGAACGAGATTGGAATATCTGATACGATACCCTGATAAGACGGCCCGAAATTACAGAACATTTTCCTGGCTGAAGGGTATACTATCAGCGCGAAGATTGTCGAGAGACTCACAGCCTGCTTTAACAGAAGGCGCTCGCACCTCCGAATACGTTTTACATTACGTCAGACACCAATCAAATACCAGTTTTAGGCAACTAAGCAGACATTTTCATCTCAGCAAGACTTACATCTGAAGAATTCTACATTCAGAAGGAATCCATGCATTCCATCATATGTACAGTGTTGAGCAAAGCCTACCGGATTTTTCTTGAACATTTTTCATTGAAGAATTTTAGGGGACAGGAATACAGTATGTAGGTACACTTTTTTGATAATTTAAGAAAACCTATTGAATAAGTTTACAAATAGAAAAAAAAACAAGTCTTTGCTATTATTATTTTTAGATTTTAACAAAACCTGTAGCTCAACTCAATGCCATGCCTGTGCAAAACATACCGGATTTTTAAAAGTACCATATTTTCTTGCTCTTTAACTTGCTGATAAAGGTTTTGGCTGTCATTTGAATTGAGTTATACACTTAACAAAACTTAAAAGGTCAAGTGTCTCCAATTTGTTTACTAATAAAATGGCTAAAAAATAAATACTGTGGTGTGAATAAAAATCAGGTGGTAGCGGAATTTAGGCCAGGGCTAAAACTATAGACAAAAAGTATAAAATGCGATCATCGACAGGATGTGACATTATAAAAAAGTTTCGCAATGAAAAACCGTTCCGACTGTTTCACTGTGGAGGACGCCCCAGAAAAATTACACTCCGAACTGATCGGCAAATCAAGAAAATAATTCTTAACGATCCTTTTTTGCCTTCAAGAAAGATTATTAGTGAGCTCAATCTTTCAATTGAAACAAGCACTGTACGCTGGCCTTTAAGAGAATCTGATTTTTGTTCTCTTCGACCAGCGAAAAAGCCTCTACTTACTGCTAAGCATAGACAAAAAAGGTACCATTTTATTCCTATAGTAAGTCTTTGATTACTTTGCTAACGCTAATCGTTTCTTAGACTGAGATTCGCAAGAAACCATTTGAATTGGTCAGCAATGAGGTGGAAAACTGTACTCTTTAGCGACGTGAGTAAGTTCAACTTGATTGCTTTCTATAGAAGTATTCATGTTAGACAAAAGAAGGGGACACACCTACAGCCACGACATTGTCCTCCATCCGTGAAGCATGGAGGAGGCTCTATTATGGTGTGGTGATGTTTTTCTGGTGCGGAATTGAGATTGGTAGTATTATGAATCGTTTTCAGTATAGGGATCCGTAATGCTATAATACGCTGACGAGCAGATGCGACTGCGTTGGGTTTATCAACATATGATAATAATCCAAAACATACATCAAAGTTGGTTAATGAGTCCGATTTAAACCCTATCGATAACTTGTTGGCCATTTTAAAAACACGGTTAGGGTCAAAGACGAACACACCCAAAAACCCACTTATGACGCCCCTAAAAAATGAATGGGAGAACATTCCAAAAGAAATTGTTGTGAGTCTAGTGTCGTCTTACGGTTACTGGACAAAATATCAAATATAACAAAAATCTGGTATGTTTTGCATGTGTTCTTTTTTTTTTTTGGATAAAACATATTATCGTACAACTTTTTTTTCTTTAATTTGTTAACTTATACAAAAAGTTTTCTTAAATTGACAACAGATTTTTCTTTTCCCTAAAATTCGCCAAAGAAAAATGTTCGATAACAATCCGGTATGTTTTGCACAACACTGTATACCAGTACAGGAGCCACAACCCGGGGACCAACAGAAGCATTTGGTATTCTGCAACTATATGGTATTCTGGAAAGGAAGGCAACTTTATTGCCGGATTCTATGGACCAAGAAGTCCCAATTCACCAGAGATTAATTTCCACAACTTGCATACCTGGGCAGAACGTAAGCCGGTCTCTATAAAACATAGGGCTTTTCAGCATACGTTCAACGTCAATAGCCGTATTTTATTGTCACCCATGATCCATATAGATCATTGGTTTCCATGCAATAGAACAACAACACAAGATCTTGCTTTTGATCAGGATCAATTTTTGTGATCCAAACATTACTTCATGTTATTTCTCACTAGGCTACATTTTCATTCGTGAAAGTTGGTACAACTGTCGACGATTGTCAGTCGTCCATGTTGCCACATGTGTGTTTTTTAGAGGTATACAAATTCAATATGAAATCGCTTGAAGCTAAGGTTAATTTCTATGATACGGCTAGCTCGAATGAAGCGCAATCGTAATGTCCAATTTTCCACAACTTTATCGAACAACTGGGGCCGTATGTCAGCAATAACACGGCGAATGTTGACTTCCAAATCATCCAACGTCTCTGGTTTACCGGCATAGACTAGTGACTTCACATACCCCCAAAGAAAGTAACATAAAGGTGTGAGATCAGAGGGTCGTGGGGGCCAGTTCACAGGTCCATTACGCGAAATTATGCGCTCAGCAATCTTGTTGAAACTAAAGCTCTGTCACGTCAATGTCATTCATCTGAGGATCGAAGAAGTCAGAAATCATGTTTCTATAGCGCTCTCAATTGACAGTAACATTCAGGCCGGCATCATCGTTAAAGAAATATGGGCCGCTGATTCCACCAGCCCATAAAGCCGACAAAGTCGACAAAGGCTTCTGGGTTTTCTCCAATCCAAATTCGCCAATTTTGTTTGTTTACATATCCATTTAACCAAAAATGGGCTTCATCGGAGAACAAAATTTTGCGTTGAAAATGAGGAAAAAGCTGAATCATGTTTTCGGCCAATTCACCGAACCAACGACGCATATAATGGTCACGCGGTTTCAACTGTTGCACCAGCTGGATCTTATAAGCTTTTAAGCCAAGATCTTTCCGTAAAATCTTTCACAAAGTGGATGGGCATAGCTGCAATTGCTGTGCACGATGGCGAATCAACTCATTCGGATTTTTCTCAAGACTGCGCTCCACAATGGCAATAACTTCTTCTGTTCGCATTGTTTGTCGTCTTTAGTTTGCGTATTATCCACTAGAGTGTACATGGTGTGAAAACGATTCATCGTTTTCCGAATAACTTGCTCAGATGGACGATTATGTCGACCGTAAAATGGTATAAGTTCGGCGAACCGAACCATGGTTTTCAAAATAAGTTTGCACAATTTGCACGCCTTTTTCTGGCGTTAATCAAACTGACAATCTGTAGAAGCAGTGTTGCCAGTTTAAAACCAAACCTCTAAAAAAAAACCCTCTTTACAAATACGGACAGAAAGTATCAAATTTTCGTTTTAAAAAAAAATATCCGGTTGTATGGCAACTTCACGCTAAACGGAAAATAAGTATCAAACTACGAGTACTACCGCAATACAAATAAAAAAATATTTCGCTGATATAGACTGTTTTATTTTCCTCATGTGATCTGTAGTGTATGGATCACGAGTAATGGCTATCGTGTGGACAGGCATATCGGCTTCCTCCGAGGCTTCATTCGAATCTCTACCTCGAACTTTTGCGAAACAAGTTACCGGAATATTCCGTGATATACCACTGCAACAAAGAACAGCTATTGTTTATCAGCAGTTTGGCGCCCTGCAACTATGGCCACGCAGTTAGAGAGCGGCTAGGTCGCGTGTATGAACTTTTTGCAGATAGGCTGGGATGGACCCATTCTGTGTCCTCCAAGATTATCGAACTCGACATTTATTTATTGGGATGGGCGGAGGACATTGCTTACATAAGCATAGGATTGATGAGGCAGCTGCGACAGTCTGAGAAGAATTGGAAAGAGGCTTTCAAAGACGCACTCTGGCGTTCGTATCAAGCAATGTTTTGTACTTTGAACAAGGTTTAATGAAAAAATAAGCAATTTTTGTATTTTTCTTGCCTAAAATTTTTAATAATTTTTAATTTAATGTTTTACCTGTTTCAATAAGTTGAGTCGTATTTTGAAAACTACTGGTTTTAGATGAAATGTGCAAACTTTTTTGTTTGTAGATGCTTACAAATTTGCAAAAAGTGGGAGTTAATAAAATATCTTTCCGGAAAAAATTATCAATAACTTTTAACACATTAATTTTAAGGCAACATTTAATTTGAAACAAGTAAAGCACTTATAATTACGAGTTCAACGGTACCCCATTTGTTACCATAGTCAAAACCGGTCAGCTTAAGTCTTTGCTTTTAAAACCTCTGCACCTCGGAGGGGATACATTTACGACCCGCCACCCGTACGATTTTTTCTCTTCGACACTTTATCTGGACCACCCTGTATAAACTCTTGTTTACCTTTTCAATAAAAACTAATTTAGTAAAATTCATTATCACATTTCAAAAGTGTATGCGACCGTGGTGGTGTGTGTTGATAAAAATATCAACACTCCAGCGAGTTATCAGAGAGAACCTGTCAGTTTGTAAAACTACCCTAAACATGTTTTGTTTCTTTTTTTTTGTTTTTTTTTGTTTTTTTGGTTTGTTATCGATATTGTCAATATTTGCTGTAGAATGTTATCTGCCATCCTCTGCGCGATTTTGATGATTTGTAGTTTTTTTTCGTTTTCTTTTTTTAATTTATGTTGAAAATTTGTATGTTGAAACTTGTTTGGCTCGATGAAGGTGTTGTGAAATTTTCAAGTTTGAGGTGGACCTCGGAGGTAATTAAAATTCGACGGAGGAACTGGTTTACGACCGCGATTATTTTTCATACGTTATGCTCATATGTTAGCTTGGTTAAGTTTGAATAAAGATTTTTTTATTTATTTTTTTATTGGTATAAATATGGATTTGAAGTTGTGGAGTAATTGGATAATGAGGGGAATAAACATAAATTTCTGGAAATTAAACACGCGACTCTGGGTTAAGTGATTAGCTAAAGGCACTGTAAAAGTTGTTTTATGGAGGATGTACGGTATTAGGTGTTTTGTGGTGATTAAAGTCGTGATATTTCGACACAAAAGTTGGGAAATATTAATTGACAACTTACAAATGAGAGACAAAGATTGGAGATGTGTTTAGCCCACATTCAGACGTTTTTTGATTAAAAACTCACTAACGACGCTCGTACAGAACCCACAAAAAAAAAATCACAAATTAAATAAAGTTAAAAAGAAAACGATTTTCCGCACCATTGGATTCTAGAAAAGTCCTAGTTATCCATGTTGGGGGTTGTGGGTCGGTTCGGCCATGGATGACACCGTTCCACGTACAGCCGAACAACTAGCGAGTCTCCTAGACTGCTAAAAATCAGATACAGTAAACTCTCGATAATTCGAATTGCATCGGACCAAGGAAAAACTTCGAATTGCAGAGGTTTTCGAATTAAAGGGGTTTCAGAAAAGAAAAGATTATTTTCTCTAAACAACATTTTAATTACTCGTAGGTATGTACATACACATGTATATGCTTACATTTGAATAATTGTCCGTAGAGTAAGGAAATTATATGAAAAAATCTGTAATTTTCTGAATTAGCAAAAGAGCTCGATCCAGGGTGTTTTCGGTCGTGTTTAAAGCTGTAAAAACGTTTTCGTCGACATCTGTCCTCTCTAAAAATTTACGTAGTTTTTCAAGTGTTAATTTCGCTTACTTTGAAGTTATGGATAGAACTGGTTCCCCGTCCTCAGCTTCATCATGATCCGAGTTTTCTTCCCCAGACGGTAGTATGTCTGCATCTGTTAGGGCTCCAGTGACTGCTAATTTATCATCAAAGTAGACAAACTCTTCTAATGAGACTGAGATTTCTTCGGAATGAGCTAGGAGATTCCATCCGACCTGTATAAAATCGGTTTTCTGTTTTTCTTCAACTTGAGCTTCTTCTGATTCTTTCGGAATGAGCTAGGAGATTCCATCCGACCTGTATAAAATCGGTTTTCTGTTTTTCTTCAACTTGAGCTTCTTCTGATTCTTTCTGGAGAGCGCCACAAGTTGTAAAACAATTACGAATTGTACCTTTGGCAACATTCTTCCAAGCTTTATCAGCCATTTTCATTGCAAGCAGCACTGGCATGTTGGACTCATTCCCTTCTTCTATACAATCTAACATTCTTGTGACCACTTCCTTACAGTACAGGGTCTTGAAGCTATCGATAATGCCCTGGTCAAGTGGTTGAAGTTTGGAAGTTGTATTCGCTGACAAAAATTTTATTTTAAAGTTGGTAAGAGATGACATGTCACTGTGACCAGTGCAGTTATCAATTTTCCGCTCCTGCTTTTTCATTTCCACATCGACACTAGTTAGCCATTCCTTAAATAGTTTAGACGTCATCGCATTTTGCATATTTTCCTTTCATCAGCGGTTTAAATTTTCGGGACAGATCCATATTCGCAGCTAACAATAATGTGATTCTCTCTTTGCTCTTTTTTCCTCCGTGACATTTTTCATTTTTAAACGACATTGTTTGATCTGGAAGACATTTAAAAAATAATCGGGTCTCATCAGCGTTAAAAACATTTTGCCTAGTTCATTTTTCCAATCCGAACATCGACAACCGATGTTGTGACGTTTTTTTTAAATTTGTCCAACCATCCCTCACTAGCTTTAAAATCCATAATCCCCAAACGAAGTGAAAAAGATTTTGCTTTTTCTTTTAACATAAGACCTCCGACAGGAATATTTTTATGTCTACATTGCGTAAACCATTTTAGCACACTTTCTTCAAGCTGAGGGAACTCACCTGGTCTACTTCTTTTTCTTGCCTTATGTGATTTGTCTGCGACAATTCTATCTTTCTGCTTTAAAATCGTTGACAGACTAGAGGATGGAATTCCGTAACCCGCCGCTACGATTGGGAATGTGCTGGACAAAAGAAAGATGAAGCACTGTTAAATTTACTGCAACGAACAAAACAGTGTCTTATGGTGCGGATTTCTTTAAAGCAGCAGGCTAAAGCGTACTCTAAAAATCCGTATCTAGTCTAAATTCGCTAAGGTCAGTCTGGTATACTCTCGTTTCCCAAAAGAAATACAATAGACGATGCTTCCAACGACTGTTTCTACGAGTTCCTCTAGTAAACCTATGAGGAACGCCCTGAGTATGATGCAAAAATTATTTTGGCTGATTTTAACATCCAAACAGGAAAGGATGAGAACTTTGACAGGATGATCTAAAATCGAAGCTTACCGGACAGCTGGATACGTACTTATTATAATTGACAGTGCTGCGATATGAGCTACCTCTAGCTAGCTATAGCACACGGATTCCCCACAGTGCTCATAAAGTAACTTAACAACATCATCACAAAACAATCAACTAAGTTGGTCATGTTGCGTTAGACGGGGCGGAAAGGGATTCCTCTACCATTACAGATGTCTGAGCACAAAACCGGTGGGACCCTCGCGGGTTTCGCATCCGTCTACCTCTCGTCAATGTCTAACAACCTGTATTAAGTGTTGAGCTTCAGCGTTCAGAAATGTTGTAACTAATATACCCTGGTTCAATGGAGAACAAACAAGCAAAGGCATGGTGATACAAACAACTCCCCTATGAAACGGCGCTGCATAGAAAACCGTGCTCAAGGGGTTTTTGCACCCTTAAAATGTTTGTACACAGCGCATTCGAAGGAAATTTATGGAGGAAGAAAGGACAGGTACCGATGTATAAAGTTTCTAAGATATAACGAGCAGGAAACACAGAGATCGGCAGGGCATTCTATAAGCGAGTTGTACGGCTTTACAATAGAGTATGTCGGAAAATGTGCGATAAAACAATGTGAGACAGGAGACTTTATGTCGGTGTTCGCACGGTTTTGAATTCTATCTAGCTGGCGCAGGATGAAGATGGGCGCACCCGACCAGATGTGGGCATTGTACTCCAATTTCGGGCGGGTGAATGTCTTATATATTGTGACCTGATCAGAGGGGGTAAAATATTTCTTACATCGCTTGAGCAAACCTAGACATTTCGCAGCATTTTTGACGACAACAAATATGTGGTCATTCCAACATAAGTTGTCACTGACACACATACCGAGAATGGAAAGTTTATCGGTTTCGACGATGCAAGTGCCATTCATGGATAATGGCTGGGTATTTGAATTTCGCTTTAATGACAGCAGACGGCATTGAGTTTTGGAAGCATTAAATTCCATTCGGTTGATAGTTCCCCAATTAGTTATGCTATTGGGGAATTTAATGAGCTTAACATACGCTGCCGTTCCCGTTCTACAGCCGAAGAGCAGGGGCATGAGTTCGGGAACGAATATGAAAAGCAAAGAGTACTGTCGTCAGCAAAGGAATATATTGGATTAGAAGTAGCAGACAAGAGATTGTTGATGGAAATTAAAAAGAGTGTCGGAGACAGAACGGAGCCCTGGGGCACACCAGCATTTATTTTGTGAATATCCATCTTGAAACCGTCAAAGACAACTTGAATTGAACGTTTCGAAAGGTAATTTCTAATCCATTGAAGAAGAGAGTCATCGATCTCAAAAGCACACATTTTCGACAAAAGAGCCTGATGCCAAACTCTGTCAAATGCCTTAGAAATATCAAGTGCAACTATCTTGCTTTCGCCAGATTTGTGTACGCTTTGGTTCCACTTTCCGGTGAGACATGTCATCAAATCACCAGTGGACCTGTTGCTACGAAAACCATATTGCCGGTCATTAAGAAGTTTTCGTGTTACGAGATATTGCATTAGCTGACGGTTTATCAGCGTTCCATGACCTTGGAAAGAAGGGACGTAAGTGCAATGGGCCTGTTGGAGGAGTGAGAAGAAGATTCGCCTTTTTTGATTGATGGGCTGGACAAATGCTGTTTTCCATCTGCTCGGAAAGAGTCCTAAATAGTAGGATTGATGAAAAGCTTACGCACTGGTTTTGCCAGCGTGGAAGAACACCTCTTCAGAAGAAGGGGAGATATACCATCTGGACCAGCGGATTTATGTATGCTGAGATCTTTAAGTACTCTTGCTACTACACGAGTGCGAAAGTGAATTCGTCCCATTGAAGATTCGACGCACTGAAGTGTAGGCGGGACAAACCAAAATTTAGGAGTGTTGAGCTAGCCGCAAAGTGTGCGACAAGCAGACTGGCCTTGTCCAAAGAGCTGACAGCTGCAATGTCATTGTAAATGAGCGTTGGGATGGAGGATGAGGCAGAATTTCTAATGTTTTTGACGTGCGGCTCGTGAGATCTAAAACAAATATAGTAAGTGCAACGGAGCAAATAGTATAAGAAGCGAGCAATCGAGCAAATAAAAAGATGCTATTCCAGAATCACCGTTTGGTAGTTTTACCAAAAGATTAAAGACTTGAAAAGAAACTTAAAGAGATTGAGTAAATAAATTTAGTAGTAAATTATCACAGTCATTGCTAAAGATACGGCAAAATCTTTCGTTCTGCAGACTGTTTAATGTCGGTAACTATCAAAATTTTGCTGTCAAGCAGAGCGAAACATGTAGCCTAGAACTTCCCACAAGAGCAACATTATGCTGGACGACTACTATTGAAGTCAGCAATTTACTTGGACTAGAGCATTCAGAAACCTCTTTTAAAGATTCGATTGGACGAAAGAATACGTAGTGAGTGGAACCTCAGCATCGTATGTCCGATATACAAGAAAAAGAGACCTCCTAAACTGTTCTGACCATAGAGACCTACAAGATCTTAGTTTGTATCGGGTTTTTCAATAAGGATTATACACTTTTGTTGCCCTGCTGTGTGGCAAGATTCGCCGTCGTGTTGAAACCACATCTCATCAATGTTGAGTGCACGCAATGGTATCAAAAAGTAACGTTCCAACATGTTCCGTTGACTATAAAATGGTAGCCATCATCACCAACGAAAAAACCAGGGCCAATGACGCCGCCGGCATGATATAGTGGCGTTTCATGAGGCACATGTGGGTTTGTAGCAGTCCGATAGCGAATACTATATTTTGCTTATTGACAAAGCCATTTAACCAGAAATGAGCTTAATTTCAAGATGATTTTGCGATCAAATTCTGAATCTGTTGTAACCATATCCAGAAACCAGTTAGAAAAATTTCGACGCTTCAAATGGTCATCTAGCTTTAGTTCTTGAGTCAGTTTGATCTTATACGGCTATGGACCGAGATCCTTCTGCAAAATTCGCCACAATGTTGTTTGAGCGATGCCCAGTTCCCGCGAACGGCGTGGAATGGATTGATTTGGCTCGCTGTCAATAGATGCACTTACGGCCTCAATATTTGCAGCACTCCTTGCATTTCTGTCGGATCATTATTCGCTGCAATGTAGACTTAAGATTTTGCACCAAATTACGAGTTGCGAGTCGGGTGGGGCGATTATACCGACCGGAAGTAGGCATTAGCGCCATTTAAGTTAAGGCCATCGACATTGACAAGCAAAATTATAATGACTGTTCACAAAAAAAACATTAAGTGTGCGTGCACATTTAAAAAAAAATTGTATAGTTCTTAATGGCTCACATTAAATGAACGCCTACAATAATCGGCATTTTTAGAGCGGGTTAGTCCACAATTGACCAAATATTCACACTTTGGCTGATTCTAGAGAACACGCAATGAGTCCAGGTCGAAGGTGGTGTACCTTTTTATCGGCTCCAAGTCAGCATACATTTTGGAGAATAATGACATAAAGGTCGACAGGAATCTTACCGAGGCCTTTAATGCCAAAAAGCGGTTAAGACAAAGAGCGTCGTCCATGTTTATTTGGCCTAATAAGGCCTAATAAGGCCTTATCGATTAATATTAAGGGGGCTCTGTATAAGTCTCTTACCACTCTATTCCTGTTCTATGGCGCAGAAGCATGGTAGTTAGATGAGGCGAATGATGATATCCTTCGAGTGGTTTTTTTTGCGTTGACGGCGTTCGGAGGAGGAGATACCAGTGATACCACAGCTAACCGTACGAGCTGTACATTGACACGGGCATGCGTAGGGAATGAATATTAACGCATTCTCCCAGGGAGCCTTCGATTCCTACTTGGAGGGACTAAGTAGTAGAGTAAAACAGCATTAGGTGGAAGGAGATCTCAACCATTTGGAGTTAGTTAGCCAAAGATCGCGTTGAACTGTAGCGTTATATAAGCAATGTATTATAAGTTAGTAACAACATGCATAAAAGGCTACAATTCTCTTTAGTTTCTACTGTTTAATCCCCAAAATTGATCAACGAGTAAATGTTGTGTGTTAATAAACGAATTTCCTCTTTCGTAGTCCATCAATAGGGTGTGTTACGAGCACGTTTTGCTTTGACAAATTTGTACGTATGTCACGGATTTCGTTTTTAATTGAAGTACCAATGCCACGGATTGCGTTAAAAAAAAAATCATGGAAAAACCTCATCCATGTTCAAGTTTTTGAACGCATATGCATAAAATATACATCCCTGACCTCAGGAAGCGATAAAGATACATTGTTAAGCGAGCCCTGTAGGATCATGATAAACAAGTTGCTCATTATTTAACTCTGTTGCAAAGTACACATTAAAAATAAATATCCACCTACAGGGTATACTCTATAAAAAGCTTATTTATAGTTTTATTTGATAAAAAGTTTTCCTATTGCATTTATGTATAGTAAACCACCCACGTTATGTACAAATCGTAAGTATAACTTTCACGTTTAATCCATATATAAGTGGCAGCTATGCAGCCGCGTCTTCATAATTACAAAAAAGAAACACGCTATGATGCGTGGTCGTCCAGGGTGTTTATCTCATGCGTGGTCTTCGTTTAACCTTATTTATGTACATTCGTAACGTGCTTCCTGTGTCAGTAACCATTTATGGGCAGCCGAATCTTCTTTTAATTTATCGTCGTCGCGGTCAATAGGCCTTTGTATTAATTTGAACATCTAAAATGTATTTAATTCTATTCGATGTGCTTACTGTGAAAGCTGGGTTCACCAATATCGTTGGATTTGATTGAAGGATGGGAAGTCGACTATCTTGGTTAAATTAATAAATTTTAATCAATATGCATGATAAAGGGAAATATTTAGCAGTTATTCTAGATTGATGATGAAAGCTCATTGCATCGCATATTGCTTAAGTACAATATATACGGTTTTCGGAGAAGTAGTTGACAGAAAATATTCTGGGGATACTTGTATAGCAATGATGACGTTACTAACATACACATGCTTACTAGCTGTACTAGTTTTTTTTTTCGTAGTCGGTTGTTTTAAAGCAACTCCTTGTCAAAGAAGAAGTGTCTGTTATTGCAACATGCAAAAAAACTGAGGTATTTGCCTCTACATGTGCCCTCTTATTTGGGCTAGAAACTGATAAAGTCGAAGAATGACATGCGTCAGTTTGGAGTCAAGGTGGTCGTTTGTTCGCGTATAGTATGTAGACGGCTTAGTTCTCTACGAGTATTGGGCAAACACACAAAAATTCGTATTCCAACCCGAGTTTCTTTCTTCTTCTCTCATTCCTAGTAAATTTGCAGCTTTATTATTTCGCGCGTTCCCACTATGACATGGGACACAGAAAAAAAATTAGTGAATCCGAAATCATTCCGAAAAGGTTTACATACAGCGAAATTTGTCTGTTGCTACAGTCACCGATAACACGTTCCTTCGATCTGTTTAGTATTCACTCGGAAGACCGATGCATTTCTACCAACCGAGAAGTGAAGTCTAGGTTTTTCGTCACCCACAAAGACGCTAGTAGCATACCATTGGCTTTACATCATTGCTTTACATGGGATGTCCACGATAAGAGTTAAAAGATTGCAGTCCAGATATGAATATCAGTTCAGTCCTCCGAAATCTGGCGAAAGCAGCAGTGAACTACTTATGTGAAAAGTTATTCCACCAAACAACCAACACATGGAGAGGGAATCAGAAACGACTTTCCGTTGAAAAGCCAAATGTCTTGCCGAAAATTTGGTTGCACTAGTGGGGATCGATGGGAAATCAGATGATGATGCCTTCTACGAGTAATACGAGGGTTGTCTGAAATGTCTGACCGCACAATGATACAAGGCATTTTTTCTCAAATTTTGTTCTTATTTTTCTACATAGTCTCCTTGTAACTCTACATACTTCTCCCAGCGATGCTCCCATCTCTCTAACCCGTCCAAATAGCACTTGGCGTTTTTCTTTGCAAAATAATTGTTTACGAAGGTGATTGCCTCCTCATTTGACGAAAATCTCTGTCCTCCGAGCGTAATTCATGGGTTTTCGCCATGGCAACCGCTGAGGTGTGAGACGGCGCGTTGTTTTGGTGAAACAGGATTTTCTTTTTCTGTAAATGTGACCGTTTTTCCGCAATTTCTGCCTTCAGCTTGGCAAGTAATGATGCGTAGTTTGCTCCTGTGATGGTTTTTGCTTTTTGAAGATAATCGATTAAGATAGCTCCTTTACTATCCCAAATAACAGTCGCCATCACTTTCCCAGCCGAAAAAACGGTTTTTGCTTCTTTTGGAGCCGGCTCGCCCTTTGCAGTCCACTGTTTTGATTGAATTTTTGTTTCGGGCGTATAATGGTGTATTCCAGTTTCATCTACAGTAATTAATTGGCGCCAAAACTCGGATTTATTGCGCCTAAACTGCGCCAACAGAGCGTTGGAAATGTTCATTCGGACACGTTTTTGGTCTAACGTAAGCAAACGCGGCACCCAATGCGCGGACAACTTTCTCATGCCTAAATCTTGATTTAATATGTAACAAACACGTTCTTTGGACATTTTCATCACCTCTACTATCTCTCTCACTTTAATTCTGCGGTCGTCTAACACCATTTGGTGAACTTTAGCAATGTTATCGTCAGTGGTTGCAGTTTTTGGACGTATCGAACGTTCATCATCTCCCAAGCTCTTACGGCCACGTTTAAATTCAGCTGCCCAAAATTTCACTGTGGTAAATGATGGTGCAGAGTCCCCATACACAGAGTCCAACTAATTTTTGATTTGCGTAGGCGTATTGCCTTTCAAAAACAAGAATTTAATAACAGCTCGATACTAAATTTTTTCCATTTTCACAAAAAACACTCACATCGACTCACTCCAACGACTGTCAACTAAAAACTGCGATTCCAAAATGACTGAAACTTCGGTAAGTAACTGTGAAAAGATGGACAACTAGCATTCACTAGCTTTTATTGACGAGTGCCGCTTTACGTTGCGGTCGGAAACATTTCAGACAGCCCTCAAACAAGTTGAGTTGAGAGATTCTTTCTTCTCATGGAAAGAGCAACCTCGGTTTGAAGAGACTTGTCAGAAAACCCATTTACAGGGTAAGGTATAGCTACAATACATACTCGTACAAAATTTGTTTATGCCAAAGTGTAGTGATTCCTATGCGTCATATTGTTTAGCTGAACTAAAATATATCGTCACAGGCACTCCCAATCTCAATGAAAATGCCCAACTAACCCATACGTCTTTTTGTCGAGTACAGGTTAAGCGCTATTTTATAAGTTTTGAAGCATAGTCTTGTAGGAAGAGGACATATTCGCAAATGAGTTGTGTGCACATCATCAAGCTCGAAGGAAGTCAGACTGATGGATCTAGAATTCTTGACAAATGAGTAAGGATTCTCTTCAAACTGCATATGTTCTGCAGGAAAATTGCAAAAGTGTATAAAATTTTTATTTGAGTTGATAAATCAATTCTTCCCATTTGCTTTTTAAAGATTATTTCATGTAAATTTTGGAAAGATTACATTTTGAGTGGTCCATAGATAGATCCCAATTTTGAATCACTTTTTCGAGCATATTGGCTGGTATCTCTTGATTGTTGCTGATTTATCGGCATAGACGAGTGATTTGACGTATCCCCATAAAAAATAGTCTAAAAGCGTCAAATCGCACGATCTAGCCGGTCAAGTCACTTGTCCAAAACGAGAGATAAATTGCTCACCGAGGTCATTTCTTAATTGGACCATCGATCCGCTTGCGTGATGTGTGCCATATAGCGCCGTCTTGCTAGAACCACATGTCGACCAGGTTCAGCTCGTGCATTTTATTCAAAAAAAAATCGAAATCATTGAACGATGGCAGGCGCCATTGTCGGTAACGTTGTTCTCACTGTGATCTTTGCGAAAATACGGACCAATGATTCCGACGGACCATAAGCTGCACAAAATAATATATTTTTCCGGGTGCATCGGCAGCTCTTGTATTGCCTGAAGTTGCTCATCGGACCAAATACGGCAGTATTAACATACCCATTCAACCAGAAATGAGCTTCGTCGCGAAAGACAATTTTTCGATAAAAAAGCGGATCTTCCTTCAGCTTGGGTGAAAATTCAACGCTGTGACAGGCCGTTCGGCTTTAGTTCTTGCATCAGCAGCATTTTGTAAGGTTTTAGACCAAGATCGTTGCGTAAAATCTTCCACGTAGTCGAGTAACATAATCCCAATTACTGCGAATTGCTTGCTCAGTAGGTCGATTAGGACGATCGTAATATGGTCGAAGTGCTCGAAGAACATTTTTCACAGAGCACGAGTTTTAATAATAAAATTCAATAATTTGTAAGCGTTATGCTGCTGTCTTAGATTACACTGGACCAAAAAAAAAAAACAATCAAGGACACAACAGAATGATGTGCACTATTGAGATATCCCAAATACACTTTCGTTTTAAGAAATCAATTTAATTGGTTTAAGTTGTAGTTTTAGTAGGAATGCGGTACGGAATGCTGTATAGCCGCCGAAATTATGGATTTGTTTAAACAGCTTTTGGGTTGTAATATTCCTTCAACTAAATGTACTCAGTCCTGCTAATCTGCTGACTGAAGGCTTTGGTCAGTCTGCTAGTTTTACTATTTCCTTCCAAAGTTACTATAAATATGCAGCAGTGCCTCTGATTCCACGTGATCACGTGTATGGCTATCTGGGTACAATGGAAAGTTAAGTGTTTTGAACATTTGAAGTTCCACTTGTTGCAGCGAAAGGAAGGGAGGGTTCTGGTCATTTGCATTGCAACATATAGTTTTTGTATATTTATTTAGCCTAACATCAAATATATTTAATCCAAAGACATATACATGAAGCGCTGTAGCAATTAACTTTAACCTAAAAGTAAATATGTTTAACCGAAAGCAAATCATTTTTAGCAAAACTCAAATTTATTTGAACTTTATATTTCCATAAAAACTTTCCAAAACAAAATTAGTATTTAAAAAAAAAAAAATCTTAATCCATTTTCTGCCTTTGGAATGAGTAAAACCATATCCATAACGCAATCGGCTTGTGTAATTTGTTGCAAACTAACGCCAGTAACTGCATGGTTCCTGCTGACGTCACTTAAAACTTGAGGTGCGTGCGCCTTCATTTTTGGAAAAAGATTTTTCAATTCGACTAAGAATTGGAGAATAAGAAGACAATAATTTCGGTAATTATATAGATTAGTCCTTTTCAGTAGTTTGCGTCAAAAACCGTTGGAATTTTATTTCTGACGTTTCATACTATACACACAAAAAATATGTCAAAAACTGTCAGGCAGGTGCCTATGTCTTATAGGATTTGTTGAAAGGGATTTCAACTCCCTTTCCGCAAGGTTTAGCCGCTCACGCGACTCCGTCCTTCCACTAAGGGTGTGTCAACAACTGTCAGCCAGGTGCTTATACCTCTAATGTACTCATAAATCAAACCACCAAAGGATGGTCGGCGGGTTTAATTGTAACGAAAAAGCTTTTGTTTGTATAAATGTGACTCTCTGCACTCGGACCCATAGGGGATCAACGGCATTTCTAGGGAAATAAATCTTGTATTAAATAATATATTGCAGAAAATACGAGTATACAGCTATGACCAAAATAATAGGAACACTCACTACTTTCCGATATCAGTAAAAGTAACTTTTATTTTATTCGAATATGTGGAGCAAATTTAATATCAGGTTTATGAGAAATTGTTTACAATATATTCTACCTACCTGAATGCAGTAGCTTAATTCAAAGCAAATGGTTGTTTAGTTGGCTATATTGCTTCACAATACTTAATTGCCTGGCCAAAATAATAGGAACATCTAGACATAATAAAGAAAATCATATGCATAGTAATTTTTTTTTTAAATTTATTTTCGGAAGGTATGGAATACCAAACATTTTGGATGACTCTAAAAAGATCCGCTTTATTTTAAGGTGCCGTTATTTCAGTTTTTAGGTCGCCCCAGAGGTTTTCAATCGGAACTACACATATGCCGAGATTGTGACGGCCACTGCAATACAGCAACATTGTTTTGCTGAAACCATTTCTTCGGTAGTCTTACCATGTGTTCCTCAAAATGTCCACGTAGGATTCGTTCGTCAATATGCCTTTAATTAGATGTATTGGACATACGCCCCATCAGGAAAAACAACCCCATATCATTGCACTATTTCTGGAAGTATGGCTTTCTTCAGGGCAATCACGTTATGATATAATTTAGTGCTGGCCTTGGGCTGTAAAATGCCCCATATGGAAAAGTCAAGTGGATTTGCATCTGGTGACTGTGGAGGGTTATAAGGCTTTAGTTTGAGCTCATCGTTCAATATCTGTTTGTCTGCATGGTTGTCTTTGATATCGTCAGCTCAGCAGCCATTTTCTTACCACTTCGTCGTGGATTTCATTTAACCACTTCCGGCCCTGATGCAGTTTTTTTCCCACCACCACCGTAGCGTTTTGTAACATTGTCAGTATTGTATCAGTATGCTATGGTTCGAGACACAAAAGATTTATTGACAACGAAGTGTTGGTAAGCTCTAGCAATATCTACTTGCGACTTTCTACTCAAATATAGCGCTATCACACTGTTACGTTTGAATTCGTACGAAACCCAAATGTTTCTGCTTGCTTGTGAACAATGAAGCCAACTGTCTTGCGGCGAAAGGAGATTGGAATGGCTAAGCAAAAGAGTAGCCTTCTTGACAATGTCGATGGTAACGTACTCAACAAAAACTTTGTGTCGTATTTCCCTCCGATTGCTTATCCTCCTCCTAATGGTCCCAACCTCAACTTCAGCACCAGTACAACGCCTTTCGAAACATTCGCGTTTTCTGCTGTAGAGCAGGTGGATGTGGTGGAGAGCCTACTTTCCATTAAATCTAACTCAGTCGGAGACGATGAAATGCACCCCAAGTTTATAAAGGTTATTCTCCCCACAATATTACCGTACGTACAGTCTGGAAGAAATCCAAAATAATACCTATTCCTAAGAACCCTACAGGTAATGACTTTCGACCAATGGCGATATTTTCATTCCTATCTAAAGTCTTCGAAAAAATTATGCAGAAACAAATAAATATGTATTTTAACGTGAAGAACCTATTGACATCTAAACAATCCGGCTTCCGCGCTAAACACAGCTGCACCACAGCTCTTTTAACGGTAGTAGACGACATAAGACATAACTTAGATAATGATCAGCTAACGTTTCTAGTCCTCCTTCATTTCTCAAAGGCGTTCGATACCGTCAATCACGCTATATTATGCGATATACTTTCAAGCAAATTCCAGTTTTCCCTTTCAGCTGTGAGACTTTTGGCTTCGTATCTCGTAGATCGTCACCAAACAGTGTTTGTGAATGGTGGAATGTCCGACTTTCTTCCAAATTCGTGTGGAGTACCACAGGGATCTATATTGAGACCCCTCCTGTTATCTTTATATGTTAACGAGCTACCCTCCATTGTCACAAGTTCCTCCGTTGAAATGTATGCCGACGATACCCAATTACACAACAGCTGTTCATTTGACTCGATCGAGTTTTGCGTTCGCCAGTTAAACTCTTGGAAACAATTTTTAACTGGTCGCTACAGAATATGCTGATGATGAAGCCCAGAAAGTCAAAGTGCATTGTCATATCTAGGAAAGCCATAAACACCTCCCAATTCCCACCGCTCGATACATTTTCGGCTTGCGAAGGTATGATTGCATTTCAAACTTCTCTTACCGGATCTGTAATCTCACGTTTGATAGCCTTTTGCAATACCGTACAATAACTATCCTGCATAACATCATACATACGCATCAATCCCGCAACCTTTTTAACAGAATAGCGCCGTGTGCATCTGTAAGAACAGGGCAACTATTACTCCCGCGATTTTCTTGTTTAACGTCAGAACGCCAATTCAATTTAAATTGAATTAAAAGATTGACGCAGTTTTACAAGCTCTTTTGAAAATCACACCCTTCTGAAGTTGGTTGCAGTTCAATTGGGCCAAACCATAGTGCTTACGTGGAGAATTCATTAATTTATTTTCAGGTGCAGCCAATTTGAGGCCATTTCTAATAGCAGGTAAGGAAATCACAATGTCTTTCTTTGTAGACTCTTCTTAATATTTCTTGTAATTATTCCCCGTTTAAATGTTCCCTTACGTTTTTCTTTTTTTTTTTGCTTTTTTAACCCACGAGGATCTTTGGACAATTTTCCATCTTTTTTTTATAGGCTCCTATAATACTTCTAGTAGTATTTTCATTAATTTTAGTCTTACGGACAGATTCAGAAATCGTCATAACTTCTTCGTAACACGCAATCTGAATTTTTTTTGGTCTCCAAACTGGGACGTGAATATTTTCTTTTCGGTACTAGCTGTCTTGGCATTTTTTGTTGGCCTTGTTGCTGGATACCATTGGGAGCAGCTAAAAGCTTGTGCGTCATCAATCATTTCTGTTTTACTCTAATTCAACTTCATCGCCCCTATAATTAAACGAAATATGCTCGGAATGTCGACATCTTTCATCGGAGCTGCTTGAACTCATATCTTCCTCGTTACTCGTTATATGCATATGTACAATATAAATTACTAAGCTAAAGGTACACAATAAAGAAAATTAACTACTACAATCCCTTCGAACTAACCAACTCTTCAATGTGATAATGTCTAATTAAAACGGTTTACGTTAACTCCTCATCATTGATAACTTGGTAACATGGTAACTGTTAAAGAAGATAACAAATTTGCGGATGGGTTGTGAAACAAATTTGTGTTTTGGTTAAAATGATTTGCTTTTGGTTTAAATATATTTGTTCTTTGGCTAAACATATTTGCTTTTGGGTTAAAGTTAATTGCTAAAGGGCTTAACAAGGTACTCGTATATTTGTGTTTCGGTTAAATTTATTTGCTGTTAGGCTAAGTAAATGTGCAAACGCTATATTCGTATACGTAATAAGTCCCATTGTCCTGAAATCATAATATGAGAAAAGTTCGTACACACATTTCACATCAAAGGCTCTACAACAAAATTTAGTTATTATTCTAGTTATTAAAATGTGTGTGCTCTAAATGGGGACATCTCCATATCCTGGAACGCTTTAGTCACTGAAAGCCATTCCTCGCCCTTTAGAAAAATATTTCTACGTTAAGTATTTCTATCACTGTCCACCCGGGCTTTAATATTTTGTTTATATAACTGGCGCGCGCTCAAGGGATATGGAAACGCAAAGCTCGGTTGGGCATTCCATAACCGAATTGTACGGCTTAGGAACGACTCACGAGATTTCAGAGTGCGCCCGAAAGTGGGAGTGAAGGTAAACGGATGGGCATTCAGAGTGAGAGACGGGTGTTGTGGTTAAAGGTTTGAAGGTGCGGAATGCTACTGGCAATTTCATCGGAGCAAACAATGGTGGTGAAAATAGCGATAGAACAAGGTAAAGCAGGTGAAGTTATGTCGGTGTTAAAGGCTATCAATTAGATGTGCAATATAGTCATCACCTATGAGTTTTATCGTTCGGTTTTGAATTCTACCTTACAGGTTTGAGGACTACCAGGGTTGCCGCTTTCACCTATCACCGATTAACAATAATTAAATTTACTATTATATTTGTTGGCGAAAATCGAGGTGTTTCGTGATATGTTTGAGGGATCAGGTATCGACGGTATCTGTGTTACCGAAACGTGGTTGGTTAATAATGATGACGACGATGATTTTAACTCTAGAGCGTGCGAATTAAGTGGATACAGAATCTTTACGGCACACAGAATAAGTCTTGTCGGTGAAGGTGCAGCAATTTACGTGAAGGAAGGCATAAAGTGTAAACTTAGATGTTCTTCGACTACAAACTATGTAAACAGTCAAATTGACTTCATTTTCATAGATGTTATTGGTGTCGAAAGTAAACTACTTATCGGCACGGTTTATAGACCAAATCGGAATGTTAATATTTCAAGTCTAATACAAATTTTAGATAACTTATGCTTAACCTCTCCTAATGTCGTTTTATGTGATGATTTTAATAGTAACCTTTTGGAAGGCCAAAGCTTAATTGATAATATGAGCATATTAAATTTAACACCGGTTAATATTACAAACCCTACACACTTCTCTGGGCACTTCAGTCCTACGTTGCTCGACTCATTCCTAGTACCTGACAACAGAAAAGTACTCCTGTATGATCAACTCTCAGCACCCGCTTTCTCAAAGCATGATATCATTTATTTGACTTACAATTTTAATTTCACTTTATCCGAAAGTTGTCATCAAATCAGAGATTTCAAAAACATCGACACCGCACTTCTTGAGGAACACTGTCCAGGTATTAGTTCTTCAAATGAACAAGTTGATTTTTTTAACCAAAACGTTGTTAATCTCTTTAATAGACATGTCGTCCTGAAAACCAAAGCATCCCATGGCTTAGTCAACAAATACGAATGTTAATGCAACAACGCGATCAAGGCTACCAGAGTGCTGGAAACGTTTCCGCTTTGATAAATTTCGATCAAATTACTGCCATCTACGAAATAAAGTTGTTTTACAGATATGAAGATCTAAGTCCCGCATTTTTTCTAATCGGCTTAGTCCATCACTAGGCGGCCGAAAGCTTTGGACGAATATATGTAGTTTAGGAATCGGCAACACAGAGAACAACTTTATGATGACATTGATGCGGATTATCTTAGCCAACAATTTGTCCAGAGGTCCCTTTTGATCATGTTGTACCATCTAACAGCTTTGGTTTCCATATAGTAGACAGTTCTGATGTAGTCGAAAGCCTACTTTCAATAAAAGCGAATGCAACTGGACTTGACCAAATCCTCCCAACTTTCCTAAAGATAATTTTGCCTATCCTATTTCCTTATTTAACATATGTATATTTTTCATACCATCACTACCATGGCAGAGTACCCTGACCAGTGGAAATTGGCAAAAATTCTCCCTATTCGAAGGTGTTTGAAAGAGTCTTACAATAGCAAGTTAGCAATTTCATCAAAAACAACGATATATCGACTTGCGAACAGTTTACTTTCGTAAAAATCATAGCTGTTATGACATTATTAATAAATGTCACCGAAGATTTAAGGCAAGCAATGTTGGACTTCGACTCTGTGGACCACCGTGTTTTGTGCGATAAATTTCTTCGACTGTACAATTTTTCTTTCGATGCAATAAAGCTTTTATTCTCTTTCCTAACTAATAGAAAAGAAGTAATCGAAATAAATGGAAAATTATCTGACTTCCTCCCAACTAGCAAGGGAGTTCCCCAAGGTTCAATTCTTGGACCCCCTTTGTTTTCAATTTATATAAATGAACTTCCTATGTCCATAAAATACTATTCACTACAAATGTATGCTGATGATGTCCAAATGCATTTTAATTGTCCTCTGGGCTTGATTGAGGACGGGGTACCTAGAGTGAATGATGACCTTGGCAATGTAGCACTGAGCTAGTTGTTTCGAGGAATCCTGTGGATCTCACTTACTTTCTTGATGAGACACTTAACCGTACCCGTATTGCTTACTTCGAAAAAACTAAAAACTTAGGTGTTATTTTTAACCTCACATGGCATGGGACAACCACGTAAATCGTGTAGTCGGTAGGTCTTATGGCATACTTCGTACACTTTGGGTAGCCCAATAATTTACACCAACGCGTTTCATGCTCACAAAGGCTTTAGTGATTCCTACCCTTATTTATGGCTGTCAAATTTACTATTGCTGTAATTATATTAGCAAAAGAAAGCTTTCTGTCGCTTTCAACACGTGTTTCACAAAGTCCAACCGACAGCCTTAAATAGACTACAAAAAACAATTCATCCTCGCTTCTCATCGCTAACATCAGAGCGTTAATTTTTAATTGTTTCCTTCCGGTTATGGAACTCCCTGCCGCGTGTCATTAGATGTGAACAAAATCGAATCAGATTTCGTAGTGCACTTAAGAATTCTCTTAATCAATTGTATAGTAATATTACTTTAAATTTTATTTTAGTTCTTTAGTATGTAAATTAAATTAATAAAAGAAATGAATTACCTTTTAAGCTTATCACTAGGTTATAAGATTTGATTACCTTAATCCAGATAACCCTGAATTCAGAAATACTCGTATTTTCAACTTTTTTTTTAACTATATCTTATGTTTGGCTTCTAAGTGAAGAAAATAATTCATATTTTCGAGTTCCCTTGAATAGTTACTGCGGATTCGAAGATCCTTCCAGAAGGACGTTGGGGTTATCAAGCTATCCATATTGGGGTTCCACATAAAATAATTAAAAAAATTGGTTCAAAAAATTTATTACAGTTTTTTGGTATGTATGATAGTTAAACAAGAAACATGGAGAGCGCAGTCACACTTTACACATATTGTTGTGCACTTATTTGAACAGCTTCAGCATTTCAGTTGTTTTTTTTTTTTTTTGTCACTGGTTCAACTGGCAAATCATTTACGTAGTGATCCATTCCATCATATCGAGAATCTGTTGCTCTCTTCTTAGAAGGCCTCCCTTTAGCAGTGACCGCCCTCTTGTTTGTCTCTGAAATAGACGTAGCTATTTTGTTCAAGCGCCTCTACCATGTGTGTGTTATAAGAGGAAAATACAACTTTTTACCCAGGATAGAAACTCGTTAAGAGAAATATTCTGATCTGCACGATCTACTCCTCCCATACCACTGTTGTAGCCAAAGAAAAATTTTCGGCTGTGGCACAGCTATTTTTTCCCCCATTTATTTTGAGTATCTTGCCAAAGTGTTTTTTGGGGTGGCCCTGTCAAAATTTGCGGCAACAGTCACGACCCTGTTGTCATGTCACCGAATCATCATTACACCTAAAAACAATAAATTGCTATATTACAAAAAGCCCTTGAGATTTTAATATTTTTAATAATATTTTTAATCGACATACCCGAATTCTCATCTGTGGCAATGACGTAGTGTCCACGATTTTTATTTTTTTTTTAATTCTTCTACAGACATATGAGGCAGCTTTGGGGAACAGATGCGGCGAGCAAATTTCGTTTTATTAAATCTTTTAATAATTTCACACTTGTGAATAAATTGTCAAAAAATATTTTATATGGAATATCGGCCAATGGTAATTCATTGGCATATGTCATAACAACACTGTATCCAAGCGTCTCTACTTTGTATTTATAGTTACAAGTCCCAGCACCCTGATATGGCTCCATCCACACGATATAGCCATCACTTGTGCCACCAACCCAGAACTTGTAACCAAATCTGAAGGGTTTTCATGTAAAAAATAAAATTTATAAAATATAGTGAATAACCAAATAAATATAATATTTAACAATATTTTTTGTAGGTAGAATGCATGTGTACCTACCCCTAATAAACTGCTTGCAACCATGTCTTCCAAAATAAGGGACCATCTGTTCGTCAACTGAATGGCATTCTTTATGTGGAGCAAAATTTTTGAATCTCTTATTCAACATGTTGACTAGGATTCTCACTTTGGCAAATTTGTCTTCCTTATTTAGTTCGTCGTTATTGCACACATGTATTGTAGGTTCAACATAATAAAGTCAAAACGGTCTCGAGACAAAGCCTGTGCCACAAAATCGATGTGAGTGTCTGTTGAATTTTGCCAATTAAGATTTTTTCGGGAAACAACGACATATCCGCTCAGTAGTAGAATTCCAAGAAACCTCCACATTTCAATTTTTGATATATCACCAAGTTCATTGTTTTTTGTTGCATACTGGTTTGTGAAGCTCTTGTTCATCAAAGAATAGTTTGAAGTATTCAAGACTTGTTTTTAATTCGTTTTTGGCACTGTGGAGAGGAATCCAGGGAGTAAAAGGAATATTAAGTTCTGCATTTGTCCAGTTGAAATCAGCCAGATTGCTTTTTTTTTGTCTATAGACCTTTTTTACTTCGTCTGCTTTTGTACAGATATTTGGACACCTTATAGAAGCATTGTTTGGATCTGTAAAATGAAGCTATGCTCTTATAACATATCAATATTATAGTACAGTCATGAGAATTACCAGTAGTATTCGAAGGTCCAGGTTGACCAAACTGGGGTGTGAGAGCATTCCTTACGGTTACAACTGCATCAGCATGCAAAAGTTGGGAACTCTTCAGCACCAGAGTCTTCATTTGTGACATTTCCATATTTTCGAGATCTGCTTTATCATCTTCCTCAAGACAACAAAGGATATCATTCAGGGTCAAGCTTTTCCTGAAACACATGAAAACACTGGTTACCCCTAATGCCCTTCTAGAAGGTTTTGGAAATGTTTGCCGTTGCTGAGAATAACCCAAATAAATTCTTCTCAAATAGCACTGAGCTAGGCATGAAACATCATAACTAGTAACCCATCAAACAAGTTTTAGACTCCTCAGAACGATATAATAAAAGTTGTTCTTACCCTTTATAAGTACGATCTGTAAGTTTTTCCATAATTTTGTTCGAATCACACAATTTTTATTGCTGAAAAACACAAGAATCAAAAATAACACAAATAGCCACGTGAATACGTTCCTTGATGTTTTAACCTAGATGACAAACCATCGAAATGTCAAAATGAATGATCCAGTGGCCACAAGATAGCGTTAAAGTCGTAATAGTATCCGATCCTTCTAGAAGGACGTCAGTGTTATTTGGGTTAATGTGAATGGGAACGCAAAAGAAATGAAATAAATGAAATGAAATGAAAAATCGAAATATTTTGAAGCATTTATGACTCCATCGAACATGTTGCCATAGAAACATATGCCGAGAAGAGGACGCTGCATGTCCTATTCTCTTTAACAACAGCGTCAGCGGTTTCCCAATAAGTAATGTTGTTAATGTTGTGATTGCCGTTCTCGTTCTAAATCCGATGAGCAGCAGTCATCAGTGAAGGCTTAAACTGGACTAGAAGTGGCAGACAAGATATCATTAATAAGGATTTAAAAACATGTCGGAGACAGAATGGAGCCCTGGGACGCACCAGCGCTAATTTTGTGGATATCAAACTTAAAAACATCCACGACAATTTGACTGAATGTCCCGAAAGGTAAGGAATGAATGAAGAAGAGCTTCGTCGATCCCAAGTGTTTGCATTTTCAGCAAAAGAGCCTGATGCTGAACCCTGTCAAATGTCTTTGAAATAGCAAATGCAATTATCTTGCTGGTAGCTAGATAGCTACAACTTCTGTCTCCAATGCTTTTGCTTAGTTGCTTATTGTGTTTTTATTTATTTTTTAGAGGTAAACACATTCAATATGAAATACTCGTATAACACTTGAAGCTAATGCTAATTCTATGCGCACCTCGGCTAGCTCGAATGAAGCGCAATCGCTAAGTCCAATTTTCGAGCAACTGGGGCCGTATATTAGCAACAACGCTCAGCAAATATTTCCCGCAATAAATGCCGTGCGGCATGTTGCGCCATCTTGTTGAAACTAAAGCTCTGTCACGTCAATGCCATTCAACTGAGGAACGAAAATGTCGGAAATCATGTTTCTATAGCGCTCTCCATTAACTTGAATATTTTGGCCGGCGTCGAAATTGAAGAAATATGGGCCGATGATTCCACCAGCCCATAAAGCACACCAAACAGTGAGTTGGCGAATTTGGGTTTTCTCCCATCCAAATTCGCCAATTTTGCTTGTTTACATATCCATTTAACCAAAAATGGGCCTCATCGGAGAACAAAATTTTGCGTTGAAAATGGAGATCAAACTGAATCATGCTTTCGGCCCATTCACCGAACCTACGACGCGTATAATGGTCATGCGGTTTCAACTCTTGCACAAGCTGGATCTTATATGCTATTAAGCCAAGATCTTTCCATAAAATCTTCCACAAAGTGGATGGTCATATCTCCAATTGCTGTGCACGCGGTGAATCGACTCATTCAGATTCTTCTCAACACTGCGCTCCACAACGACAATAACTTCTTCTATTCGCACTGTTTGTCATCTTTGGGGATGCGTATTATCCACTAGAGGGTACGTGGTGCGAAAACGATTCATCGTGTTCCGAATAACTTGCTCAGATTGACGATTATGTCGACCGTAAAATAGACGTATTGCACGATAAGTTTGGCGAACCGAACCATGGTTTTCAAAATAAGTTTGCACAATTTGCACGCGTTGTTCTGGCGTTAATCTTATTATTATTATTATCAAGGGAACGATACAAATTAATTTGTAGGGTCCGGGATTTAACGCCGGGGTACTATGCCCATGTGGCGCGTTTTTGTCAACAGCACGCGAAGTACTGAGTTCCCATGTGGTCACCCACCTACGCACTTACTGGCGTTAATCTATTCATCGTAAAATGGCAAAACGTACTAACCACAAATCAACTTCCAACTGTCAAATTGACAATCTGTAGAAAGAGTGCTGCCAGTTTAAAAACCAAACTTCTAAAAATAACACCCTTTATCTTTAAGTATGAGTGTGGCCTAAGGTTTTTGTGTACTCTGAACGGAAGGACCTATGTAAATAAAGGGCATCTCGCTGCTTTGTACACTTAATAACAGGTTTTATGAAATAACTAAGTTGTGAGAAATAAATTCTCAATTTCAAGCCTATCACTGCCAACTTTTTCACCTAAATCTGTCCTCATTTATGAAAAAAAAAAAACTATGTCATTCTTCAAATGATACTCGTACGTCTGACGTAACATGCCCAATTGAAAGCTTTCGCCTTGAAACGAGGTCACGAAATCAAACGAAAACTTCTCTAATCGCTCGATAATGATTCACACAAAGTCTGCCAAGTCTTAACAACGTTTCGAAAGCGGAACTCACGGATTCACTCAGTGGAAATTGCTGATTATTTTGTGTCTTTACAAAAAAAAAAGAAAAAAAAACAACTTAAACAAAAATCCTCTGCATGGAGTTGATGTAAACTCTTTTTTTTTTTATCGAATAATTTACTTTCCATTTTCCATTTGTTTTAAATGATGTTTTTGTTCGGTTGGGTTTCGACTTTCCTTTGACTGAGAGTCAGCCAAGTAAGAAAAACGACAGTGGCCCGTAGTGGCAGTATATATATAAGATACTCCTTCAATATCTTTTCAGAAGAAAACAAAGTATCAGATGTTCGGTTTTGATGCGCCGATACGACGAGTAATTGTTACCGGTAAGGTCGAGGGTATATACTCTTATACCTACAATTTCTTGCCTCAGAAAAATTTCATAAGACAAGTGAAAGTGCAACTTCAACATCATTCTCTCTCTCTGACAAGGAAGCTAAAAGACGAATGAGACATATAAATATATACAAATTTATATAGATGTATCTACATATTAACAACAGTATAAGTTTGAAAATGTATAACACTTATGGAATATACAATTACCACAGCGTGGGTACTAGTAACTGGTAACTGAGTACTGGGTACTGGGTACTGGCTACACGCGACGAACACAAATTGAAAGTGCACAACAAATACTGAAATCTAGTGCCGGTGGTTGTTACCTGAGAGCTAAGAGCCAACTCAAACGAACCAAAGCACACTATTCGTAAGATGGCATACTTCCTCCTCTCAAACCGCTGATCACTTCAAAAATTCAAACAATAGACATCATCAACACAGGCAAAGTAAACACCTCATGGCGAGTCCAAGGAACAAACGAACAAGCGAAAAGCAGAGCGGAAGACGACAGCGAATTGTAATTAATAAATAATTTTCGCGTTCTATGAGTTTGTGAAGAACCCAACGTTTTACTTACCTCCCCCAGATCACCCTCCATAACATTGTCTATGTTGAGTAAACAAAAGATATCTACCTTGCGCGATTGTATGGAAACCTTTTGCGAGTCTTGCTTCTTTGGAAATCTTGGCTCTTTGGGGGCATTACTTGCTCGCGGGAATCTGTGTTCATTACCTTGTGCAAACACTGCGAGAATTGTTAAAACATTATCGTTACGTTATGGTTTGGTGTTAGAGATGAATATCTTTTTTTGGGCTTTGTTATTGCTTCAACACATGTTCCAACATCGACCGTCGTTCGATGTCGTTTTAGGGAAAATCAATTTCTAACCAAAAGATACTAGCTTGTGCTGGTGTAGTCCGGAGTTGCCAATGAGGATTTAAAAAAAAAGTGATATCGAAGTTTAATATGCGTCTCAGCTAAATAATTGTTTGTAACGTACGTACATGTGTCATGTATGGCATGTCTTGACAAATGACATGACTTGAAATCAAATTTTACTCGTAGATTGTCGGTCTAGATTTTGCAAGTACGTGGAATTTGTAATTCAAAAGGTCAGCGATAATGATTTTTAAAAAAAATATTTTTCCCCTTAAATTGGTAGTACTGCAGTTCATTATTCTGCCAAATATGAGCGCGGTTAAAGTTGGTACACTTCAGGAGGCCATCTGTTGGCCTCCATTCTGATGATTGTTTGCATTTCGAGCTACGGTGGCCAAGGACGTTTTGACGGGCGACAAGTTTAGAGTACAGTAATACCCCGAACTTACGCGAAAGGTGGGACCGAACGATAACCGCGTAAGTCGAATTCTCGTAAGTCGGGGTATAATCGGAAGCTAAAGGAAATCGCAATTTAGACAAAAATTGTTTATTCAAATCTTAGATTATACAAAAATAAAATCGGCAACCTAACATCTAACAAAGTAGTTTGACGACTCAAAGTTTTTTTTTACTCCCGCAAAATTTCCTCATAGCATTTTTTTTATTCCTTGCTTTGTAGAAGAAATGCGCTCTTCGCTCTTCTAAAATTTGTAACCCCTTTTCAATTGAACTGAGGCCTTTAGTCAAGTTTCCAGCCGTCATTCGATCTTCTGATTGACCTGCATCTAACCAATCAAGTTCTTCAATATCTTGCTCTTGCTCATGCATTTCTATGAGCTCATCAATTGTCAGCTCCTGATTGTGGGAATCCAGCAATTCCTGAACATCATCACTATCCACTTCTAATTTTATTCGCCTGGTGAGATTGACAACTTCTTCAATGGCATGAGCAATTTGATCAGGTTCTGGCGTTGATTCCACCTGATGATTCCAGTGGTGAAAAAAAAGGACACAGTTTTTTTCCAGACGCCATTTAACGTTTTTTGTGAAATCTCAGTCCAAGATTGTCCAACGATTCTCACTGCATCTAAAACATTGAATTGTTTTCAAAAGTCTTTAACAGAGAGCTCGTATTTTTTTCTCATAGCTTCAGGTAGGTGTGCAAATGATCGTCTGGTGTAATAAGCTTTGAATGTTTTGGTTGTGTTAGGTGGCAAAAATTCAACTTTCACACGTGGCTCAAAACTAGTTAAAGTTGAAGGAGGATGACCTGGTGCGTTGTCGATGATAAGCATCACTTTAAATGGAATTCGTTTGGATTCACAATAGCGTTCAATACCTGAAGTATGAAATGATGACCAAACCAGTCCTCAAAAAGGGAAGCTGTCATCCACGCTTTACGATTAGACTTCCAAATCACAAGCAAGCCAGATTTAGATTTATTTTTTAATGCTCTTGGATTTTCTGAGCAATTAACCAAGAGAGATTTTAACATACAATCACCAGCTGCATTCGCGCCAACCATCACTGTCAATCGATCTTTGGCGGCCTTAAAGCCTGGAAAAGGTTTCTCTTCACTTGCGATAAAAGTTCTTTTAGGCAACTTCTTCCAGAACAGGCCAGTCTCATCTACATTGAATATGGTTTGGTTGGTATAGCTACCTTCATCTTTTAATTTCTCTGGATAGCAAGACGCAGCCTCTTTATCAGCACTTGTCGCCTCTCCGCTCTGTGCAATGCTATGCCAATTACAGCGACTTTTGAATTAGCTGAACCAACCGTTACTAGCTTTAAACTCTTCATCTTTAGCGATCTCCCCAGCATCCTCTTTCAATCTCTCAAAAATGAGCTTAGGGGACCAGTAAGTCTACATATAATCGATAACCGAGAGATTGTGTGACGCTCAAACAAAAGACGGATCGACGAGATTTGAAAATCGTGTAACTCCGGGTTCGCGTAAGTCGGGGTAGCGTAAGTCGAAGTATCACTGAATACGGTTTGCATGCTTGCTTAAATTATTTAGTCATAGATACGCAGTTTCTCATTCAAGTTCAAGTTCGCCTGCGCTGTGGACAAGGGCACTAATAACCCCTTAAGTGCGGGGTAATTTAAAAAAAAAAAAGAAGTTACGGTTCCCTTTTCTAACCCATCTCGGAAGCTGAACCAAAAGTCGTTACCTTTCCAGTTAAGTCTAAGGTCATGACTGCCTATAATGCGGTCCCTCGCGATAACATTGGTGACTTTTGAGAGATGAGATGAGATAGCTCCCAAGTTGGACATTGGTTTTTTTGATCCAGAATTGACCATAAAAAACAAGCAGTTTCCAAAGTTAACTGCATCGAATGCAATACGATATCGAGAGAAAAACACAATCCAGGTTTTTTTTTTTTTTTTTTAAATGTTCGTACACAGCGCGGGCGAAGGAAATTTAGGGAGGAAGAAAAGACAGGTACCGATGTACATTGTTTTTAAATGTTTGTAAGTTATAACACAAGGAAACACAGAAATCCGCAGGGCATTCCATACGCAAGTTGTACGACTTAGAAGTACGTCCGAAAATGGGCTTGAGGGTATACTGATGAGCATTCATAGAGACACGGGTGTTACGGTTCAAAGTTTGAATGGGCGAAATGCTACTGGCGATTTCAATGGAGCACTGGTGGTGGAAATGGCAATAAAACAGAGTGAGACACGAGACATTACGTCGGTGTTCGAGGGTGCCAATTGATTGACTGATATTAGTATCACTAATGAGTTTTATCGCACGGTTTTGAATCTTATCTAGCAGGTGCAGAGATGTCTTAGGAGCACCTGACCAGGTGTGGGCATTGCACTCCAATTTTGGGCGGATGAATGCCTTATATATTGTGGCCTGATCAGAGGGGGTAAAATATTTCTTACATCGCTTGATGAAACCTAGACATTTCGCAGCATTTTTGGCGACATCGAATATGTGGTCATTCCAACGTAAGTTGTCACTGACACACATCCGAGAATGGAAAGCTTATCGATTTCGAAGATGCAAGTGCCATTCATGGATAATGGCTGAGTATTTCAATTTCGCTTTAATGACAGCAGACAGCATTGTGTTTTGGAAGCATTAAATTCTACTCTGTTAATGGTTCCCCAATTAGTTATGCTGGTAATATCAGAATTTAATGAGCTTAACATACGCTGCCGTTCCCGTTCTACAGCCGAAGAGCAGGGACGTGAGTCTGGGAACGAATATGAAAAGCAGAGAGTACTGTCATCAGCAAAGGAGTATATTGGATTAGAGGTAGCAGACAAGAGATGGTTGATGAAAATTAAAAAGAGTGTCGGAGACAGAACTGAGCCCTGGGGCACACCAGTATTTATTTTGTGAATAGCAGACTTGAAACCGTCGAAGACAACTTGAATTCAACGTTCCGAAAGGTAATTTCTAATCCATTGAAGAAGAGAGTCATCGATCCCAAAGCGCTTATTTTCAACGAAAGAGCCTTATGCCAAACTCTGTCAAATGCCTTGGAAATGTCAAGTGCAACTATCTTGCTTTCACCAGATTGATGCACGCTTTGGTTCCACTTTTCGGTGAGACATGCCATCAAATCACCAGTGGACCTGTTGTTACGAAAACCATATTGCCGGTCATTGAGAAGGTGAGTTCTGTTTTAAGTGGTTTAGCCTCATCTAGCGAGTTCATCTGCCATGAGGTTTTTAGGTGCATAATGATTAAAAACTCAGTAGGAGGAGCTATTTCTCTCCACTAATGTCCCAGTTTTTTAAATACTCGGGACTTGAGCAGAGCATATAAGAGCTAATGAGAAAATTGAAGAGATTTGGTGTGTAAAACACTAAAATGACTTGGTTCTAGTTTTTGTTACTCGCCAGTGAAAATTGGCGAACGTGTGGTTAGAGCAGTAAGCTCTACCTTCTTCAGCATCATTTCTATTTGTATCTATTACTGCCAGGTAATTCAACGGTGATATGCTTCTATTTGGACCAGATGAAGTAATGAATTTTACAATCCGAGCGTTGTTTTGGATGGATTAAAATTAAGCCCTCAATGGCCGATCCATGCAGTAAATTTCTAAAGCAAACTTTGCAGGCTTAATTCTTTATGTGAAGAAGAGGATCATTGAAGATAGGTTTGAAGAGAAGATATCGTTGATTCTTGTAACAGGAATTGACGTGGAAGTTGCTTGGCAGAATTTCACAACAAGTCGAATACTCATCAAACACCTAACAGTTAAAAAGGGGGCAAATTAGCTACTAAACAGCTCCAATGGCAACTCCTATATGGTGTGCTATGTCTACGAATATTTTATGGGACGACCTTCAAATTGAATTTCCTATTCATCGATGTGCATGCGGTAGTGGTTGTAATAATAACTGTCCACTCGATAAGTATCTTACAGATACTTGTCATTTTGGGATACTCGTGTTTCTTTTACTTAATATTTCATGCCAGTGCTTTTCTTTCCCCCACTTAAGATTGAATTCAAAAGCAATGGGTGGGGTAGAAGGCAGGGAGGAGGAATTGATTTTGTTGTTGATTTTTGTTGATTGTTGTCGTTGTTGTCGGCTGAGCAATAAGGTTCGTTGCAAAATTTACTTTAAACATTTATTCGTTGTAAATGGAAAGAATAAAAAATTGCCGTTTTATTGTTGGATCTGAGGGTATGACGAATCCATGTGACCAGATTATTAATACACAAGTTGGTTGCATGTTGGGATTTCCGGTTTTGTTTGTTGTTGATTTCGAGATGCGACAAAAAGTTCATATTCGAATACATGTGTTCTGTAGAGAGACCGCTTGACATATTGGCTCTTGGAAAAGATGTTTTAAAGTCGGTTGAGGAATGAAGCTAATAGTGTTCTCTGTTTTATTAGATAGTGGTTTTAATTTGAAATCACGATTAATGTTTACATTTTATTCTATGTTGTCAGTTTCGAAATTTCTTGAGTGTAATTCTTCCGAAATTTGGCGGAAGAAATTATATTTTCAAATGTAATTAGAGAAATGCAGCTAAATGTCATTGAGTCTACCTCCGTTGCACTCCGTTGCTATTGCCCATACATGTTTTTGGGTTAAGTCAATTCAATTTGTTTATTAAGATGGCTTACACAATAAGATACATTATCTTTTCAGGTAGTGATAAGCTTCTTTATATGAGGTAATAAAAATACAGAGGAAAGCTACTAGCAAATTAGACTAACAATGTTACAAAAAAGTATAAACGGTCGATCAAAGTTAAAATAAAAAAACAGTAAGGATAATAATTTTACATAGCAATCAAAAAGGTGAAATAAACTACAAAATAGAAAGATAAGATTTGAGTTCTTTTTGAAAATCTTTTTTTGTCTTTTATTTCTTTAATTTGGCGTGGGAGGGAATTCCAGAGTCGTGTAGCGCTTACCAAGAATTGGCGTTCTGACGTTAAACAAGAAAATCGCGGGAGTAATAGTTTCCCTGTTCTTACAGATGCACACGGCGTTATTCTGCATAGTCATTCTACGGTATTGCAAAAGGCTATCAAACGTGAGGTTACAGATCCGGTAAGAGAAGTGTGAAATGCGATCATACCTTCGCAAGTCGAAAATGTAGCGAACGGCGTTGTTATGTGCGACATTAAGTTTCCGCCTGTTAATAGAGTCGCACTTTCCAAAAACTTTGCAATCATAAGTGAGTATAGGAGTGATGAGTGTTTTAGTTTAGAAGAATTCTTGTTTTATCGGAGTGTAGATTCGAGTTGCCCACAGGGATCGAAGGATACCATGAACTTTGCCCGTAGATTTATAGATGTGATCGCTCCATGTTAAGGCATTGTTGAAAGTCATACCTAGATTTTTAGTGGTATCCACATATTCAATGGTGCGAATCGGGAGGTGTTTATGGCTTTCCTAGATATGACAATGTACTTTGACTTTCTGGGGTTCATCATCAGCATATTCTGTTGCGACCAGTTAAAAATTGTTTCCAAGTCAGAGTTTAACTGGCGAACGCAAAAGTCGATCGAGTCAAGTTAACAGCTGTTGTGTAATTGGGTATTGTAGGCATACATTTCAACGGAGGAACTTGTGACAATGGAGGGTAGCTCGTTAATATATAAAGAGAACAGGAGGGGTCCCAATATAGATCCCTGTGACATTCCACACAAATTGGGAAGAAAGTCGGACATTCCACCATTCACAAACACTGCTTGGTGACGACCTACGAGATACGAAGCCAAAAGTCTCACAGCTGAAAGGGAAAACTGGAATTTGCTTGAAAGTTTATCGCATAATATAGCGTGGTTGACGGTATCGAACGCCTTTGAGAAATCAAGGAGGACTAGAAACATTAGCTGACCATTATCTAAGTTACGTCTTATGTCGTCTACTACCGTTAAAAGAGCTGTGGTGCAGCTGTGTTTAGCGCGGAAGCCGGATTGTTTAGATGTCAATAGGTTCTTCACGTTAAGATACATATTTATTTGTTTCTGCATAATTTTTTCGAAGACTTTATATAGGAGTGAAAGTATCGCAATTGGCCGAAAGTCATTACCTGTAGGGTTCTTAGGAATAGGTATTATTTTAGATTTCTTCCAGACTGTACGTACGGTAATATTATGGGGAGAATAACCTTTATAAACTTGGGGTGCATTTCATCGTCTCCGACTGAGTTAGATTTAATGGAAAGTAGACTCTCCACCACATCCGCCTGCAGCAGAAAACTCAAAGGTTTCGAAAGGCGTTGTACTGGTGCTGAAGTTGAGGTTGGGACCATTAGGAGGAGGATAAGCGATCGGAGGGGAATACGACACAAAATTTTTGTTGAGTACGTTACCATCAACATTGTCAGGAAGGCTTCGTCGCACACGACAGCGCGGAGCGGCTTCGGTTCAGTAGTCGCTAGGGTGTCGTGACGTAA